>JAOYFF010000001.1:2767833-2783617 GCA_025773925.1 Cryptomyrus ogoouensis | reverse complement strand
TCTAATATACAGCAGGCTCTGCACTGGAAATAGGGCTGGCTTCTAATATACAGCAGGCTCTGCACTGGAAAGAGGGCTGGCTTCTAATATACAGCAGGCTCTGCACTGGAAATAGGGCTGGCTTCTAATATACAGCAGGCTCTGCACTGGAAAGAGGGCCGGCTTCTAATATACAGCAGGCTCTTACACTACTAATGTTTCTTTAAGACAAAACCATGACTGCCCCTGTGCAGTGCCCACTGTGATAGATTAGCCAAGCTAAGCTAACTCATCAAATCAGTTTGCAGATATCAGTGGTGTGTCGCTTAGCGTGTGCAGGCAGCTGTGTCACATATTGATTTGTTTCGAAGATTTCAGTTTTGGTTATGCAGTAGTGCTTCAGCAAGACCAGAGCAGCCGCAGGGCAGGACGGAGAGCGTGGTACCTCGCTCCAGAACCAGATCGTCTGTGATTGTCTTTTTGCAACATGGTCTGCAGATGCTGGAAAGGTTGACGGTCTACAGATATGGCCTCAAAAATCTACCGAACTTCTGACCTCAAAGGGATAAATGAAGTGACACATTGTATTGTGGCAACTCTTGAAAAGCTCAATATTCAACGCTACATAAGACCCCCAGTTCGAATTTCAAATCAGGTCGATGGCCTCTGATAGTACATGGGACCTCTGGTGGTCGTTCTGCTGGTTTTAAGCTGTCAGGACACTTCGGACGCCCAGTGCCCCGCCCTCTCTTCCCAACCAGCATGCAGACTCTGCTCTCCTATCCAGAGTCAAGGGAGGAACAGCGATATTTCTGACATGACCGGGAACAGCACACACTGAGGCATTCCCCTGCCCCCCCAACAGCTATAAAGAAATCTCAACCAAAAAAATTAAATGCAAGCCCAGTGCATTGTGGGAACTTTCCCCCATTCCCAAAACATTTCCTGTATGGGTCGGACCAGGCTGCCGGCTGCCTCTTCCAGACTCCGCTTCCACTTTGGGGGGCCCCCCCAAACCCTGCTGGCCTGACCTGGGGGCTTTCAGGGTAATGCCGCACTCCTGGCTATCAGCTTACATAGGTTTGATTTGCCGCCGCTCTTGCTTTGCAGCCTGGGGGTCCTGGCAAAATGGAGCGCACAAAAAATGCAAACCCCACCCTCACAGACACCCATGGAAAAAAAACTCTTAACACAGGGGAAGAAACAGGGCTGAGAAGAACGATTTATGCCAACTATACCAACAAAAGTAAAGAGACCAAACAAGGGGCCCCCACAGGAGAGATAAATGGAGAGATAGCTGAGGAAAGAGAGGGGAAGCTGGGAGGGGTTGGTGTCTGTGCAGTTAAGAATTTAGGAAGGAAGAACTGAAAAAGAAAGCCTACTGAAGGAAGCATGCAGTGGGCAAATTGTGAATGGGAAGGGTGTGGGACAGCTGGAGGCAGCCGATTGGTCGAGCGGCTGGAAAGCCCCGCCTTCCTGTGGCCAGCTGCTGCTCTTTGGCCCAAATGACAAGGGTTATAATTGATGGGAAGCTGGCGGTTCGTCGTCCCAGAAAGGAACACTCCACTCGTCCGCTGATTGGCCTTGTTTTTTATGGCGAGGTGCTGTGCACGTGGGAGGGGTGGCATCATGTGGGCAAGCAGGTTCAGGATAGCGTTTATAATAAAAAGGTTAAATGAGCCTGCAGCTCTTGTTGTTGTTGTTTTTTTAAGCTTCCCCTTGACTTTGCAACATTTCCTCTGCAGCATGCTTGCGCTCGCCTCCAGAGGAAAAGGAGGAAATCAGGCGAGCTGCACGCTAGATGAAAGTGCATGGAGGGGAGCCGCACGCCGAAGGTGGAGGCTGATCGCTATGATTGTCTGCAGGGTTATGCAGGTGAGCAGAGCCGGCGACGTGCCACCAGCCTTCCTGTGCACTTTGCCGCGCTTCCCCCAGCTCTGCGATTCAGCCCCTCTGAAAGGCTACAGCACAGCTTTTAATTCACTTTACAGCATTCGCTGGTTTAGCTGATTCAGAAGGAATAGGCTAAATTTAACACCGGGCCCCAAAGAACTGAGAACTCCCCGTCTTGGCAGGAGGAGAGAGGTTGTCTGACCAACGCTTCCTGTTAGCGCTCAGTGGGAATGACCCCTGGGGCCATGGGCTGGTCACTCAGCTGGGGCACACAGCATATCACCCTCCCCAGCTCCTGGACACTCTTTATCACCAAGTGGTGAAGGCACCCTCTGGGACAGCGCTGCATCCACAAGAAGGAAGACACTGTGGTCATCAGGACGGAACAGTGAGAAGCATGTCTTAGCTGGAGCCGTGTCACTCCTGTAGATCCAATCAGTGGGGGGGGGGGCACGTGAGGACTCCCGGGGCGGGGGCCGGGCGGAGCCAGCTGAGAAGTGAGAGTGAGGCAAGAAGTGAGCACAACAGCGACAGTCCTTGTGTTGTCAAGCGTCACAGAATGACCAAGGAAAAGTCCTTCAAAATCAGAGCATCGCACAAATATTGACGACACCCCCAAGAGGAATCCTGAAGACCACCACTCACAATCGGGCTAAAGTTCTGCATGGGTTCTTAGCCAGTGAAACATATTAGCTGATGCAGAATTTGGTTTTAGTACTTTAATTTACTTTAGTAATTTACAGAGTTCATCAGCAAAGGTGCTGAGAATGGCACGCCAGCTCTGTGGAATTTACTTTGAGTCATTTCAGGTCCAAACTCACTGTAGAACATCAGTGACTGCAGCTAATTCGGGTTCTTACTTTCATCCAGCACTGCTGAGCGTACAGAAAGCCAACCACCCACACCTTCTCTGAACCATGCGGTACTTCACATTACGAAACACCCACCCCCCCCGACCACTGTGGAAGTGACACCCAACCTAAATTTACTTTTGTTTCTCTTTACATGATGAGAAGGTAAATGGCATGTTGCTGGCATGTAGGTCAAAATCAGCGGGGTCAAACTCCAGTCCTGGGGGGCCGGAGCCCTGTGTAGCTTAGCTCTTTCCCTGTTCCACCACAAATGATTTAGCTTATGAGCTCTGTGGTAATTGGCACAAGGAGTTGAATCAGGTGTGTTACATGAAGGTAAACCAAAACTGTGCAGGGCTCTGGGCCTCCAGGACTGGAGTTTGAAACCCCTGGTCAACATAAAAGGGACATAAGTTCCAAACCCAAACTTAACAGCGTCCCCCCCCCCCCCCAATGGGACCAGTAGTTTCTTTTTCACATAAACAGACCTGAGACGGTAAATCTGCAGCTTGTAACATAAGTAGCAGCAGTAAATAGAGATGAGGGTTTCACACAGGCTGACTGCACTGGGATTTCAGACAATCAGAAGTTCTGGGGCTGACAGCTTCCTGGAAGAAACTTCAACCTCAGTCTGCTCCCCGACTCACCACTTGTGGCCCCAGAACGCAATCTTAAAATTCTGAGACTGCTGACAAGTGGACACTAATGTTTACTCAGCTAATAGTTTTAAATGCTCAGATCTCTCGCCGTCTCAGAGCAGTTCACAGATTCAATCTCATCATCCAGGACTGTGATAGTCACAGTAGTGAGGGCATTTCAATTAAACCCCAAAATTTCAGTATTTAAATGGGAAGGAAATGAAAAATGAAGTGAAAATCCATTGCAGTTATTCCCACTGGGTCACTGAACTACCTTAATTGATTTCTTAACTGATCTACCCATGAGCTGGAAGCAATTTGGACGTTACTGGGTGAAGAAATAATGGCTCTATATAGGGTATGATTAACCCACTAATTCAGAGTCCAAAGGGACAAGGTGACAAGAGAACCAGTTTGAAACCAAAGTGACTCTCTGAAGTCCATGTAGGCGACACCGTGACCTTTGAACAGCATCCATGAACGTAACTTTTCAGATGCTGCCAACTGTGAAACAGCATCGGCAGTCCACACCTTCTCAAAAGTCATGCGGAGGGAAAAATCAAACATTTCTATCACGTTATATCTAAATTCCGAAGGCACAGTGCCCCCTGAACATACACCCCCCACACCAAAAAAAAAGGAAAAGGACAAATTTCGAGCTTATCTGCAGGAAATAGCACACAATGAAATTACATTCTTGAGCCGGGGCATGAAAGCTACGATGCCGTGGACTGGGCAGTCATCAACCCCCCCCGACACGCGGTTTGGCTTCTCCCGCAGTGACCCGGGAGACTGCTGAATGCACCAGCTGAGCCCTGGGTGGGCTCCTCGTCTTATCGCCCCCCCCCCGGATCCGTCTGCCTGGCATGCTGGCGTGATCACAGCCTGTTGCTTTATCGCACTGGTGGACATCACGTATCCCGGACTGGTGTGGTTCCCACCTCCTGTGTCCCTCATCATGGGGGCGGAAAACAGCCATGAAACTTGAATCTCGTCCTTCTCACATCCATCACGATGTGCAATAAAAACGAGCAAAATGTTTTAATACCTCATATTTGTGTCATTAAGATTAGTATTTTCTCTGCATAGTTAATTTTTGTCATTCTGGACTTTCTTGAGAAACTTGACTGTGTGGCTATTCTGTGGAGAAAATGTTGACTAAGAAAAATTTGATAGATATTTAACTCATGCATTTTTATTGTTCACTAAGCAATGCCCAGGTCAATTTAAAAGATTTAAGCATACTAGATCCAATGCCTGTACTTATTCAGGCTCTGGACTTCCTCAGTCATTAGTAAACTTGACTTAGCCCCTGATTTAGCTAGAAACCGCCCTGGTTTAAACACCACATGCTGATAACTATCATGTGCCACTTGAATAAAAAAACCACATCTAGTAAAGATTTATTACTGAAATTACCGGTGGTTCTCTTCCAGACTTACTTATCCCTGCCATGCGTGTGCAGTTAAACTCGGATAAGCTAGGATAAGTTTAAGCTAGGACACCTAGGCTAGTGAAGCCAGCCTTTGAACTGAGTGCATCATTTCCTAATTTTATTAAACATATGAAGAAGGAATGAATTCTACCATTTACTGGGTGTGGTCAGTGCAGTCTGCATCATCATCTGCATCATCATCTACATCATCATCTGCATTATCATCTACATCATCATCTGCATCATCATCTACATCATCATCTGCATCATCGAGGGCTCAAAACGACTAGATTCAGCAAGAAGACAATCTAGAGTATAGAAACCGCAGCACATCTGAGGTTCTACATCAGCTCTACACCTGCTAAAATCTTTCTTTCAAGGTCAGTGCATGGAAAGAATCTTCTAATTCCTAGAGGCTTCACCCTGTTTGGAAGCATCAACTAAAACCCAATGATGCTTCTGCTGAACACCATCTGAACACTAACAAAGCCAACACTGGAGCTTCCTCTGCCAATCAGGGAGGAAATGTTGTGAGACGAGACTCAAGCTACGGAAAGTAAGGGTTAAACGTGAAGGGGGTTCACCTAGCCTGACTCTTTCCAGGTGTATGTCTCTTAATGACTTAAAATGCTCGCACTATGCCGTAACTAGATTTAAAAATTAGGTTGCAGAGCCACTAGCCTGTGTTAAGCTAATTTTTCTGGAACTAAATGGAATTTCTCCTGTTATGTGTGGTATTATATCAATGGCAGGACACATTGCACTCTTTTCCAGATTAAGCAATGAATGGCTGGGAATTTCATTCTTGGTGCTGTTTGCATGCGGCCCTGTAATAAGTGGGATGGTGGTGTATCAGACCAACTGTTATAGCTAAACACCAGTGGGAGAATCGCTCCTGTCACATCCCTTGGGATGATGACAGGAAGTGATTGATTCTTCCCAGCAGAAACCCTGGGAAGGACCTTCTGTTAATGTTATTCTCTTAATGTCTGAGAGAGGGATCCACTGCGTTATTCCCCCATGGTAGCGAGAGAGTCCCCTTTTCCCGCTGCTCTTCTGGTCTCAAACCACCACTTCCCAGGATTTCCATTCTGCCCTGGGACCTTCTCTGAACTTGAATCCTGATGGCCTTCACAAACTGGATGTTCGCTGCCACACAGAACATGCAGTTGATTGGCTTGCACATCATACTCTCAATAGTATCAGGTGGACATAATCCACTATGTTATCCTGAAACATCACCTCTGAATTTCTACGACAACCTTATCTTTGACAAGGTAATGCCTTGTCATTAGCCGCCAGTACATGCCGCTTCCTCAGTGTCAGGCGGGGTTTCCGTAGCAGGACCCCTTGCGGAGCAACAGCACCCCCCTCGACCTTAATCTACCCCACCCCTGGTGATGCACACAGCTGCTCTGGGCACGGGCACCAGCAAGTGGACAAGCCCCGGGCCCTGCAGGGCTTTCTGTGGTTCTGCGTCCATGCCATTGATCCACAAGCAGCTGTTGTCAGTCAGGCTGCAGTTGTTCAACTGAATGTAAAGAACAAGCCCCCCCCAGCCTGTCCTGTTCAGCTACAGTGACGGCTGTGAGGGGGCAGATGTTTCCTTTATTTACCCACTAATCATAGCTACACTGTGTGTGTATGTGTGCATTTGTGTGTGTGTGTGTGTCTGTGTTTGTGTGTGTTGGAGGGGCTGACTTTACGGATGATGATGGCTGTCAGCGCCTCCTATCATGACTGCATCTTGTGAAATGGGAGGTTTCTGGGAATATACTCAACTGCCAAACCACTGCGGTGAAAAATATAGATTATTCTTTAGTGTAGAACCTGAGATACACACGGAGGTATAATGTTCAAGGAAGGACTCGTTGTTGTCAGGCAACTCAGGATGTTAAGTTATACTTTCGGTTCAGATAAAATATTCACACGCGACCAACACCTAGACTGTTGACCTTAAAGGTACTGGTGATCCATGCACTTTTCCTAACCCCCACTCACCCATAACCCCTTTTGTTTCTCACTTTCATTGAGCGGTTGGGCATTAGGGAAGCAGCTGCAAAGACTAATCCAAAAAACGAAACAGATATTAACACAAGTGTGGAATCACATGTTAGAGATGATGAGTCACATCGAGATTCTTCAGAAATGGGCAGGGCTTTTAACATGTGACCCACCCACTTTCTGACAGATAGGTCACATTTCCCGCCACTTGATCTGAACCATGACACCAAAATCAGGGTGGCTCAGGCTTTAAGATCTGAGAGGTCTTCGCATACTGTACACATGAATCTGGAAGCAACAGCAGCAATAACTGCACCCTTAGCCAGAACGTCAAAGCACAGGGACAATAGTCAGTAAGGTCCACTCCAGGCATTTATTACCTTCTTATAAGAAAGACCAAGAATACCCCACCTGTAAGACACTTCGTCACATGTCCATAATACTGAGAACAGGCAAATATGCACAATCCATCACACAGCAACACCCTTTGGACAAGTAAAGTGCTGTACACTGGAAAGTAAAACCAAACAGTGTAAGTCAGGCCACCTACTTCTTTCCCTTCGATTTTGCTCAGAATCCCCCAAGAGTTTTTAAATGAACACAAAAAAAGGTACCGTCCTGCCTATGAGGTCAACATATATCGAGAAATCCCCACCAAGACATGAGCACGACAGAGTCGTGGTTGTCTTATCGTTACTTTCTTCGGTTAAATTAGCACAGTCAACATTAAATGTACTTTTTAAGTAATTTTTGTTGGTACAACATTGTCATCTGGAAAAGAAAACTCTACAGGACCACCACTGAATTATATTCCCAATTTTTCTCAAACCACACAACTGAATTCTATTTTTGTCAACAGTGAGAAAACATTCCCACAGATTATTTTGATTTAGGTCACAGTCATTTTAGCCTACAAAAAATATGTATTAAAAAGTCAGTGAAGCATCGGAACTTGGTAACACATTGAACAGTAATGCTCCAAAAATGCAATATGACAAGGGGTGTGACATTTGCTTTTTTTAAAGTACAGGACATTCGAATTGAACATCAAAACAAGTCATTGTCTTAGGCAGATCTTTGGAAGTGACTGAAAATTGCAACAGTTAAAGCTGTGTTTTTAATTTCACCACTTCATAAATATCTCTGTGATTCCAATAGCAGGCCATTCGGACTAGTGCGTGCTACTGTAAAGTGTGCTTTGTGAATTTCTCCTTCATTAACAACACTAAATCTGTAAAGGTTGAGTAGATATTTGGAGAGAACTCATGTTGACTAAGTATGTGGGGGAGAATCTATTCGTAGTTGCCTAACACATCCACAGAAGGAGATGTGCACTTATGCCATCACTGACAGGGCTGAATGGATATGGAGACACAGCCGGAAACCAACAAAAAGCAAAGGGTACCACTGACAACACTCACAGTGCCAGCATGGGTCTCTGCAGTGCCCAGAAGCTCAGGAAGGACTCTGTAAGGGCAGCCGTGCAGGTGTGGAGGTGGTATGTATACCTTTATCATATGCAGGACAGAAGTCAACAGCCAGGTGGGTGAAGATAAACGGAATACCAAAGGTGGCTTCTTTCAGTGGATCAGTCACGAGGACTCCTACTGTATCTCACGTTTGTTTGCTTACTGTAAAGATGTCTTACTAGCATTTATCTCTGGCTTTTGTCATCAAGCAGATGTTCCTTTTGATTTCACTGATGGACTGAGGGCAACGTGACAATGATGGAGATCTTGGGAGAGAAGAGCAAGGGCAAGACTGGAGATAGGAAACAGTTACTATCTTCTGCTCCTTTTGTTGAGCACTGACACAGAAGGAGGCAGAGGTGAGGTTAGGGTGTCTGCTGTGTGCAGGCTGCAGGAAAGCAGCGTGGAGCCGAGGGTCTCCCCAACGGCAGAATGTTAACACTCAACACGGTGCCCAAATGGGCTCACAGAGACAAAGCAGCATCCCAAAGGGAGTAAACAGGTAGGGGGGAGTTACAGTTCGTGCCTAAACAAATGGCAGCCTGCAATGACCTTGCTTTAGTGGTTAAGCACCAAAATCCACTGTGGGGAAAACATGCTGTGCTGTGGTGACAAATTGAGCCAAAGCCCCACAGACGCCCAGGATTCTGTTCACTCATTCCATCGCTTGCCTTCCAGACACTCAACACAGTAAACAAACAGCCTCCTCGGTTTGTGCAAACCTGCCAATGACCATGATCCTTCAGGAGTCCAGGAAGGTGATGGCGACAAAGGTTTGGGCGGTCAGTGGCACCTTTGGGATATGGAAATAAGAGGCTGACACAGACCCTAGGAAGGAGGGAATTTATATCCTGACAGTCTAGACAAGGGGTCCAGGGGTAAATAACCTTGCATGGGGCACAATCTCTAATGGTGCCCCCAGCTGTACCTGCCATCCTGCCTTCATAGCAACTTTCTGTTGTGTCCCCGAGTCAAACTTGCCCCCTCTCCAACCCTTGTCCCCTCTAACCCCACAGCACTGTACACGGGGTCTTCGATTGGAGCGCCCATCAGTTCCAAACAGCTGCATGGGCTGGCCTGGAGCTGGCCCAGCCGCCCCTCTGCCACAAAGGGTCGCTTGTACACGCATTCAGAGCCCAACATTAAACACGGAGACAAGTGGGAGTGCCGGCGCTCACCAGCATGGGCAGACCTCCCCAAACACGAGCCAGGGTGGGCAGCCATGTCTGCTGTATTTTTAAAGATGAAGACTTCTAAGAAGGTTTCCCAACCACAAACAGCATAACGAAATCATTCCCTCTATCACCACAGTCACTACCATCATTTACTTGCCAATTTTAAATTAGCTACAGAATGAAACAATCAAGTGTTTATTTTTTCAAAAGGAAATGATCACTATAGAACTGTAGAACTGAAACTTCAAGATCTCCAAGATGACCAAATCCAAGAAACAGTGCAAAGACTTGCACTCTTTCTTCAACTCAAAGGTTCCAAGGTGGCCAGAATTTTCATCGCGTTCACACCGCTCTAAAATGTGTGATAGGAGACACACCTAATGTCCAAACAACTGGCTGTTCTCAGGAGGTCAAAGAGGGGTCACACAACGGAGTATCCCTTGGGGGGGGGTCAGGAAACTACCCTCCATTCCCCGGTCCCCATAACAAACTACTTATTGGCCTGACTTAGACTTATTACCCTGTCGACCCCCCCACCTCAGCCCCAGTGGGGGAACACTGGCATTTCGATGGCTCCTTCAGGTTCAGCCTCTTCAGTGACATCTCCCACTGTCTCTTTTTAACCATCCTCCTCTTCCTTTCTCTGTCAATCTCTCGTAAAATGTATTTATAAACATCCAGAATGGCGATTGCACGACTCGGCTCCACGACCCGTGCACTTTAAATATTTACATCCCGCACCGTTTTCAGAGCGAGTGTGTCGCTCAGGCCAGATGTGAGCCATGCTGGTTCAGCCCTGCATTGTGAGACGTGCATCAGTACAGCTTTGCCTGAATGGTTTTCCTTTCCCGTCATCTATCAGCTGTCCGTGCTGAGTGCTCCTGTCCCAGCAGCTGTGGGATATTCATAATCCCCCACCCTGGGCCTCCCAGACACAGCCCCAACCACCCCCATCCGCCACCATCCATAGCCACCTCCGGTTCTCTTTGATGGCACACCCTGCTAGCTCCCCAGGGGTCAGATGCCGCAATGCTGACCCCACGCAGCAAAAAAACACACGGTTATGCAAGCATGATGCGTAGGATCAGCGCACGCAGGCGTGTGCATGCGCATTCATGTCCGCGAGTCCCAAACTGCATGCACAGGAGCCTGTCCTCTGCCACTGTCCCACATGCACACACAGACAAACATGCACAAATATGTCCACCCAGCAAAGGAAAACACAAGGAAAACTCAAAAAAAATTTCCTAACCTCAATATTTTTTCAAGCGCCTCACAGCTGTGAAAAAAAAAAACACAGGCCAAGGAGGAAGTGGAAGGGCGGGTGTCTGAGGAGGCTAATGTGGCTAATGCACATGACGGCCACAGCGAAGGGCAAGGCGTTGTGGACATGACCTGTTTCTCTAACTGCGGCGTTACGCAAAAGGGCGGGGGCACCAGTGACAGCTGAGGGCTAACAGACCCACCGTCGTCGACGGGACACAGGGAGGAAGCAGCAGTTGAATCTCAGGCCACAAAAGAAATGATCAGTCTGACACGGTGAAGTGTTTGAGATAATCGAGGGTGATCCGCTCACGGCAGACATCGCTCTAATTGCTGATATATCACCGTGGGTATTAACGCATCATCTGTGTTGTGTGTGTGACATATTGTTTCACGCACCCAGTGAGGCTCCTGTGGGCTTCGCTGACAGGCACAAGCCAGCTCTTAAGTCTCTTCATTACCATAGAAACCGCTTCCCAGCAGATGCAGCTTGAGCAAGTGGGACTTTCTCAATTTGGAGGATCCCTTAATGATGTCGTCCCACTTATCGTTATATAGGCCGGCATCACTGCTTACTTCCTAACGTTGAATTAAAGCTTAATTTCCTTCAACAGGCTTCATAAGTACCCTGGTGTCCTAGTTACCGACACATAGAGGAGCCTAGTACAGCTAACCAGCAATTAATCACATTCAAAATAAGGTGTGCCTGTCAAGTGAACCAAAGACAGTTCTACCCAAGTTAAACGAAAGGCAAAATATTTTCCTTTTCCAAATGAGCCTGTGTCCTGTTTGCATGGTTTGACTGTTCATAATATGACTCAGTGTTTATGGGCACAACCGGATAACTTATTTTGTCTGTGTCTGTGTCTGTGTCATTTGAAGAAAGGAAGATGTACTATCTCCGTCAACAGCTCACTGGCACAAACGATTCCAACATCCTGGTGATCGAAGCTGGTGCCACTATCAGCCGTTGGTGTCTTTAACCATTTCTTACTCCTAAGTAGTATTATAATGCTGGTCCAAACAGTCACATTTCGACCTAGTACAGCTAATCTGGACTGTCTTCTGAACAGCAGGGAGAAAAAACAATTAATAACAGCCTTCATCAGAGTCCTATGCTGAAGATGACCCTTCACACCCAAAGGTGTTGATGGGACACTCAACATGGAGCCCCAATACGACGTGTCATGCAAGCTGAGGATAAGGATTTAGGTTCAGAGTACATCCCTTCTCTGGATCCAAGGGTCAGTTGGCTTCTACCTGAGTTCTTCTCACTGTGTCTACATGACTGTAAGTTCAAATTCCAAGTTCTCCACTAACTATGACACTCTTTCTTACTTAAAGCTGCTCCAGGGATGCTTTCATTCATAATATACACCCCTCAGTCTCTGGCACTAGTGATAAGAGTCCGATTTTGAAAATTTAAGAAGTATACATCCCCCCAGGCCATGGCAGGGCTGTTTCGTGCCTTTCTTCCTCTCTGTCGGCGGCGTCTCTGGGGAGGAAGTGGGACATGAGGCACCGCTGGGTCCGCTTGCAGGAACTGCACCCTGACTCAGCAGCAGCTAGAGAGGTGGAAGCCTGCTGGAGCCCGTCCTCCATCCTGAGCCCATCTTATGCCTTGCTTGCGCCCTCTACGGGAGCCAAAGAGAAGAAAGGAAGTGGGCGTCTGTCATACCTTCAGCAATAACAGCATCATGCCCCTTGCTGTCTCTTGTCGACAGCAGGGGGATGTGGGTGGAGTGGGTTTGCTTTGGCGCTATTTTGTCACATGATTTGAATTATTTTTAGAATGTATCGGCTATTCAGTCCAGCTCACATTACGAGTAGATTGTTTGAATGTGTAGTTATTTTATGTGTAGTTTATTTTTGAGTAAAAATTACATTTTACACAATACAGATGAAATGTCAAAATATTCTGAAAGACATGACTGGTAAAAGGATATCACCCGGCACAATGTTCAAGTGAGCTATCAGCTGGCACAATGCAGGCACAATACATGGCGTGGGGGGTCAGCTGACTCCTTCGGACAGCGGTGTGACTCGTCCCTCTCTGAAGTACTTCCTCTTTAACCCTTCCTTTCCCTTTTTGTATGTGCGGCAGGTTACCGTCGCGTAAGCCTCACCCAGACTAACCCCACCTTGGCTGGTGTGCGTGTGTGTGTGTGTGTGTGTGTGCGCGCGCGCGTGTGTATGCATGTGTATGTGCTCGTGATTCTCAACCACAGCACTGCTGAGGCACAGATAAATTGGAAAACTTCAGGTAAACAACAGGGTTGTGGGGGTGGGGGCAGTTTAGGGGATTACAGGGTGTGGACAGGATGAGCATTAAAGGCGTCGTCTAGGAGAGAGAGACATATTTATGGGGGTTTTTGTATTAATCAACACACATCATACAGGTTACTCAGATTGCTTTTTGGTTATTATTAGTAAGAAAAAAATAACTTTATTTTTTCTAATGCCTTTACATGCAACTCTCTCTTTTATTCATCACTTATCCCCAAAGTCCCCAAAGTACCAAAATTGACAAGTATTATGATAAAAAAGGAATAAGTTCCAGTCCCACCGTTTTCTCCCACTAGAAGTCACTTTCTCAGGAGAAACCTGAAGTGCCATTTGTTGTAGGTGGGGGTTTTTATGCAAATGTGCTTTAGGTAAATTTAGAGGGAACCTGCCCCACACCAATACCAGAAAACACAGGCGGTTATGTGCACACCAGATACACATGGTCATGTAAATTGTGTGTCTTTGTGGGATTTGGGATTCGATTTTGAGGTCATGGCCCAGTTGAAGATGACTGGTGTTGAACACATAATGTAATGGTGCTGTGTTTGTTTGTGTTTTTATTCATTTTTTTTGTGGAATTTCCTAGAAATACATTATAAATCTTTTCTACTAATTAGAGATCTTCAAGAATCCAAAATGTTCATTTTGATTTGTTTGCACTAAAATATTCTTCTTAGAGGATGTTAATGCAAACTTTTAAAAATGTAATTATAGTCAAAACTGATCTGCATTTAAATAATGCTAAAGCATTCCATATTCCAGAAATTTAAAATATTAAACAAATTATTATTACATTAAGTTCAATACTAAATATTTAACATTCTAAGAATTTATTGCTGAACTGAATAATTAAATCATAATAAAGAATAAAAAATTTTAAACCAGAAAATAAATCCAGTTATACTCCAACCATGACTACATAAATTTATGAAAAGAAAACCAAAGCATTTAGATGGACTAACGTGTCCTACGGGAATAATAATAATAATAATAATAATAATAATAATAATAATAATAATAAAACAGGGGAAAAATCTAAAAGCAAACAAAAAAGTAAACAAGATTTTTTTTTAATGTACTTAGAAGTTTAGTGAAAGCAATTTTAATATAGATGTATAATATAGTATATTTAAGTTATTGTAGTTATATTTTGTGTAACACTTCTTAGTTTTATTAAAAAACAAAATTGCATTAAATTAACCATTAATCCATTAAAATGTTTTTTAAAAAGGATCAATAAATATTGATCAGTCAATAAAGATATTTATATTTAAAGTGGCTCAGAGGCAAAATGTTAACATGCAGATGTTCATAATATTTAAAAGTAAATATTTGTAGAGTCAATGATCACATTTATTCTTTTCAAAAAATGCTATAAGATGTATTGTATGAGAAAAAATAAAGTTGGGGTTTTGGGTTTAGTAACTCTGCGAAGGCTTACCGTGGTTTACCGTGATTTACCGTGGTTTACTGCCACCGGTTACCGTCACGATGGTAATGCTCACCGGGGCTCTATAAACAAGCCCTGCGACTCTTAAGAATCGGCCAGTCGCACGGTGATGCTCGTTGGCCCGTTTGACATTAGCCCGCTGCCTCGTCTGGCTGCACTGTAAGGGGCTGTGCCATCGTTCCCGCCTTCCCCGGCTAATATTAGCTGTCACATGGGTGCAGGCTGCTGTAAAGGGCTCATCTCGCCGGCCGGCGATGAAAGCTCTCGCTGCCTCGCCGCTATCGGCCAGACCGCCGCTGTTATTTCCGCTCGTGTCTCCGTGCCAGACCCTCCGCCAGAGCGCCCACTTCAAAGCTGACAGCGAGGACGGCCAGCGAGGCCAACTTATCGGCGTGAATAAAGTGCTCAGGGCCTGCAATTAAAAAAAAACACTCCCCCCCCCCAGTTAACAGCCACGACACAGCCCCTGCCAGCTATGGCGGACCAAACATAGAGGCGGCGAGGCGGAGAAAAGCAGAGGCAGAGGATAAAGGCAGGTGTGGGGTGCACCACCGGTCAGGAGCCAGATTTCACAAAACCTCCCTCCCAAAACCGGCAGCATTGGAAAACCCAGCCCTCTCACGGCACCCTGAGTTTCCCCGCGAATCTCCCGCAAAAACGGACGGCCCTCTGAGTCAGAAAGAGCCCAGTGTTTTCTCAAAAACAAAATCGCTCTCAAGAATTAGAGTGACGCATTGAACGCGGATGGAAACTTTCAGTAGATAATATTAATAAAATACTGCACTTCAGCCTTAGGTTTTCAACACCCTTACAGTAAATGCTGAGGCAGTAAAGGCTTTGCTACAGGAAGCCGTTAGACACTATTTTAAGAGCATAACCAATTATGCATGGAGTTACTTGACATAACTTCTGGGAAAACAGTAAAAAATTCTTTATTCCTTGCCTGCATTGAAATAATATTTTCCAGAGCCATTGCTATATTTCAGGTTAACGTTACATTTTATAGAATCCCTGTTATGTAATTTTTTTATTATCTAAGAAAACCCTTTTAAGCATCTGCAACTGTTGGATTTTTCTGGCTGAATCAGCCTTTCTCTTTGTGTTGGAGGGTTGACCAGTTTGACGATCATCTTCATCATCCTCATCTTCCTAAAGTGTTCCTGACGCCTTGTCCAACCTGGTCCAAGGTTCCTCATGCACCCGGGTGATAAACTCTTACGCCTCTGAAAATGTAAATTCTCAAACTTAAATGCGACCCGGGTGCCCAATGCCAGGACCTCCTTCCCTCCCTCCCTTCCCCCCCCTCCCTCACCACCCCCAATCCACTCCCCACCCCAAACC
>JAOYFF010000001.1:2721492-2734950 GCA_025773925.1 Cryptomyrus ogoouensis | reverse complement strand
ATGTCAGATGAGGACATATAATTCAACAGATTACATGACATGAATAGTAAGATCGCGGAATTTCGTCCGACGGAACGGTCTTTTGGGAATCTGTTCCCACACGTCTGACGCTCTTTGAGACAACGCTAAACTGAGCGAGACAGTTAGCCTGGTCCGAACCAGGCTTGTTCGCAGGCCTAAATTACCATGGTAATTCAGCGGGGATTCATTTAAGGCACGTTGATGGAACGGAACTCTCACTTAAGTAAGACTGACTTGTCGAAATAAGTCGGACTTTCCCTTAAGCCTGCTTCATGGAATAACCCCCAGATTTTCCTTAACATTAAAAGACTTAAAGATTACAATTACAAAACATGAAGATTAAATACAGACAATTTAGGGAAAAAAACCATGCAGACACAAGTAGAACATTCTGAATGGTTTTACAGAATATTCACTTTCATATTGAAAATGAGTAATTAAAAAATTCCCATATACAATGACTCAAATGCAAACATAAACAATGATTCTTGTAAATACAGAGTGAAAATAAACAAATGACTCTAAATTTACCTTGTAAACAACATGTAATTGTGTGCGTTCAAAATATTTCATTTGAATAAATTATACAGAAAATGGGTCGATGGATGAATAGAGAAGTGCTTCGGCATGTGAAATGCAGAATATCAACACTTGAGTCGTCCTTTTACAGTTTCAAACTGTGGATGGCCAGGGGTACACTGTGGGCGCGCAGGGGTACACTGTGGGCGTGCAGGGGTACACTGTGGGCGTGCAGGGGTACACTGTGGGCGTGCAGGGGTACACTGTGGATGGGCAGGGGTACACTGTGGGCGTGCAGGGGTACACTGTGGATGGGCAGGGGTACACTGTGGATGGGCAGGGGTACACTGTGGATGGGCAGGGGTACACTGTGGGCGTGCAGGGGTACACTGTGGGCGTGCAGGGGTACACCGTGGATGGGCAGACCAACACCTCAATCCAGCACTCGCAGTGGCGGGGGCTGATTAATGTCTGCTGAGTGTGGTTTCCTACACACCCCTTCCCTCCAAATGATGTCTGCCTTTATTTTTATATATTTATTTTTTGGTATGACCTGTCAGTCCGCCATCTGGAATCTTCTACCAAGTGCTGTTGCTAACCAGCAACTATCCGCTAAACAGGATTAGCGTGGTTCTGTGCCTAAGTCAGGTATGTAGGACGGCTGGCAGGGCTGACATTTAATACTACATAATGGTACAGGACATAAGGCTCCCCTGTATCGTGGGCAAGTAGCTCTGGACTCTGAAATGCACCCTCATCTAAGCACATCACATGGCAAAGTTCCAGAAAGCGTGGAGGACCAATCAGCAGCTCCCACAAATAACAGTGTCTTCCGGGAGCTCGTCCGCATCTCGACGGCCGGAACACAATACCAGCTTTCACTCGAGATTCCACCCAGAATTCTGTCGGCTTGGCTGCAGAGTGCCGTGAAGGTCACAGCCACAATCCAGCACAACGCAGCTCTGATTCATAGATGGAGATGATTCCTGTGAACATCTCAGCAAACAATATAGTAAATCAGAGCAGCAAGCAGCTCAGGTAGCACGATTTCCGAGGAGTGCTTTGGACCCTCAGAACAGCAATAGAGTATCGTGTTGAATTCTAGCCTCATCCGCACAGCTAAATTCCATTTGTGGTTATGGAGGGAGTGTCGCAGTGTCAGTTATGAACAGCAGGGGGCGATGCTGGGACTCTTAGCAACACCCGGAGCCACAGCCCCTGAAGCTCTATCTGTGTTTTCTGAAATGCTCACCATGCGTACATCTTGAAGCAGAAACCGCGCTTTTGTCCCTGCCCCTTCTGGCAGAAAGCCCCGCCCACCACCACAACCAGAGGGACAGCTGAGCCTGACTCCGCCCCCCTCAGCTCAGCGCATCCACACCGCCTGTGTGCTTCTCTTTGTCCTTCAGCGGGGAATGAGAGGCACCTGTCCGGAGGTGGGGGGGTCGCGCTCAGCCTTGCACGTTTCGGGGGGCCCTAGCTGATATGGCTCTCAAGGCTGACCACACCAAGGCTGCATAGGGTGAGGAGCACACCTCCCCTCCTGTACCCCGCATCCCATTTCCCACACAGCGTCCCGTGTCCCAAACTAACCCTTCCTCTTACATGCCATCCCTCTCTCTGGCAGCTTGTTCCCCTTCCTTCTCCACGTTGCCTCCGCAGAATCTTCCCCTTCATGCCGCACCCCCAAAGTAGCGTATTACCCCATCCCGCTCCCAAAGCTTCTCCCTCGTAAATCCCACTCTGCCTCATGACAGCATCCTCCACGTTCACAGCAGCACAGGGAGTACAGATGGCTCATTGATTTATCTCAGCCTCCCCCCAAATCCTTCCATTATGAAACATGAAACCCAAAATGCCATTTCACGCCCGGGAGAGACAGAGGTAATCGGCGGGAGAGGCTGAGGATGGCCAACGTTGCTCTCCCCCTTATGAAAATGAGACCTAAATCCATCCCTTACTCCGTGAACGGACTCTTCCCCTTGTCTCCTGTGTTTTTGCTCCGTCAGCACAGCTGTAATACCAAGACTCCTCGTTCCTAGAAGACAGAACGTCAGCCAGACGCTCGGATTGTTCCTCCTTGCTCTCCAGCCTTGAGAATTCCTGAGAACTGGAAAAGATCGACCGTGTGGGAAGTTCAATTTCCTGAATTCCAGACTGTCTCACTATCTTCTTTTCTCTTTATCTCTCTCACTCTCTCTGGAAGGTATTTTATTAACTAAAACCACAGAAACTGCAAATATCATTGACCTGCTTTGAGTAAGACAAACTTTCTGCTCATGGCTGGGTTTAATGCACGTCCGCAAGCATACTGGACCGCACTGGCTGCTTAGGACTGAGGACCGTCTCTTTGGGGTCATTAGGTTCGATTGGCAGAAAGTGCCGGAATCCAGAAATAAAAAGGACGTATTTGCTAACCTGCTGGAGTAAAGTTCTCTCCCACGGGAGAAGTGTACTACTTCAAAGAAAAGAACGCAAAGAGTTATGCTGAATGGATAAACTGTAAGGGTCTGTTCTGTAGAAGCTGCAGTTCAACAAAATGTACTGTATAAGACCACTGAGAGAACAGAATGATGAGAAAAAGAGAGAGATGAAGATGGAGGATAGAGACAAGCAGCGGGAAAGCACTGAGGGGGTGGGAGGAAAAAGATGATGTAAGGCTTCTCCAGATGGACCCAGTTTTCCTAGGATGGGGCGCAGAGAGTGCGGTGGTGGGGGGGTCATGGTGGGTGCAGACACCACACATCACTTACCCAGGCTACCGCACAAACACAAGCCTGCTTTGGAGATGGCCGCTCGTGGGAGCATGAGGTGGGGGTCGCGACCTGGAAAGCAGGGGTCAGACATCACGGATCGTCACCCAGAGCGGGTCACAGCGGGCAGTAGCTGGGCCGGACAGATGGCTGTGACCTCAGCACGGCCGGGGCAGGCGGAAGCGCCAGACGGATGTCTGTAAGTGAGACGCGGCAGCGGACAACTGTCACAGGGGAGACCCCACACACCGCTGTGACCCTCCCATCACCCCTGTTTATGTTCCGGATAAATCAAGAAGCGTATGCGTCAAAACAGGAAAAAGTACAGTAGATGGAATGAGACCAGCCTAAAAAAAAACATTTGGATTTCAGAAATGCTGCATTATCAGCTTCTTGCAATGGAAAAAAAATGTAAAAGTGCTTCAAAGACATAGAGCGATGGTCCCCAGGAAGTGCAAGTGAAGTTTGCTGCACATCTGCGATGATTCTCCACCAACCTGCCCTCTTATCCCCCTGACGGTCACTTGTTGCCCATCAAGCCAGGTCAATACATGCTGATGGCAATTAGCGGCAGGATGAGGACACCCACAGGCCACCACACCGACAGATGCACTGTACAGTATGCACCCCCAACATCTGGCTCCTCTGAGTGAATGTGATTTCATGCGCAGCCCTTCTGGTTCCGGTCCAGGAGGCCCCCTTGATCATATTGACGAGTTCTTAAAAGCTCTTCAACTGGGCCACCAAGATATGACAGCGTAGCCAAGAACTGCATGGAACTGCCACATGGAAGCAGAGGAAACACCAGGCTAATAACTTAAAGGGGCTGCAGTGCATTCTGGGAATAAGGAACTTAAAGGATTTGCAATGCATGGTGGGGCTAATAAATTAACAGATTTATAACGTATTCTAGGACTAACAACATCTTTATAGCCTTGCAATGCATCCCGAAACCAGAGGCAAAAATGACACTGCATGAAAACAGATTAGAAAAAAAACAACCATATGTGAAATTACTAAATGCATGATCAATAACTAAGACACTCAAAACAATGGCAGTGAGTTTGATTTTGGTCCAGTCTTTACTGAACTTTCAGCTAAAACATTTCAACCCTAACCCTAACCCTAACCCCCAGGTTTACAGCTTTGGGGGGGCGGATGGACATCCACAGGATTCATGGTGTTCATATCTTTCTCTTAATGACCGCAGTCAATATAACAACTGGGAGTGTTTAAAAAACACAGATATTTTTGTTTGCTTTTCAGGTGGTTGATGCGACATATTTTCCGACGCGCGCTCTCTGTCCGCTGGTGGGAGTGTGCTCACCTGTGTGTGCGCGCACATCAGGGTGGAACTCCGCCATGCGCAATACAGAGAGCAGAGGAGAATTGTAAACGCGCGACCGCAGAGAGACAAAAATTACAAGCTGTTGTGTCAATAAGATAAATAACATAAGGTAGTTCTGTTGTGATCTGGCACTACATAGAAAATAAAATTAAATAAAATCAAATTGACCTTCAAGGGGGGGAGGGCAGGTTGAACACTGCATTTCCAATTTTTTTGGCAAGTTACATTCTCCAAAATTATGTCAGCTGGGACCAAAGACCAAAACAGTTAAGAATCTTTCTGTCTGTAGCCAGAAATACTACAACTATGTGTAATTCATATTAAAGCTCAAGTTGTTTACCTTCTCCAAAGAATGGGACGGCTATAAGAGAAATTATTCCTAAAGACTGAAAATAATGAGCCCAAAATCATTCATGATATGCAGACATGTCAGCGCAGGTATGGTTTTAAAATATAAAGAGATAAACAGAAAATAACTAATAATAAATATAGTAAAATTACTATACTTACTCCTGGACTGACAATTTTCAGTTTGATTATCATGCTGTGATTAGAAACTAGTTATGAGACTAAATAATTTATTTATTAGGAATTAACCAGTGCTATGAGTGTCCCAGAACCAGTCTAAGCTCTATCTCAGACCACGACACTGACAGCACAAACACAGCATTACTACTTTTTCCAGTCTTAATTTTGCCTTGCAGCTGAGAAAAACAGAATTGAAAAACATCATAACCAATGTCTGTCACTTAGCGCAACCCGACTTTCACAAAACAAAACCCTGAGCTATCGCGGGTTTCCAGGGAAACAGCTCGACAAAGCTTTGTAACCTGTCATGGCCGCTCTACCCACCTCAGATCGTGCCTCACTATCGCGAAAGGTAACCGACCACAGCCAAGGGCAACCGGCAAAACAGGTGAAGGCCTGGCTTTCACCAGCCCTCCGAAATGTTCTTGTTACTGATCAGACCCCCCCCCCCCCATTCAGCAAAATCTATGGAGGGAGACCCCCCGATCAGCAAATTTATGGAGGGAGACTCCAACATTCAGAAAAATCTATGGATGAGAACCCCCATAACTAAAATCTACTGCCAGACCCCCCCCAACCAAATTTATTTCTGGCTATAGGCCTGACACGTGCTATTCGCCTACACCAAACCCATGACTCCAGATGCCACCAACAACCATGACGTCGTTCAAAGGGATAAAGACCTTCTTCTGTGTCCAGTGACAGCCAGACACAAATGACCCACAATTTGCAGCAAAAAGCCCCGTGGGTCCTTAGATTGGTGGTACTGGCGCCACAGACCAGGGCTCTCCCACCAAAAGCCAAGCGGGCTCCACCAATGGCTTTCAGTTCCCGTGCGGTCAGTGAGAAGCGCAACAGTTTGAGGGAACTCGACTCCAATCATGGAGTAGTATCAATTCCTCATAGCATCACAGCAGAACAGAACGCATTCCGGGAACCGGACATTTACGAGAAATGCAAGTGCTATTTACGTAGCTTTTTTAATGATACACATTTAAAATTAGTGCATCAAAAGTGAAAGCTATACAAGACCCATGACAGCAGAGAAATGGGACAATCTACCCTAAGTACTAAAATATTGGTAATTGCAAAGAATAGCCTTTTAATGATTTATTGTCTTGATCTGGCAAAGGCTACCTGACTTGTCAGCATGACATCACAGCGCAAATTTATAGTGTATAATTTTGTAGTGTGGAGTTATTGGAGGCATTACATTGTTTAATCAGAATGTTTTTGGAGAGGAAACTCCTATGTAGTCTAATCCCAACATCTGCTTCAGATGAAATTCTCCATCATGCTTCACTAGCCAGTGTTCAGTTTTCCAAGACGGGATGGCCTTGGAGGGTGAGTGCCTGTCCTCACTGCAGCACCCAGGACGTGGTCTCTGAGGAGCGTGTGGGAGCAGGTAGGGTGGGCGAAGCTCTGACACCTCAGGGCAGCATCAGAGCCGCTCCCTGACCCTCTGATCCCCCATAGTCTGCCTCCTCCCCCACACCTGTTGATTACCTCACTGACACTCCAATTACCCATTTAACACTAAAATAATTCCCATTAAAAATACAGCTCTTAATGGCTGGAACCACTTGATGGTCCTTCTGTTCCTGTTTGAATCCAAGGACAGACAGACAGCAGAAGGCATGGATGTCACATGAGCAATAAGACTGAAAGAAAAGCACACTGAAGATTTTCTATGACTCTAAACTTCAAAGTTGACTGTCCACCCCTACAAATCTTGGAGAACTGCCGTATTTTCCTTTAAAAAACCTAACTAACTATTCTTGCCAAATTTTCATACAACCCTGCAAATACACATCAATGCACTGACACAGATGCCATGGTCACATTATCATCACCGTAAGGTTCTCACGTGGAAGTTGGGGAAGGGAACAGGATTTGGATCAACTAAGACAAAACAAAAAAACATGGATCGTTTTCTTTTATGGAAAAATTCATCATGTTTGTCACTTATACCAATATGTGCCTGCATGATGACAATAGCTCTACGTTATACATCCATAATTTAGTTACAAAGAAAAAAAAAACCCATCATTTTAGTTCCAGAAAAACAAACTGAAATATTATAAATGTTAAATATTTTTCTGTTTCAACTGATGTGACAGTTTATGGAAATAAAATTCATATTTTCTATGAAAACTTAATCGTTCCTCCGTCAACAGAACAAACATAATGCAGAAGGAATGAAATAATGCAGTTTAGTAAAGTTATATGTCCTCTGGAAACTTCCATTTTTCAGAATCGGAACCTTCAGAGATAACATCTTCTAAGTCATCCACAGCCTGAACGCCGCTGTGTTGATGTTTAATTAAGATCTGCAGAAGTTAATCTGCTCTGCATGGGGGTCGGCATCTTAGGTCAGGAATTGGTCAATTCCAGGGACCAGGATGGATGCTATGAGACGTGGCTGGGCCACAGAAAAGAACGACACAGTTAGAACATCTAGAATCGAGAACCTAACAAAAACTAAAATCTGAAAATCTCAGTGTAACAACCAAGAACTATATAAGGAGTGCCTGAAAGCCACTTCCTGAATAACTTTGTAAATAACTTGTTTTTTTTTTAAGCGAAAAAAAACAGTGTAATGAAGCTGGCCAGGTGCTCCCTCCTCTCTTAATGTGTATGAAAGCATTAAAACAAATATTCATATTTAGCTGCGGTTCATATTCCAATAAGTAACAATAAAACTTATTTTTGAAGGCTCCAGTACACTGAGAGCCACACTGGCCCTCTG
Source organism: Cryptomyrus ogoouensis (assembly GCA_025773925.1). Taxonomy (NCBI): domain Eukaryota; kingdom Metazoa; phylum Chordata; class Actinopteri; order Osteoglossiformes; family Mormyridae; genus Cryptomyrus; species Cryptomyrus ogoouensis. The sequence goes on along the minus strand of JAOYFF010000001.1, from coordinate 2,727,032 downwards.
CTACTCAAAGCTGCTGTCAGTCACTTGTGTTATTCTCTCAGACATGCAACTAGACATAATTAATATAAATCCTCACGTTACATTAAAGAAACCACTTCTGTTTTCTTGGCTAGAAACATGTGGCCTTTGAATGAAGCATGTATTTTAGTTAATTTAGCATATTACACAATATTTCCCGTTATTTAATATTCATTATTGACAGAAGTGTATTTTATTGAGAATTTTGCTATTTATAAACACCGTTTTGGCAGCGGTCACCCAGCTGTGCCTTAATGGGTACTTTCTGCAGGATGGTATGGCTACCTATCGCGTGATGTCGCCAACACTGAAATAGAAGGTGAAAAAAACCTCACTCTAGATAAATATCAAAACAACAGTCGCCTCACATTCTTAGAAATCAAAGAAGATACCAGAAATGTGAGCTGAGCTGGGTCAGCCAGGCCTTGGTCTGGCTGGGGCCATGTGGGGCCCCCAGTTGGAGAACCATGTCCTATCTTTAGGCCCCGATTGCCCTCCTGTGAGTTCACAGTGGGCCAAACCACTATAGGGCGATGGGGAAGGAGGCTGCGTCTAACAGCACAGCCCATGGTCTTTTTGTAGTTCTCTGATGTGTCTCCCCAAGGGACACAACTGTCGTCGTTGATGGACTGAACCCCGTCTTCTTTTTTGTCCTGAGATCTTCTGGGAGACTCCAGGAGTGAGTTTGCCGAAAGACTCAGGGATAAAGGCACGGGGGGGGGGGGGTGGTTGCACTGACTGCGAAGGGTTAAAAATACATCTCTGTATGCAGCTGTTTTTGGCTCACGTGAAATGAATGTCAGCCCGCAGCAAAAAAAGAAAAATACAGTGCAAATGAGGTTATCTGTTGACCAAGGCCTGTTCTTGTGAAATGTGCGGTAGATGAAAGGAAACTCTCTCTCTCTCTCTCTCCTGACATGCAGCACTTCCAGCACTGTATGCCGCTGCCTTTGCACCTGTTCAGGCCACTCCCCCTGAACGACACCGGAGCAGTGCTGCAGGTCTCCGGGATACACATTCCGCTTGAGGCCCGACGTGAGAATGGCTTATCTGCCAAACAGAAGGCTCCACAAAGCCTTCTCTTCCTCTAACTAGCAAAAATGTAACATGCTTTTTATGTCTATTTTAGGGACCACCCACACACCCACCTGTCCTGCGCCCAAGGCTACGGTGGCTGTCTTCAAAGAACTCAAAAAACTGCCCTAAATCGGTGAAAAGCACAAGACGTAACGTGAGATGCTGTGTCACAGGTAGTGTAGTCCAAGGTGACTTACCTGGGGCCGACAAAGGGTTTCAGCCTCATATGCAGAGCAGAATATTTTACTCAGGTCATTTGTGTTAAGCACTTTCCTCAAGGATCACTCTGTACTATTTTTTACCTTATATACCCTAATATCTTGTCAATGTTGTTTTTCGTGTACTGCATGGTGCATGTAGAATATTTTGCAGACAATACCTCATCCTTCCGCCAAACTTCACATATAGCTCCTCTTCCAGCAGCTGCTTGTTGTCAGGTATAGTGGGAGGAGCCTGAGGACTATTTTCTGATGGTTTTGACCAATCATTTGCACCAGCAGGAACCGGAGGGGTGAACTGAAGCATATGGACTAATTCAAAGAACCCAAACACTTTATTTTGTTAAGCTCAGGGTTTACCTCCCTAAAACTCGTACCAGTAGGGGGACGCCTTCCTATTCAAGCCTCGGACCATCTCACTTCTGGCCAATTTTTGATGGCCCAGTCAGTGGCCCAGACCTCAGGCCTGTGTCAGATTCTCTAGAGGAACCTCCTCACTATTCAGGAATAGCTAGACCTGCAAGTTCCACCTTCGAGAACAGCAAGGTGATTCTCCTTTCAAAGTCAAGCTGAACTCCCCCAAATACCGCAAACAATTATGTATCAAGGGTCAAAGACGCCCAATCATACCCGCACGTTTTACACTGTCACAAAATCCATAATTCTATTGTGTGCTTTTCCCCATTTCTCCAAATAGCCACCCTGTACTTCATGTGTGTCACACAGGGTCCTGGATGTCTAACACAGCGCAAATCCTCCATAGAAATGCAGAACTTTACTCTTCTGAAGACTTCACGTTAAACTAAAAATGCAGATTTTTAAATTTATGAAGACTTCACGTTAAAACTAGAGATGGCACAATATCATTTTTATCTGGTTTGATCCCTGCAGATACCGATACCAATCCGATATTTTTCCCCCTTTATCAGCTATTAAGCGTTGAATATTTGTATCAATACATTTCGATTAAGGTGGCAAACTGTCTGTATTTAGCGTTGTAACGGCGCTGTTTCAGTACGCTAAGGACAGGAAAACATAATGGTCATGTGACCCAAACTGAAGTCACGCCACTACACTGCAGGAAGACATCAATGGCCAACATGGTTTACACAAGTCTGCTTCTTTGTTTTATCCAGTAATATCTTTCACAAAAATGAACCAAAATCTTAAAGTTCAAATTGTGCAACCTGTTGTTAAATGAAATATAATCAAGAAATCAATCATAATAATATATATCCCAACTAACAATTTCTAGTCAAAAAGTGCACATAAGTCTCCAGTATAAAATATTTGATGGAGCACAGATAAAACTTTTAAGTAATAATTAACCAAACTTTAGAAAGAATACAACATCTAAGTTTGTATAAATTTTACTGTATTCAGACTTAAGAAAAATCAGCATTAGTTACATACATTGCACTCTGCAAATAACAATCTGCTAGCCTGAACACGGCTCGTCCGATCCTCGTGTGTGCCACGCCCCCCTCATTACCTCGTGTTAATCCCCGATTGTGATCACCTGTGTCCTGTTATTTTGCCTAGTCTTGTGTATATTAGTCCGTGTCCTCTCCTGTTTCCGAGATCCGTCATTGTAGTGTTACTATGTTTGTGGATGTCAGCCCTGTTTCCCTGCCTATTAAAATCCCTGTTTACCCGTCTGACCGGCTCATCTCGCCTGCTTACCTGCTCGCCTGATCCCGTATCGCGACAGAACAACACTTGCTTTTATATTCCTGCACGTCTCCTCCTGTCCCTCTCATCTTGCCTAACCCTCGTGTTAATCACTCCCAGCTGCCTCTCATTGGTTCCATTGTTAGTCTCACACATATGTGCATCCCAGTCCTGCGTTCCCCAGTCTGGTCACTGACATCGATCCCTCTTATTGTCTGTGCCCTCCTTTGCTCCACTCCTCCCGTTTTTGACCCCTCGTGATCCTGATTCATTTCCAGTCCCTGTTCTTTGACTTGAATAAACCCCCTTTTGTTTCGCTACAGTGCCTGCCCGCCCTCCAAGTCTTTCGTCCCGCAATCGTGACACATATAAAGTCTATTTATTACCATTTCTAAACAAACAGTACTGTACAATTTGCATGAAAATTACTTTGTTAATTCCTATCAATAGCTTTTAATATAATATACAAACCATCCTAATTATGCCCCCATATGTACAAAGTTACAGCTGTATGCACCGGGAGCACTACGTTTTGGACCCATTATTAAAAATGCAAAATGAATGGCATGGAAAAGTTTAAAAGTTACCGTGAAAAACATGAAATTCCACAGCCACAGAGACAGTTAAGACATGAGGCTGCTTGGTGAGACACAGATGCACGGCATACCCATGCTGAGACTTTCAATATTCAGTATATATACATACTATTCACTTACACGAACAAATATTATGCATTAATAATATTTATGTATTATGTGATTTAATGTGATTCAAATCATTTTCAGTATTGTTTTTGGCTTACGCGTCGTCTGTGAGTTTCTGTGATCTTTCAGCAAGCTCCAAAAATATTCCTGTTTAATTGTTCATGATCAACTCGAGAATAACCGAAACCGTGAGTATCAAATATACGAATGTGAGCGGGATACTGTATACCGACATGGCAGCTCCGAAACACGTGTGGCTGAACAACTAGCCCTGACTTTATGGTACGTCGTGCAAAGGCTACAAGCATTTTCGCAATTTTGTTGATTTGGTGAGCACCATGAAAGTTGTGAAATCTGGCTGGCCCCTCCAGTGGGGCATGAGATCGCGGCTCTGTGGAGATTTGCAGCTGGACCCCTCTCAGTTTTTCAGGTTAAACTTATCTCTGTTGGAAAATCGGATCGGATTCTTACTCCTTCACCATTCCAATATCCGATCCAGCATGTTTTGCTGGTATCGATCCAGGTATCGGATCGTTGTCATCTCTAGTTAAAACATTAACGTTTGTTAGATGATACATACATCGGGCTATTTTCTTTTTATTTTCTTTAATAATAATTGAATGATAATTCAGCTAATTTTACACAAACAAAGTGTTTTTTCCTTATGCACTTATACTCTTTTATGACTAACTGTAACTACATATGTTTCTCCTACAAATCCCCTCTGCCCAGACCGCTAACCCTCAGAATCGGATATGCCAGGAAGTGTTGGCTGCAGGGTCACTTGCTCCGTGGCCCCTAGAGCCAGCCTGCTGTCCGCTGTCTGCAGGACAGGAGTGTGAGCCGGCCTCCCGGGGGCCCCGTCAGCTCCGCCAAACGGCACCGTCTGTGTCAACGGGGGTCTGTAAGGCCGGACCATGGAGCAGACAGAGAGAAACCGGGGCACAGAGGAGTCAGAGAGACCACCACTGCTGGCTGACAGGCGACACTTTGAAACCATCCTCTGGACTAATGATTCCCAACCCAGTCCTTGAGGACCCACAGACGGTCCACGTTTTTTTGCTCCGTCCGAACTCCCTGGCAAACAGTTCTCCAAAAATGTGGACAGTCTGTGGGGTCTCCGATGACTGACTCGTGGCTCCGTGATACCCACCTGCCTTTCCCACACACAGGCTGGAGAGGACACCCCTGCCTAAGCACTGAAGCTGTTCCTTGGCTCCAGGCACTGACCAGTCACCTACAGCTCACCCTTCACTTCCTGTTCAGCTGACGGTCCCTCTCCCTCTATTTTTAAAATAAACAGTCCGGCAGATGGCGTATTAACAGCACACAGCGGAATGGTAAAAAACCCCATACTGCACAATGCGATCGGTTAATTACCATCTCAAATAAATGCAAATAATTATCATGAATTCAAATTGCATTTTTACGACCTAACTGGGTGAGTCACTCGTGCTCCTGTTATTCCCCATAGATAATTTAGTGGTAATCAGTCTTAAGTGCAAGGGTGACATTAGAAATCAGTTCTGGTGACTCTTGGTGCTCGTTCCGTCAATCGGAGCCCCAGTGAGTCATGGCGGCCATGTCACCGCAGCCACCAGCAGGCAGACGTCACATGTGCTTGGGCACAGCGGCTCACTGAGTTCCCACACTTGTCCCGCTCACCTTCCAAGGACGGGAAGTGGGACTTTGTGACTCCGGTCTCGCCTGACGCTGCCCTGCTGTGGAATCGGCTCATGGGGGGGGGGGGGGGGGGGGGGGGGGGTGGCCGAGTTGAGGTGTGGTGGGGGGGGGGTGGGGGAGCGGGAGGGGCGGCGGCGGGGGGGGGGTGGGCTGGGAGGGGAGGGGTGCT
>JAOYFF010000001.1:2706673-2721392 GCA_025773925.1 Cryptomyrus ogoouensis | reverse complement strand
GCTCCCCTCCCGTACCTGGGCAGGTGTGCCCCCGCCCCCCGCCCTCCTGTCCTTGAACGGCCCCCCCCCCCCCCCCCCAACAGAAATTCTCCAATGCAGCCGCCACTCAAACGGATCACAGAACCCAGGCCACACCGCTACATCTCCGACCCACATCCCAAACACCCAAGAACTGCCTTCAACAGCCCTGAGGGCGGCACCACCAGATTACCATCCATCCATCCACCCACCTATCCATCCATCCATCCATCACTGCATTCGACAGTCTCACCCCTTCCCCCCAGCAAGTCCCATTAATGATGTCGCTAGTGTGCCCCAAACTGACTTCATGAATGAATGTCTGCTGTCTCTTATCTCTCAGTGAGATTCTGCTCTGACCGTGCCCAGCAGACCCCAGGGGAGTGTGTGATTGGACAGGCACCAGAGGCCGCCGTCCTGTGATCTCACTGTCACTGCGCGTAACGGCCACATGATAAACTCACACATGGACTGTTGCTCATAAACTGCGGGTAAGACATAAACCCAAACCATGAATTAAGTGTCTAAAAGTTACACGATAAATCGTAACAGATCCTGTCTGGCCACATGAATCTCAGATATATATAAGTATGAGGCTTCTTGTTCCATGTTTTGATCACCCATTAACATTAGAGGACAGCAAAACACAGAGAGCAGCTCCAACGAAACTGCCAATATACGACAAAACTGAGTGCAGCAGTGCCATCTAATGGCCATAGACTGGTATTGCTTGCAAATACACACAGCTAACGCCACATGACAAAGGCTGGACCCTTTGTTTTACGGCCATCCTTGAACAAAGGGAAGCCTATAATGGATAATCTCTGTCTCCAATGACAGAGACAGTTGGTAAGCTGGAGAAATATGCTTCATGCATGGAAACCCCCCTTTGCCAATGGCTGCATGCAAACACAGACCACCATCAAAGCGTTGTCAAGCTCCCTTGCTATGAAACTGTACAAACTGTATTTGGTCCCTGTTTATGTCATGAGGAGCTACACCAGTAGGACCGGGATTGCACACGTGCCGCTAAGCACTACAGACTGAAGGGGAACGACTGCATCAAAGTCTGCACACTACCCGTGACTGTAAACAGTGGGATCTTACGATCAGTCGTTGCCGTGAACCATAAACCTTCAGAACGTGAGAGAGGCAGGCTTCTTCCTGCGCCACCCCCGCTCAGAGGAAATGGGTCTCCTGAAAGCACAAGGCATCCAGGAGTGATTCAGTGTGGTCAAGGGATTAAATCTGGGTCTGATCTGGTAGCTTTGATATGTCATCCTTGTGCCTGCTGGCTTTCCCATGCTCGCTTCACCGAACAGTCCAGTCCAGAGCGCAAAGCCCACAACTCCCAGGGAAGGTCATTTGTATAGTTTTGCGATGAACGGAAAGACAAACAGCGCAGATTCCCTCCGTCTCCCACCCAGACCATCTGGTCCTCGGCAGTGAAAACGTCCCCCGCACTCGGCCGCTTTGCTCCTTTTCCGATCCTGTCTTTTCGAATCGTTCCTCCTGTCCTCCTGCTGAGCGCAAACTTCCACACTAATTTTGTCCCCAGAGGCTGACCTGCATCCTGTTTTCCTCTCAGTGGTCCGGCCGGTTCGATCCACGTGAACAGAAACATCGTCACTTAGCAACAGCCTATAGGAGGGTAAAACAATATATTGTTGTCGCTCTATGAAAACCACACATGTCCGCTTTTTTACTATTTTAACCATTTACTATAGATAGAATGTGTCCATCCTCCTCTGTCTACTGACTAAATTTGACATTTAATTGACCAGTGAAAAGATGTTTATGAAGTTTTACGAATCTATTTAACTAATATTTATGTTTATACCAGTTAATGTTTATATTCATGATGATGGTTTGTATGGATTACTTTATATCACTGATTTTAACATCTTAACATTGATAACTAGATTGCTAGATAAGCGACATCATTGTAAATTGTGAATATAAACAGTTTCTTGTTGACACTGACATATTTACCTCCCATACAACAATCCATGTAAGTCCATTTAAAACACTAAACGGTTCCCTGACAGCTGTGTAAAGGTTCTTGTTTGTGGTACGAAGGGTGTCTTGTTATTTCATTTTTATTTTCTAAAGAAGCTTCTAAGAAAATGTGTTTTTTCCATGCTCCTGAAATACATTTCTGGAGATACTTGTTTTTCATCGGACTGTGATGATATGATGCTCAGATGAAGCCCTCAGGTTAAAGGGATAGACGATTATGTCACCCAGACGCATAATTAGACATTAATGACCGTGTGGCTCCTGCTCGTGAGAATGACTACAAACAAGAGTCTCTAACTTGGGCTGAAAAATTAGATCATGGAGAGTATATTTCAGTGTGTGTGTGTGTGTGTGTGTGTGTCTGTCTGTCTGTGTGTCTGTGTGTCTGTATCTGTCTTTCTCCGTGTGTGTGTGTGTCTGTCTGTCTGTCTGTGTCTGTCTTTGTGTGTGTGTGTCTTTCAGGGTCTGTCTGTGTGTCTTTCTGTGTCTGTCTGTCTGTCTTTGTGTGTGTGTGTCTTTCAGGGTCTGTCGGTGTCTGTCTGTGTGTCTTTCTGTGTCTGTGTGTCAGTGTCTCTGTGTCTGTCTGTGTGTCTTTCTGTGTCTGTGTGTGTATGTGTGTGTGACGCAGGCATTCTGGGTTCCGCTCGCTGTGAAATCCACAGACATTTCTTCCAGTTGCAGCTGTCAGGCGGCCCAGTGCCCAGCAGGGACACTGCAGCACAGAACACCTCAATGTTCCTGGCTGACAGGTTTACAGGCCGTGATGCACAGCCCACCCCCGTGCCGAGGCACCCACCCCCCATGGAAAATCATGCCTCTTTTTATTTTTTAAATGCTCTCCATTACACATACAGTAACATTTCAGCTCAGCTGTTCAACTCCTATTGCTCAACAAGTAGAGCATTGAGTTGATGATGCAAAGGGTGTGGGTTCAAATCCCAGGAAGCATACATAAACTGTAAGTTTGGTAAATGTGGCTGGAAACAGATGGGGACTGACCCTGGAACAGCTGCTGTCAAGAAAAGGGTTTCCCCATTCCAGAAACAACAGCCAGCAAGGAGAAGCTAGTGGAATTTGCTTGGGAGGGGGATCTATGCTTGAATGTGTTTCTGTATGTCCAGTAAGGGGGGGACTCCTCTGGTCTCTGAATGCTTGCCTTGCCTCACAACAGACCCTGCAGTGGCTGTAAGCAGGCCGAGAAACAGGACACGGAGTGACATCACAGACTTGCAGCAAGTTATGTAACAGGAAGTCGGACCTCGACAGACCTGAGAGGAGCATTTGGGGGAGGCACAGGCAAAAGTGAAAAGCGAGAGGCTTTAGTTCCTCTAAGACAGACGGGACAAATGGGTCGGCAGAGGGACACGGTGCCAGAAAAAGGGTGATAATCTAATTAGGCTGAAACGCTGCCATCTTAAGTCAAGAAGCAGAAAAGCACAGAGTCCACAAAAGCAGCCCATTGGCTCCGGCTTATGATTTGCTGTGACCCGCGACCCCATCACTCCCGGTGAAACACAGGAGCAGATATGCAGTTTATATGACAACATGGGGGATGGCTTTTAGGGCTCATACTTGCATGGGGCCCCCTGTTGGCCGCAAACAGTCAGTACACTAAGGGGTCCCTGAAGTGACTTTCTGAGTGGGGCTACCTGCCCCCGCTCAGGCAGGCATCTCGCTTCGCTGGCAGTGGGCTGGGAAATTTGAGGGTTTGCAGTCCTAATCATGTCTCTTGTCTGAGCACTAGGAGGCGCTCACTTCCCCAAAACAGGCCAGACACATGGTCTGCTCTAACTGACCACATCTTTCTTACCATTCGCTCTTGTCCCGTAAACCCAACGCTCACGGTTGCCGCCAGCCCTGACTAAACGCTCACCGAGTTTGTTTGGGGGTGCAGACATTACTCAGTGCTACACAGAGAGCATCTGCTGCCTTGGATGGAGATGAGTCAGATGGGAAAAGGCGGGCAGCGGGGGCAGGGGGGCGAGGCTGAACCCGATTCAAAGGGCTGAGCAAAGACCACCGTTCATTTGCGGCGCCCCAGCGACTCAGGACGTGAGGACCTACGCAGACCTGAGTATAAAGGCAGCTCTCTAATCGCACCGTCATTGTTTTATTGCCGTTTGTTTTTACTCTCGTGCTTCTGGGGTGTCGTCACACACATTAACCCGACGCAGACACCCAGTGGATTCCCACTAAGGGCGTGAGAGCTTCGGGGTTCGGTTCATGAGCACCGATTCGGGTTCGAGATGGACGCAAAAAAAAGTGACATCATCAGCTGAGGTGTAAACGACAGCGGTGGGAAAATGTGTGACGTTAAAAAAAAGATTCAGCTGCAATACCTGGTATTTCACTGAAATACCAGTGAAATACCAGTGCAGTTTAGTTGCTAGTAAAAGGGCCATTAATGGCCATCTAACACTGACAAACAGACGGTGACACTGGGTTGGTCTTTACATCTCAATAAAAGGACTCACCTTAAGCCACTTTCATCTGCCCCCAGTATGATTACTGCTGGGGGTCTGTTCTGCGTTTATTTATCCCTGTAGTGCCAACCCCCAAGCCTCCCCACCCTCCGGGAAAAAAACACCCGTTCTACGACCAGCTGAAGGATTCCTAGACAGGGCCCCCCTCATTCCTCTGCATCCCCCTCCCACCTCCACTCCGGGATAAAACAGCCACCGTGACCATCAACTGACCTACAGCTTCATTCTGGCGTCACATGTCTGTCAGTGTGCAAACATCAAACATCCTGCACCGAATGACCAAGGTATACCACACTGTCTGAAGGCCTCACTGGGAGTTTCCTACTTTGCAGTGTATTCTACATCACCGTCAATCTCTGGCTAACTCTGAAACGGCGGAACATCCTTCAGACGGAGCAGAGGGTGACCAGACGACCCGGCTGAGCTAACCTTTACCGCTGCTCCGGCTGACGATGCAGGACCCGGCTGAGCTAACCTTTACCGCTGCTCCTGACAGACTCAAAAGCACGACCCAAATGGCAGGCCTGTGACTGAACAGTTACAGTGTCAGAAAGGAGACACAGGATGTAGCCGCTACTATCGATGGGTTTCGGCCGGAAAAATCTTTCCGAACAGCTGGGCCGTCCCTGGGCGAAGATGCACCAAGGACAGCGTGGGAATGCGAGAAATGTGCCAGACTCTGCGCAGACCGATTTCTTAGCACTGTCCCTGATCTGGGGGGTTTAGCCTGGGACAGGGCTGCCCCGAGAGTCTTTACGGCCATCTCCCTTCCCGTCCTGGCATCGCTTCAGTAAGTCTTACGCGGTCGCTTTAAGAAGGTGTGTAGACCTCCTCACGGTGGGATGCCTAAATGAAGGGCTCTGTTAACATCGTGGAGACACGGCTACCAGATCATCAATGTCAAAGATGGACAGTGTATCCAAAACCTAATACAGTACTTCCAGACACTGGACATAACTGAGGCATGACTGTTAAGTTTCCCAAGAGGATCATTACACATTATACAAAGAAGGAAATCGAATCCTGTCTTGGGCAGAAGAGTCACTTGTCCATTGGGCCCTCGAGCTCTTAACTCCCCAAATTAGTCCAGGGGGGCCTGAAAAATGGCTGATTCCGTGCTCAAACTCCAGGCTTCTCTCTCAACTGTATATATGTTTATGTCTCTCTTAAAGGAGGGCATGATGGGATATGTGTAAAGAATGTAGCTGTACTTGTGCAAAAGGTAAATAAAGCATCACTTCATTAACAGCAGAAGGAAGCATCTATATGGACAGCAGTCATTAAAAGTGAAGCGTTGCGGAAAACATCTATTCATGCCATGCGTGTGCAGGAAACGTGCCGAAACGCAACACAAATTCTTGCAGCATGCAGGTACGGAAACAAGCGAGATCTTCAAAGAATGACGGCGACTCTGAGCAACGAATGAAGTTTCACTGAAGTGCTGAACAGCCTTAATAAGCACCCGGTTAAAAAGCCTGTTCAGGAGCGTGAAGCCCAGGGAAGCAGGACCTGCATTAATGTCCGCGAGACTTGAGCGGCTCATTAAAAAGCAGCGCATAAAAAACTCCATACTCCCAGAGGACCTGGAGGGGGCAGAGTAGGGTTGGCAAGGACTTGACTCTGGTCGGGTGGCTTCAGGTGACGGCAGAGCGAACCCCCTTGGGCTCTCCCCCGACCAATAACCTTAGTCAGCAGGACAGCGTCCCCAGGTGGACGATACCAGGGATCATCGGGCAGCACTATGGAAGAAACTGGTAGAGTTGAAGAAATGGCAGAATGATGTTTTTTAATGAGTAACAGAGCCGACTCCCAGCAGCGTGCGGGGGGGACTTCCAAACTACAAACTGGTTGGGGGGTGGGGGGCTGGAGCCAATGCTAGGCAGCATATGGCATAAGGTAACTCCCACAGAGGGCTCCACCTGGGATGCTCAAAAGACCAAATCAAACGCAAATCGGCCACTTAGCACAGGCTCGAGGGAGGGGGAATCTAAACACAGCATTCGGGCTCAGTACTAGGGAGGCATCAGACCTGTCATAAATGGGGGGCGGAGTCAAACACAGGCAGGCACATTAATGCATCATATCCCACAATCCTTTGCTCAAGTGCCTTTCATGCAGACCCAGGGAGCCTGAGAAAAGGGGCAAATTGGCCTGGAGTCACATGAGGTTCACAGTAAGGGGGGGGGGGCACACAGCTGTGCTCCTCGTGTCCCCCCCAAAAGCATAAACATCACATGACCTGTCGCAAACGTGTCAGCCGCGAGCAGGACAGCCTGCGGCTTGAAGGTAAATAAACTCTCGAGGTGTCTCCTGCATCCCAGACATGAGCGATTGGTATTCATTACAGAGGGAAACAGGCCGGTGGCTGGACTTGGCAGGGGCACCACGCAATGGGGGGGGTGATGGGTAAATAAAAAAACAGCAAAGAGCAGAGTCAATGGCCTTATACAGTAAGTGGCACATTCCCATAGCCAGGCATGGCGAGGCCCTATGCTGCATTCGAGAGTGCTGTTACATAACCGCCCTATCAGTCGTTATTGCAGCTCCCCGAGTGGAGGCGGGGGGGCCTGGGGTGTCATTTATAGGCTCTGAGCAGGCGGGATTTGGGAAGAGACCAAGTTTGAACAAAGGGTTCTGACACACCAGGGCCAACTTGTGATCGGATGGCTTGTCACTGAAAGACTAGCATACGGACTATGTAAAAAAAAATCACCCCCCCCCCGATGGGTGCAGAGAGCTGGCCTGGAGGAGCTGAGCTGCGTCTGGTCAGGGAGACAGGAGCGGCAGGCGTGCCAGTCAGCAGGCGGGTGCTGTGGCCAGTAAGTGACGTCCTGTACGGTGCCACACGGCAATTGGCACCCCAGACACCAGGCCCGGCCCCATCCTAAGGCCCCTGCAGGACAGGAGACTTACTCTGTCTCTGTTTACTCCCTTTGAGGGGGTTGTGGGTTTAAGATCCAGCGGCATTGACATAACTGTGTGTGTGTGTGTGTGTGGTCATGTATATATTAAATTGTGTAAATGTCCCCACAATGTGATAAAAACCTGTTATTTTGACCTTGTGGTACCATTTTTTCTGTCCAACTTGAAAATCTGTGATTGCAATAAACATGGTTACGGTTAGACCTGGGTAGGGGTCAAGATTGTCATTGCTGGGATTACAGTTTTTTCTACATAAATGAATGTTGAGAGTCCTCACAAAGATATGAATACAAAAATGTGTGTGTGTGTGTGTGTGTATGGGGCGGGGGGGGCACATCCATCTGTGGGGTGCACCCTCATACCCTACCCTGGAAAGTCCTGGCTGCCTGAACAGTCATTGGAATTATTCATTAAATCTTCATTAATCTTCCAGGCAATGACCACCCCATAGTGGGCAGTTTGGCAGGTCAGAACCCTGTGCTTGCGGTCATAAGGTTGCTGGTTCAAATCCCAGGGTCGGCTGAGTTATTGTACTGATTAACACAGGTTTGGGTAAAAGCATCGGCTAACTAATGTAGTATTTCATAATAATCAGTATTAAGCTACAAAACCAAGACTTACAAAAATAATTTACTAAGCTGCCTGTTTAGTGAGAGTTAAGATAACATTTCCAGCAGACGTTTTCTGTAAAAACTTTGACAGACACTGTAAACAAAATGTAAACAAACACGCACTGAAGACTGTGAGTCTGGCATCCCCAAGATGAAAGCTGATGTGTGCTGACTGTCAACTCAAAAGGATTCAGACCACCCCCACCCCGGTTACCCCGGGATGTAAACAGGAGCATCTGTAGCACAAACCACTCAATGCAGCCACTGAGAGCTCACAGGTCAGAGGTCACTCGCACATCCTGCTCAGTCTCACCTGTGAAGCTGCAGAGAATTCCTCACTTTTGGAAAACGTTTCAGCTCTGTGCTCCTCTCTCCTCCCCTCCCTCTCTCCTTCTCTCTTGCCCCTTTCTCCTCCCCTCTCTCTCTCCTTCTCTCTTGCCCCTCTCTCCTCCCCTCCCTCTCTCCTTCTCTCTTGCCCCTCTCTCCTCCCCTCCCTCTCCCCCGCTTCTCTCTTGCCCCTCTCTCCTCCCCTCCCTCTCTCCTGCCCCTCTCTCCTCCCCTCCCTCTCTCCCTCTCTCCTGCCCCTGTCTCCTTCCCTTCTTCCCTTCCAGCATCCAAGCTGGCACCGTGATCACAGTTGGCGTTTGGCACTAATTAACAGCCCTCAGAGGAACACCAGGCAGGCATGCTCAGCTCCCCCCTTTGATGTCCTGCCCCCTATGGAGGACCCCCTTCTGCTGGATATAGCTAACACACATGGCATGACATATTATTGACGTTTTTAAGGGCCCTTGTAAAGTGTTTGGCCCCTTGAATCTGCCAGGGTATCCATGCCCCTGCCACATCAGTGCAAATCCTTGCCGGCAGATCTGCAGACACCAAAGGCCACGAAGTGCTTGATTGAGCCAGAACTATCCAGGGTAGGGATGAGGCCTGGCCCGGGGCGATCCAAGCATGTCAATTCCACAGGATTGGGGACAGCCGCTTCCCCTTTGTAAGCCACGGAGCCAGAGCACCCCCTGACCTCAAGATTGACGTCCCGCCCCTGGGGCGCGTCGTGCATCCATACGGCGGACACGGGGAGGGTGGGATGGGATGGCAGACAGGCGAGGGGGCACCACCGGTGCAGACCGCCTGCAAGGCGTCGGCCACACGGGGAAAAGCCATGAGAAGTGGAGCACGAGATTCCGGCACGTTCCCCCACATCTGCTGGCGTCATCCATCATCCGCGACGGACGTGGCAACTAGGGACACGCGGGGGCTGCGGCCCCCCCATCCCCCCCGTCTCCGTGGTAACGCCTCTACGGGACACACCGGGAAACGACGCGTATTCATTAGCATAATAATTTTGCCGATGACAGGGGCGCCTGGCGGCCAGCGGTCACAGGCATCGTCTCGGAAAAGCCCGGAAAGGAGGGCCGCGTCTGTCTGCTCAGCAACACACTGTTGGCGGGCAGGGATCGCCCCCCCCCCCCTCCCTGCAGCCCACCAGCCGAATAAACAAACTCAATCTCATTTTTCAGAGCAGGGCAAAAATAAAAATAACAAATATCCAGCAAATGCATGAATAAAAAAAATACCATAGAGGAAAATTCAGGCTTCTGGACTGAGTGACACAGTATTCCTGTGCGTCTTGATAGAGGGACACAGTGTTCCTGTGCATCTGGAGAGAGGGACACAGTGTTCCTGTGCATCAGGACAGAGGGACACAGTGTTCCTGTGCATCTGGACAGAGGGGCACAGTGTTCCTGTGCATCTGGACAGAGGGACACAGTGTTCCTGTGCATCTGGACAGAGGGACACAGCGTTCCTGTGGGTCAGGACAGACGGACACAGCGTTCCTGTGCATCTGGACAGAGGGACACAGTGTTCCTGTGTGTCACGACGGAGAGACACAGCGTTCCTGTGGGTCAGGACAGAGGGACACAGCGTTCCTGTGCGTCAGAACGGAGGGACACAGCATTCCTGTGCGTCAGGACAGAGGGACACAGCGTTGATGTTTGGCAGGACCGAGAGACACAGTGTTCCTGTTCGTCAGGGTTCACTCAAGATGGTGGGAAACTTTAAAGGGCGCTTTGCATGCACAGCAAAGAGGAAATTCAGCCCCAAACCACCAAACATGAGATCTGGCACATTCTCCCGAGCCTCACGCACGAGGACACAAGCGCCGGTGCTGAAAGGGCAGACAGGACCCGGATAAACGTGCGGAGAGACCCGGAAACTCTCTCCTCCGATTCCTCGGTGCATCCATGGCTGCCTAAATGGAGGGTGAATCGCGGGAAATGCTCTATTTATTGGCAAGTGCGGGATGCTCGCCGGCGCCAGGGGAAGCCGTGTGAACCAAGATGTGTTTGGCGAGACGGCGGAACATCCCACACGCGGGGCACACTTGTGAGAATGCTGGGAAAAAGGCGGCGGGGGGTGGGGCAGGGGTCGTGGGGGCCCAAGGTGAACGGCGCCCAAGTGACACGCGCACAAAGGGGCCCGGGGGGACGCGGCCTCGGCGCCTGACCCCTGCGGGGGACGCCACTGGGCCCCGCTTCTGCCCGGCCAGCATACAGAGGCGTGTTTTGATTATGCAGACGTGCCACATAAGCCCCCGTCTGGCCCCTGTGCTGTGAACTGGGGGGGTGGGTGCTGGGTGGCAGGGCCCCCCGTCCTGCCTCATGCACCAGAGTCATTTTCCATTCTGTCAGAGTGTGTGAGCAAGCGAGAGAGAGAGAGAAAGAGAGAGAGGGAGCGAGAGAAAGGGAGCGAGAGAGAGGGAAAGAGAGTAGGCCCCTGCACACTCAGGCCTACTTCATTAAATGACTTCAGCCTGTTGGCAGAGCCAGTGGGAAAAGTCCATATTAACTGTGTGTGAGATCCAGTGAGCAGCCAACAAAGGCCGGCGGCTGTTTCTGGGAGCTGCCTGTTGGGCGCATGTCCATGTGCATCTGCGAGTGCGTGTGCATGTGTGTGTGCATGTCCATGTGCATGTGTGTGTGCATGTCACCGGCAGGCAGCATTTCAGACTCCCTGTCCCTGCCGTCCCCGGTGAGGCCTCAGCGAAATGTCCATGTGCGCAGCCAGCCGCCCAATCGACACCCACACCCCGCCACACCCTGCCCAAACCCCGCCGTCACCCATCTAGACCCCACCCATACTTGGCTAAACCCTGCTCTTGCCTGCCCATACACCGCCCACACCCTACTCTCACCCGCCCATGCCCTGCCCACACTCGTTCTGGCCTGGCCACGCCCCCCTCCCCACATCCCACCCTCACCCAGCCACGGCCTGCACACACCATGAGACTGACATGCTGACTCAGTTTGATTTGAGCATTAAGTCATTGGTGAAATGGAGAAACACACCAGTGCTCCTTCGTCTGATTTGCACATCGCCAGCCGTGTCACATCTTCACCGGACGCTTCTGTCAGGAGCTAAGGGTGCCGTAACACCGCTTCCTGTCACCAGGAGCAACCTGTGCCTCACAGTGAGGAGGACACAACCTGGGTCTCCTAGTGAGGAGGACACAACCTGAGCCTCCCAGTGAGGAGGACACAACCTGAGCCTCCCAGTGAGGAGGACACAACCTGTGCCTCACAGTGAGGAGGACACAACCTGAGCCTCCCAGTGAGGAGGACACAACCTGGGCCTCCCAGTGAGGAGGACACAACCTGGGCCTCACAGTGAGGAGGACACTACCTGAGCCTCCCAGTGAGGAGGACACAACCTGAGCCTCCCAGTGAGGAGGACACAACCTGGGCCTCCCAGTGAGGAGGACACAACCTGGGCCTCCCTGCTGACCTTCTGCTGCTCGGTGCCCAGCCAAGGTGACCTGATATAGCATCTTGGGAACTGGCATAGGAGCCCGGACGAGCCGGACATCAGTAAGTCAACAGACATCTGGAGCCCATCGGATTTCCCTGGCAGAAACAAAGGCAGCCGTGTGGGTTTATTTAATTACCCTCATTTTCACCCCTCATGTCACAAACTCCATCTTTCCTGCCACCATAATGGCACAGGGAGAGTTTCTCCTTTTTTAGCAGAAAGCAAACGGGGGTGGGGGGGGGGAATCATCACAGACTCAAAGTGGGTCGTGGACCACCCATCGTAAAAAATAAGCACTATGATGTTCCGACGCTCAACACACACCCATTGTCTCGCTCAGTGTCCATTCCGAGGAGAACTTCCTGCATATAGTTTTCTTACTGGAAACCGGCAACACAGTAGAAGTTTGATACAACAAGGGCACAGAGCAAGCCACCCAAGGGGGGGGGGCATTTGGCTGAGCCGAAAGCAAAGCAAGTGGGAACAATTCTGAAGCAGGGAGGACTCTCCAGGGTCAGGAATCCGTCACAGCCGGCGCAGCTTCCCCCTGTCTAACCCTGCGGTTCCCTCACATCACCCAGACTGGCAAACACCAACCAAAAATACCACAGACACACAGACACTCAGCGCACACAGAAATCAAAAACACGGTCGCACACAGACACAAACACACTTGTACAAGCAAACCTAAAAACAGTCATGAAATACTACCCTGAGCGAAAATCAAAACTGCAATTTAACAATCCAAATGATCTGTATCTTGTGAGGCCAGCCCCATTCACTCTGACGTCATGCCTAACTTGGCAACAAAAAGAAGCTTTAAAATATGACGAAAAAACTTTGGCACTTCTGGTATCTTAAAAACTAAAGCCGAGCTTGCAAAGCGGATATGTGTTTTCTGGAAAACTTCCCGCAGCGTTAGTTTGTCCGTGGGACATGAGGACAGTTTTTCAGCTTGTATACTAACCCGAACCCAAACCCGAACCCTAACCTTAACCCAAACCCGAAGCCCCTTTTACGGTACTCCAGAAATAAACTTCATGGGGTCTCCGGCACAGCTCCACCTCAGTGGATTTTTACCTGGGGGAGGGATGACAAGTTTTGTACATTTACTATCTGGCTATGCATCGCTTCTACATACAAGGAATTTGCTTTGGGGTGTCATGCAAACGGACAATCAGACAGTCAACATAATAACAACAACAAAAATAAAAAATAAAATTATGAAAAGTTGCATGGCATGGGAGAGACTGCGTTCCATAATTTAATGATGGCCTGGAAACTCCAGCTTTAGCGAGGGACTCGCATACCGCTAACACACCACAAGGATACACGTCGTCTGCACAGGGAAGAGAGGTGGGGGAAGATTACCCCTCCAAAATAAAAATATGGTCCAAATACACGCAAGCCTGTGACCTCACCACACCAAGCTGGTTTATTTATTTTAATTAACCAGCGCCCGGCCAAAATGCCTTCCCTAATTAAGCTGTTTGTCTTTCGAGACAAAGAGCGAAGGCCCCAATTAGCCGCCGGAAGCTAGACTAGCCGGAGAGTCTTAAAGAGACACACACAGAGGGGGCCCTGTGTGGAGCCGCAGCCGCCGGCGGAGCCCTCTCAATGGGCTGCTTCAGCTACTCCGCTCCCCCTCCGGCTCCAGCCTCTGTTTGCGCAGACGTCATGGACCCGTTTCAAGCTCCAAGCTCTGTGGTATTTCGTCCACCCCCGAGAACGTGGGCGGGACCCCGGAGACCTCAAGGACGAACAGGTAGGGGGCACCCTGCCTGGCTATCTGATCCTTCGGGGTCACCACACAGCACCAGGGACCCAGAGCAAGCATGATGGCGGTGTATTTACAGGAGCGGCCTCAGGGGGGCACTATTCCTGTTTTGCTTCATTTAAATAAACAAAGTGCACTCACTTGTTGACAGAACAGAAGTCTAGAAATTATTCATACGCCTCGGTAAATTTGCTCCTAGGAGAATTCTTTATTTTGAACACAGACCAATTCCATTTCTTGACCAGACGAATTCACATGTTTTTGATCTGACCATTTCATACTAAAATAATTACCAAGCATGTTGAGTAATTAAAGGACATTAACTCAAGTACGGCTATTCATACATAGCCCAGAGCAGGCATAATTAATCAAACAGATAACGATTGTAGGACTGCTAATCAAGGTTTTCAGCCTTCAGGAAAGCAGTCCTGTAGTTAGAGGATCTTGTTGCCCCACTGAGACTGTAAGTTTAACCGTGGGGGAGGGGGATCAGTGGTCCTGGAGCTCAGAAGCTACCTCACCTCAGCTTGCTTAAAGTGATTCTGATCCCGGTTCTGTGCACCGTACTTGTCAA
Source organism: Cryptomyrus ogoouensis (assembly GCA_025773925.1). Lineage (NCBI taxonomy): Eukaryota > Metazoa > Chordata > Actinopteri > Osteoglossiformes > Mormyridae > Cryptomyrus > Cryptomyrus ogoouensis. The sequence continues at coordinate 2,707,175 of JAOYFF010000001.1, read as the reverse complement.
TCATACCTAGAGCCATTTCAGAATGCAGACACGACACCAACCATGAGACAGACACAGCTTTCCAAGGGCCTTATGGTGCCCCCTGCTGGCATAGAGGTGCACTGTTTAGCTAGAGCAAGCTGTAAGCACCTTGGATGTTAGCCAGCCACATTGCTCACAAACCCAAGAGGGATCTTCAGCCACCTTCCCCAAAAGGGAGGACACCACCACCTTGGCAGGAAGCTTCAGCACCCAAAGCATCTCACGCTCTAATCCTGCGTTCGATTATTTCTCGCCAAGTCGTAACTCAGATGAAAACGTGACGAAACGTCACGAAAAACACGCCTCTTTTATGACGTTGATGTCGACAACATTTTGTTGTCCGAGTTTCCCCTGTGACGTAATTTCAACATGGCAGCTTACACAGTAATTCTATTTTATACATATTTAAAAATGTTTATTTTGTTAAATGTATTAATAGTTATAAATGTAACTGCACGTGTTCGATTTAGAGAATACCATA
>JAOYFF010000001.1:2682541-2694875 GCA_025773925.1 Cryptomyrus ogoouensis | reverse complement strand
AAATATTAACCTATTTCAAAGATATTTTGCACGTTTAATAACGAGGTCCAGTGACAACTTTTCCGCACTATTGGAAACTGCTATTGGAATTTTTAACTTTTTTCACCCCACCTTAATATATAGCGTGATATCGAAGTCTTGGGGGCAACTACCAGAGGGAACAAATTTAAGATTCCTTCCTCCTGACATTTCAGACGTTGCAGAAATGAAATAACATTCACTGTTTAGTTGTGGGTGGCCTCTCAGTAAGGTTATGTGTGATTGAATGCATTTTATAAAACAGCAGAATGATCTTCAGGCTGGATTCTGTCGCCATTGGAGCATTGAATTGCTTTACTTTGCTAAGTGGGTCTTAAGGTAATTAGTTCTACCTATTCCTTGGGACTGATTAACCTTTTCAAAAATCTGACCTTAGAGGAACGTATGCAGTGACTGGCCTAGTTCAGAAGCCGTGTCCGAGATTTTCGAAAGAGAACGTGGCATGTTTGGTATCTCTGGTGTGTTTTGATTTGGCATTCATCCAAACTTTGAGGGACCTTGCTGCTGTGATGTTTACTCTGCGATGGATCATGTGAAATGGAACTAGGTAACTGAGACATGTTCCCGTAGTGTCACGCCTGCAGATGTATGGGCTCTTCTCTGGAGCAGATCACTAATGGTTGTCTTGCTTCTTGTGCTGAACAAAGCCATGGTTCTGTATCCTGGTCTACAGTACTCTCTGTACCTTTTTATATGTCTGGCTCCACAGTAAGTGCTTGGAAGCATTATGTTTTGTGCTGTAACAGCAAAAGTCTTATGTAAGTTTGTCATACTGCCAAGAACCCAGTGTGAGAAATTAAAATGTGCAAGCCAGGATCGTAATAGCGTGCTAAGCCCGAGGCTGTGGAAAGTACAGCTCTCTGGCCTATAGAAAATGTCAGGTCGCGGTGCGTTAGACACCGGCATTGTGGGGACGTCCCTCAAGCGGCTTATCAGCATCTTAAAGAGACAATATTAGTGCCGAACTGAAATCAGTCATTTTGAAATGATGGTATGAATTATTAATTATGATAAAGTATCAGCCAATGATATGTCTCCAGACTGGCTTCTACAGCTTTTTAGATAATCAAGACAATTAACCTAATCAGATCATCTGGGCTGAGCATGACCACCAGGTAAAAGTAATTGTAGATCATTGTCTTATTAGTGCATAGATGTTTAACCAATTATGAAAAATATTTTAACCAGTAGGGAAAATGGGTAATAGGTCCTTTGAATGCCATGCCTATAAGAATCTACGAACACATTCATAACACGAGGCATTCATAAAGCTTGATAAACATGGCAATAAAGAGTACAAAGCCAAAGAATTTCCAGACGCCTCTCCTGCTACAGTCTATATCAGTTAAGTGCAGTGGTGAAAGCAAACCGGAAGTGCAAGCGGCAGAATCGATTTCATGAAAAATGTTTATTGAAACTGTTTCAAACACAATTGAATTGATACTTTTGACAACGGTAGTCTGTGTGTGTGTGTGTGTAGTCTGCGATCTGCGTTCTCGGCTTAATCAGAGAGGTTGTCATCTCCAGTATAAGACATTATCTTGGGTTGTGAGCAGTGAGTGAGCCTGATGGCAGTGTGGGCGTCCATAGTTACACACCAGCCTGTCGACACCCCTGCGGTTTTTGCTCAGTGTTGCAATGTAAGCTGGGTCCCTGTGACCCCGTTGCAGGACTCGTTTCCTCAACTATAAAGTGACACATTCTGTCCTCATTATGAGTTTTCAGGCTCTGTCAGATTGCTGCTGTCCCACAAATGAGGCGACTAGGTAACAAAGAACCCTTCACTGATATTCCCTGACCCTCAGCTCCATCAGTTAATCTCATAAGGAGGTCTGTCTTGCTCTGTTCATTGAGCACATTTGTGAAAACATCTTTTTTCCACAGGGCCATTTTCAATAGTATGAGCCCTGAATTAGTCTGCAGACCCTTTCAAGTCAACCGTCATTTGCGATTGTTGTGGTTTTAGTTGCAGAGAGACTTGTTCCTGCAAGCGCCGCATACCTTTGCAAGAATCTTCAGTCCCCGTTAATTTCTAGGTGATCTATCTCTCTCCAGAGGGTCCTGGCTTAATGTTTTTCCAGGGGAAGTGGATGAGCATCATGCAGTAGCAAGAAAAACGTTTGGTACACAGGAGTGATTTGAAATGCTCCATCAATCATAGCTGATCCATTTTAGGATGGAGTAGATCTGGGTGTCGTGTTTGTTTTGGCTTGGCTCTTTTTGTCAGAACCCGATGAATCGGGAGGTGAGCTTGTGGTCAAGAAGGAACCTGATATCCCACTGCCTGCAAGTCTCTGTTTAGTTGCCTCAGGCAGATTTAACTTGAGCTTGACTGTTGCTATAGAAAACAAAAGAGTGCTCTGCATGTTCTTGAAGGGGCAGCTTGGCCGCTCTCTGGGTAGCTTTGCCACCTGACACATCCAAAGTCTGGACCGGAGCCCACAGCTATGTTTGTGTGGGGTTTCTCCTGGGGTTTCTCAGTAATCACCAAATGGTGAGTTTGCGCGGTCATTTGTGTGTGCGGGTGCATTTCACTGCTCTCTATTTGGTTTGTGGCTACTGGAAAGGCGGGATTGGATGGTTATCTGTTGTTGGGCTTTAAAATGCAGTGCGCCTCCCAGATGTAACGTCTAAGGGTGCAGCTTGATGGAGGGGGTGGGGCTGAACAGAGAAATTCACCCGCACGGCTACCAGTGTGTGCTGTTGTCATGGAGACCTTTTGTTGAACCACCTCCTAAGGTAAACCTCAGCTCTGAATGGTCTCATCACACCCACCCTGCTGGAACACGCAGCACTCTTTGGATGGAATAGCTGCGGTTAAGTGTCTTTCAGAAGGTCTTGAAGAAGTAGATCAGGTAGGGACAGGTGTGTGCGATCTTTGAGACCTGATTTGGGATGCCCCCACCTGCCTCAATCCTGTGTTATCTTCAATACCATCAGAAATGCCTGGATTCCCTTTCTGGGTCTTTCTGAAGAGCCCTGGGTTCACCATCTCTGGTAGTAGCTCTTTCTCAGCACTAATGAATAATTCCACTTAACAAAGGCAGCTGAAAGATGCAGCAGAGCAGTGGCCGTGTTAGGGCGGTAGCTGAGGAGAGAGTGGCATTTCGCCCTGGTCTCTGCTCTTTCTAGACTGGTACTTCATTATTTTCCCCTCCTGGTGTTTGTCTTGGCAGGAGGTCTCCATTGTTTGTTTAAGAGTTGCCTTTTGATGAACGCACACTTTGAAGAAAATTAAGTGCTTACCGTATGAAAGAACTCCGACTGGCCTTTTTCGGACTTCATTATGCCGACCGTATGAAGGGAAGGGTTACTCTGCTCTTTTCAACGAGTCTAAATTGCAAAGCCGCTGGTCCCAAAGAGCCTTTGCAGGCAGAGGAGACCTCACGATCATTAGAGACTGTAATGACCTCTTCTGCATTTGTCTGAAATATAGATCAATGCAGTGAACTAGTTTACTGGGAATAGAATGATGGAAAGTAATGAGAAGTACTGTACTGAAATCGGTGTACCCAAGCCCTGGGGCAGCGGGAGGCAGGACGGAGCTCCTGAGATCTGAGCAGCGTTTCCGAAGCAGCTCCTGGATAGCAAGGTAGATGTGTGGGTGGGAATGTAAAGGAGACCCGGGAAAAACTCAGGTTGGTGTGATTCCTGCCACATCCGTGAGTGTCTCCCTTAAAACGTGGGGGCTCTTTTCAGTCCAGTGGTTGTTTTTTTCCCTCCTCTTTCCTGCAAGTTAAACTCGTTCTCCAAAAATAAGAATATGCCACTTGGACCTTCTTGGGCTTCATCATCAGATGTAGAGACTCTCTAAATGTACCAGTATCTCACTCGTGTCCAAGGGCTGGAAGCATTTCTACCAATCAGCTGTTAATGACGAAGGAGGCGCGTTTCTCCAGCTTTTTGCCCAGACTGTAGGGTGGGAGTGTAGTGATGTCCTTCACCCTGGTGCTCCTGCTCCTCCTTCCTCCTGCGGGCCTCCATCTGCACACAATACCCTTAGTACCGATTTGACCATTTTCTCAGAACACGAGTTCCTCACCTGCCAACTCAAAATGGCCGTATACAGCACCATGCCATTCTGTCTGTGAATCAGACCTGTTAGTGTATGGGGAGACAGTGCAGCTAGGAATGCATTTTTTTTAAGCGAATGCTTTTATCCAAAGTGACACAGGCCTGCATTTCAGAGAGCAGGGTCAGCCAGTCCCTGTAGCAAGGGTCAAGGCTTCAGCTGTGAAGTCACTCAGCCAACCCAAGGATGCAAACCAGCGACCTTCCAATCACAGGCATAGCGTCCAAACCTACTAAACCACACCTCCTCCCTCCCCCAGGAGCAATTCCTCAACAAACAGAAGCTTGTTCTGGTCTTTCCCCCGGAACTCGATATCCTGTCGGGCTTCCTGTACGCATTCCCCATTGTTTCATTTGTGAGAAAAGTCTCGCGCCAAGACGTCAGTCGCCCCTTGAAGAACACAGCTGGCTTCTTTGAGACTATCCTCCTGGAGAAGCGCTTGAATGGACTTCACTGGCCCTAGATGACAAGGGCAGAGCACGCCCAGTACAGAGAGGCTTCCTGTGGTCTGGACCAGGAAAGGCATCTGCACTTGCTCTTTGTCCTGATCCACGGTAACGGCGTGCAACGTGCCTGCTATCCCAAAGGCTAGTGGCTTCCTGCTGAGCTGATGCTCTTGGCTGTATTTACTGCCTTCCCCCTCTTCCGGGAACCGCACTCAGATCAAAGCTGATAACGCCCCCCTGGAATTCCACCTCCCTCTTCCAAGCTGTCCCTTCCTTGAGAAAAGGCAGTTCTGTTTGCCTTTGCAGAAATCCACCCCCCCTCCCCAAGTAGCACCCTGGGCCATGTGCCTCTTCTCTTTTGCTAACACCCCACCCACTCTCGACTGGAGGAGACACCGCGGCCTTTGATGCGGGCAGCCCTATCGTGGGTGTGGCGGGGGCAGCAGGGGCGGCAGGCACGCAGTGGGGTCCTCAGCTCCCTTCTTACCGCTTCTTACCGCTCCCCGAGCCTGGCCTGACACGGTCCGCCAAGTGCTGGAGCCGGGCCTGCCGTCAAACCGCAGCTGCAGACGGCTACCCACCAGCGCAGCAAACAGCTGCGGTGGCCCAGTTTCACACAACTGTTTGATGCCTCGACTTCTTGCAGAAACACGAGTTCGACTTCTGCTGTTTTTCCATTCACTTTGGCTCCCAAGTTCACCTCCCTGTGCGCACTGCGTCAGCTGCGTTTAGCTCTCTAAATCAGTGTTTCTCAATCCCATCCTCCAGTCCGCATTCTCACTCTTTCCCGGCTCCTAGCCAATCGAGAACACTGAGTAGTTGGTCCTGTTGGACTGGGAGCTGGGAGGGTGGAAAAAGCTGGACTGTCTGAGGTCCTTGACAACCATTGATCACAGGCCATTCTCTGGTGCTCAGGATTAGTAGAACCTTCGGGGTTGTGTTTGCTTCTCATCATCATGCCTCCTCCTGCATCCCTCCCCGCCTCTGACAGCTCGAGCTGTGTGTGGCTTCACTGCATTCGTGGACAAGGACCCTGGTTCATTTGGGGAGTACTACAGCTTGTGACTCCAGGGTCATATATAACTATGGGTACAGCGGAGAAAAAGTAAGGCGTGTATTCATAGGACAGGGGTCTAAAAAACAAACAGCAAACCTTTTAACACTAATAACGTAACTCAAAGAAACCTTTCAGGCAGTGTGCTGTAGGGTTTATTAAAGCATTGTTTAGTGGTAGTATTGAATTTTGATTATTTTGATTGATTGAACCCAATAATTATAGAATGATCACCTGACACCAGAGCCGGAACGACAGAGACAGCTGGGTCCCTGAGCTCCGGCACACATTGCGGGGACAGGTCTGCTGTAATCGTGTGTTTTTGTTTCTCACAAAGCGAAAATAAAGCACTTGTGTCCATTAAATTCTTCTGTTGATATTAATTTAGACTTCATGCTGAAATAATGTTAATAATGCTTTTTATTGCAATTACTTCAATGTGAAGTCTAAATGAATTGTGTTAAGTGTTATGGGACGTTGTCCTATACCCTAAAAGGTCATAGCAAATGGTGAAAATGAGTTTTGTTAGCGTACAGTGTATGTTTTTAAATGAAGCCTATTTCACTCTGTCCCAGAACTTGCAGAACAGAAATGTGTGATATTGTTTTGGTAGCCAAAGGGTTTTTTTTGAAGGCCTGGATTCTGCTGAAATGACTGGAGGAGGAGTACATTTTCTGAGAGTGCTTTTGAGATTGATGTTAGAAGCCCCATACCAGGTGTTCAGTGGTGGCGTTCAGCGGTGTTGGGCAGAGGCGATGTTAGAGCCTCTGGGGGCCCAGAGCAAAACTCCATGGGGCCATTCAACTCCCCCACCCCGGACAGGGTTAACGTCATTCATTCATTCAGTCTAAATTAATATCAACAAAGACAGTTTAATAAACAAGTCCTTTATTTTCACTTTTGTGAGAAACAAAAACACACGATTACAGCAGACCTGTCCCCGCATTGTGTGCCGGAGCTCAGGGACCCAGCTGTCTCTGTCGCTCCGGCTCTGGTGTCAGGTGATCATTCTATGATTATTGGGTTCAATTAATCAAAATTCAGTAACTCAAATTTTTTATTGAAAGTGCTGGGAAGCAGGTGGTATTTCACCCCTATTTTGTCATGCATTGCTTAAAGGAATATGGATAAAAATGATGAATCAGAGCAGAGCGTTGTGGCTTGTGCTGTTCAGCCAGCCATTAATGCGCAGATGTGCCTGTGCTGTCCGACCTCAGTGACACATGGACACCTTTCTCTAAGGGGGTGTCTCTCTCGTGTTACTGAAGCCCTGCAGGGCTCCTCGTCCCAGGCCCCTGCTGTGGCTCCGGATCCACATTGACCTCCCAGCGAAGGTTCCCTGCAGAGCCACTTAGCTTGGACTTGTGAAGCTGTGCATTGTCTGCCGATAAGATGATAGCACCTTAGGGACAGGGTGTCTGATTTTTAATCCTGCGCTGCTCCAAATGAACTGAATCATTGTTTCTGAAGTTACAAAAACAGATTATTCAATCATTCTCTTCTTGCAGCTGCGTCCAAGTCGAGGAACACCAAGCAGTGGATATCGACGTCTACCACTGCCCCAACTGCGATGCCCTCCACGGACCCTCCTTGAGTAAGTAGAGACCAGTCTGCCCCAGGCTGCTCGATGGATTGTCCCCTGTAGATTAACGGACTGTTGGTGACATGGTGAATGACAGTGAATGGAATAAGTAAAGCTGACTAGGTCTTTGCGAGGGGCTGGTTTTACGAGATCATAGGTTGGTGACCATAAACCATTAACAATCCGTCATTTCTATTCCACCCACTGCACAGCCATGTCATGGGTCTGGGGGGTGACTCTGCTGCGAGAGACGCTATATAAAAATAAATTGAACTGAATTCCTTCCCTCTTTCTGTTTCCAGTGAAGAAGCGGAATAACTGGCACCGGCATGACTACACGGAGCCCGACGACGGCACGCGGCCGGTGCAGGCCGGCACCTCCGTGTTCGTGCGTCAGCTGCAGGCTCGCACCTTTCCCAGGTACCAGCCAATGACAGCGGGGGTCCTCTGTCATGTGACAGGCGACAGCTCTCTATGACTGGCTGTTTTATCGATCTGGCAAGTTGTTCTTCTTGATAATGTAATGATTCTCAGCAGGGAAATAAAGGTTTTTATTGATAGTCCACACCAGAGCTCGACCGCAGGTCTTTCATTTCTTCGGAGGTTCTGATTCTGTCTGTCTTGTTACCATGGCAGCGCGGATGAGATCTTTGTGCAGCCGCAGGGCAGCCAGGTGACCCAGAGGTACCTGGAGAAACATGGTTTTCACTACCCCATCATGGTGGCCAAACTGGACGGGCTGGGACTGAAGGTGCCGAGTGCGGACTTCACCGTCAGGGATGTGGAGCAGTACGTTGGTAAGTGGGGGGACCCTAGAACATTCTAGCTGTTTATACGCTTCCAAGCGGCAGCTGAAATTAGAGGTTCTCTCTGCTATAAATGGATGTGCTGAAAACTGAGAGAAACCTCGTTTTTTTGTGGGTTTGGCGGCCGCACTAAGCTCACCACAGCCCTGTTTAGCAGCCCCTGCTTCTTAGCGTTTATTTGCGGTGCTTATGGCTGCTGGCCTGCAGTGTTTGTGCCAGTTAACTGCTACTGGAAACTGGGACGATGAGAATTCAGCCATGAGGTTCAGCGGCTCCACCTGTTAAACCAGCATTAATTCACTGATAAAAATCATTTTGGATGGCAGTGGCCCTGAAAGTGCTTTGTGGGGGCGTGTCCCAGATGAGGCTCCTCCACCCCCCCCCCCAAACTCCATGCCAAACTACAAATTACAGCTTCTTTCCCAGTGCTGAAATCAACACGGCCCTTTGTAATTAGAGCCTGGAGGGGGGGGGGAGGCAGTGCAGAATGGATTAGCGCCACCCTTAGGGGGCGGGGAGAAGAAGCCCTAACAGGGGCCCTCAGTTAAGCCAGCAACCCCTCGGCCTATCAGCATGGCAGAAGTTGCAGGGAGGTTAATTGAGTGGGTCCTTGGTGCATTATGGGACACGGTCAGCTGTGTGGCCGTTTGTTAGCAGGCCTCGTGGCAGGCCTCGTCTCGTGACTGGTCATGTTCTGCTGGAAAGGTGGGACCAGGGGTGGCAAGTGTGGGACTCGCAGATCAGTGTCATCCAGGAGCAACACTAGAGTTTTAATAAGTTATAATATACTAATTAATATGCATTAATTTTAAAGGTAAAGAACAGCCCCTGCTGTCACCTCTAAAGGATGGAGACCTGAATGTTTAAGACATGATGATAATGTGGCTGGCCACTAGCGCCCCCTGTGGCCTGGGGCGAGGGAGACGTGTGTGCCCACAAGCTCTATAGCTGGCAAAACGCCCATCTCTCTGGCCACCTCTAGTTACGAGCCCAGGCCTGTCGCCACAGGCCAGCTGCCGGCTAATTCCCCCCCCCCCCCGGTGGGATTCCCGGCCTGACCCTGCAGTCTCGGCCTGCTAGCACCCCCTCTGCACACGGCTGTTTGGTACGGCTCTTTCATGACCTCCATGTTAAATAAACTACCTTTCTGCCCCTGCTTTTCTGCTATCAGAACCCGGGACGCAAGGTCTCATATTTAATCTCCAAACGAGCCGAAGAATAAGGTCATGTGGGTGTAATTAGTAATATTGGGGGGTGGGGGTCCCAGCGGGTTGCTGCTGTGGATGGGGGATTGCTCTGGAGATTTACAGCCCCCGCTTGCGTGTGAGAGGGGGTGGGAGGGCATTGTGTGCAGGCTTCTGCTCCAGCTGTTCCAGGACTTCAGTCCCCCAGGCAGCTGGGCCTGGCGGGTGTGATGGTGCCGCCGCCCAGCCTTGACACGGCAGCTTGGCCTCACGCCCCCCCCCCCAGAGATGCTGGGGGAGAAGCGAGTCACTAAACCTCTTTCTGTATTTCCTAACTGCTGGCCTGGTGTTTCGATCGGCAGGAGAGAGACTGCCGTCTTTCCGCGGGGCCGCCAGCCGCTGTGCCTTTCTCTGCATCATTGTGAATTAATATTTGACTTTCTGAGCATTAAACAAGCAGAGACCTGGACTCAGATATTCCTCAGGGTAAAAAAAAAAAAGAGGAAGTTTTCGTTTTCCATTAATAATTAAGCTAACCAAGGTTGTGGTGTTCCCACACTTTGTTATCTGTCTTATTTCAGAAACACGTTCAGAAAACACTGCTTTGGACCCTACGCCCTCTATAATCAGTTTTTCTTTTTTTTTTTTTAATAAAAAAAAAAAAACCTCTTCAGGTGGAGATAAAGTCATCGATGTCATTGACGTGGCCAGACAGGCAGACAGCAAAATAAAGCTCGGCGAGTTTGTGAAATATTTCTGCAGTCCCCATCGGCCAAAGGTGCTGAATGTCATTAGCCTGGAGTTCTCAGACACCAGGTAAGTGTGCAAATGTCTCCTCACTCCCACGTGAAAACATTCTGAGCGCTCACAGCATTGTTTGCTACACCATTAGAGTGCCTTTATTCCTCTGGTATCGTTTAGTTTTGTCTTAGGAAAGACATCTGGCTCCTCTGCCCACTGCTGTAGCTGGCAGTTCTGAGCAGCTGTCCTTCTAATTCCACACTATAGAGAAGCCCAGACTGCTACTCCGGCGTGCAGTAACCACAGGGCTGCTTTACTCTCACTGAGTATGCGTTACTGCACAGGGCTGCTTTACTCTCACTGAGTGTGCTGTCCCATGATGCTTTGCAAATCTGAGCTGCACAGCTTTATGTGGCGAGTCCGGGCGGCAGTTGTGACGTAGCCTTCCTGCGACGCCCTCTCAGGATGGCAGAGCTGGTGGAGGTGCCGGACGTTGCCCAGAAGATGTCCTGGGTGGAGAACTACTGGCCCGACGACTCCTTCTTCCCCAAGCCCTTTGTGCAGAAGTACTGCCTGATGGGCGTGAAGGACAGCTACACGGACTTCCACATAGACTTCGGGGGCACATCCGTGTGGTACCACGTACTCTGGGTGAGCAGAATTTCTCCAGCATCGTTGCCGTTTATTACCACGGCTACGGCATTTAGCGTCCAGAAATGCATCACATATTGGAGGTTCATCCCAGTACTTCCGTCTCTTTCCTCTGAATAAGTCGCCTGTTTTCTTGAAAATGGTTCTGCTCTCACGGTGCCTGGTTGTTCACTTATGCCTAGTCGACTGCTCAACAGCTGCATGGTTTTAATCTGCTATTTGCCCAAACTGTGTGCCACTTTGGACAGAAGCGTCTGCTAAATGAATAAATGTAAATGAAGATGCACGCAATAAGTATTTGCCCCAACCCCAACTCTGCAGGGCGAAAAAATTTTTTACTTGATTGAACCGACACAAGCGAACCTTGCACTGTATGAGGAGTGGAGCTCCTCCCCCAACCAGAGCGAAGTCTTCTTCGGGGAGAAGGTGGACAGGTGCTATAAGTGTGTGGTGCAGCGGGGAACCACCCTCCTCATCCCCACAGGTGAGCACTCCTCTGACTCCGCCCCCTGACGCATTCGTCCTTCCCATTGGCTGCTTGTGCTGTCAGTTAAGACCCGCCGCCATGCTGTCTGGTGAGCTCTTCTGTGACTTGATGCTTTCCGTTCCTGTTTGTGGCACAGAGCGGGAAGTTTGGGATTTCGGCTTTCGTGTTATCGCTCTGATTGGGTTTCTGAGCCTGTGCTCTCAGATCGGGCTGAAGGGGGCAGCACAGTGGCTGTTAGCGGCTGTATACTACGGACGTCCACTATTAGCTACAAGAAAATCCTAATAATTCCCTAATAAGTTAGAATGGCTAGTGTGGATGTAGTGGAGTCTTGCAGAACCTCGTTAAATAGACTAATGAATGTCTTTTGATTTCTTCACCCTTGTAACCCGATGGCCTGAGCTGCCTCTGACTGTAGAGGTTCTATGGTTGGACCCGAAACCTGGGACCAGGGACCCTGGCTTAGACCGTGAAGTCACCATGAGGACGGTTACTGCAATAACCAGACGCTCTTATGCTCAGATGCTCTTATGTTTCAGTATTGAGTGATAATTTAGCTCTGCTGCTCAGATGGTATCTCTGAAGAAGCGTGTGAGACACCCCAGGAATGAACGGGCTTAATGAGGGCTCTGATTGGCTGAAGATTAATGCCCCGCCCAGCACCACGCCTCTTTATATAAATCAGTCCAGCTGTTGAGAGATTGAGCCAACTGTGTAAGAAAAGCAGTTGTCCTTCGTTTAAAAGATGTGGGGGGGGGGCGACTCCCCCGAAATGGCAGAAGGTCCAGCTGCTGATGCTCTCCTGCTCTCCCCTCCCAGGCTGGATCCACGCTGTTCTTACCTCTCAGGATTGCATGGCCTTTGGGGGAAACTTCCTTCACAACCTTAACATCGGCATGCAGCTCAGGTGAGAGCGCGAGCCGTCGACTGCACCTTCCGGCGCCTTCCAACGTCGAGCCGTGTCGGGGTATGCTGACGGATTCAGCCCTGCAGCTCGCTGGAACTAGCAGTCACCTTGATACATCACAAAGCTGCGATCCAGTCGATTATAATGGGCAGCCAGTGATTCCAGTCCATCGTTTACTCATTCAGCCTGGTTTTCATTTTGCTTTCTCCCCACTGTTGAGTCACACAGTGTAGAGACATTAATAACGGCCATAGCTGGGTTACCTTTGAGAGTCCAATCATGTTCCTGCATGCAAGGTCTTCCTAAGATCCCCTCAATGAGAGAAGAACATTATTAGCGATGTAGAACATTCCCTTTACCCTAAG
>JAOYFF010000001.1:2659217-2682441 GCA_025773925.1 Cryptomyrus ogoouensis | reverse complement strand
CATGCAAGGTCTTCCTAAGATCCCCTCAATGAGAGAAGAACATTATTAGCGATGTAGAACATTCCCTTTACCCTAAGTCTAGTTCATACTACACTTTTCCGTGTGCTTTTAGTCCGCTGACAGTTGTGCACGGAAGCTTGTGTTCATGCTGCATTTGGCCGTGGACCCAGACGGTCGCGGTTGGTGCATTTACACAGCAGTTATACTCCACCAGACCAGCAGAGGGCAGATGTATTGCAACAAACACAAATACAAGCAGGGTAGTGAGATGGGTAAACTTCTTATGAAAGTTTTAAAGTTGTCAGGCTTGGGCAGTAATATGGCATACCGTGGTGTTTGGAAAACCAACCATCCATTTTCTGTAACCGCTTATCTTATTCAGGATCGTGGGGGTCCAGAGCCTATGGGTGCAAGGCAGGAAATATCTCAGGATGGGGGGTCAACCCATCGCAGGACACACTCACACAGGACATACTCACACACACCATATACTCACACACCATCCACTCACACCTGTGGCCACTCTGGTAACTCCAATCAGCCTCAGCATGTTTTTGGACTATGGGGGGAAACCGGAGAACCTGGAGAATACCCCATAGTGACACGGGGAGAACATGCAAACTCCCCACACATGGAACCCTGGCGGAGACTCGAACCCTGGTCCCAAAGGTCCCATGCTGCTCTGCGTTCTGAAATCCTTACGGCAGAATGAGCCAGGACCAGCCTGCACAGCATATGGCAGATGGGGGCAGCAGCTCACCATTTACTACAGCTCCTACTCTACTCTTTCTTGGTTGCCTTCTGTCCCGAGTCACTGCTGCCACCTACTGGAAACACCTAGTCAATTTCCTTGCATCTGACAATGGTCACACAGCGATGTCTGTGGTCACTCCTCCCCCTCCTTAGCCCTGTCTTACCTCTCCCCCACCAGGTGCTACGAGATGGAGCGACGGCTAAAGACTCCAGAGCTCTTCAAGTTCCCCTACTTTGAGGCCATCTGCTGGTACGTGGCCAAAAACCTGCTGGAGACCCTTAAAGGTGAGCAGAAAGGGCGTGGGGATGAATGTGAGAGCAAAACGCTGTACTACGCTCTCAGCCCAGCCCTCATCCGCGTTGCTCTTTCCAGAATTACGGGAGGACAACTGCCAGCCTCCATCTTACCTTATGGATGGAGTGAAAGCTTTAATTACTGCACTGAGGAGCTGGATGAAGAGGGAGGTGAGAGACTGTAATTCTCTGAGGCTGGAGCTCCATGGGGTCTGCAGTCACCTGCTCTATGCAGGACCCCACCATGGCATGAGAGAGCGCAGTGATAATAATTCTGGGGGCAGCCTCTCCCTCTCCGTGACCCTCACTGTCCCCCTTCCACCCTGCTAGGTCACAGAGTCAACCAGCGAGGTTCCCGATCACATCAGACCCAACCATCTCATTAAGGAACTAACCAAGGAGCTACGCTACCAGGAGGTGAGCCTCACCAGGGATGGTGTGGGGGAGCAGAAGGGCCCCTGTGTCTGGATCAGGGTTGGATGGGATTGGAGGGAAGCACAGGGCCGGACTGTGGCCTTAGTCTGCTCTCCTGACACAGACCCCTTCAGCTGAGCCGTCCCAGAGGCCGGTCGGCCGTCTCTCGACTGAACTATTTTTTCCCCCACGATGCCACAGGATGAGCAGGTAGGTGGCGGCTTCAAGTCAACCAGACCTCAGGGAAGCGGCTCCTGCCCCGTGACACGCTCGACAGGAGAGCGGGGCTCTCGGGCGCGCAGGACTGCCCGGCGACTGCGGGACCACACCGCTCCCAAGACTCCCTCCAGCCTAGACGTCTTGGAGCTGCATACGCGGGAGGTGCTACGGAGGTTGGAGGTGGCCCCCTTCCAGGAGGTACGCTCACTCCCTCCGCGGTCACTGGGCCACGGACAGCAGTAATAATTCTTGTAGTGGTACTGAGTGCGCTCGTCAAATCCACGAGCCTCATTGGTCAGATGCCTTCTCCCCTTGTAGGATTTTGCCATCTGCTCCAGGGTGAAGGGGAAGTTCAACAAGGCCTCCACGGTGTCCATGGCCGCTGCGGAGAGGTGTCTGGAGAACAACCTGCGCTTGGTGATGTGTAATGGACAGATCATCAAGTAAGCTAGGGAACCACCTGCAGGCCATCTGGGGAATTACACATCTAACAGCTTGAATAATAGAAAAGCTCCAGGCAAATGGTGCACGATTGCGTACAAGTGCTTCCCAGTGAAGACGGCCGTGTTCACAGTGACCTCCGACTGTTTCTGTATAGAGATGAGAGGCGGCACGTCACAGCGAAGAGCTTAGGGGCACCGCAAAGCGAGAGGCAGCCGAACCAGCAAAAGGATGGAGCCAAGATCAAGATGGAGGCCGCTGAATTGGGGCAGGAAACACCCGGTGCCGTCAGGAAGGAAGCAGAGTCTGCCCGCCTCAGTGGTGAGCCGCATGGCGTGCCGCTGTCACATACAGCTTCGCTCATGCTTCACTTTTCAGTGTGTGTGTAGGTCTGTGCATAGTCGTGAGCGTGCACTCTTGTGTGCATTCTGCATTTTTCCATGGACGCAGATGGTCGCGGTTAGCGCCTGTGTACAGCAGTGATACTCCGCCAGACCAGCAGAGGGCAGATGTATCGCAACAAACAGAAATACAAGCACTGTAGTGAAATGGGTATATTTATTCTGAACATTATTAAATTCAGGTACTACAGCGTATTCTGGCAATCCTGAAATCCTTGTAACAAAATTAGCCACCCCCCCAGGATGACAAATTACATATGGGGGTCCCTCTTCACGTCTTGCCACAACTGCTCTTTCGTCATTGCTTCTGGTCTGTGAAAGTCAAAGCTGCCACCTACTGGAGACGCCTAGTCAATTTCCTTGCGCATGCAGTCGGTGCACAGCGACGCACATGATCTCCACCGGAGATGAATATCGGCCGGGTTGCTTGCCCACCGTCTGACGCAGACCCCTGACGACGCAGTTTCCGTCACTCACTCTGTGCGCGAACCACAGACACGTGCGGAAAAGTGAAGATGGCCTTAAACTGACAGTCAACACATCTCACTTCTGACATCATTCCACTAATCAGTTTGTGATTGGACGGTGTGTGGCCCAGTGGGTTAGAGCACTGTGCTTGTCACCGGAAGGTCGCCGGTTTGAGTCCCATGGTCTATAGAGTGGTGTCACTGCTGACCTGCTTTCAGTTGTACGTCTCTTTGGACAAAAGTACCTGCTAAAAAAGTACAGCCCCCCCCACCAGCATGAGAAACTCTGAGCTTTAGTGCGGCATCTAACCATTATAATACTACTGTTGTGTTGAGCAGATATTTTGGAAAGCGTCAAATCAGAACTCAGGAATGAACTATCAGGACACTCGGATATTTCGGACTCCGCCTCCGAGAGCAGCTGCGCACAGGTACCCGTCCGTTCCTCTGCCACGCCTTGCCTGCTGCCTGTCCCCCTTGCCCCGAAATTCACCTGCATTTCTGCGCCGCCATGGTTTTCCCCAGCTGAAGGACTCCTCTGAGGAGTCTTCAGGAAGCTCAGAGGAGGAGGAGGAGGAGGAGGAGGAGCGCCAGGCAGATTCCTCACCAGGCAAGATGCGGGGTGGTTCGAGGGGCATAGCGGACCTGTACCAAGCCAGCCAGAGGATACACCATCAAGACAAGCTTCTCAAAAGGTGAGGGAACATGCCGGAATCTTCTAGAACTGACATGTATTGTGATAGGTAGAACCGTTCAGGTGGATTTAAATTGTTTTTAATGTAAAGGTTTGCTTATGAACGTAAGATCACTGGGCATAAGTTATTTTTTAATCCAAGACTACTTTTTATAGATATACCAGAAGCGTTTAGGTTTATTTCAGTGTTAATGTCAGTTAAACCTTGATTTGAAATGGTGGTTTTGTGAATGAACTTCGTGTTTCTGCAGGGAACGCCCCACCTCACCAAGCACGGAAGAAGCCATTGAGGGCATGTTGTCCATGGCGGGCTTACTGTGCCCCAAACCTGAAGATGGTGTCACCTTGCAGGAGCCCTGGTGGTCAAGCCCAGCTCATGGCTCACCTGAGTGTGGTACGTGTGCAGCCGATCACGAAGGGTGTCTGTGTGCGCGTCTGCCCGTCTCTAACAGCTCCTCCCCCTCTCTGCTCTCCAGACGGAGCGGAGCTTGTCTCTGAAGGAGAGAGTCAGGGCGACTCTGACAGTAACTCCACCTTCAACCATCAGGTACTATTGCTGGTCCGCCCCGCTACAGTATGACCAGCTGCCCACTAGGTGGAGCCCTGTTACGATGGCTGCATCGCTTGGTACCTCCGCAGCACTTCCTGTTAGTGTAGTTACCGTTTTTGTTGATGTTGATATTCCTTGTGTGCCAGGATGAGCGGCGGAACCACAAACATAGCGGAGAGTCCTGGGCGGGCGGCTCCACCCCCCTGCACCAGGATGACTGTTACCAGTACACTGAGATCTCCCTGTCACCCCCTCTGCACCCCACCAAGAGGCCTACCTGCAACCCCGCGCCCGTCAGTAACCAGGCCACGAAAGGTCAGCCTCCTCTGAGTGTAACTAGGCATCGATTAAACCAAAGTGTGTTCTTTTGCTAGTCATTTATCCTGCTTTCCACGGTTTGGTTTGATGATTTTTACTACTTTGCTTAACAAGTACAGCATGACTTCTGGGACTCAAACCTACAACCCTGTGGTCACAGCGTTGTGGTTTTAAACTGCTGCGCTATGGTTGTACATCTTGATGAAAGTAGGAGTTAGCATTATGTACGCGTATGTATAGGTGCCGTACCTCATTGGTTGGTTTGTTTTATTTAACTTTCCCTGCAGGTAAGCGACCCAAGAAGGGCATGGCGACTGCCAAGCAGCGACTGGGCAAGATCCTGAAGCTGAACCGGCAGAGTCGCTTCTTTGTGTAGCGGAGCAGAAAGACTGCCCCCCAACCCCTGCCTCCCTCCATCCAACCACACCCCCTTCCAGTCTTCCCAGTCTGACTGTTACGGGTTATGTTATTATGGGATTTTGGGCTACGTGTGCAGGGAGACCGACCCCCCCCCCCCACTCGGGTCTCAGGGTGCAGCATTCCTATACTGTTCCTTCACAAAGACGGGAACGTGCAGGGACCTGACGCGGATGGCTTGCTGTGGAATCGCTGGGACTCCGTCTCTGTCTCTGACGTCACAGAGGCCACGTTGTGGGCCCAGGCAGCTTGGGGGACCAGGGAGGGGGGGTCAGCTAAACCACAGAGGAAGCCTTTGGGTCTCATGGTTACCTGGGCCCCATGTGCCAAGCTGAGAGCACACTAATGACTGGAGGAGGACCCTGGTTTTACTTCCCGGTCGCTCATTCTTCGTTTTCCCCTTGTGTTCTTCCACTTCTTGGGTCGCTCTCATCCGCTGTCCCCATCTGGCAGTGTGGACCCCCCACTTTATTTTAAAATATAGGATTGTAGCACAACAAAGGTGCCGAGACAAACTGCTGTTTGAAATGGTGCTCAAGGTTGTATATACCTCCGTCCCCTTGACCCCACCCCCCCCAATCCATTCGTACCAGCAATAACGTGGGTGAGGATGTGGACAGAACTCGTATTCCTTGGGTCTCCAGTTTTCCGGAGCCTCACAGTCCAGTACAGAGCTGTTCATTTATTCGCCATCATTACAGCTCTTCAGGGAATGTTCTTGAGGCCGCCCTGCATCGCCGTGTTCAGCTTTCTCCGTGATCCGGCGCTTTTTCTGCCTGCTCTGCTCTCCAGAGTACGATCCCTCCAAATGTCCTACATATCCCTGACGAGCTTAGTTTGCAGCTCCTGATTGTATAATGGTTTGAAATAACTGAAAGTCATTTCTATACTTTTCTTTCATACACAAAACGTATTAATACCTCAAAAATACAGTGACCGTCGTCAGAAATGTTCAGCATCAAGGAATGCCGATTTCTTTGTCGCCATCTATTGGAGGGAGGAAGACCTGCAGTTTGAGAATGCTGCTGTCTGCCGGAAAATGTTTCTCAAAGGACAAAAAAGTTTACTGAAGCATTAAATGTACAGGGAAAAATCCCACTTAATTTATTTCATATTTCTGTTGGTATTGTTTTATGGCTTTTGAATGGTGTATTTATTATTGAAAGAATAATTGTTTTGTTTGAATGTGAAGATACCTGTGTACAGTTTGATGCAAAGGATTGATTTTGTACTCGAGCTTTTGAAGAGGAAGCTCTTTGTGTGGCTATCAGTTTGATGACACTACTGCTGGTCTTCTGGCTTTCGTGGTTTCCTTCTCAGTTGCTAAGTTGTTAGTCTCTGTTAGCTTTAGCTTTCGTACAAACTGAAGTTTGAAGTCCCTAGTTCATGTTGCTTTGCTGACGTGTTGTACTATCTGCGTCCCTGCGTCTGTGATGGGCCCTGTAGCGTTGCCGCTAATGGCTGGCTTGTGGACGTGTGTGCCGAGTATCTCCTTCTCCCTCCGTTTTTTTTTGTTTTTGGTGGTCCATGATTGTTTTAGCGAAACATTCTGCTGTTTTTTTATGCTGTCATCAACCCCCCCCCCCCCCCGAAGGTGGAGTCAGTCTCCATTACACGACAGGGCTAGGGCTCCCAATGCATCTGAGACCTTCATCCTGTCCACACTCTTCATCGCTTTCCTATTATTACGTTTCCCCCTAAACCCTCGCTTTAAGATGCCAGCAGGTTTAGTTGGCGATTTTGTGAGGCTTGTAAGTTGAAATCCCTGCTTCCCATGTTGGTTTTTTTTTTTAATACCCTCAGTGACCTCAGGTAAAAGTTTACAGCTCTTCTACTGCAAAACCTGCCATGTTTCGCGTTCTTGGGGCACCGAGCCAGTCTTTCTCAGGGACCGACGCCGCTGTCGCCAGCATTAGCCGCGCTTCTCGCTCTCTCTGTGAAGGTTATCTTCAGACATTAGTTCTTGTGTGGGAACTGAACAGCACCCTCTTGTCCTTGCCGCCGATCCGCTCGACCCCAACCCCTGCCGATGCCTGCAGAATTTCTCCCCCCCTCTGTTGTCGTAAACACCAGCACAGACTCGTACAGACCGTACCTCTCTGCCATCTATTGCTTTTGCCTGCTTACGCCACTTCTAGGCCCTAAGTGAGTGTGAATGGGGATTGACGTCTGCCTGCGCTCCACGATTCCGATAACAAATGAACTATTTTTATTAATCATTTAAGGAGTTCTGCAGGAAGTTGAAACGGATGTTTTTCTGTCGTGGTGACTTCTATTAAATCTGAGCGTCTGAACTTAAAGCACAGGGTAACACCAACAAGCGAGGCCTTACGTGATGTCAGTACGACATTACTACCTTTAGCGTAAGTTTCCCAGGTTGCGCCGCTGGTACCTTTTCAATCATATCTGACTGGAAAGCGGAGTTCCAGGTCTCTCCCAGTCTCTACACACGACCTCCAAGTAGCCAAAAGTGCAATTTGTTTGTCCAGGTGACCAACACTAGTGGAAATCTTGGCTCTAAAGTTTCTACTTTCTGGTTTTTCTGCATGTTTTTTCCTCCACTCTCTGTCAGATTGCTAAAAAATTGCCACTATGTCTTTATTCTTTGACTTTTTGTTTCCATAAAAACCACATATGATCAGGCGCCAATTGATAAATTATAATTGGCTGGGTCTGTCTTATGCAGTGCTATAAATTGTACAGTATTTGCCTATTGTATTTTTTGATAAACTTAAATTTGCAGTTTGTTTACCCAATCATTATTTCCTCCACTCGCCTGTAAAAGGTATTCCAATTATAACTTGCAGTTCTTCACCGTTTCAGTGTCTTTATACACATTAATTTCTGAATTAAAATGGCTTGTAAATATTAAAATAGTTCTAACAGTTTCTTGTTGTGTTTATTGGTTTCTAAATGATATAGGCTCAACATCTGATCTGCTTTACCCAAGAAAAGCAACAGAGCCTGTGGACTGGGATAAATCCATATTTCTTTATTAGTCTATTTACAATACTGACTGATGAACGACTGCACCAGTTAGTCCAGCTGGAATCCGGCACATGAAAGGATGATCCTAGCAGTAGAAAATGAATAGTCTCTCAGAGTGAAGCACATCCTATGATGCATACAATTTGCTACAAGGAAAGAAACATACAACCACTAGTTGAATGTAAATTTTAAATAATAATAATCATCACTATATTAATCCCCGTGGGGAAATTGTCTTTTTTACGCCTCCCTCAACTTGCTCTTTCTAAGCAAGCTGTCTGTGAAGGGCAGCCACCCGTAGCGGCACCCAGGGAGCTGGGGGTTAAGGGCCTTGCTCAAGGGTTTGAACCAGCGGCCTTGTGATTACAAGCACACAGACTTAAGCCCACTGAACCACACGCTGCCCAAATACTCTCAACCACAGAAGTTAAACAGCTTAAAATGTCAACTTTAAATGACAAGTCAGGCTAAAAAGTTATGTGACTGCAAGAAGCGTTAAAGCCCAGTACAGAAACTTTTCCTAGTTATACACACTCCTTAGAATGGGGGCGGGGGCAGTTATACCTCACTCTTCATCATCTGCAGGTATCCCAAGTTCTTCATCTGTCCACTGAGAAGCATCAGGCCATGGAAAGTGACCCTGAGGAGAAAGGAAGACAATTTCCATTTAACAGGACAGCCAGACTGTGTGGTCAACAAAAGCTCAATGTACAGAGAGTATAACGAGATCAGGACAGATGAAACAACCGGACATGAAGCAGTAGGAGTGGTAAGCTGACCGCCAGCCAAACTAAAGTAGGCAGCCAAAAGACATGTCTGAAATCGACCCATTCTGGGACTTGGCAGTTAACATTCTCCCAGCTTACCAGCACTGCATCTGGGTCATGCCAGCAGTGCCACAGAATCCAGAACCACATGGCACCGCTGAGTAGTTCTGCTTGGAATTGCTGGTTTCTAGTGAGCTGAGGGGCTTGCCGGTACTGGGCCTCTATGTGAGGTCCACCGCCTGCTCTGTAAATGCATACAAAAGTCAGGCTTTGAAAAGAACAGCCTGCTAACCAACAGCCTGCATGCCTACATGCCACACACTCGGGGATATACACAACATACGTAATACCAGTAGATAACAGTAATAAAATATAAGGGTTATCATCACACTGTAGTTTACATGAATATTTTACAGTAACAGTTCTGGTTACATACCTTACACTAAAGCAGATGTTCCCAATCATCACATACCCATTTCATATATTAGGTAATTTCTCTTCCACCTCACACAACTGGAGTAATTATGGGATGTAGTATTAGTTGAAGGTTACATTGTCTAGCTAGGGAATAGACGAAACATCAAGATCGGCTGGGAGCTAAAGGAGAAGACTGGGAACCACTGACAAGAAACTGCAATTTTGCTGGATAGCTTGTTTACAAACTACGGGTTATCCCAATTCAATTAACTCGGTATTATTGTATGACATTTAGTAGCAAAAGGGTTACGAGTACCTGTTCCTGCCCATCACACTCCCTACTGCCCTCACTAAAAATCCATATCCAGAAACGAATCACGACTGAACATTTTTCTAAGAATAATGCCTCTCTGTCACTGACACAGATCACCTCAATGTCACACAGTAACACTGTTAAACTGAGATCAACGGTGGTCTGCAAACAAGCTACATAGTAAAATTCTTCAAAATTAAAATCATATCAATTATAAAACCCACAGAACTATATGAGACAGCAAAATAGTACATACAGCAAACCAGAAAAATCAGTACTTATTAAAAAAAAACATTCTGTCGATGTGACTATCCAAACTAGCTACCCCCTACAACACAAGCGTGCTTACCTTCGCGCTACAATTCTTTGAGGTCCACGATTAACAAGTCGTGTCCCTTCTCTGAAGACAGATAAAACTCTTCCAAGAGAAGACATCTTATCCTGTTTTCCTCGTCCGTCCCTGTACTTTCCTGTTTTTCACAACCTTGAAAACATCTATTTTATTCAAAATGTCACCTTCGTCTTCCGACTGTGTATCCACATGTCAACAACAAGCTCTGTGATTGGCCCAGCTTCTTCTTCATGTTATTTACGCGTTCGTTGAGGTTTACTGTGTGTATGGTAACATAGCATCTCGCCATCTACTGGGTGGGAATGTAAAACACAATTTTGCTTAATAAGGAGAGCGTATTACTGCTCCCTTTGTGGGACTGGCACCCCGTCCAGGGTGTTCTCTTGCCTTCTGCATTATGCTGCCTGGGATGTGTTCCAGTAGCCCCCTCTCCGAGCACCCCGTGCTGTGTAAGCCGTTGGAAGATAGGCGCATAAATGATTATATCATCGTAAATAATTTATACAAGTCGTATGATCCGTGAGCTTTTAGTTGGGTCCAGAGCACCAGGGGTGACTCCGTTTCTAAAGGCGGACTTACGTAACTAAAATGTAACTAATTTGTTCATCCCTGGTTCAAAACCATATAACGAAATTTACTAGTTGATCAGTGCTTGTAAGATGGATGGATGGCGTTTTACGAGTATCAAAACGACAATGTATACTTGTAATGAAATCACTTCTTCGTATTTAACTTCGTCTTTAAGTATTTTGGCAGTTTTCCACTAGTTGTATTCTCCTCCTTAAATCATAAGCGTTACTCGTCTTGTTAAATTATTTTTATTGATTGGGAGAAAAGTATTTCACCTATATAATACGTATTAGGTGAGTATATCCGTCAGATGCAGGTTGTGTTTATTTGTATGTCCACTGGAGGGAGACAATGACCTTTGTTGAATTCAAAATCAGACTGAAAAGAGTAAATACGTGGGTAACAGACCAGGAACAAGCGCCAAAGCATAGGACAGTGTTTATTCTGTAGTAGGTTTATACAGTTGTGTTTGTTGTTAAAAATGGTAATGTTTTCTTCAATTGCTAGCTTCCAAAATGAAAGACTTATTATTCCGCCGCAGTGATGTAAATATACGTGCTTCTTCAAGGGACAGACACCTATCCTGCGAGTTTATAATTTTGACAGTCCAGAAGCAAAGCTCATTATGCAAAAAATCACAGTCGTGTTCATTAATATAATGCAACTATCACTTTATTAGTGTTACAAATATAAAAGCATGAACTGATATCAGTCCAAATTATGTGACAGCAAAATAAAAATGGAACACATGGATGAGACAATTAGAGCAATTATCAATGCCGTTTCCAAGGAGGTTACAAACTAAAAAGCACCCCCACTATGCCTGAGGTAGCTGGAGGTCTTGATCTGACAAGCAGTTATACTGATAATGGTGCCAATCTTCAGCATAAGCTCCCCCTCCCCAAAGAAATGGTGAAATAATCATGTCCAATATTGACTCCAGCTGGAGGGAAATGTATAATCCTGCATAAGTAACAGCTGCATTAAGCATGTGCAGACTGAAAATGTACTTAGGATGGTTATTAAAAAAGTATTCAAAAATACTTGGTGTAAATATTTTCGCCTGTACATTTACAAAAGAAATGTATGCAAATTACAGGTGAAATGTCAACGCAACCGTGTAAAACCACAGACGCTAAACACTGCAGAATTAACAGCTGTACATTTAAAATAGAAAAACACATAATACCAGGGGAGGGGGGGTATTATTTTGCAGAACATTGTCATTCACATCAGGTGGGCAACAATAAACTCTTTCTGTGAGGACTGTGACTATTGCAAACTTAACATGTTTCCACAACAAAATGATCAACATTTAAGAAATCTGTATTCCTGGCCATATGAAGGACCTAGTCAGGCTATACTATTTGCTAAGGCTGTATGACTTTTACATAAAATAGTATGCAACCATTTCATTTGTAATGAGTGGCTTGTAAAATCCCAACACAGGATTACTGTATTCATACATGATATTGCATCATTCCTTCCCATAGTAATTTTGAAGATGAAACAGCAACAGTAATGTTGTAATTACATTATTTTAATAGTCATACTGCTTTGTAATCAAACTACTTAGCAGTATCAATGTATTAAGGACTGGAAAAATATGGGTTTGAGCTGCAAACAGGGAGTCTGTTAGCTGCCTATGGGACTCTGCGTGATTTAGTCATCTCCTGGCTTTACCAGAAACGGCAGCAACTCCAACAAGAGTACCCTGGCTTAGCTGGACGTACAATAAGGTACATGGAGGGGTAGGGGCTTACAGCCTCCTTCACCATTACCCCAGAAACCCTTTCTTCAAAAAGTACCCACAATGAAGGGAAAAAAAGCAAATGAGAATTTTCCTAAATCCGAGAACATTAGGACTTGGAGAACAGAGCATAAAATAGCCAGAACAATTGGGTATTTTAAGAAGCCTTTAGACTGAATTATTGGCGTTAGTGAGTAGATATCTCAGAGCACATCAGCATATAACAGAGCCCTGGCATCGTTGACCTGGTGATCAATTGCCAAAGACCGATTACCGCGTTTCACACAATTTTGTTTCTGTTCTCATTACAGCAGTGGTACCATATGGACCCAGGGAAAAAGCTGATCTCAGAGAAAATGACAGATTTGCTACAGAGGTTTTTCCCACAAGCAGAGTACTGGACCAGCTTTTGGCAATATCTGGCACACTGGTGAATAACAGCAAAAGGGGAAAATGCAGGGTGTATCTGATTAGTCTTGCTGTTTATCGGGACAAAAACACCCGTTAAGCCTAACACTCACATATTCAAATCCAGTGAAAGTGTGACACATGTAATATACTGTCTAAAGCATGGGGAATTCCAAACATACTGGACAAAAAAAAAGACTAAAAAAAATATCTACAGCTTCTGGACCGTGCAACCCGTCACAGCTACAGTACATTTTCTGGCGCCACCACAGGTCTGTGGAGCTCCCAGCGAAATGAAACCTTTCAACGGCGCGCAGGATTTAGGACTAAATTTGGTGCGTGGAAGCAAACGGTACACAGCAACGACGACTTACTGTTAACTGTTTAACGTAACAGTTGGCAATCCAGAGCGTTTCATGTAAAGCAGAATTTGCACTTAAATCCGAAATAATTAACCAGTTATTAGTCAAAATATTAAAGTACGGGCTGTAAGGGATTAACCGGAGATCTTTTACAAAACTTCCACTAATGCGGCATCATTTCCTAGACTGGTCAGCATTCATTCCACTCCGACGTGAGAGAAAATTAAGTTTCAAAAATAAGCCAGTAATACGAAACTCAAAAAGACCCGAGCATGTTTTTTTAAAAAAAGCCAGCGGGGTCTTGAGAAGCTTCCCTGCAAAACAAACCAGGCACGTCTGCGTCAGCGGCGCAAACGCACCGACTCGCCATTTACTCGTCGACCCGAGGAAACCCAGGCGCTGGACGACAACATGGCGGACACTGACAGCACTCAGCCCGTGACATTTAACATGCTTACTTATACCTAGACATCCATGAGTCACACAACGGTTATTATTTCCTTAACGTCGAATGAAATCCCACATCATTAAACTTTCGCCCTGTTGACATTTTGCTTATATCCACCTAGCTAGCGTAATATTCCGAACTGTAAAATAACCGAATACTAGAAATATAAACTCGTTTATACGAAAATGGTACGGACTCCACCCTCGAAAATATGAAGGGAAAAAAAACAGGGGGTGGAAACAATTGCTCGCAGAACTTAAAGGGACTTTTGTCTTCGCCGAAACACCAAAACAGGAAGTACCCTTTCCTCTCTATCCCTCTCGGGAGCGCGCAGTCCCACCCCAGCGCGCGCACTCCAGCCTCGGGAGCTTTCTTCGGCGCCATCTTAACCTCATACTCGCTGCGGCTAAATCAAATATTACTTCACCTTTTTCGATACAAATAAACGATTAAAATTAACATACAACTCTAGTATCGTTAAAAATGCCCAAATCCTTCTAATTGTTGCGTCATAACGTAGCAACGTTCAGCTACCGCGCGCACTAGCTTAATGGCGTCCGCCTTCCTTGCTTCTCCGCTCGGACCGCTCTCTCCTCGGAGCTCAGAATCCACCCCGACAGGAGTGATGTCATCGACAGCCAATCAATTCTTAAAGAAACCGCAGTGTGCCTGTCTTATTGGTCAGAAACGCCGTCAGTCTTTCTATTGAGCTAGAAAATGGGGATGGGTAATACGGATAAGAACGCCATTTTACTCCTACACAAGAGCCTCACATTAATTTTCTAGACTGATCAGCTAATGAACTAATACATACAACACAATATACAAACAACACTGTAATATAGTCCATGTCTTGTGGGTAAAAGAAATCCCGCAGAAATATCAGCACAGACTTGCACGGTAACAAATATTTTTCGCCCGTAAATAAAAAATTCATAAAACATAATCAGATTTCAATTTACTTAATTATCTCCTGAACCGCCATTTCCAAAGCCTAAAGATCAAAGCTTAAAATTACACCACGACTCCCGTTTTTTTCCGCGGCGACTTGCTTCTCCATCGTCGATGTTAAATACAGTCCAAAGTGTTGCTATTGTGTTGGGAGCATGCGCAAATGATCGCCGTGCTGGCACATCTAACGGGAGGGGGAGGGGATATTAGAGCAGGCGAGCTTTCATTCTGGGTTATTCCTACTGTAGGTTTGCAACGGTAAATGGACTAGATGTGGAGCAGTGGTCAAATGACACACTGAAAATCATGCAAGACATCTACTCAGTGTTTGAAATATTTTTATTTTTCGTTCTCCATAGCAACCCGCCTGTTTTCCGCTTCCCCAAATACATTTCGTGCACCGTAAAATTGTAACGGTGTGTTTTTTTTTTCGTCGTGACATCTGAAATTAGCAAACTACACCTAGTCTACACTGCTACAGGATGTTTACGTGTATCTGGACTTGTACTCAGTGAAGGTTCCAGATGACCAGCATCCAGATGTTTGTATTTATACAATATTGTCAGTGAGCACTGCCCACCCACCTCCAGTACGGCTTTTTTTTTTTAAAAAAAGAGTTCTTCTCTTGTGTAAGGGAGTTACGTAATTTAGCTTTGCTGTGCTAGACAGGAGACAGGGCTGGTCAGACACAGCCAACTGAAATATTTCCCTGTGACAAATCACATCAACGAACTAAAAAAAAAGTTACAGAAGGGTTTCCTATTCTAATGGACCCGTATTCTAAGACATAACTTATAATGACTGACGGTTACTGCATGTCAGATAAACACAAGTTTAAAGCTTACATGTAAAACATGCATAACTTACATGTAATCTTTATAGTGAGGTGTAGGTCTGTTTTGTTAATGATTTCTCTATAGATGCTGGGACAGAATTATCCGGGTGTGGATTACACTAAACTCAACTTCATACCTTCATTGTAAAAAACAGTTATTATACTAAAAATCGTACACTGTTGTAAAGCTAAAAAAAAAAAAAAAGCATGGATGAGTTTCCCAGGGGTGGAAACAGGAGTGAGAGAAGAGGGCCCACAATTAAACTTCCTCTACAGGGAGCTGTAAGTGCAGAAGCCTGGGAGACAGTTCTAGCAATGTCAAGGGCTGCAAGAGACTCAACTAACACAATAGTATTCAAAGTCCTTACTGGGAGGCATGACAAGAGACTCGTATGGGAATTTCTACTGGCCTGAGTTATTTGCAAAATAGCTTGTTGGATTTCCAAAGCCAGACGAAAATATAAACATTTACCACAACATTTGGTAGTAGCTTATGTCTATGAAGAACATTCCTATACTGAGTCACTTGGCTTGCTATGTTTGTGATAGGCTTCAAGTCACAGCAAATGAAAGTTGTTAGGATATGACTAGTCACTTCTCTTCACACTGGTGACATTTTCTTTCATGTGTTTGACACAATTTTTCTACCATGGCAACACCACACGTCCAAATTCTTTGTGATTCTTTAAAAAATGGCATTGCATATTCTGTTCTCAAACAATGCCTTACTGAAATTTATAATGCTTGCTTGGTTCATATGTTTCACACATTATTTAACTGAAATATATCCCATGTGGCTATATGTGAATATTGACCTCATTCTAACTGGTTGCATTGATCCTGGCTACTCCAGTGAGTGGTAACCGAAGCAGAAATCACTGATAGTTGAGACAAGTATTATTTCTCTTGGTTTAGCTACATTGTGTAACATGAACTCCATTTCTCTAATGCTACAGTGTCATATACAGCAACATGATGTTACTGATCTGTATACCGGTATTCTGAGCTCTGTCAAAACAGCAAAATGATTAATGAATATTCAAAATGAATCTCTCTCCCACAGCCTACTTTCCCGTTTGTATTTGAACAGATGTAATCTTTAAATTAGCCCAGTGCAAAGGGAAAACGTTGAATATTTAGTTGCTTTAAGTGTAATATACTTAATAAAGTAATAATATTTTATACAAAAGAATAAAAGGCACACTCGTTCATTCTGCGTAACAAGAATGCATTACTAGAGCAGATATTTCTTATGTCTCGCAATTTGTACATGTAAGCACAAAAGCACAAAAGATGCAAGCATTCGAATAGGTGCTCATTTACGGCAAATGGGATCATTCTACCTTTTGCTTCTCTATACCCATCTATCTCTCTAAGTGGGCATCTGTCCTTCTTCGCTCGTGAACGCGCTTTTGCCGACGAACTGTGCTTTGAGGGCGCCCCTGCGGTTGAGGCTGGGTGAACCCCGCAGGGCGTAGGGGCGGGGCCGAACAGAGGAAGGGGGGCTCACCGGGGAGGGGGCGGAGCCACAGCGGTCCTGCCTGAGCCGCCATTTTTGCAAAGGGAAAAGAGACAGGAGAGTGGATACAGTTTCTATCAGTCATTAAAGGTAGGACAGGGAATTAAACGGTTCGGGACGTGTGAAAACCCAAAATACTAGCTTGGGAGTGACGTTGAAAAGAATTAGAAGGAGTTGTTGAGTTTTTTTTGTTTTATTTTTTTTATTTTTTTAAGGTGAGGGGTTGAGTTGCATTAACATTTCCCCCTTTGAAGATCCGCAGTGGAGACGGTAGTATTGTTTTGGTTGTGTGGAGGCGAGGGCGGCGGGGTCTCACCGGGTCCCCGGTTCCTTTCTTCGTTTCATCTACAGTGGACATTAACGGTGAGTCAGAACGCTTACGGTTGCAGGAGGGAGCCGAAGCCCCTTTTTTCGTGGCCGCGCCACGTAGTTTTCACCAGGGGATCTCATCAAATTACAGCCCGAGTTAGCCTGCTAGCTGCGCTAGCCAGCCGTAGCCGTTACCGCCGTGACGGCCACCCAACACCCCGCTAGGGCTTCTCCGTTTACCCCACCAGCTCCGAACACGGCCTTTGTGGATAACAGCACGGATTTGGGTCCAGCTGACCCAGGGGAGTGTGCCGTCCGGTCCGCGGGAAGGGCAGCGCTCGGGCTCTGCCAGCTAGCCCTCCGTGGCGGCGCTGACACGCTCGACACCGTTAAAATATGTATATATTTTTAAAGTGCTGCGGAATTGCGTCTGAGACGCGCGGGGCTCGGAGTGCGACTTGCTTCCTGCGAGCGACAAGCGGGGCAAAGCTTCGTTTCAGCCGGCCTGCTCGCGTCTAACGCAGCCTCAGCGGAGTAGCAGGGCATGGAGGACGCGGGTTACAGCAGCGTCGCTGGCTGATAGATACGGTGCTCCGGGCGAGTGTGAGCTCGGGTCTGTAAGATGAACACTAGCAGGGGACTCTGGACCCCGTGATGTCCGTCTTTAAGGCGGAGGAGAGGTGCGCAGCGCTCGGCTAGGGCGCCCTTGTTTACATAGTTACTGTATCCAGAACCGAGAGCTACGTCTGCGGTGCCGCACGCCACTTAAAGCCCGCCATGGTGCTACGAAAACAATAATATAACAGAAAGGGAGAGTCGGACGTGTCTGTTAATATGGAGTCGGATACGAATCTATGCTGTCAGTCGCTGGGCTGGGCGGCAGACATTGGCAGGGTGTCGCTAGAGACCGTCGGGGTCCCCGCTGCTTTTCACACCCGTGACATTTCGACCCTTAATCCGGACTCGCCGTGTGGACTCGGCCGAGCCGATCGTCCGGGATGGCGTCCGTGGGGGAGGGGAGCCTCGGAGGCTGTACGGGGGAAGAAAACAGTGGAGCGGCGGCCGCTGGGCGCCTTTCTCTTAGTGCATGCACACCTTCGGAGGACGGGAGGCGACCCGTGATTCGTGGAAACAGCTCCCGGTGGCCTGGGTCGGGGCTATCCTCCGCCCATGGTCCTCATGTGAACGCGCTGGTGTGCATTTCGACGACTGGATATACATACCTGCGTCGCACGGTTTTAAAGATCTAAAGCGCGGTGGGGGACAGCTACGCGGAGCATTAACGCAGATTACGTTTCTGATCCCGGAGTCGGTCGGACTGGGCTGAGTTCCATGTCTTTATATTCCGGACGACGCGAAAATGCCGCCTAAAGTGGTACATTTTCAATGGCCGGGGGCTGCTTTCGCTGCCTTCCGCACGATTCCCCTGCCGTCTGTCTCCAGGAAAAGGCTGTAAAGATGGCGGCCGGGGTCGATGATATGGTAATTTAATCCGTTCATCCTTCCACACCCCTGCTGCCGGTCGGGCTCTCCGCAGCGCCGACACGCACATGAAGACGTTACTACATCTTTTGAGAATCCCGCAAAAGGCCGTTTGAGGGGCTGTTTCAGGATCTCTCGCGTTTAAGGGAAGAAAGAGACCAGTTTCTTAACATGGGATCTGTCTGAGGACATTGGTCGGCATTCTGCATGCGTATTTAAATGGTTTATTTTACACGAAATGGAAACATAACGTAATGTGGCTGCTGGGTCACGCCCCCTCCGAAATGTACCACATTTTAACGATTCGTGCACCGTAAAGGCATTTTTGTGATAATATGTAAAACGACGGTTCTGTGATTTTTATCAAGGCTAATGCATACGTAGGATTTGTTCGAAAACAGTCCTCCGGGACCTTCACATTGTTGTCGATGAATCTGTGATGTTTCGTGTTTTTTTTTTATTTATTGTTTTTAATAAACCCAATTTAAAATGGCTGTTTTCTTTCTTGCGTACACTACGACGATTGTCATTCCGAGTTACGTTTATGCACATAAGCGTAGAGTCGGGTTGCCTCGCTAGGCTGCACTGTAGCCTGGTCTGTCCTTCAGACACCACCCCCTACCCAGGATTGACCTAATGCTGGAACAAGCTACAGTTGTGGTTTCCAGTCTGTGTCACTCTCTCCAGGAAGGTGAAAGCCGGAGGCCAAGGATACAGTGTTTAATGACATTCAGGCTGCACATATGGAAGTGCAGGATTAAAATGGAAGAGATGAAAATGATGTAATTGTTGTACCCAAAGGGTCCAATTGGCTCAAACCAGGGATCATACATTATTTTCAGCAATGATTATGTGCAGAAATGGATTTTTATTCTCAATACATTTCTCTTTGTAATTTATGCTTGGGGTGCTGTTTGTGAGCATGTGAGTCTTGTGAGAGACTCAAATGTGAGACATTTATATGTACTATGTATCTTTTTTATATCGGCCCCCCCGCCGTGGGGGGACCTGGAATTCTGGTGGTTTGAATAAACAGCACCATGGTGGTACATCCTATATACTTACTGACCAAGCTATCAATTTCAATTGTCAGTCGTGGTTTTATTTTAAGAAGAAAAGAATTTTGTCACCTGGGCGGTTTAAGTTATTAGTGTCTGTTAGCATCACTGTCTACCTCGCAGGTAGGTCTGGAGGGGCTGTCAAGCAGCAGGAGTAGCGCTGCAGATCTCCAGATACGTGAGAAGAAACTGCGCCCATTCCACAGACCTGGGCATCACACAAAAAGAGTGTTTTTAGTAAACTGATAGCATTTCCAATTATTATTTGGAAGAGCCACATCCTGTTTGCATCACCCCAGAGCTTTCTGCAGTATGCAAGGAATGCATTCTGGGTTTTTAATTCTGTAACTGCGGTTTGCTGATGGTCATAACTGCACAGGCCTTACACAGTGCTCACCTCAGCCCCCATCGCCTTCCACTCCAGGCCCGGACTCGCCTGTAAGGACTCTGTTGGCTCTGTCTGTTTTCAGCTGGCTTGTGAGGCAAGTTGGATACAGTTTTGTGGTGCAAACGTTGGCAGCTTCCATAAGAATGCTGGTTTTATGTTGTTGCCAGACTAGTTTTTTTTCCCCTTTCCCCTGTATCGCAGTGTGGGGCCACTCTGACTTGAAACAAAAAGGGAAAGGCTGCAGGTTTGTGGTTAATTTGGATGGAAGCTGCAGGCAGCGAAAGGTGTGTGTGTGGCATGCCAGCATTTCGGAGTCCAGCTCCAGCCCAACTTCTGGTGGATGCTCACAGTTCTTCACTAATCCCACTTCAGGCTTGTTTTGCGCGCTCCACGGCTCTGCCCACAGTGCACAGCGTGGAGGTCTCACTGCGTTTCGGTTTCCTCTACGGTGTTTTGCCGTGTTTTCAGGATACAGGACAGGCGGGGGAAGGTCGGAGGGAGCAAATTTACTGCGTCAGTTTTGATCATGTCTTGTCTGTCATTAGCAGCCTGTTTCTCATAAGTGGGCGCTGTGTGTTCACATTTTTCCCAGAGGGTCAGAGATTGGGCTCCTTCCTCTCATTTTCCCAAATCCCTTAAATTTTTTATACACATATGCAGAAACAAAGTCTAGAGCGCTGGTTATTATTTTATGTGTATTACACGACTCAGTGCCATCCCCTTCATGAAGCATTATGTCATGGGAGGCGTCTGATGGTTTGTGTCCAGAGTGACATGGATCCCATGGGGGAGAAACTGCGAAACTTACCAGTGTCTCTCTCCCCTCACCTTCCCAGGATGCCGGGCTGAGGCTAGCATGCTGCCTACTTTGCATCAGTCATTGTTCAC
This sequence comes from Cryptomyrus ogoouensis, assembly GCA_025773925.1. Taxonomy (NCBI): domain Eukaryota; kingdom Metazoa; phylum Chordata; class Actinopteri; order Osteoglossiformes; family Mormyridae; genus Cryptomyrus; species Cryptomyrus ogoouensis. The sequence goes on along the minus strand of JAOYFF010000001.1, from coordinate 2,661,668 downwards.
TGGTTTAATTTCCTCCCCCCCCCCCCCCCCCCCCCTTTTTTTTTTTTTTTTCTTTTTTTTGTTTTTCTTTTGTCGTGTTGGGGTAAACATAATTATTTTATATTGTATGTTTTTTCATTTGCTTTCTAGTAAAAGAGGGTGGCTCCCGCGAATGCTCGCTGGGTGGTCATCCAGGAGCTCTGGCCTCTGACCCACCGTCTGTCTGGTAGCCTTAGCTGATCCCAGAAACTGAGAGCCCTGTGCTGACAGAACGCAGTGAGAGGCCGGCTTCCAAACCCCGCCCCTTCGCACAGGCAGCGCACCGGGGGAAACGCGGCTCAGGTAACTGGCTTTTATTATGCTCTGTGTAGCAGCTTATTGCCGGCTTCCACTATGGTCCCTGACCAGACTAGCTGTTAAGGTCTTTTTTTCGCTAGATAAGTGTGGTCTGTTTGGAATTGTGAGGTGAAATTGCACAAATTTACTAGACTGTGGTATATGGGTGTTGTATGCTTTATAAGAACACTACAGCGTGGTGTCGTATCCAAGGTCTGATTTAGGAGCGCAGTCGCAGTTTCGCGCAGCTGAGTGAAGGTGTGTCGTGCATGTCGCGTCGTAGTGGGGAAGACATCGGATGGCATGCGTTTCAGGGCTTGCGGGCTTCTCTTGGGTCTTCACTGTGGAGATTTTTGTCTGGAAGCCTGAGAAGGACAAACCGTGGCATGGTGCTCTACCCAGGTGCCTGCTAGAAATGAAGGCGATGTTGTTTCTTGTTTTTCGAGAATAAAATACTGAATGTCCAGCTATGAAGACTGCAGAGTGCTTGTGTGTGAGTGGTTTATGTATATATTACACTGTGGGGACATTTCTCCACAATGTGATAAAAACCTGTTATGACATTGTGGGGACCACCTTTTCAGTCCCCACAAGTGGAAACTGAATTTTATGATATTCTGTGATTGCAGTCAAAAGACTAAAAATGCCAAAAGTCTTGAATTTTGTTTGGTTACTTATGGTTAAGCTTAGGGCTGGGTAGGGCTTAAAGTTGTGATTGTTGGGATTAGGTTTTTCCCATAGAAACAAATGGAGAGTTCCCACAAAGATGTGAATACAAACGTGTGTGTGTGTGTGTGTGTGTGTGTGTGTGTGAGTGTGAGAGAGAGAGATGCAGTTGAAGCCAGGGTCATCATGGGATATGTAGTCAAACCCTGCTGCTCCATTTGTGTGCTTTCTGTGCCTGACTGGTAGAGCTGGCCATGGGCCATTATTGTCTGCTGGGTTGTGTTTGTGTGCTCTGCAGAGCATGCATTTGAATGTGGCAGCATTACTGGATACTCGTACTTTTCTGAGTATCTGTCTCACCTCCCTCTGTTTATTTTTATTTAAGTACTATTGGATTAAGTTTTTCGGCCAGAATCTTGGTAGTCCACAGGCCGTCCCTAAAACAAGGCCTTGAACTTGTCTTTGCTTAACTCCAGTAAAAGGTGGCAGCCAGGACAGGACCTTGTTCTGCTGGGATTCCACAGAGATCATGCTGCCTGATCTCCTCCTGGAGTAAAGGATTGTGGGATTACCCATCTGGCTGTGTGGGGCGGAGACAATTATTCAGTTGCTTGAGTAGTCTAGCTCAGCCCGGCCCGGTGTGTCGCAGTTTGTGTGTTTGTGTGTGTGTGGTGAAGTACCTCTGTAATTCTAAATGACTTGTGCTATAGTAGAGGGTTTTTTTTTTTTGGGGGGGGGGGGGTTATATAAGGAGTATAGGATTGTTTGCAAATGCTCAGCTCTAACCTCCAATCACACTTCTCTGCCACCCAAGCTCTACAAAAGGAATTCCTGTCTCTGGTATCCATTTAGGAGATTGTTTGTTCCTGCCCCTGCAGTCTAACTTCTGATCCTTCATGCAGATGGTTGGGCAGCCCCCCACCCCCCCATTGTGAGGCACTGTACTCCTGTGAAATGATAATAGATGGGAGGGTGGGGGGGGGGGGGTAGTGAGAGTGAGTCTGCAAGCTCCCATCTTATGATTATCCAGATGTCTCTATGTCCATCCCCCCCATGTGACTCGGCAGACATCTTGATGTAAGAATTCCACATGCTGACGTTTAGCTCCCTTTTAATTATGAGCGATGTTGCTGGCTTTTCCATCCTGGACCTTGGAAGTAGAGTACGGAGAGAGCGAGAGAGAGTGTGTGAGTTAGTGTGAGTGAGTAATGGGGCCAGGCTGGGGTGGGACTGAGTGCTGCAGGAATGTGTGTATGTGCGCGTACACCGTACATGTCTGGCCCTGGTGTTTCTCACATGTGACTGACAGCTTTGTTGAAGGAGGGGAAGTAAAGCACAGACTCAGCTGGTCGTCTCTCTCCTGTGTGTGTGTGTGTGTGTGTGTGTGTGTGTGTGTGTGTGTGTGTGTGTGTGTGTGTGGAAACCCCGCCCCCTTTCCCCCCACTTCCCACCCTGCTTTGTGGGCACGAT
>JAOYFF010000001.1:2645145-2659117 GCA_025773925.1 Cryptomyrus ogoouensis | reverse complement strand
GGCTCCGAGTAAAAGAATGCTGTCTTATAGGGTGGGTGGGCGGGCCTTGGTGGAATGTCTCTTTGATAGTCCCAATTACACTACACCCCCCCCATCGCCACCACTACCTTCTCTCTCTCTCTCTCTCTCTCTCACACACACACACACACACACACACACACACACACACAGAATGAAGCACTAATTTGATAGCGTGTGTGTTCACATTCTTAACCAGTGACGGCAGGCTTCCCTTGTTTGAAGTACGGACTGGTGGTTTCAGAGGGAAGCAGTTTTATTGCGCGGAAACCTGTGAGGGCTTTGAAAGGCTATGGGACAGTTTTACTTCAGTCCCGCCTCCAGTCTGGAGTCTGGCTGCTGTTTTGTTGGTTGGTGAGAAGTTCCTGAACCAGCTGGCTGATGCATTTAACAGAGCCAGGCAGTATACCTCTATGGCCAAACCAAAACATTTTTAGTAATGCAGCTAATCTGATCTTAAATATAGGATGTGAATCAGATGAAATTGGGCAGCGGCTGCAGTTTGTCATTCTTGCATCATTATAAAGGAAATAACCGTATGTTTGTGTTTCATAGACACACACACACACACAGGCACAAAACTTCGAATGGTGTATCTTGGAATGTCCTTCACGCAGAAGCTTTCGGATTGGCTCACCTGTGTCCTCCTGCCAACGGTAGACGTTGTGATTCTTTGTGACTCAAGTCACTTCACTGAGTAGAACGACCAAGATTGAAAGATGCCATTGTGGTGACAATGAGCCAGGCGCTTTGGCCCTGCTGGTTGCTACATAAACAGTGGCTTGTCTGCCTCCATGGGCAAGTGAAAGCTGGTGTCCCTCTGGGTTGTGTGTACATCTGTCAGCATCCCCAACCGTATTGATTTATAGCATTGGCAGGATGTGCGGGGGCTGGTCCGCCCTGCTCTAGACAGGCTCGTAGAAACATGGAGGTCATGCCATCCTGCAAGTGTGTCGCTCATTTCGGAGGGAGAGTTTGCAGGGCATCACCTGCAGACTGTCCCTGGCAGTCTCTTCTATTGGAACCATTGCCAGAGATGGTGTGTGTGTGTGTGTGTACACATTTGTACATTGTGTCAGCCTTTCTTAGCTTTTTATTAACTAATAATCCCCATGCCTTCACATCTCTGCTGAAGGCAGACTTCTTTGAGTGTCTAAGGGTATTTTTAATATGGGCAAAAAGGATTGATAGCCACAAGGTGGCATCTGGCTATGATTGAACTTTTGTAGGAGTGTGTGTGTATGTGTGTGAGCGAGAGGGTGAAAGAATGCATGAGTCTTCTAGGAAAACTGGCAACTATATTGTTTGGCATGTTTAAATTGATTTTTGTAAGTTTGGTTCCCTCTAGTGGACCAAAAAGGTTACTGCTGTTGTGTCACTAAAGTCTGGAATTGATAATGATGGCCTTTCTGAGTAATGATTGTTTGTTTGGAGCAAAGAGCCTGAGTTCTCTTCATTTTTTCTTTAATGAGTTTGTTTGAGCTGCACTGGAAGCTTCACACAGGTAAATCGCAGTATGTGTGTGTCATGCTGAACTTGAGTACTGACCCAGTCTGTTTCTGCTCTTCTTGCAGGCTTGGTGGATGCACTTAGATGTCTGCAATGAGCGCTGTGGCTGGAATGCCTCCATCTTTTGGATCCCCACGCTCCGGACTCAGTAGGACAAGGATTTCTCAGAAGAGAACGTCATGAGCATAGGGGTCCCAGTAGGGCAGGACGTGAGCGACTCCTCGTATCTGAACATGGCTGCTGGCTCAGAGTGAGTGAACCTCCGCATTCCCCTCCACCTCCGCATTCCCCTCCACCTCTGCATTCCCCTCCACCTCTGCATTCCCCTCCACCTCCGCATTCCCCTTAACCCTGTGGGCTAATCTGTGCTACCGTGCTGTACTCTTTTGGTCAGCTCTGACAAGCTGGTCCTTATGCCGGAGAATCGACCACAGCTGCTTATGGACCATGCTGAGATGTGGTGTGGGAGGTGTTTCATACGTAATTTTGGCTGGAGTGGAATAACCAGGCATTCTTTATCTTTGTGTAACAGAAAGCTGAAATTAGTTGTAAAAGCTGCTGTTAAATTTGGATAAAAATGAAGCTTTTATCCAAAGGACGTCCAAATGTATTATCGTTTTAGATGATGTCTCCTGGGGCTTAAAAGCAAGAGCAGCATTTGGGAACATTTTGGCTACAATCATCCATCCATCTTCCAAGTGCTTATCCTGGCCAATGTAGCAGGGGGCCCTGGAGCCTTCCGCAGGCAGCGCAGGGCCCACGGCTGGGGCGCGCCTGGACATGCCAGTCCACCGCAGGGCAGAAAAGCGTGCATACTCACAGTCATACACTATGGGCAATTTTGAGATGTTGCATAGTCTAAGCACATGTTGTTGGACCGCATGTCCAAATCTGGAGTACCCATTGGAGATGCGTGTGATGGGGGAGGGCGAACTCTACACACTGAGGTGGCGAGATTCAAACCCCTGGATGTTGGAGTTGTGAGGCAACAGCCGTTCTTTCTGAGCCGTTGTATCTCCTTGGATATAATTTTCGCTGCCCGCTAAGTGAGAGTTTGCAGGATGCGTTGGGCTTGTCTCCTGGACTGCTTTCCCACAGCCCCCCCCGGAGATTTTTGAGGGGTGCAGGTCGGAATCTGTTTAAGGAGAGGGCAGCCGACGACCCAAAGGTGTCTGAATGTGACTCATCTTGTGCCGTTAGCCCGGCCTGCGACATGGCTGGGGACAGATAGAGGTGTCTTCTGGCTCTTACTGTAAGTGGGGGCTGGGTGTTTAGGCGGCGGCTGCTGTTCCTCTGCCCTTCTCGCTCGTCGTGGCATGCTCAGAGTAGTACGCTTTTTCTGGAAATGAGTCCCTGTGCTATTTTTATCGCGCCCGGCCCTCGCCTGCTATTCTCGATTTGAGTGACGGGGACCAGGCCGCTGGTCCGTGTGCCGCCGCCTCCACTCCTCTTATTCCTCTTGTCTTTCTCTTGCGAATCTTCCCTCTTAATGGTTGCTGTTCCGATTTTACTCTAGCTGTGGTTATTTTATCGTATTGGCCTTTTTAGGTCTGTAGTACAGACCTGCCGTCATCCATTACGGCCTCTTGGAGAACATTGTCGTTACCTTGAGGTGTCCTGGGAGGGCCGCCGCAAGCATCCTGCATCATGCATGTACTGTGGGAGGCCCTTGTGAAGCACGGTCACTGAGTGGGAGGGGGTTGCGCCGGCAGCGTGCCTGCGTGCTGTGACGTGACCCCGGCGTTGCCCCCGGGGCGTTGCACCACTCGCACGCTTTCGCTTTCACCACGGAGCGATACGTGCTACAGGAAGTGGCGGCAGCACGAGGAGCGGAGCGGGTCTGGGGCTGAGGTTCGGGTCCCAAAGACCAAGACGGGAAGCAGTAGGTGGGGGGGAAGGAGCGCCGTGTCACTCCACCGGCGAGATCTCGACATCGCACCGTCAAGCGATCGCCATAGTGCCCCGTCAGGGCTGGCTGTCAGCTTGCCATTTCAGTGTAAGTGTCCCACTCGCTGTGCTAATGGGGACACAAGGAAGGCCAGGCTGAGAGCTGTGCTCATTAGGTTTGCTCTGCTCCTGGTAACTGTGTGTGTGTGTGTGTGTGTGTGTGTGTGTGAATGCGAGAGAGAGACTCTCCGCTTCCTCACTGCTCTCTCCTTTGACACGTTTGTTTTGCCGGTCTCATTGTGTGTTTATTAAAACTGCAGGCTGGAATATTCTGGCAGTCTTCCGTAAGTAGCAGCTGCTTAGAGCACTGTCTGATGGACAGGCTGGTCTCTGTACCACAGTCTGAGTGCTTATTCTTTAGCTTTGTTGTTTCAGCAGCCTGAGGCTTTGTGTATTTAGTGTGAACGCACATTTCCTGGTAGATGTGGCATGAATCCATTAATCACGCAGGTGAATTTCTCTTGCTTCATTCGGCCATGTCTGTGGGGAGGCCGTGCGGGTGCGTGTCCTTGTCTGTGGGGAGGCCGTGCGGGTGCGTGTCCGTGTCTGTGGGGAGGCCGTGCGGGTGCGTGACCGTGTCTGTGGGGAGGCCGTGCGGGTGACCGTGTCCGTGTCTGTGTCTGTGGGGAGGCCGTGCGGGTGACCGTGTCCGTGTCTGTGTCTGTGGGGAGGCCGTGCGGGTGCGTGACCGTGTCTGTGGGGAGGCCGTGCGGGTGCGTGACCGTGTCTGTGGGGAGGCCGTGCGGGTGACCGTGTCTGTTTTGCGGCAGGGGTTCCCATCCTTTTAATGACCGCAGACTGAAGTTCTTTGGGGGGGGGGTGGTTGCATATTGATTGGCGGAACAGTTTCCATTTCTTTCAGATGGGATCAAAATGCATGAACATTAGGGTTCATGTAAAAACAGTTTGGCTTGATAATATATCATTTTGATTTTGGAGATTAACCAGCACCTCCCCAAAATTCTCAGGTTGTAACTCTGGCCGCAGACTGGACCTGTTTGAAGGGGCCAGGGGCCAGGGGCCAGCTTCAGTCCATAGTCGTATTCTAAAAGGGCTCCATTAGCGTGAAATGTGGCAGCTCCTGTGTTTGGGCCCTTGCTTTCGCCCCGTACTCCTCCTGACCTGCCCCTCTGTCCAGCAGGCCTGAATCAGTGGAGGCCAGCTCTGTGCTGGTGAAGTACAGCTACCCCCACCAGGGCTACGGCAGCAGCTCCCAGCCCACGCACAGCTACGTCGGCCTGCCCTATGCTGTGAGTAGAGCGCCCCCTGGCTGACCGACATATGTAAGCTCGTTTCGCTAAATGTCACCATCGCCTGGCGGTGCTCAATGGCTCCTCCCGCCTTCCCGTCAGGACCACAACTACGGCGCGCGGCCCCCACCCACACCGCCAGCCTCGCCCCCGGCGGTCCTGATCCGTGCCAGCGAGAGCCTGTTTGTGCCTGGCCCCCAGGACGAGGCGTCCCGCGGCACCACACTCAGCACCTCCGAGGACAGCAGCTATGGGGCCGACGTCACTCGCTGCATCTGTGGCTTCACCCACGACGACGGCTACATGATCTGCTGCGACAAATGCAGGTGAGGAGGCCACCTGTCTGCCCTGATGTGGACACTGTCCCTGCCCCCCGCTCCTGTTTAGTGTGGTCCTCAACCTTTGTCCCCCTGCCGTTTGCCTGGCATCTCCCATGTCCCCCCATCAGCAGTTGTACAAGGTCCCCTTGTCACCACCCCCCTGGTGTCCGTCCCATGGTGCCATGCCCCGAGACACACACACACACTCACACTCACACTCTACTGATGCTCATTTTGCCTCACCAGTGTGTGGCAGCACATAGACTGCATGGGCATCGACCGGCAGCACATTCCTGAGACGTACCTCTGTGAGCGCTGCCAGCCTCGGAGCCTGGACCGTGACCGGGCCATCCTGCTGCAGACCCGGAAGAGGGAGAACATGTCAGGTGAGAGGCTACCTCTTGGCCCTGTGTCTGCTGTGGTGTCACGCTGCCCCGTGTGGCGGAAACCTGCATTCACACATTACAGTTGCTCCTCAGTTTATGAGTGTCGTTTTCTGGAAATGCAAGTCGTATCAAAAAAAAATTAGAACCATGCTTTCTTGTTAAAATAAAAATACCATAACTATGCAGTTTGTGTTATTTTGGTTTGTGCTACGCAAATTGAAGTGATATACTTGGGAATGTATTTAGCAATCACATATTTTAAACTGTAAATCAAGGACACACTAACGTTGGGTGGTCTCTGAGCTGTGTCACACTGCCACCCAGTGGTCTGTGCTGTGCCACGACATTTAAATGGTCTTCAAAAGTGGAAACCACATGACATCGCTGGTGCAGAATCGCAGGGTCGCGGGTTCAAATCCTGATCTGGCGTGAGCTCCAGATGGCTTTGACAGTCGTCTGCATGCCCATGCCTTGGCAGATGGAGATACCAGCGCCACAGAGAGTGGGGATGAGGTACCGCTGGAGCTGTACACGGCCTTCCAGCACACGGCGGCCAGCATCGCGCTGAGCACAGCCCGCACGCCCAGCAAGCAGGCCGAGAAGAAGCGCAAGAAGAGCGTGGACAAGGAGCCACCTGCAGCCCCTGCAAGGGCCAAGAAGGTGCGGGCAGCCCGGCGTGGGGGGGGGGGCCGCCCGGCGTGCGCGTGTGGCTGTATTGGCTGCGGGCCTGACCTCACTCTGCTTCTCTCTCCCACAGGCTTTTCGTGAGGGATCCAGGAAGTCCTCCCGCGTAAAAGTAGGTGCTTTTCCGCATCGACACTCATGTGCCTGTGGAAGGGGTGTCTGCCTGTCCCCTCTGGGTTTGGGTACTCTGCACCGAGTGATCTCCTCTCCTCCCCTCCTCTCCTGCCAGGGCACCGCTCCTGAGGTGGAGCCCACGGACTCGCCCTCCCTGTGGGAGAACACAATCAAGTCCTGGGTGGAGCAATATGAGGAGGCAGGCAGTAATCGCTACAGTGAGGAGATGCAGCTCCTGCTGAGCATGAAGGGACCGGGGGAGGCCAAGGCGGCCGACTGCAGTAGCCACAGCGCCTCCTTCAAGCCGCCGGTGGAGGTGCGTGCGCACTCGAGTGACCCCCGTGTGTGTGTGTGTGCGTGTGGGGGCTCCACCCCTTCAGCACTGACCCCCGCTCTCGTCTCTCAGAGCCAGGTGCAGAGGAATAAGAAGATTCTGAAGGCGGTGCGAGACCTGCCGGCGGACGCGCTCATCATCGAGTACCGCGGCAAGTTCATGCTGCGGCAGCAGTTCGAGGCTAACGGCTACTTCTTCAAGAGGTGAGTTCGGCTGGGCCGGGGCCCTGGAGTTGTGTGCTGTAGTGGGTCAGCTCCGCCTGTAGGGGGCAGGCCAGCGCCACAGGCTCCTTCCCGCTTTGATCTGTAGGCCCTTTGTCCAAGTGTCTGTTTGCCGCTCTGGATGCCCCCCTCAGCATGTCCCTGTCTTACGAGGCCCCCCCCCCCTCTGTGTCTCCAGGCCCTACCCATTCGTACTCTTCTACTCCAAATTCCACGGGCTGGAGATGTGCGTGGACGCTCGCAGCTTTGGCAATGAGGCCCGTTTCATCCGCCGGTCCTGCACCCCCAACGCAGAGGTAGGTCCCCCCTTGCCCCACTGGCCGCTGGCATGCAGCGCCCCCCTCTGACCCCACCCGTGTCCCCAGGTCCGGCACGCCATCGAGGGCGGTACCCTGCACTTGTATATCTACTCGGTGAAGCCCATCACCAAGGGCAACGAGATCACCATCGGCTTCGACTATGACTACGGCAGCTGGTGAGTGCTCTCGCACGTAGCACCTGTGACATACAACGCCATGACACGCACACATGCCATCATAACCCCCTCCCCTTACCGCACCCTGATCCTCGCAGCAAGTACAAGGTGGACTGCGCGTGTCTGAAGGGGAACCCTGAGTGTCCGGTGCTTAGGCACAACACGGAACCCACGGAGAACCTGGGCTCTGGCCCTGAGTCACGGCGCCGCCGCGGCCGCAAGGACAAGGAGGCGCCCTGTGAGCGGGAGAGCGAGACAGCCCAGAACCAGAACGTGTCGCTGGACTACGAGGGAGCCAAGGGCAAGGCAGCCGGCGAGTCCAAGCACAGAAAGATGTCCCCACTGCGCCTTTCCATCTCCAACAACCAGGTACCTGCCCTGACACCCGTCACCCTCATCACGCCTGTCATCGTCATGGCAACCCTTACATCATGCCATACACCCGCCTTGTTTGGTCACGCTCACTCTTTCGTCGTCTCTTGTGTTTCTGGCCCCCTGTGGGGGGGAGTGAGAGCCGCTTGGATCTCCGGAGGGTGTCAGGTGGCTGTGGTATACGCCAGCTAGTGAGTGTACGACTGAGCGCGTGCAGTGTTCGCCAGCGGGATGTCCTTTCTAGTCCCGGGGCACCGTATGATCTCTCGTAGGGAAGGCCGTCCAAATCAGGGATACGCTGAGGCAGCCAGGAGGTGAGGCTCGCCTCAGTTCAGATGAATCGCAGGCCTGGTAAAGGCTGAGGGGTCTCCACAGGCTGGGGTGACACAGTCACTGTGCCTTACTGAGCAGTCAGTCTCGTAAGCACTATGGGAGGACCGGACCTGTCATAGTCATGACGTGCACAGTCCTGCAGTGGTGGATTTTACGCGTTGCCCCCCCCCCCACCTCTCTCTAGTCTGTAGCCAGACTGACAGCACAGCTGTGATAAAGCCCCCCCCCTCTCCCCTCTTACAGGAGCCTGAGTTAATTGAGGACATAGAAAAGAGAACCTCCATTAGCAGTGAAGTAGAGATGGAGTCAGAGGAGCAGATTGCAGAAAGGAGGAGGAAGATGGTAAGTTCAGGGTGGCTGTACCTCCTCTGGGGTCGTGGGGTGTCTGTGGAGCCCCCCAGGCCGTCCGCTGGTGCTGCCCCTGCTCTCTCGCCCCCCTGGTTGACCCTTTCTCCTCTCCTCCGCCTTGCTTGCCCTCGTTATCAGTACCTCCAGGGTCCTGCATTGTTCTGAAATGGTACTGGGTGATGCCAACTGTTAGCCACGCAAACGCCCGTGTCTGCTGCCGGGGTCCCTGCTGCTTGTTTGGCATTTTGGAAGGTGCCTCTCACATGGGCGCGGTGGTTACTATGGGAAGGTGGCAGGTATCTGGCTCTCTGTCGCTGAGCTCTTACTCTTACCCTGCAACTGCTAAGCAGTGACCTTTCCCAGCATGCATTGGTACATGTCCCAGCATGCAGTGCACCTCCCCTCGTTCCAAACAGTTCTATCTGTGCCATCTGTGGGAGTAAATTTAGGTCAAACTATTCTTTTTCTCTGGGGGGGCGGGGGGCAGGGAAGCATATGACCTCACTGCGGCCTGAGTGTCCCAGGGCACATTATCGGGCACACGCTCTGCCCCCCCAGCATCCCCTGCAAGCTGGCCTGCTGTCCCAGCCAAGCTCCACATTAAGGTTTAAAGGTCCTGCTTAGAATAGCGATGCCCTGTGAGTCCCAAGCTTGCTCCATCTCTCTCGCTCTCTCTCTCTCTCTCTCTCTCTCTCTCTCTCTCTCGCTCTCTCGCTCTCTCGCTCATGCCACACACTCCATTCATACTCAGTATATCATACATGCCTGTTTTATTCCCCTTCTGCTGTACCTCGCATGGCTGAAACCTCCCCCCCCCGTTGCTGCGCATCCCTCTGCTCATTGCGGTCAGCTTTGCTGTTAGCACTGCACTGTGAGCCGGCGCCCCCACCTGGACACACTGTGGGGAGCGTTGACGCCTCTTTGCATGCTCCTCCCACCCCCCTGTCCTTGCAGACGCGTGAGGAGAGGAAGATGGAGGCCATCCTGCAGGCTTTCGCGCGGATGGAGAAGCGGGAGAAGCGGCGGGAGCAGGCCCTGGAGCGCATCGGCACCAAGGTGGACGTCAAGGAGGAGATGCCTGCCACTCCCGAGGCCGAGCCCCCCAGTGTGGTGCAGGTAGGGGCCACACGCCCCCGTCCCCCTGCCTCCGGAACCTCAAAGCCACGTGCTGCCACTTTAACATCTAACCACCCCCCCCAGCCCCAGCTGGAGGTGCTGAAGGAGGAACCGTCAGCTAAGCCGACCGCTGCCAAGGTGAGCCGGGCCAAGCAGCGCAAGAGCCTGTCGCGGAGCCGAACCCACATCGGGCAGCAGCGGCGCCGCACACGCACTGCCAGCGCGTGCTCCGACCTGCCGCCCGCCTCACCTGGCGAGTGCCCGGAAGCCCCGCCCCCCGAGGCTGGCGAGGAGCCCCCGCCCCCCATCCCTGAGCCTAAGCCGCCGCCAGCCCAGCCTCCGGACGCCACCCCCCCACACAGCAGCTCGCCAGCGCCCCCTAGCCGTGCCACTAACAAGTACCCCAAGACTAAAAAGGTACCATTTCCGCCCGCATCATGCCCATCATCACCATGGCAACCCTTGCATCATGCCATATGCAGTCACAGGCCTGGGAATCTCAGCCTCAGCCTGAACCAGAGGGTGACATGACAAGAGGTGATGGCTGGTCCTTCCCCGCCCCCCACAGCACTTAATGAGCGAGTGGATGGTGGAGAAGCAGGAGTCCCCGGTCCGCACGCCGGAGCCCCCCCCGGAGCGGCCGCTGCGCATCAGCAGCGACCCTGAGGTTCTGGCCACGCAGCTGAACTCGCTGCCGGGCCTGGCCTGCAGCCCCCAGGTGTACAGCACGCCCAAGCACTACATCCGCTTCTCCTCGCCCTTCCTGTCCGGCCGCAGCCCTGGCACCCCGGCCGTGCCCTCTGCCCGCCGCCGCTCCCGCGAGCTCCCGGAGACCCCTCCCACGTCGGGCTCCTGTAAGAAGGTAGGCGGGGGCTCCACTCGGGGCCAGCACGGGCGTCTCCAGGGTCGGCTCTCCGCTCACGTCCGCCCCCCTTCTCTGTGCAGCGCTGGCTCAAGCAGGCCTTGGAGGAGGAAGGGTCTTCCAGCCCGACGGGGCGGCCGGCCCTCTCCCTACCCCGGGAGGGGCCCCTCAGCCCCCCTGTCAACGGCGACTTGGATGGCCTGCTTGCCCTCGACGGCAGCTGCACTTTACTCGGTAAGGGGGCACCCTCCCCCGTCCTGGGGCATCCCGGGGCCGGAAGGTCGTGTAGCGGCTGTAACGGTCAGAGGTGGGAATTTCCGGTCCAGAAAGTACAAATCCAGACCATGATTTTGTTCCACCCAGTTCAACATACAGAGTCAACTGGTTGGTTTGAACAAAATCTTGGTCCGCATTTGTACTTTCTGGACCGGAAATTTCCACCTCTGGTAATGGTTGCTGCTCTCTTGCCCCGCCCACAGAACTCCCCGCCCCCCTTAAAAAGCGGCGGCTCAGCCCACTGGACGCCTGCGTGTCGGAGGGCTCCACCCCTTATGGATCCCCTTATGCCACGCCCACCCGCCCCGACCTCCCAGAAATGCCAGGCGGCCCCCTGAGCCTGTCCACACTGCCACGCCCTCGCTCTGAGGACCAGGGTACTGAGGTGACGCTCTCCACCACACCGCATGGCCCCCCCATGGGGCCTCACCACACCCACCTAGAGGTGAGTGTGCGCGCACGCTCGCACGCAGGCTTGCACGCGTACACCAGCATGTCCCGTCAGGGCAGATGTGACTTATTCGGATGTTTGTGGCTTTTCAGAGTGAGTCTTCTCCGGTGAGCTCCCCCGAAGGCAGCCGGAGAGCCAGCACTCAGGAGGTAGAGGGCAGGAGTGTCTGCGTGTCTGCGTGTGTGTCTGTCTGCGTGCTTGCGTCTGTGTGTGTGTGTGTGTGTGTGTGTGTGTGTGTGTGTGTGTGTGTAACATTAAGGTACTTGTAGCTGTGTAGGAACTTCCCCAAAGCACACTTGAGCCTCCTGTCCTGACCCCCCAGGCGGAGCTCTCCCCGTCGCTGCTCTCCTCGCCCTCCCTGCGGACCAGTGGCATGGACCTCCCTCCCCAGGAGTTGAAGCCTGTGGGTACACAGAGCCCCCAGCCCCTAGAGCCCCAGGACTGCGGGCCCGAAGACTCAGGGGAGGTGGGGCTTGAGGGGGCAGTGGACCCGCCTCCTCCGGACCCCCCTGCCCCGTCATACCCGTCCTGGGTGAAGAGTCCGGAGGGGGCGGGCCTCTCCTTCTCCACGGTGAACTCCAATCTACGCGACCTGACCCCCTCCCACACGCTGGAGCCGGGGGCCTTCCGAGCAGATTCCGGCTTGAGTTTCAGGGAGGGGGGGCTCTTCTACACCTGTGCCGACGAGGGGGGCACCGTGGCCATGGCGCGTTCTCTGGGGGGTGACCTGCTGACCCACACCCCGCCGCAGAAAAAGAAGGTGAGAAGTGATTAGTGTTGTAGTCTTATCAGATAATTAGGCAAATGTAGAACGTAGACTCTGTGGTGTCTTTTGCTAATTGGGTCACATGACAGAACAGCCAGTGAGTGGTGTACTGGTGTAAGGTTTGGCGCTGGTTTGCTGTAGATTTGGAGCTGGGGGGTCTGTCTCCCCCATCCGGCCCAACTCACCCCCGCCGTCTGCCCCTAGGTGTCGCTTCTGGAGTATAGGAAACGCCAGCGGGAGGCCCAGCGCAGCGGCTCCAAGGTGGACTGTGACTCTCCTGGCTCTGCAGTGCCCCATCTGGTGGGACTGTGCGGCGCCAATGCTGTGGAAGGCTGCCCTGTCGCTGTAGATGTGGCTCCAGAGCCAGGCATCCAGTCTGGCCCTGAGGCATTCCTGCCCGGAGAGGACGGCGAGTCCTTGGGGGAGAGGGACGGACGAGAAGGACAGTGGTACGAAGACACTTCCCCCTGTATGCACACGCACACAGACAAACACAGACATGCACTCTGCCGCAACATTTAAAATGAGCTTCATTTAGGTGTAATTTGTGCTCAACATATGTCTGTGTCTCTGTCTGCATGAATCCGAAGCTATTAGCAACCCTTGTGCACCGTCTGTGTACAGAAGCGGCATTGTCTGTGTCTCTGTCTGTGTCTCTGTGTCTGCATGTGTGCTTGTGGACTCAAGCGTGCCCTTTCTGTGTCTCTGAGCAGGACATCATCCACCTCTGTGGAGCAGGCCAGGGAGCGCAGCTACCAGCGGGCCCTGCTGCTGAGTGACCACCGGAAAGACAGGGACACGGGTGAGACCGCGGAGGCCTGGGCACGTCTCGCTGGCCGCCTGAGAGGCCTTCCCCTCTGTAGACAAACTCCCAGGGTTGGCCCAAACCTTTTAGGGTCCTAAAGAAAATGTAATTCACCTAGATGATGTTTGTCATCCACCTTCCCTTTCTGGTAGGCTGATCAGATAGGGGTGCCCCCTGGTGGCCACTGGGCCCTAAGCAGCCATTTAGTTTGTTACTGCTGAAACAGTTAATAACTGGTAATAATTGGCAGTGAAAGTAGTCGACGACCATTCTTTTGATCGATGTGGTTTGTTGTGTAAATTGCGTATAATGAAATCATCACCTAGCAAAGTTGGTGTGTTTAACCCAGTTCACACTTCACTTTTCTGTCTTCCCATTTGTACTTGTCAAATTTTATCACAAGGATTTCAAAATCCTGGAATAGCACTGTGTTTGAAAATGCCATCAAAATGCCCTGTACCGTGGAATACAGTACAATCATTAGCAAGCTCCGTACGAAGGGCATGGTTCATACGGCAGTTTTATATGCTGGAACTGTTACTTGCTTGTGTGAAATGAGATTTTCTCTTCAAAGCCTCCACTGATTGGATGCCACCTGAACTGTGTTTCAGATGCTGGAGATGGCGATGTTGCTGAGGGAGGGGCTCTGAGAGAGTGCCCCTCTCCCGGCTTGCACCGGAGCTGTCGCAGCCCACAGTCACATAAGGTGAGGGGCCCCTTCGTTTTCACTGACATCCATCCTGGCGCTCCACACTACTGCACTGTGACTCACTGTTCACAACTGTGGTAAAGATGACTCACGGCTCCTGTTCCGTCTCCCTCCCTCCTCCTAGCCGTGCTCTCCTGGCCCCACTGCACCTTCTCAGTTTCTGAGTCGCCCAGGAAAGGAGGATGATAACGACAGCCAGCCTCGCACCTCCAGCGTCCAGCTCGCCTGCAAGCCACCTGGACCCAAGTCGGTCCCTCTGACCCCCAGCAAGCTGCACAGTGGGCCCACTGGGGCTCCCCAGAGTCTGTTCCCTGGACCTTCGCTGCTGCATTCCCCCAAGGCCCAGCCCCAGGGCTCTCCCTACCGGAGTCAGCGCTCCTTCCTTCTGGGACAGCCTCAGGCTCAGGCCCAGGCCCCGGCTCCCACAGGCCCAGCAGCGTACCCGCAATTCAACCCCCAGGGTGCAGGCCTGCCCCCGCCCCCGCCGCCCCCCGCTCCTCCTGTCTCTGCCACCATGTTTCCAGGCCAGACTGCCACCTCTGCAGGTTCCTTTGCCGGCTATAAGCCCACGGTGGTGGCCCCCTTCGCTGCCGGCTCCCAGCCCCTGATACAGACGCACCACAGCTTGCATTACCAGAGCTCAGTGGCCCCCCCCCCCCCCCCCCCCCCCCCCCCC
>JAOYFF010000001.1:2618424-2631516 GCA_025773925.1 Cryptomyrus ogoouensis | reverse complement strand
AACCACGCCGACCCTCCCAGCATTACGTCCCAGTCTGCGGTAACCACGCCGACCCTCCCAGCATTACGTCCCAGTCTGCGGTAACCACGCCGACCCTCCCAGCATTACGTCCCAGTCTGCGGTAACCACGCCGACCCTCCCAGCATTACGTCCCAGTCTTCGGTAACCACGCCGACCCTCCCGGCATTCTGTCCCATCTGTGATGCCGAGGCACCAACAGGATGGGGGGGGGGGGGTTGAGGCTTAAGGGTCAATGAAGCGTGGGGGGGCATTCAAGGAGAGCTGTCTGTTGGGTTTGGATTCATGTGAATATTCTGTGGATGCTTTTGTCCCATAGAATGTAGAGGTCAATGCGTCCATTTGTTAGAAACAGGGCCGTCGATACCGGACCCACACAGGGGATACATGCCTCTCGCTCAGGAGGCCACCAGCTGGTCGCTGCACGTCTGTCCCCAAGTGACTCGTCAGCCGACCCTTTCTCTCCTCTCTCACCTGCACGTGCACCTGCACCATCACCTCCCACACCTACACACTTCCTCAAGCTGCAGTAAATACAATATGAACCTGGTCTTCCATGTCTCGCACTCTGTCACTTCCACAACCATCAGAAAAAGATTCAAACACCTTGACAGGGCGGTTAAATATTCCTCTTGCTGACAAACTACCATTTGACAGTTCCAGCGTTCGGCCTGCTAGTCGTCACGCATCCACACCAGTCACACACGTGGTTTTACTTTTCTCTGGCCGAAAAGATACGAGAGGCTCTCTCTGCCGACACCCAGCCCTTCACCACCCGCAGTGACACCACAGCTCCGAGGGGGACATTTAATAGGTTGCAATGTGCCAGCGATCCCCTTCCTGCCACCTGCCATAAGAGAACAATAAATCATCTCTCTGGCCCCGCCAGCGGGGGAGAAGGACCACATGGAAGTAAAAGGTAATCCAAAAAAAATGAACAGAAATAAAACACGTGCTGACAGATGGATCACACATGGGGGGCGGGCGGGGGGTCAAAAGCAACAGCATCTCCCCCATACAGAAAACAAACTAAGAGGATAAGTAACATGAGCTGTGCCGAGAGCCCGACTCACAGCTCCCTGTCCAACGGGATGCGTCTCCCACGCTTTAACCGCGCGATTTATTCAACGCAGTACAGTAATTAACAAGCCAATTAGGCGATTGCTGAATTACAGATGAATAATTCAGGATTATTAAAATAATCAAGAAAAGAACTTCAAATATTGTCTTTTGGAATAAATATCTCCAAGGGCAGCAGAGCTGGACAGGAGAGGCTGATGTCGGGGGCTTCATGGTACGTAACACACATTCCTGGACTGCTTGTCTGTGAATGTGCATGTAGGTGCTGCTGATTGGTCCCTTGGGAGTGCTTAGCTAACCCCCCGCCCCCGTTACTGCCCAGCTCTCCCAGTATCCCTCTCAGTCCAGCCGCAAGCTCCTTGGCTGATTGCTTGTGGCTCTTTACCTGCAGGCCGTAATTAATGCACAAATCTGCTGCTTGCATTTCTTAATTGCGAGGGAAGCGTTAATTCGCAGGCTGCATTTGAAGAGGCTAGAGAAAGAGGAGGGTGGGGGTGCAGGACATGTGGCTGGGGGCAGGATCACTGAGTCTGTCACCTTCACGAGTCCGTGGTGGAAACCCCGGATTTGCTCTGAGCGGACTGCACTGCACTGCATTGCACAGTAATTTGATTAAAAAGGGCAGAGGTCAGGACCGGAAGCTTCCTGAGTGCTTTGGGGACACGTCTGCAGGGATCAGCATTACTTTTCAGGGTTTATTTTTAACCAAATTCATGCTGAGAGTCAGGCCTGCTGTTGATGTTTGAGGTCTGACGTACATTTGAGTGTGTTCCTCTTCGGGACCTGAATCATCATCTCCTCCAAAAGCCATCCACAGTGGGCAGAATATTACCGCTCTATTTACTGGCCCAAACTGCATGGTGCAGTCGGCACGGAAAGGGTGAAATGTGGCACCAGTCAGTGATTAAATGCATTCAAAGTTTTTGGTTCTGGAGTATCTCCCATGGCTCTCATTTTTTCTTTTTTCGTTTGAATGCCTGGCCAAAAGGAACATGTGCTTTGTTCTGCTATCAGGTTTTGACAGAAGATAATAAAGCAGGGGCTATGGAGAAGGAACAGAGACTGTCTCTCTGAGAGAAGAGGAGAGCAACACTTTGTTGACGGTCCCTTGGAGATGTATCGATCACGTTATGCTTTTAACAGCATGGGCAAGCCCGCTTAACGGCTGCTTCTTATCCGATTGGCCCATAAAGCTTTTCACCTTAGGCAGCCGTCTCCATTTACAGAACAGATCTCGAGCCGTGGGGTATTAAGGTACAACTGCAACAATTTCTGACCTTTAAAGAGTTCGGACCAAATCCTTTCAAGACGTCTCTTAGAGGAGCACCCAAATCCAGGCTCTGTCTGCCTCACAGGCATACACACACCATAGTCCTTCGTGTATCCACATGAATCCCACGCCCTGGGCTTGGCGTCCCAGCTTTCAGGAAGAGATGGACTGATTTCAGAGAACTGCCTTATGGGTTCAGTCAGTGAGACACATTCACCTTATTAAGCACTGTGGAAGCTTCCTGATTTCATTAGAAACCTGAGACTCGCATATTTAGGGCGAATTACTTATCTTTATTTATATTTGTATCCTAAGTAACTGTCTCCATGGCGCTGTGGCTAAACCATCTGTAGGACCAGAGGGCCAAACCCAGCAGCCTTTGGCTTGTGGGTCCATCTCATCAACTCCCTTACTGCCTAATTATTTAGAAACTCAGGAACATGGGAATTGACAGAGCTGTGTTACTGCAGAGACTCATGGGTGTTGCTTTAGTTCTGGTCTTGGTTCTCCTGTGTCATACAGCAGGCCAAGACCATCAAGCAGGAACAGGAGCCAGACAAATTGACTTATAGGTGTTGTATATGTTCACCTTTCCGTATAACTAATCAGCAGCTCTACCACCAGGCATTCAAGTAACCAGAACACTCAAGTAACAGGCATAATTTATAATATCAGAATAAAAATGAAAAATTCACAATAAGTAATACCTGGGAAGCACTGTGTAGCTCAGTGGTTTAAGTATCTGTGCCTGTGATCAGAGGGTTACTGGTTCAAGCCCCATCCTCAGCGAAATAATCACATTTCTGTTGGGTCCTTAACCTGCCCCCCCCCCCCCCCCCCAAAAATGGGGTGCCTGTCCCTGCAATCAGATGCCAGACTTCGCTCTCAGCTGTGTATAAATGTGTGTAACATACAGTATATATGTCTGTGTCTCAAAGGAGAGCGTGATGGGATATGCAGAAAAAGCATTGCAACGTTCCTCTTCTCATACTTATACAAATTGCAAATAAAGGATCATTTCATTAACACTGTTGTATGAAACACTAAAACAACAAAAAAAAGCATGGCACGATGTGTATGTCAGTTACTGCGTACGCCTGTGGAGAGGCACTCTTCGGTCACGTTCCGCTTGTTCGTCATCGTTTACCATGTGATGTCTTGTGTTCTATTGAATATCTGACTCCATCCAACAGTGACACTGCAGTGTGTTAAAATAACTGTACAATAATCATTAGTTTGTGTGTGTAAAACGATTCAAGGTGGAATGTGTTATAGTTCAGTGTTTTTCAAGAGTAATGTTCAAACATCCAGAAAAGCGTCTCATTCCCGAAGTTGCCGGATACCTGGGTTTTTACCGTATTTGGAAAGGATCCCATCTGAGTGATGAGAGCCAATCAGAATGGAGGGGGTGAGTGTCTGTCAGTGGGGGCCTCATGTCTTTGTATTCCAGGCTCGCTGATCTGGCAGCACCCTGCCTAGTGTCGGGGTGAGAACCCGAAAGTGCTAATAACCTCTGAGTCCTGGCCTTCTCAGGGTGAGAAGCAGAAGACTTCACACCGTGCTAATTTTACACCTCTTAATGTTTGCTTGTCTTTATGACAGTGCCATAAAAAGACAAGTTCATCACTCTGGAGTCTGGCTCACGTTGCCCAAGAACATGCTGACACACCCCCGGGTCAGAGCGAAAATTAGCGGGGACGTACTCTCCGTCCAGCTAACGGGGCCAGGAGATGTATGTCGTTCTGTGTGTTTATGTTACGGTTACTTGAAAAAGATGCCTCACGCGGGATGACTGATGTGTCAGATGTTCTGGTCAGGGGGGTGGGGTCTGAAAAGGGTTTGTTTAACTCCTACTGGGTGGGCAGCAGTACCTGCTGCAACCTGAATGCTCTCGATGATGCCCGTCACTGTTTCCCGAAACCATAAGGATTCCTCACTGCGTTTGAAGCCCCCTCACCGAAGAACCGTGCTCCCCCCCCTCCCGGACACGTCGACCCCCCCTGACCGGAGCTATCTAATGAACTCAGTGGGCAGAAAAGCTCCCCTGAGTATCTCTGCAGTCCGGAGGCCACATCCAGGTGCATGTGTATGCGTGCGTGTAGGTGTATGTACGTGCGTGTAGGTGTATGTACGTGCGTGTAGTTGTATGTACGTGCGTGTAGGTGTATGTACGTGCGTGTGTGTGTGTGCGTGTCCACAAACGGTTACAGAAGCAGAGAGTAGCTCTGCAAACTCCAGCTCCCTTTACAACACACACATATTCATAAACACCGCCCTCCGTGCCTCATTCGCACCCTTGGCCTTTCCTAACTTCCCTCCACTCCTTCAGCATCTCCCTTTCTCCCCCTGGGCCCCTCTCTCCCCATCCCACTGTTTCTCCTCATCTCTTCTCCTTTCCCACTGATGCTCCCCCCCCTCCGTATCCCGCCCCCCCGCCCCCCCTGCAGATGACGGGCATCTGTGTGATGTCACCATGTCTCCCCATTCTGCCTGCCTCCATTTTGAAGGAGCCTGACTCTCTGAGTGGTGCAGCTTTGAGAAGCTCTGACACACAAGGCCCATGATGCACAGTCTGCACAATCAATGCATGATGTGCACACACACGCACTGCACAGTGCACACACACGCACTGCACAATCTATACACAATACATGCACACGCGCTGTATAATATATGCACGATACACGCACTGCACAATTTACATGTGATCTGCTCAGCGGTTCGACAAATAGCCCACCCCGTCCAGCGACTGCGATCTTCTCAAGCATACAGCCAAGTGGCCACGGACATGCTCCCCTGGCTCCCTGCCTCCCCCCCCCCCATTTGGGGGGGGCGTGAGGCCCATTTTCCGGTTAGCGGCGCATGTGACATCCCGAGGACAGCTTCCTGGATCGATACTGCGCCGGCAGCCAAACGGGCCCCTTTTACGATCCGCTCCCATGTCTCACAGGAGCCGCTCTCAGATGATATCGGACGAGGCTGGGAGCCCGGATGTTCTCAAATGGAAATGGAACGCGTTACTCTCAAGAAAAAGCTACAGGTTTACATAGGAGGTGCAGATGCCCAGAGTGAGGAAACTCCACTGAACGTTAACTTGCATCATCAATAAGGAGGTAGCTGAGAAGGGCGGTGGTCTGTGTGGAGAAGGTCTACATCAGATCCAGACCTTGACTGCACTCAGCCACCAGAGGCAGGGTGAAACTCAAAGATGTGGGGTCTGGTTACCATTCACCTCACAGTCTGCTCCCCCCGGGAGGGTCTGTCTGCTCCACTTAATGAGACAGGGAGTCCATGTTGTTTTGGCCAGGGGAACTGGAGCATGACCACTTCCATATTTCAGGGTACTGCGGGGTAACGTGACAATAAGCTAGCCTGGGGGGGGGGCGGTGGACCCGGGAGCCAAATCTGGGCAGTCACACCCATCTTGCTGCTACAGAAGGTCTGCCCAAGGACGTCATTCAGCCGCAATGGTCCTGGAAGGAGGCGGAGATGAGGGTGACGCGCTCCGTACACTGCGGAGCCCCGCGGACTCCTCCAGGTGCTTGTCTGGCCTCTGGGAACACTGACATTTTCCTGGAAAATCATCCCATTAAGCGTCTCTTGGTGGATCCTCCCTCATTAAGCTGTCAGTCTGCTCCCACTGTTTTAAAGCGTAACCTGCTTAGGTGCCTTACAAGTCAGCAAGCTAATGACCTAAATGCCTCTCGATCATCAAATCAAATCGGTTTGACCTCAGAGGCCAAGGCCAATCACAGGGTCTTTTCTTAACATGCCATGGCAGCAATCACTAACCCCAGTGGTCTAAGAAATTATCATTTTATAGACAAAGTACCAATCAGCTAACCTGTGCTCATGTCCAAGATGCACAGTCCTGCCTGCTTCTTTCAGGGAGACGGTGTCAGTGCCTCAGTTGGGCCTGACGGAACCTCAGCGGCTGGTCCACTCCATTACTAATGTCCTTCCGTATGGATGATCTGGACTAATTTTGGTTTTTAATAAAAGGACAATCCTAGGGACAGGAGTCGGCCTCAGTGTGCCGCCCATCCATGAAGGCGGGAGGGATGGAGGGACAGAGGGAGAGAGAGAGCGAACGGGCATGTGAGATGGGCGTAGTGGGCACAGCAGGGAGAGTGACAAATTAAGGGTTTCTGGACTGGGTCCATGAAACAGGGAGCTGAGTGCTGGTCCCAAGATGCCCACAGGAGAGGTCCAAAACCATGTCCTTGAGTCGATATGGGACTGGCAGCCAAGGGCAGCACAGAGTCATCGGTACCTGCTGGCTCAGCCCACACCGAACATGTCTGTGTGCCGAGTTCACATCTTAGAGCTGTGCACACCGGCGTCAAAAACAGCTGCAATCACACTGATCGCGAAGAACAAAACCTGTCAGCAAGTAAAACGTCCACAAAAGGCATAGAAAATCCCGTAAGTCTACTGGCTAGCCTTGCGAGTATCTTCAGCTTGCTGTTTGTGCTCTTTTGATCTTTAATGGCCGAAGAGAAAGTCAGGTCACAAACACCGAAAACCTACAACTGGGACAACATTCATAGGCACTGAAGTAATTTCAAAGTCTGAGGAAACCCACAGTTTTTCTTCACCAGTTTCGTTTCTTTGGTGTAAGGGAGTTTGCTTACATTTATTTTAAAAACTCTGTAATATTATGGCATTTTGCCATGGGCCCAGATTTTTAAAATATTTTGTGTGTCTCTAACAAATGGTAATGAAATAAAACATGTTAATCATATTTCTCCATAAATTAAACCGAGTTCAAGGGATTCCATATGCTTAAGTCTTAGGGCCGATTAGTGTTTCAAAAGTGTTCATCTCCAACACTGAAAATAAAAAATGGAACAGGGGAATTTTCCCAACTGTAAAACAATCCATGAAAAAGCCATTTATTTGTGTAAACAAACTAGGAGGGTTGTTTGGAAATTCTGCCCATTATTTGCGAATGCAGTATTGTATGACAGAATAAAGGAGAGAACTACATCATGACCATAATGCAGTTGACCTTGCTTCTCCTAATTCAAATATTGATTTTCCCCGTTTGTTTGCATCTCTTAAAACGCGGCCGGAAACATAACCTTGAGTAACGGTTACTAATTTGCCGGCAACGATGCATGTAAAAAAATAATATTGAATCAGCCAGTTGATAGTGATGTAGATTTTATCACATGTCTGTCGTGTCACAGTCGCCATCCGTAGGGTATTTTGCGATGCGCTGAAATTATGCAGCGGCCCACGTTCATGTGGCAAATTCCAACTTCAGTCACCGTTAAGTGACCATCCCAGACCGTGTTAGAGGTGACACGGTCCTACTTCAAATAGTAATCAGGTGACTACATATTTTGTGTATTTTGTTTTTCATTTCACATAGCTAGAGCTCCTACGGGAATTAGAATTACGACTAAAGCAAGACTAAATCGGAAAATGTTAAAAACACAAGTTATGTAAATAAGTGATTTTAATTTTTTTTTTTGCAAAAGCAGTACGAACATTATTGTATCCTTAAAGTTATCTTATTCATTACACACTTCCTTCTGCCGGATAAGTGGATTTTAACGAATTACCTGGTCGAAAATACCCCCATCAATACCAGAAAAAGACAAGACTACTTACCAGAAGCGAGCTGCATCCAGCCACAGATCTTATAGACAGTGGCCGTGCTGCAGAAGAAGAAAAGGGCAAAGCAGACGATGCAGGTGATGACCAGCGCCATGGACATCCCGATGAAGAAGGACGCGGCCTTGAAGGCGCCCGAAGGGATGGAGCTGAACTCGGTGAAGCTTCCCTGGCATGTCAGCTCCCGGGACAGCCCGTTTCCGATACAGTAATGGAAAAGACCGAAGTAGCCGGCTTGCGGCGTGTCCACGCCGTCACCGATCCAGTAGGGCTGAATAAAGCACACCACATTGACGATGGCAAACAGGATGGTGAAGATGGCCCATAGGACCCCGATGGCTCGAGAGTTGCGGACATAGTTCGTCTGGTAAATCTTGGCAGCTTCTGAGGCCGGTAGCATGGCTGCGGGAGTCCCAGGGACCATTCCTTAGTTTGAACTGTATTTGTGGCAGGACGCGGGCAGCGCAGAATCACGGTCCGCCCGTCACGGGTTTCGATCGCTGGTCAGCCGCAGATGGAAGCGCACAGACAGCATCTGGAGATGCTGGCCAGGGAAGAGCTCAGTCGGAGCGAGGGTCGGAGATCCAACGCAGGAAAAAAAGACGCAGCCTGTGCACTGATTCAACCGTAAACGCTTCTCCCTTTTGTATTTTCCCCCTACCCGTCTGACATGCTCAGCAGCGCAGTTGAGACATCAGGTGTGACCCGCCTCTCTGCCGTGACACTCGCACCCCGGTCGGCACAGCACGGCGGACGTGATGAACGCATCACCGACAGGGAAACTCGTGGATCCAGGGCGCCCGTTACGTTCTGCACCGGCTTCCCCCAAATGCAAAACCAAAACTGGTGCACCGCTAAAATGACGCGAAACTGTCGCTACGGGATAGTCATGTTCTTTGGCACGGAATCGGCAGGCGCCCTAACACGGCGATCAATCGTCCAAGAAAAATCTGTCAGCGTCAGACGCAGTCCCGGGGTTGCTACGGAGATAATGTCCAGCTTCCTCTGTCCGCGACGAGGAAGAGGAGAGCGAATGAATAACGGCAAATTAAGTCTGTGTTTTAGGTCATTGCAGGCGGTATGGTCTGCTGTTTAATCTGCCTACATTATACCCATGCGTGTATTTTTTTAATCCCTAAAAATACCTGTATTGCAGGCAGTCCGTCTGTCATTACAGATCTGCCTTACAGTCTCGCTGGATCATCAGATCCTCATTTCCAATTCTGTTTCCACGCGCCTGGCAAATGAGGAAGACTACGGAAACAGTGCCAAGCTTTGATTTATTAAAATGAAGATTTTTAAATTAAAATTCCGCTGAGGTTCTAACCGAAGCGCCATTGAGGTGCCGGGAGGTGCGGGAACCTCTTAGGTCTGAGTCACCGGCTTCGCGTCCGAAGCCGTCACTTGTTGTAAAGATGATGTCGGCACTCTTCGCGTGGTGGTAATCTGGGGCTGCCCGGGATCCTGTCAGCGAGCAGATCCGACGGCAAGGCGGCCGCTTTTTGTCCGCTTTGTCCCTGTCGGTACGAACCCGTGTGCATATGCGTGTGTCATGCTGCGCGCATCTACTGCTTGCCGAGAGTGACGTCACCTGCACGGTGAAAGGGGGGGGGGATACACCCCTGTGACAGGTGTCAGTCTGCAGGGAGGACGACAGAGTCTTACCAGAGGCAGCACCACTACAATAATCAATGTACTCATTTCATTCTGTGGATTATATATCATATATATTATAATGTGTAGTATTTCCCGCGATTAATTATTCACATGAACCCTTTTCCCGTCTTTGGTGAGCCAATAAGCTAATTAAGACGGGGAACCTTCCATCACAAATGGCGGGTTAACGTTTTCAAGCATGTCATTACAACAGGTTTGATATCCTAATAGTTTTTACAAAGCAACAGAAATCTATAGTTCTTAGAGTGGAATATTCATTTTATTCAACTATACAAAGGAACCGTTTACACTTAGTAGCAAGTGTAGCACGAAATAAGCTTAAAATATAGCAATATTTATGCAATATTTAACAAATACATCCATTTCATATAGTCCAGTTTTTGACAATCAAGTCTAAGTACACATTAATTGCTCGTTGACCAAAATTATGTTAGCATCAATGGCCGAGCCAGAAATCATAGCGTGGGTGGGCCGGCAGAAAAAACAGATACAGGCCAGTCCCATAACAATTCACTTGGCGAAAAAATCATGCCATAGACTCAACTAAATACTTGTTTTTCAGTTTTTAAATGCCCGTGGCATTACTAAGACCAAATGAACAAAAAAAGAAAAGAAAAATGCGTTCGCATCTCGCTCTCACTTCTCCCCGCACACACACGCCTGTCAGACACCGTGGTTTATCTCGGTGCGGCGCTCGCTGTGAGCGCTGAACGGGCGGGGCTGGGCTCCATCTGGGCGCCGCCGCCGCAGGTTAACATGTTCTGGGAAGAAAGATTAGAAGGCTGGCAGTCGTTATAATCTTCCAGGTATTACTTTTCTTGATTTAGTCCCAATATAAATTGCAAAACTTAGGACCGATACTTATGTCATCTGCCTATCCATCTATCCATCAATCCACCCATTTCTCAAACAAAACGTAATTAGGCCTATTTTATCTAGCATTGCAGCCAGGGGCGTAGCTAGAAATTATGGGTCCTTTAGTAAAATGTCACCTAGGGTAGGTTTTGTCCAGTGGGGGTCTCGGTAGATTTTACCCTAATTACGTGGAAACACACACAATGAGACTATAACAGAAATAAAGACCAGTAAAACATTTGTGTTTTTTAACTTGTTGGTTAAATTTTCAGTTTAACTTAAACTTTCATTTTGGGTCCCATCCAGCACAGAGCCTATGGTGACGAAGCTGATTGCGGCTAATAAAGTAGAACATTAAGAGGTTCCGTACCTTGAGAAGAGTTATGACGTACTGGATAAATATTTTATATTAGTGGGCTTTTGGCCAACTGAATATTCTTTTTATTTTAATTAAAAGCTAAGCCATTTCAAACTTTTGCTTCTGGATTTCATCGTACAGAATCAATCGTGTTTTAAAATGGGTCATTTTAAGAAAAACGCAAAAACTTTATTTTGTATAACGCTACAGCAACTTAAAACTTTTTTTGCCCATGGCCAGTGAAGGTTTTGGTAAAGACTTCAGCTCCCAGAATTCATTAATAGAATCGAGTTGCGATAGGTCAAAAAGTAGGAAGTAGTTGTAGACTCGGCAGAGGAAGACTGTGATTCGCCAGAATGTAGGAAGTAGATGTCGATGAGGGTATTAAGGCGCGCGAAATCGGCAAGGATCGCTCTCATGCGCTGAATAAAAGTAGGTGTTACATTTTGTCTTCCAGTGAAACATAAGCATTTAAAATAACGTTGTCAAACTCACTTGTGCTCGAAACACTATACAGTAGTATTCAGCATTGTTGTCGGCGTGTAACTATGTAAGCGTCAGACTAAGTGACACAAAATATAAGCTGTGTGAAAGTTATGAAATGTGTGCTTGTCGGGTTGTTCCTCTACGATATGGTTATGTTGCATGGGAATTTAGTCCTTGAACCAATATCTCATGGAAAATGTTGCATATTTAACGTTTTACCTGCAATCCCAGCGCGTGAAGGGGATGCTGGTACATGCTCGCATCCTTTCGCTGCGTTTTTGGGGGGCTGTAAAACTTGGCATTTTACCTCAGGATGCCCGCGGAGCTTTGGCAGCAGGGGTACTCGGAGGCGCAGCTGCGTCTGGTGTCGGAGAAGGTGCCTTGCAGAGAAGCACAGGCTGCCGCGCTGCTTGCCCTCTTCGGAGAGGTGAGTTCGTTCCCAATCAGTCGCAATGTCACCGCAGACGGCGCTGCATGAATGACTGTACAGTAACATAAATTAAACGATTCGGTAATTTCGCGCATGTTTTCACCCATCCCCCTGTTTTCATTAATGGCATGCCCAGTCAGGGTCTCCGTCATGTGGCGCCTGTCCCGGTGGGAGCACCTGCCGTGTCCGTCCAACACGGGTCACATGCTACGATGTGTCGCACAAATACTGTGCTAAAATATACGGAGATCTTGGCATCCGCCGATGGCTTGGTATGCTCGTAGTAAAAAAATAAATAAATAAAAAAAATCTTTCCTTGCAGCCGGATCATTATAGCTACCCGTCTATCTTTATCTATGGTCACCGAGCCATGGGGAAGAGTCACGTGACACTCACCCTGCTGAGGGAGCTGCAGGTGAGAGATGCGCTTGAGCTCCAGATGCCCTGGCGGCTTCTGAAAGCGCTGCTAAACTTGGAAGGTGACATTTTTAAAAGTGTCTGGTTTATTTGAGGGGTGTTACTGTGTCAAGTATATGTGTTGAAAATATGGAGAAGAAGCCTGCCTGCTTCCTTAAGCCTGTTTTTCTTCCCCTCTGTCCCCCGCACAGATGCCCCATGTGGTGGTGAGCTGCGTCGAGTGCGTGTCTCCAGGCCTGCTCTTCGAGCAGGTGCTGGGCTCCCTCTTCGACTCATCGGCCGTGACCCTGTCCCGCAGCCCCTCCCTGTCCGATTTCGTGCGCCTGTACCGACAGCTGTGTGCGGAGGATTCAGCCAAGCACACGCGATACATCGTGAGTGTGCGCAAACCCACCCCCGCAGTCTCTCTTTCAGGCCCAGCTTGGCTTTCAGATTTGCGGCTGTTTCGCACGACAGCCGTGCGGTTTTCATGGGAACCACGTTACGACTTAGTCCGTGTCTGGGGTCCAGCTTCTGCACTCTTCCGGTGAGGAGCTCTTTTAGTGCACATGCGTCATGCTCCCTTAAGTTTTGCTTTATTTGGTACTGAAATTGGAGTATTTAAGCAAGATACAGGGGCGGCATGATGGAGCTGTGGGTTAGTGCAGACCAGGGTTTGTTTCCCTGCTTGAGCGTTGTGTTTGCATGTTCTCCACGTGTTACGGGATTTTGTCTGTGTTCTGTGTTGTCCCCTACAGTCCAAAAACATGCTATAGGTGGACTGGAGTTGCCAAGTTGCTCATTGGTGTGAATGTAGCTGCCTTCCAGTGGTGGAGGAAGTACTGAAGCTTAGTACTTAAGTAAAAGTACAAATATCCTGCAAAATATGTACTCAAGTAA
>JAOYFF010000001.1:2576639-2588620 GCA_025773925.1 Cryptomyrus ogoouensis | reverse complement strand
ATACTCTGACTACACGCTGTGTAAAGAAGTGCTTCCTCAAATTTGTTTTAAAATGTTCTCCCGCTAATTTCCACTTACGGCCACGAGTTCTAGTATTTAAACTAATATTGAAGTAGCCATTTGGCCGAACAGCATCCAGACCCGTTAGAATCTTATAGACCTGGATCATGTCCCCCCTCACACTTCTGGGACCAGAGTTCGACTCTCTGCCACGGCCCCATGCATGAGGAGTTTGCACGCTCTGCCACGTCATTGTGGGGCTTCTCTGGTTCCCCCCACAGTCCAAAAACATGCTGAGATTTATTGGAGTTACCAGATTGCCTGTAGGTGTGCGTGTCTGTGTGAATGTGTCCTGCGGTGGGTTGGCACCCCTTCCTGAGTTGTTCGCTGCCTTGTGCCTGTAGCCTCTGGGAAAGGCTCTGGACCCCCGCGACAAGCAGGTGCAGGAAATTGAAGGATGGATGGATGGGTATGCACTGGTAAAGCGCTGTCTATCCGTGGTAGCATTTGAGTGTGCGTGATGCGTTTGAACCATCTTGGTGTTGAATGAAACCTCATTTGATGTGGTTGTCTATCAGATGTAAAAAGGACGTGCGTCCTTCAGGGAGGAGAAGCAGCAGGTGTGGTAGTTCGTTAAGGATGTGTTCATAACCACAGGGCTGTATGCTAAACTGCCAAATGGAAAAAACTGCACAAAAAGTTTATATAGTCTTCAGAATCACACAAAATAGCCACTATGATATTATGACTATTACAGCATGGTTTATTGTTTATAGATGGAACCGGACATAGTTCTTTTCCCCATCAGGTAACCCACGGATACTGCGGTTTTTAGGATTGTGATTCATTTTCCTTATGTGGTGGTTCACGGGCCTCGCGTTGTCAAGATGGCATGTGACCAAAGGTGTCCTTTTACGGGGTTAAAAACACAGTCCTCCGAAGACCAAAGTAGGGAAGAGATCGTAAATTGACGGTGACCTTTATTCTTCCCGGAACTGCGGCTGTTAGTTTGGTCAGTGGTAGCGAGCGGAAGATAGAGAGAGAGAGCGGTACCGTAGCCCTGCTCTCCGTCAGCATTATGCAGCTTAGAGCAGGTGCTTTCCTGCTCTTTCTCCCCACTGTAACAGGTGAGTAATGGGCAAGTAACGGCTGAGTTTCTTCCCAGGTTGTTATATGATACCATGCTGAAGTGCTAAAGACCTTCAGTTTATGCTGAGCACATGCTAACACAGAAACACACACCGTTTAATGTCCTGGTGAAGGTGCTCCCTCCTGCTTCATCGTGAAAAGTTGGGATGACTTGAACGTGGTGCAGTTGATCCGTGGGTCTTGGGAAACATTAATTAGGCTCGATAAGTCCCTGTCCTGTGGAGACGTTGCATGATGATAAGCGCCCCTGCTGGTTACACAGTATCAAAGGTTCTCCATTATGCAGAATGCCCTTTGATTCATCAGAAGGTAGCCGACTGGCCTGAGCAGAAATCATCTCGTTTCTCGCCAGGGAGCCTCATCCCTGCGGAGATTCTCACTGAAGATCTTCAAAGTCGGAATGGGTCTCTGCGGGTGCTTTTTATTTTTAATTCATGGATAATCGAAGCGCAGATGCACGCGAAGTGCGGCCATAAGGAGCTCGGAGCGGCCACACGTGCAATCACACGTGCACACACACACACACACACACACTCCCCCTAACCCTCTTCCGAAGCTACCAGGAGCCTTGACCAGATCATGTGTGAGGAACGTATTAAGTGTAGCTGAGCAGTTTCTCCATATTTCTGTTATCCTGCGTGGCTGTAGTTGATGCTTGGCCAACTGGGCCCTCTCTCCACACAGCTATCTGCAAGTGGCCAGTAAAGTGCCAGATTTGTAAAGTCTCACCTTTGGAATCGTTGTAGATGTAAAGGATGTTTATCTCCAAAGTAACTTGCCTTTTTACATACGAACTACATCTAGATGTTAACTGGAGTGATTCAGTGTCTGCGTGCTCTAGATGTTACCATCATATGTTGTTATAACCCTAGGACCTCTCTGGACTGCTGAAAATGGGCAGCCGTGCACCCTCGCCCCGCTGCCGAATGCGCCGGGCTGGTGTCCAGCATCGCATTTCTGGCCACAGGATCCTGATCATTTTATCCTTCTTAATCTTGGTTGTCTGCTGCCAGAATAGGAGGTGTCTCTGCCAGGAGGACTGTGGAGAGGTCAGGAGGGCCTCATTCCCAAACCTCAAGTGGTGTGTGCATCACTTCAAATCCCCTCTCGGTCTTGTAACGCAACCTCTGGAATCCGTACAGCTGAGTGTTTTTGGCAGAATGAGCTTTGGGGTGCACTTAGAATGCGATTCAAACCCACTGGCTACTGTCCAATAGGGGTTTTCGACCTCACTGGATACACATGTTGCACACTGAATGAGTTTCAGTGTGTAATAGGTGGTCTGTGTGCCTGACTGAGGGCCGGTGTGTAATAGGTGGTCTGTGGGCCTGATTGAGTGTTGGTGTGTAATAGGTGGTCTGAGTGCCTGACTGTTGGTGAGTAATAGATAGTCTGCAGGCCTGGCTGAGTGTCGGTGTGTAATATGTGGTCTGCGTGCATGACTCAGTGTCAGTGGGTAATAGGTGGTCTCCGTGCCTGATTGTCAATGAGTAATAGTTGGTCTGTGTGCCTGACCGAGTGTCGGGGGTAATGGGTGGTCTGCGTGCCTGATAGTGTTGGTGGGTAATGGGTGATCTGCATGCCTGACTGAGTGTTGGTGGGTAATGGGTGGTCTGCATGCCTGACTGAGTGTTGGTGTGTAATAGGTGGTCTGCGTGCCTGACTGAGTGTTGGTGGGTAATGGGTGGTCTGCATGCCTGACTGAGTGTTGGTGTGTAATAGGTGGTCTGCATGCCTGACTGAGTGTTGGTGTGTAATAGGTGGTCTGCGTGCCTGACAGAGTGTCGTGGGTAATAGGTGGTCTGCGTGCAATCTTGGTGTGGGGGGCTGGCTGTAAGAAGCTGCCACAGCAGCAGATGGCAGCGCA
Source organism: Cryptomyrus ogoouensis (assembly GCA_025773925.1). Classification (NCBI taxonomy): domain Eukaryota; kingdom Metazoa; phylum Chordata; class Actinopteri; order Osteoglossiformes; family Mormyridae; genus Cryptomyrus; species Cryptomyrus ogoouensis. The sequence goes on along the minus strand of JAOYFF010000001.1, from coordinate 2,585,604 downwards.
GGCAGGGCGGTGCCAACTGGTTACGTAAGGGAACGAGGGCGTTGGGCTCAGACGAGGACAGAAGCGATGTGACACACGCTTGCACACATGCTCCCCCAGTGCCAAGCCACTCGTGGGAGGCATCTTGGTACACAGAATTATACAAATGGCGCCCCTGCATCCAACCCCCAAAGGGCCTTCACACCCCCGATGCCCCCTTCCCCTTGCCGGCAGTATGTGAGCACCCATGTTCCTGTTGCGCCATGAACAGACGACAGACAGCTGAACCTGGGAAGTGGGCTGAGGGGGCACACGGGACCTAGACTCTGCTCTGACGGGGAGGACAGATGGATGGGGGGCTACCTGGTGTGCAGCCCTCATTTCCTGCTCTGGTGTTCGCATGTGGCGTTTGTCAGCAGGAACACGAAGCAGGTCAGGTGGTCTCTATGCCTTTCATTTGCCATGGGGATGTGAGGTATGAGCGGATTGTGCTTCATGAGGTCTTAATATTAATCTGCAGTGAGGCCATCTTGCAGTTTTCATTCGAGGTTATTAAACTTATTGTAAAGCTGAAAGAAAGTGATGGGTCGATCAGTGGACAAATGTATGATTCCTCCTGAATGTTGCTGATTTTGTTATTAAGAATGGTGGTAGGGGGGATTCCATCTGGATGGACAGCAGGGTAAGCGGAGGCGGCTGTTGCTCGTCATTAACGAGGATGGAACCTTCTTGTCCAGTTGGCCGCTTGTGCAGAACCCTGACCGCTGAGATCAGCATTGTCTGAGGAGGTCACCTGGGGAGATCCTCCAGCAGAAGCTGGAACTCGCTGAGGGGGGTACAGGTAACAGGTTTTCAGGACAGGCTAATTCGAAGTCCACCCCCAAGCAAACTCTGTCCACCTCTATGGACATTTCATCAGCTCCATGCCGATTAGTTTTCAAACCCCTTTTCCACCCACGTATTATAATCCCTTGTAATTTTACCCTCTTTTCAAGATGCCGCCTGTCTTCCGCCGCAGCCGGGCGACCTTTATCTCGGCGCGCGGCCTGAACGCCGGGCCGTGCCCCGCCGTCATACCCAGAGGTGGCCTTCCTGTCCCCGTGGCAGTAATCCTATGTGCTTCTGTCACCTCAGAGGGAGGTGACGCTCTCTCTGTCATGTGACAGGGGCGGGGGAGTGGTCTCTCTCGGCATTCTGCACACGCTGACGTGTGGCCCACCGCCCGGATTGTGGGCTTCCTCGCACTGCTCGCGCCATCCTGCCGAAGGCGCTTTCATATCTGTGCTGTGGTCCCTTCCTGTGTAGATTGATCGCCCCCCCGTGTCACCGTGGGGGGGGGGGGGGCTGTGCTCTCCCCCACTGTCACCAAATGGTCAACTTTGTTAGCCCCGGGATTCCCGGTCGAAAGCTGTCAGCATCCTGCCAGGTCACTGCTGCTGGGGGTGCCAGCAGGGGGGAGGGGCTCCATTATTCATCTCTCTGAGCCACTCACCTCTCCCGCAATGCGAACGCAGACTGATCCCCAAGCAGTGTTTCTCAGCTCTCATTTCCCAGCCTGGCTCAGACCTCACTAACAGCGGCTCCCACAATCCACCTGGCTCTGCAGCCCCCCCCGACGACATCGCTCATCTGTAATACAACCTTGGTAAATGACCCTGTCACAATCAATGTCAAACACATTGCCCCCTGAAGACGGGGCAGCGGGTGTGGTGCTGGGGGCTCTGGGAGATTCTCTGATTCCGGGGGGGAGGGCTGCCTTATGTGTAGTCAATGCCTTTTTGTTATGCTCCTAACTGAATGCTTGTTGTTTGCATATATGACCTTTTTATATAATCTGGACAGTTATTTTAGTATCTTTCCTTAAAAAAACTCACCAGAGAGATATAGATGAATTATTAGAGAGGAAGTCTCTCCTGCTTCTAACACTGTCGTCATTGAGCAAAGTCTCTCACTCACAGAAGTGCTGAAGGGGCAGTTTCTAGCAGTCCAGACATGAGCCTATAGCGGGGCAGGGCGGGGCTAACCTGTCAACATGATTCTTCTCATTGGCTAAGCCTGCTTGTCCAGGCCAGGCAGAAGGTCCCCAGGCCCATCAATAGTTGAGCAGGCCCAGCACGGTGCGTGTGGGTAATGAGGTGTACTGGGCTGCACCATTAATATTGCATGGGGGGGGTCCATTTTAGGGCAGATGAGTAACTGGGGAGCGTGGCTGTCCTGGAGGAATGAATGGGCCGGAGTACTTCAGGCATGAAAAGGAATTATGGGATGGGAGGCTGGGCCAGAAGGACTGGGAATGGTCTAGTGTCTATGTGGGGCACAGGAAAGCGGGGTGGGATGGGTCCTGGGGGGGCGGGGGGTCTCTGACAGCCTTTTAAAATTTAGCTCTGGGAGCATAACGCTGTAAGTGCTGTACGCAGACTTATAAACTTTTAAGTGGCTTTATATTTAGTGCCTCGACGCAGGCCTGTTTAAAAAGGCCTCCATGTTTTATCAGCGGCCCTTCCATATTTGGGCTGCTTGGAAGTGCTCATCAGGCTCTCAAGTGGCCGCCCTCTTCTCACTGAGGACCTCAGAGAGCACGGCTGTCATGTTTGAAGGTTCCGGAAGCTCCCTCTGGGGCCCGGAGGCCCACAAACCAGCTAACGAAAGCAGGCTGACGTGCTGTCATTGTGACGGCATTCTGATCGCCCAGCGTCACTCGCGGCGATCGCCTGCACTTCCCCCTCCTCCCCCGTTGGTGGCAGCGTGGTGTCCGTTTGATGCCTGAGAAAAGGGGGTTGAAAAAACAACAATGTCTGATGTTATGTAAAGGCCTCATTAAAACTTTCCCCGTGCAGGTGTGCTGCAGCGATGCCTCTGGAGTGCTCTCTCGCATCAGAAGGTGCAGATGTTAGGGAGTGGCCTGCTCTCTCACGCGCCCACGCGCACGCTGTGGGCCTGCCGGTGTGCCTCGTTGCCGCTGCCCTCTGATTGGCTGTGTCTCTTATTTTTATTTTCGCTGTCCGTGGGGAACCTGGCGGGGAGCTCGGCGAGGGCACACGCGAGGCACGCTTCTGAACCCCTGTCTTCTCCGCTTTTAGATGCGTATTCATGTTGGGGGTGTGCAATGAACCCTTTCCCTTTCTCTGTTAGCTTAGCTGAAATCCACCCAGCTTTGCCCCCTGAAGGAAAACAAAAAAAAAGTGTAAATAATTCATTTCTTGCATTATTATCGATCAGGTGGTCTCCCCTCGTGGACTGAACGCCCCCACCCCCGTTTCCAAAGCACCGGCCCACTTCAAGTACACCACTGTGCAGGAACATGGGCTATACAGTGGGGGGGATGGGTGGCTTTTCATCAGAGTGTGAGGTGTAGGAGCTGGAAGAATGAGTGAGAGACTGCGGTTACAGAGCCGTGGCTCCAACATGCCAGTATATTTTTAAGTGTTGTTCTTCTTGCGTGTGACAGATCCTCTCTGTGTGGGTGGCCTGTTTCTGTCCCCTCCCCTTTAACAAGATGTACAAATTGATTTGTGAGGCAGGGCTTTTGTACGCAGATCAAATAATAAGACTCTGAACGATCCATGCCTGCTGCCTCAGACCCCAGCAGAAACGCAGAAGGCTGGGTCGTCTGCGGACATAGCGCGCTCTCTAGGAATGTTCGGGATCCGTGCTGCTGTTTACGAGCACGAATGGCAGGTTTAGTACAGTGAGTCATCATATCGTACCCAGAGATTCTGGGTTTAAAATGCTGGGGGGTGTGTGGGATATTATGTTGGCTTAGCAGTGATGAATTATTAAAGCTCTGATGTGGGGAGACATGGATGGGTGGGGATCAGGGTGGGGGTGGTGTATTTGGGGAGGGGGGGGGTCTGGATTGTTCCCTTAATCCCTGCTCTGGTCCTGCCAGACACACAAAGAGGGCAGCAGACCGTCGGGGAGGGGGGGCTGAACCGGCCTGCGGATCACTTGGCCCCCAGTTGCTACGCAGGGCCCAGCCGTGGACCTTCATACACTGACTCGCATGTGGTCTTGCCCCAGTCGCCCACAGTCCCACTTCCTGTTTGTTCCTTTTACAAATCTTAGTCCTCAAGGTGTTTTCTTCTGAATTAATTAGCTTCCTCGTGGGAGCCCCTCCCTCATAGCACCCGTATGCTGTTAAACACGGAGAGATTTCTCCAGTCCCTTCCAAAGTGGTCCGTTAATAACGCTCCTGTCCCGTTTCCCTTGATTTTTTTTCCCTCCCTGGATTCCTGAGGTCTTCCTCCATGGGGTTCGACGGGATTCTGAGGTTTTTAATCGCTTACTGGGGACCTGCCGCTTTTCCCATAATGCCTTGCTGCACACCTCCTCACATTGACTAGCTGTCTGCCGTTCGCTGATTCTGTTTGACATGTCCCAGGGTTAGGGCTGCCCCCCCCCACACCCTCCTTTAATGCCAGTCCTTGTTAACATCCCTCCCCTGGGATTTTCATCGCTGTAGAGGCACCTTGTCATAATAAGGGCCTTTGCTGAGAGGCAGACAGCCATTACACTGTCTGTGTGTACCTTCTGGGAGGTGCTTTGTCTCGTCTCTGTTGCTATTCCTCCTCTTCGGGGGCTCTAATAACATCCAGGAGATCCTGGCTGTCTGTGTGAGGGCCTGCTTGCCAAAAAAAAAAAAATGAAAAGCATTGATCAGTGACACAGCAATGACCCAGGGGATGAGTCCCCTGCATGTGAAATGATGGACTGCATCTCTGACCCAACCTCTTTCATCCCTTCTTTTCCAGTGACAATCTCCACCAGCACGTTCTTCGACGGCCTGCTGGTCACAGGGCTCTATACGTCGGCCACCGTCCAATCGGGTCCCATCCCTGCTCCTGCCGCCTTCGGATTTGGTGAGTCCCTCGTGACATCACAGCAGCACCTACCAATCGGAGGCCGGGATTCAGTGTGTCAGTGCTCATAGTGGAACATCTGCTTTCCTGCTCATCTCTGTTCCTTTCCCTCGTTTCCTTACTCCGCCCTGCCTCTGCGAGAAGGGGCCACAGGCTGGGTGGGGGCCCCTTTTCTCACCCCGCCCACGGACACAAGCCGCTTTGTGTTGGTGCCTTTGGGCCCCGGCTGCCGGCCCCCGCTGGGCCTGACAGCCAGTGATCGATGAGGAGCGGGACCTGCTTTTGGGGTCACCCCCGGCATTCTGGCAAAGAAGCCCGTTTACTGCTTAAATAGACCCCACTGACTCCAGTCTGGCCCCTGCCCTGAAAGTGGAAACAGGCACAGCGATTAGCTAACGGCTCCTAGAACTATCCGGGGCGTTGGCCTCCCTCCCAGCCTGCGGCGGATCCTCGGACGAGCCTCGGTCGTCTTGGAGGACGTGAGGCGGCGTGAAAGGGATGGAGCATCACGGGCGGTGGTGCAGGTGGTAGCCTGGCTCTGTGACCTCACCTGCCCGCACCATTCTGGGCTCCCAGGGCCCCCCTGTTTCCCTCCGGGGGGATTCCCCTCGTAACGCACTACCCTGTGACTCGGCAGAGAGTCTGGCGTATCAGACGGCCCCCGGGGAGCCCCTCGTGGGCGTGTGGCCTGCCTGAGCACCGTACACATTGCCCGCTCTCGCCGGGGGTGCCGGCGGCGGCGTCCCGTTCCGTGTTTTCCGCGCCAGCGCAGTTAGACGGAAAACCGCTCCTGTTTATAGCTGGCAGACTCTGCGGCCCGGGAAGACCTCCAGCTTTTTTGGAGCCACGGCGCGTGGAATTCCGTCATCATGCCTTTGCTCGGGCGTCTGGAGCTCGTGTCTCTTAACTCTAACCATCCCATTCAGGATCTTTAGTACCTAGGCGTGACCCCACAGCGACCCCACAGGTCCCTTCCACTTCCGGACCCCGTCGGACATCCCCGCCCCGCAATGATCAGATATTCAGGGTCACTCTATGTTATTTTGCACTCCACCCTAGTTACCCATGATTCCCTTGTGTCTCGGAAATCACAGAAATTTTATGAAAATTGAAATCTTGTTTTTTTTCTTTGCCAAGTCAGACATGCAGGATTCTCCAGCCCATTAATTTCTCTGTTCCTTTGTGCTTGTTATGCCGTTTCCCTCCATAAACAGGCCTGGCTGTCAGCTGGAGGACCACCTGAAATAGGTCACTGCACTGCACTTCATTTGTGGGGAGCATCTTCTGTTGTCACTTGTGCTCAGAGGCTTTCTGGATTTTCGAAATGTCACGGCCTATCCCTGGATCTCGCGAGCCCTGTGTGTGATCGCAGCCCGCCCCCCGACACCGAACCGACGGGGGGCCGGGGGCCTAGGCGAGAGTGTGTGGCAACCTTCATCCTGGGCATCGCCGAGCCTGTCGCTGCTGCGTGACTGCGGCAGAGAGCCCCGCATTCCCAAATCCTCAGCCCGGGTGGAGTCCATCCCTACTGACCTTTTCCTCTGTCGATTAAAAAAAATATGAACATGTCAGATGGCCCTTGGGGCTCGGTGAACAGGAGCAGAAGATGCCGGCATATGGGAAGCCACCCGCTCCTTAATGGGGGTTTTGTGTTGGGAGCCCTTTCTGAACACACATTCGGGTTTGACGTTTGATGGCATAGGAGCCATTTAAATACAAAGGCCGGTTTATTGTGGGGATGAATGAAGCCAAATTAAATATCCGGTCTCTACTCCCCTGTTGACATTAAAGGCTTTGGGGGCCTATTGACCAGGGTGCAGAAGAACATGCTGTGTTGTGGACATAGACGCCTCCTTGGGGAGACTGTCCTGCACTACATTTCAATAAAACAAAAACAAGTTGTAGTCGTATTTTTATACCATTCTTATTTTCTCCCAGATCTCAAAGTATTTCTCATAGTTCTTCGCGGGGCATGCGTGAGCCCCCTGGGCCTGCGGTGGCGGTCTGCACCGCTGGATGTGCTCAGGGATGTGCAGAGGGATGTGCAGGGCAGCCACAATAAGTAAATACACCACCAGGAGGCGGGTGGACGGCCGGGGGGGGGCTTCCTCAGCCGCGCTTCAGGGGAACCTCGAAATGAGACAATGTTCCAGAAATATGCAAACCTGAGGCCTGTGGGGGGGGGGTGGGGCACGTAAACTGGGCGCCGGCTGGGGTGACGGCGGCAGATAAGAGTGCCGCGATAATTAACGCAGCGGGAAACAGGCGTCCGATTAGCTGCCGGCGTCGGGCTCACGCGGTTTACGGAACATAGGCGTGTTCCATGGTGTCGGCAGACGGGGGCTATGGAACCATATTAAACAGTCGGGGGAATAAAAGAGAGCTGGCACTGGGAGACAGGGGGAACGAGGAGATGCAAGTTTGGGGTGGGATCCGACCGGGAATGCAGAGAAGAAGTCTGTCTGTCTGTCTGTGTATGAGTGTGTGTGTGTGTGTGTGTGTGTGTAAGTGCTTGTCTGTCTGTGAGTGTGCATGTGTCTGTGTGTGTGTCTCTGTGTGTGTGTGAGCTGGGGGGGGGTAATTCCCTGAGGGCCAGGCCGTTGGGGATCATCCTGAAACACTTAGCCAGAAGCAGCAGGAAATATAGGAGTCCTGGGACTGGCAGTGGTGCTCAGGGACTGTTTCCTGGGGGGCTGGTGCCCGGTGGCTGGTCCCAACAAATCCCCTCTCGTTTGCTGGTCCCTTATCCGTCCTCCATCCCTGTTCCCTTTCACATTGCTTGGTTGCTTCCTCAGAGGGGCAGTAAGAATGCAGACCCCGCTGGTGTCTCTCAGGTGACAGGCAGCAATCGATGCTGGTTTGTGTCGGGAGACACAGACGCCACAGTCAGGCACCAGGGGGGCGGCGATGGGGATTTGTGGAGTACATGTGTCACGTCAGTGGCACCGTTACCACGGCAGTGGGGGAACGCCAACCCCTACATGGACATGGATCGCCGGGAATGTCATGTCATCCGGGAACACGGAGAACTCTGCCGTGTTCACTTGTGGCTCAGGGAGGGGAAGTGGGAGAGGCGAAGGGGGCTTTATCGAATTAATGGGGGCCTTAACAGGGGTGGGGGGGGCAGAGGAAGGAAAACAGGCAAGAGTTTTGAGAGGTTGTGTCGGCAGGAGTAGGCCGGTGTATGATCAGGTGGTTGCCAGTTCAAATCCCCGGATGAGCAGAGCGATGTTTCTGTTTGGTTCTAGAGCAGGACCCTTAAGCCCCTGTCGCTCCAGGGACTGTCTGTCCCGGCTTTCTCAAAAATATACATTGCTTTGGATAAAAGTGTCTGCTAAGTTAGGTATTAGTTAAGTTCTCCCCAAGCGAGCTCGATGGGCCGAATGGCCTCCTCTCGTTTGTATAGTTCTTATGTAATGCGGGGGGCTCTTTACTGAGAAAGAGGCAGGAGCAGGATGGGACACGAGTGAGTCCGAGTTCGAATCGGCCCGTCCGGTCACGCTCGGTCGTTCTGACCCCAGTCGCCCCTCTATCTGTAAGTATAATGAATTATCTTCGTTAAGGATAGAGTCACTACCTCGCCGTCATCTGTAATCCTCTCCAGCAGTGTGTGCTCGCCCACGCTTGTGCTTACTCACACCCACACGCTTGTGCTTACTCACACCCACACGCTTGTGCTTACTCACACCCACACGCTCGCTTTTTTTGGACTGAGTAGATCGGGAGATCGGGGGGGCTTCCTGTTGACTTAGTAATTGACCCCTTTTCTCTCCAAAGTCAGGTGACACTCTCAAAGAACGTGCGTGATGTGTTTCTGATTGAAGTGCTAGTTGCTCACAGCAGATGGTGTAATAGTTAAAGTTGCCTGTATTATCAATGGTTTAGAGCTTCACTGTAAGCTGAGTTTGTGAATTACAGTGAAATGTCTAGCTGTTTAAATGAGGAAATATGGTAAATCATCTCATAAATATTTCTGTAAACATAAATAAGGAGTAGAGGGGAGTCAGAATCTATTTTTCCGGGGAGAGGAGGCTGTGCGGAGGAAAAGAGATGGAGAGATGAAAACAGACTTAAGGAAATAAATAAGGGTATGAATGACAGTTCAAGAGAGAAATGGAGGGATATAT
>JAOYFF010000001.1:2561119-2576539 GCA_025773925.1 Cryptomyrus ogoouensis | reverse complement strand
GTATGTGCCGAGATGAAGAGGCTGTATGTGCCGAGATGAAGAGGCTGTATGTGCCGAGATGAAGAGGCTGTATGTGCCGAGATGAAGAGGCTGTATGTGCTCTTCCTGCCAGTCAGACTTCATACACATTGCAGCTTTGATCTGTGTGGCTCCTGTGTCTGGCTCAGCCTTTTAATGGCTTGCCTGCATACGCCTGCACACACACACACACACACACACACACAAGCCCCACACACACACACAAGCACACACAGATCTGGACATCCGCCCACGCACACACGCCTGCAGCCACACACGCCTGCACACACGCACACATGATCACAGCCAACTCAGCTCACACGCGGGCAGGCGGCACTATAGAAACCGGGTTTGTCGGGTCCTGGATGGCTGGCGGCCCCCAGATTAACCGCCTCTTCCTCTCTGATCGCCACCGTGTTGGCGCCAAGTGGCCGGCACAGATTGCCGAGTGTTGACTCAGGCTCCCCACCCCCCCCAAAGCCCCAGGACCCAAACAGGTGGCTGGGCATTTGTCTGCTCTCGTGGTCCAGCAGGCCAGCCGGGCCGCGTTTCATCGGCCCCGGGGCACGGGCCTCCCTTTGGGCTCGTCCCGCCGTGCCACGCTGCCCCCCTCCCCCGTAACGGCCCCTCTCTCACCCTCGCCCCGGCTGGCATCGCTCCGTCCTTCCACTCGGCATCTCGCCACATGTGGGTGCATGTTCAGGTCCGCAGGGAGGCAGGAGACACCTTACTGGGGAGTGCGGCCAGCCAGATCGGGGGTGTAAGGGGAGGGGGAGGCCTGTAGCGAGAGGAGAAAGAGAGGGAGAGAGAGAGAGGGAGGGGAGAAAGAGAGTGGGAGGGATATCAAGAGAAGGAGAGGAGAGAGAGGGGGAAAAGCGGAGGAGGAGAGAGGGAGAGGGGGAAGGAGTTATTTGAGGAAAGAGTGTGCTGTGCTGCGCGGTCCAGCTGAATCCATGGGGTGTCAGTGCGTTCTGCTCCTGTGCCTTCGCCTTGCAGGCGGAAACCGCCGCTCCGATCTGCGGCTTTGACGGCGCACCGCGGCGTTGGCTGTGTCCTCCAGGGCGGGGGCAGCGAGCGTAGCGATTAACACCCCCCCACCCGCCGCCATCCCAGCTGCCACGGCGGTTATTTCTGTGTCTTCGGCTGGACTCCCCTCCATTTCGATCTCCTCGCGCTCCTGCCGCTGTGACCTGGGAGAGCCCTCAGGTCAGACGACTCTTGCTGGGCCCCAGAAGGCCCTGGGCCCCTCTGTGACTGGGGAGGCAAAACGGGAAGAAGTCAAACTGCATCCATAAATCAAAATGCCACACAATTAGCTGGGAGTCGCGGCAGATTAAAAGTCAAATTAGCCCAACGATGCCAGTGGACACCCGTGCCCCTGTGCCTTCTTGCAGGGGACTAGCTGGTGGGTTAATGGTGGCAAGATCTGTCCTGAGAGAAAGGGATAAAGGGGGGGGTCTTACTTTTCTACTCCCATCACCACCACCCTGCCTGTCATTGTTGAGATGACAGTGTTTCTTGCCCTGTCACATGTTACCAAGCCAGTCATGTGGCCCTAGGCTTTCAGGCTCTGTCCCTTCCAGCTCCTTGTATCCTATGAATCACTCATTTGCTCTTTAGTCATCTTGCCGTCTAGCTGCCTGTGGTTTGCAGAGTCACGGGCAGGTCGCTGATATTCTGCAGACGCAGCTCGTTTTGATGACCTACTGACCTCTGTATTCGCAGGTCATGGTACGTTCTGAAAGAGAAGCACCCTGTGCCATTGGCTGGCTGCTGGTACGTCCTGAGAGGCGCTCTGTGCCATTGGCTGACTGTTGGTGCGTTCTGAGAAGCGCCCTGTGCCATTGGCCGACTGTTGGTGCGTTCTGAGAAGCGCCCTGTGCCATTGGCCGGCTGTTGGTACGTCCTGAGAGGCGCTCTGTGCCATTGGCTGACTGTTGGTGCGTTCTGAGAAGCGCCCTGTGCCATTGGCCGACTGTTGGTGCGTTCTGAGAAGCGCCCTGTGCCATTGGCCGGCTGTTGGTCTCCTGAATCCCACTCAATCAAGTTGATCATGTTGCAGCCTCTGTCCCTCCCCCCCCCCTCAAAACCCCACAGGCTCACTGCAGCCCAGAGTAAGCAAAACTCCATAGCTTGGTGCAGAGGTGTATACTGGGGCGGAGCACTGGCCCCAGATGAAAGTTGATTGACTGACTCCTCTGTCACTCACTGATTTAAACCATATCACTGGCTGATGATAAGGTTGGCCACTCTGAATGAATGATGTCTTCTTATATAATGCCCCCCACCATAAAGGAATCCTAGAATAGCCCTGGCATTGGAGCCTCCTCTCTGTTTTCCCAGCACTCCGGCCTGCGGGGTCGTGGATGATGGATGTGATAGATGAATAAGGGCATTCTTGGTTTGGGATGCCGGTTTCCCTGTCCGCAGGAAGCATGCACACGCACACAGACAATAACTACAGGTGCCTTTTAACTCCGTCGTCCTGCCTCCTCTCTCACTCCCGCGTCCCGGGATGGTTCCTGCAGCGCTGGTTGCCCTGGACCCCGGTCACACCACACAGGCACTGGCAGCCCTCTCCATGGGCATCACCACACAGATTCCTCCTGGCACGGCAACAGAGGTCTCCCGGCGTCACCACAGCGATGCCTCTCTGTTGCCATGGCGAGGTGATTGACGGGTGCTGCGACCGCTCCTCGGGCGGCGGGTCCCTCAAAACGAATGGGCCGGGAGACGGGCGGGTGCCCACTCCGGGGCAGATGGGTCAGTTTGCCGCTGACACCTCGCTTCCCTTCTGGAAACTTCTCAACGACATCAATCTGCAGCTGGCCTGTTAGATTTGGTGTTTTTTGGGCCAAAGCGGTTTCCAGTTTTGTGTTTATACAGACTGATGGCTTCCTGGATGGCAGAGTGGCTCATTGGGCAGGACTGTAGCCTCACTCCTCCGAGGTTGAGCGTTCGTGCCCCTGTGTGGCGTCTGCACGTTCTCCCCATGTATGTGCGGGTTGCTGTTGGCGGTCCAGCGTCCTCCTGTAAAGCATGTGCTTAAGCTGACTGTTAATTTCCCAGTGTGTTATTGTGTTTTTGTGTGTGTACTGCAGCTGACTGTCTGGGTGTCCCTTGTCTGCCATCCCTTGCTTACAGTGACCCAGTACTGTCTAACCATTAAGGAGGTGTATATATCGTATTTCACCAGAGTATGAAAGTAATTGCACGGTGGATTCCGGTTTGTGTTTGCAGAATTTAAAGGGGTTAGGGTTACTCTCGTCCCTTGTTGTTTTGCTGTTTTTCTTGCTCATTGCTGATTAAAATCTACAGGCTCTGGTATTATTCCCCCCCCCCCATATGAATCACCCCTGGTGTGCTGTGTAGTTCGGGGGTGATTAACATGCGTGCCACATTGTCCTGATGAGGGCCCTGTCAGAGCACTGGGGTGTGACGGACAACCCCCAGCCCCCACCAGCATGACTCCCCCATCCCCACCCCCGCCACTCGTTTCAGGCCCCGCTGGCTAGTTTGGTTCGGTTCCCAGTTCCCACCAGGAGCAGTCAGATCCCATCATTTCCAGAAAGTTCTTGTGGGGACAGGGGGTCAAGGGTACAGTGGTGTTGCCACGCACGACCCCACTTGTCCATCTGTGGCTCAAACTCTGCCCTCTACGGCAAGCAAGCGGGCGCCGCCCCCACACCGATCTGCGGCGACACGCAGGCCGCGAGTCAGGCTGCTTGGGCCGCACAAGTAAACGCCGAATACGCCAATGCAGTGAAGGAGGCGAGCCGCCTCCCGCCGTAAACGAACATGCCATTGCCACATCCTTTCCAGAGATTCATGTCCGCCCTGCCCCCCCGCTGGCACTGCTCCCCGGAGCCATGGACACTCAGAGCTCCGGACTGCTCTCACCCTCGGTGCTGCTAAGGATACTTGGGCCGCTATTTAGTTTGGTTTAGTGGCCTGAACTAGCGGCCTTCGCACTTCGGTTAGTATCACTAATGAACTACAGGTAGCTCTCAACATACGTAAAATTGATTTCTATAAATCCGAACTGTCTGAGTTACACAGGGTTTGTGTCACTAATGCGAAACGGCGAGACATTCACCTGTAAGTAAATTTACATTTCACCTTTTCATTTATTTAATATTTATTCTTTAGTAGGTATTCCAGGTATAGTTTTGGCTTATGTTTTTTGCTGTATGGTACATAGCGCTGGCGTGGATGGCTGTATCCTAGGCGCCCGATAGCACCTGTGTGGTACATAGTGCTGGCGTAGATGGCTGTATCCTAGGCGCCCCATAGCACCTGTGCGGTACATAGCACTGGCGTAGATGGCCGTATCCTAGGCGCTCGATAGCACCTGTGCGGTACATAGCGCTGGCGTAGATGGCCGTATCCTAGGCGCCCCATAGCACCTGTGCGGTACATAGCGCTGGCGTAGATGGCCGTATCCTAGGCGCTCGATAGCACCTGTGCGGTACATAGCGCTGGCGTAGATGGCTGTATCCTAGGCGCTCGATAGCACCTGTGCGGTACATAGCGCTGGCGTAGATGGCTGTATCCTAGGCGCCCCATAGCACCTGTGCGGTACATAGCACTGGCGTAGATGGCTGTATCCTTGGCGCCCCATAACACCTGTGCGGTACATAGCGCTGGCGTAGATGGCTGTATCCTAGGCGCCCGATAGCACCTGTGTGGTACATAGCGCTGGCGTAGATGGCTGTATCCTAGGCGCCCCATAGCACCTGTGCGGTACATAGCGCTGGCATTAATGGCCTGCCATTGGATTCAGTGAGCCTCCCCGAAGGTTTAGCTCACTGGATGATCTAACGCCGTATGGTGTGGAGCCGGGAGGTGGAGATGGAGATGGGCTGTGCTGGTATGAGCGGGCGCGACCACAGGCCCATCTGTCATGCTAAGGAGAGCAGACCCCATCCCTGGGACGCTTCCTCTGGAAGATCTGCCCGGGGATTGGTGGGACAGCCTAAATGTATAAATGTGTTTACAGGATGAGGGGCTGGGAGGGGTGGTCTGTCTGCCTGGACTCCCGGTATCTGACCGCCTGGCACGCCCCCTACGGGGCAGCATGGGCGTTGCACTGAGCATACCATCAGTTTTGGCGAGGGGCAAGACTGCGTGGATATGTCATGGACAAAGGGTGTGGAGAAGAGCCACAGCAGTCAGGCTGAGCAGCCACTCACATGGGGGCGCTATTGAGCCCCCCTTTGCTACCTGCCACCCCCAGCCTCTCCCAGGCACCCCTGTTATTTATCACCCCATCATGCACTCACCCGTAGTTTACAGCCACTTACATGCTCGGCCAGACCATAATCACGGCTCATAGAAAACCAGCTCGCAGCCGACGCCTTGGTGTCCGTGTGAATCACCCAGGGGCCCCTCCCCTCCCCACCCCTGCCCCTCCCATACTTCTTTCTTCTCCCCCTCCTTCCCGGCTGCCATTGAGAGCTTTGGCATTCATAACTTGGGGGGGGGGGGCAGTTTGCAGGATTGCCCCTGAGAGCCGCTCGGTGGGAGTGAGGGGGTCTCCATCGCGTGTCATTAATCACATGGGACAGCTGACAAGTGGCCGATCTCCATATGAAATGGGGGGTGGGGGTTTAGGGAACGTCCAGGAGGGGGGACATTTCAGGTTTGTGTCTGCTGCCGCTTCTTTGGCTCACCGACGGCGTCTGTGTCTGAGATAAACATGGCTGACGCTGTGTGGCCTATGGATGAGCCTGCAAACACCAGCAATGGTGGATCACTGAGGTGAGAAGCAGACACCTCTGATTGGATGATAATTTAGCGAGCCCCCCCCCCCCCCCCCCCCCCCCCCGTAGCCCCCAATACTCTCCTTACACACAGCGCTCCACCCCCTCATGTGCATTTTTAAATAACAGCAAGGCAGAGGTGCACAATAATTGGAAATGCATATACCCTATATGAATTTAATAGAACGTATGGATGATGTCCTTGTTGCACTGTCACTGCACACCTGTTGTGTGTGTGGAGTCTGCAGGTACCACGTATGTGTGTGTGGAGTCTGCAGGTACCACGTATGTGTGTGTGGAGTCTGCAGGTACCACGTATGTGTGTGTGGCTTATCCGTAGATCCTCCGATTTCTTTCCACTGTACTGAAACATGCAATGTAAGTGATTTGGAGTGCCTACATTGACCATACGTGTGACTGAGTGTGCACCCTGCAATGGTTCCTTGGTTCCTGCCTTGCACCAGTTGTAATGTTAATATTGTGGTGTATTATATACACACACACACACATATATACACAATTACTCGATGAATCATCAGATTAGTCATTGATATAATCGCTACTGACAGTCCTTAAAGCATCAGATGGAACGGTTTAGAGCTTGCCGTCACTGGACTCTGGAGCATTGAAAATGTTCCGTGGAGTGACAAATCACGCTTCTCTGTGCTGAAAGTCTGATGGACAAATCTGGGTTTGCCGGATGCCAGGAGAACGTTACCTGCCTGACTGCATTATGCCAACTGTAAAGCTTGGTGGAGGAGGGATAATGGTGTGGGGGTGTTTTTCAGGGGTTGTGCTAGACCCCTTAGTTCCAGAGAAGGGAACTCTTAATGCTTCAGCATACCAAGACATTTTAGACAATTCTATGCTTCCAACCTTGTGGGAACGGTCTGGGGAAGGCCTCTGGGATGAACTAGAATGGAGATTGTGAGCCAGGCCTTCACATCCAGCATCAGTGCCTGACTTCACACGTGCTCTTCTGGATGAATGGGCAAAAATTCCCACAGACACACTTCAAAATCTTGTGGAAAGCCTCCCCAGAAGAGTGGCAGCTGTTATAGCTGCAAAGGGGAGACCAGCTCCATGTTGATGCCTATGGATTTAGAATGTGATGTCATAGAAGTTCCTCTGGGTGTAATAGCCAGGTGTCCCAGTAATTTTGTCCAAATAGTGTATTATACGTGGTATTTATATATATCGATAATATATTATAGACAATTGTATTTTTTAGCTTTAATACCCTGTACATGCCATTTGAAATGAGAACTGCTTGCCCGACAAGAAATGGAAATTCATCTTACTTCAATCCCAATAAAAGGTGAGTTAAAACATAGTTTTACCAGTAATACCGTGGTCATCCTAAGCGGTTTATAATGGGGATACTTCTTACTTCCTGCTGTTGCTTGAAATCCTGATGGTTCTGAATGTTCTTAGGAAGGTGGTGACGTGAAATCATACATGAATTTTGTACATTTGTCCCTCTTCCTGCTGCTTATCCTGATCAGGGTGGGAGAGGAGACGGACAATGTCAGATAACACAGGGCACAAGGCTGGGCTGTATGCTAGACTTGCAGCTACACTATCACTGGGTGCACAGTCTTACATAATATGCCCATAAATTGTTAGGTCCCTGATGGCGATAATAGTGCTGCATTGTTTTTTTTTTTAACTTCGTACTTATATATCTAATAACCTATGAGATGTTATATAGGTGTGCTGACTACAAGTGTATAATCATTTTCATATTTTAATTTCAGGCAAAACACACAAGAATGACAGCATGATGATCATAATGGATGGAAGAATTCTGCAAGCAGAGTAAGTCTTAGGAATCCACTGGCAAAGTCCTGCACCAGCGTAGCTGCAGCTAAATGATGATTGAACAGCAAAGTAATTCATGCAACACAGTGCAGACTCTTCACACTTGCAGGAGAGAACCCTTCATGTGCAGGTTTACTGACGAATCCTGTACACAGTGCCTTGTTTTGTAAAGCACTGTCTTTTATCTGTATTTGAGCTGCCTTTCAACACCAAGCGCATGTCTGCACTGTGTTTCATGAATTATTTTGCTGTTCAATCATCATTTTGCTGCAGCTATGCTGGTGCAGGACTTTGCAAGTGTGTTTCTTAGAGTAAGAAAAAAGTAAAATGGAAACTGTCGGTAATCTGTTGTTTGTAAACATGTAAGCTAATTTTTCTCCTTGCATAGGGTCAGATGAGAAATTGGGTGGGGCTTAGCATGTGCTGTCACTCCACTCGTTTTAACCTAATATTTAATTACTTAAACTAGACTAAACTAATGATTGACAGCTCATCTTACTTCTCAGCTAATGTGGGTTTCGAGGCCTGCCTTCTCCCGTCACTGACAAGGCTTCTGTTTACAGAGAGAGACTCAAAGGAGCTTCCTGAGCTGATGAAGAAATACAACGGGTTTGAAATCAAACTAAAGGAACCAAACGGCTATGCAGTCAGAATCACAGACCTGGATGGAACCGTCTACTGGGGAAGAGATGAGATGCTGGAGAGCTGGAGTCACCTGTACCTTAGTGAGTCAACAGAGATGGTCGTCATTGGTGCCATCGATAACTTCCCGTCCTTGGCAGAGGGGCTACAGCTCATCGTGCTGGTAGACAGCCAGGGTAGAGTCTACTTCTATGAGAACGAGGTCCTGCATCTTAGGGCCGGTTTATGCTCCACGTTACGAGGCGTGCCATTAGGCGTGCTGTTGCTACGCAAGTAGTGTTGCTGCTCATACTTGTATGTGTAGTTTATGTCAATTTGCATGATTAAAAGTTATGTCCAGCAGAGGGCAGTGTGAGAACCATAAGAACATAAGAAATTTACAAACGAGAGGAGGCCATTCGGCCCATCAAGCTGGTTTGGGGAGAACTTAACTAATAGCTCTGATTTAAAGGAAAGACCATCTTGGTCGGCTTCTTTGTTTCTGGTTTTACTTGTTTGTATGACGTTTGGCATGAAATGTTTTATATTCACTGCCTCCACAGCAAGTTGCCGTGATACTGCTGCGACATTCTCCGTAACCTACCCGCTGCTCCACGTCGTATTGGTACTTGGCTCGGCCACACATCACTTTACCACCCCATGTTGAATGTCATTACATGTTGTTGGATGTCTTGTAGTAGGTAGTATTTCATATTTAGTATTACAGCTGCATGATTTTGGGAGAAAAGTCAGGTTTTTTTGTGATTAAGCACTGCAATATTTATAAAGCAAAAAGGAGTTCAAAATAAATGAATTTCTCACAAACACGTTTATGAGTGATTTTATTTAGTGGAATTCATACCACCTCGAAATGCAAACACGGCTTCGGGATGCACGGAAACACAATCGATGTGACATATTGTTTTACCCCTTGGCTCTTTACTCTTCGCATTAGCTCGTCTGTGTTGAGCCCCAAGCGGCGTTCTCAGCAACTCCTGGTCACATGGGTATTGTCAGGCATCACAGTGAGAAACCCCCCCCCCCCCCCCCTCCAGGGTTGTAGTCCTTCAACGCCCTTATTGCACCTGAGGCCCGACGGGTCACCGTGGAAGCAGAAGACCAGAACATGCGGGGGTGTCATATTATATTAGTACACATTAAAAAAATGATATTTTCAAGACATATTTGTCTCAGTTGCCAGGTGACACTACACTTTTTTTGAAGAATGGTAATGAGGTTATTAAGTGATTGATTGTATGGAGACATTTTCCATGGTGTCTGGCTTAAAAAAGAAAGTGGCCAAAACTGTATTATTGCCACTTAAGGACTGTAATGTAGTAGAATTATATGGCATCTCTGTTAAAACTTCCATTACTTATATATGTGCTATTATACATAAGGGTGAAAAACAGTGTACCTCCTTGAATTTTAACCCTGTTATTAATAGAGTTAAAAAGAGATTTAACATGTGGCTGCTGAGAGATCTGTCCAAACCGTAATGGTAAGGTTCTCTTGTCCAAAGCCGACGGGAAATCAGTCAGTTTATTTGTCCCTAGCTTTGGACATGCCTCAGTAGGTGTGGAAGGAGTAGGAGAAGATGATTTTCAATTTTATATGGCAGAATAAGCCCAACTATTTGAAAAAAGATGCTTTGTGCAACACCAGGAGGTATGATGGCCTAGAAATGTTAACTTATGAAACTTATTAAATAAGAACTTTAAAATAAATTGGCTTATTAAATTCATATAAGAAAGTGATCTGTAGCATCCGTTCCCAAAATATCTATTTATGTTAATGGGAGGGACAGAGACTACAAACTTGAAAAATTCCCAGTTAAATTGGCTAACTTTCATAAACAGGCTTAGCTGGCTTGGACATTAGCTTTTAAACACTTTTATATAACTCTTTTCCTAACTTGTGTTTTATATGGAATAGTAATTCTATATAAAAACAAATCTCTCTTTTTGGAAAGATGGTTTGATAATATTTTTCTGGTCAGACGATGGGCATCTGCTACTTCATGACGAATTTTTGATCAGGTTTAGATTTTCAGTTGCTCCCAAGAAATGCGCATTTTATACAGCTGTTAAGGCTGCAATGTATGTGTACTGACTGCGATCTTGTACTCCCAAGGGGGGGCTGTATTCACAAGTATAGGTGTTCGGAAAAGGATATGTTCTTATACATATGTTAGGAATATTATTACGAAGTGCACTTTTCCACACAGAAGATTATTTTGGACTTTTTGGTCATATGAACTGGATCAAAGTATGGTCAATATGTAACATAAATTGTGTTAGTAATAAAGTTTAAGAAGTCTTGTTTAAAAATGTTCACCGTATACACCCTGGTAAAGATGTTTTTAGAACATATAACTTGGATATTGAGTATTCTTGTGAATTTTGTGGTGTAGAGAGGGAAATAACTATTCCATTTAATTTTCGACTATATTTATACGAAAAGGTTTTGGACTGATGGAAAATTTTATGACAAGATTTTTTGTAATGTAGTGTTGAACGAATTTAACATTTTATTGTACTTTTCAGATGCACTGGACAGAAATATTTTTTTTGGTGCAACTTTCGATTATACTTGCCACCACACTGAAGTTAAGAACAAGGAAGGTGTAAAAACGTATGACATATTTGTTGATTACGCTATTACAGTCTTATCTGTGATATTTACCCTGGCCGTCTCTCTTTGTATGTACAATGTTTGTATGTGCTTAGTTCATTTGTTCAATAAAAATAAATTTCAATGTAATAATTAGCAAACGTTGTGAAAAATCAAGACGCAGTGTCAAACGCAATTTAAAACGCGACATGGACTTGTTACGCAAAGTTTGAGCCACGCGGAGCTCCATATTTGATGTTTCATGATCGCGGCGAAGGCAGCAAGACTGCGCGCATGCGTGTTGCAGATCGGGCAGTGACAGCAGGCTATTGGAGACGTGAACGTTACTGAAGACGCGTCCTCGCACCCTAGCAGGTAAGAGGACTCGCGTGTATCTCTGTTCGTGTATTTTATTTATCTAAGTTAGAAGTAAATTCTAACGGAAGGTTGACAGTGGCTTTGAAGACTAGAAGATGGAGTTGAAGTTTCGATTTTTCGGCCATTTTGACTGACGTACTTGAAATATAGTATGAGGAAATGGGGAAAAAACTTGTTTTGATCTTTTTGATGTTTAAATTGCTTGTTTAAAGGTATATTTTCAAGATATAAACAGTATTGTAAGTAATGGACTGTTAAAAAGTAATGACGGTGAGGTCCATACGGTACGATATCGGACTAGGGCGTTTTCCTTGTTATGTTTTTTGTACGGTTACTATAATTCTATACAAATTAAACAGTCAATTCTCGCAGGCTTATAGCGGCGTCATTCTTGAGTTAGTATCGATTTAATAGGTTTAGGGTTTTCAATCGAAAATATGCTTTGTGCTTCCGGTCTCGGGAAGAGCGCAGGTTTTCCCCGTCAGAAGTGAAATTCATCTACGGCCTATGATGAATTTAGGCTGTTCGGTTATTTAAATAATAATGTATGTGTCTTTGGTAACTGACGTTTACAATATTACGTTCAATCAGCAAACGCACTTTTGCTGTATTAAATGGCATCCGGGGTTACTGTCTCAGCAATGCTGACTGTCAGGGTAAAAGGTGTAAATGTGCTCTATTCATTTACATCAAGAGAGTGGTTATGACGATCATCTGTTTACTTCTTGCAGTCTGAAGAGTTTTGAAACTGCTGGATGAGATGGCCGTCGCTATCAAAAGTAGCCCTGTCAGCAAGAGGTGAGTTAAAAGCCTTCTTTATTAATATTTTGTTTTATTAATATTAACAGTGTTGTCCTAAGTTGTTTCTAAATATTATGAAGGGGATCCATTTTGTTTCTGGTTCTTGCTTGAAAGCAACTTGGTGCTGTTTTGGGCTGATCTGCTGTCCTTAGAAATGTTTTTAGGACTGTAAAAAAATGTTACAATGACATACAGTGATGTTTTTTTTTTAGTATACAGCATTTCTAAAAATGTCTTTTGACTACAAGCATCTATCATCATATTTCTGTTTTAGACACAACATACGGGATTATGGGAAGAGTAGTGAATATGGTGATTGTAAATGTGTGGAAGAATTCTGCGCAATGGGTAAGTAAAGAGTAAGATGAGAATTTTTGCTGTGTTTTGTGTACATGCAGAGTTGGGTAATTCAGGTCCAGAGAGTACAAGTCTAGACCGGGATTTTGTTTCAACCACCCAGTTGAGTATCTGTGACTGTGAGTCTTTAAGCTCAGCTGGTTGGTTGAAACAAAATCTTGATCCTATGATGCACCCCTCTATCCACAAAATAACTCTGTATTCATGCTAACTAATTTTCAAATGTGGACATGTGAAAGTAGAAAGTAGAAAGGCTTCAAAGCCAACCATGGATGGGACTTACCATGTGCGGTTACTTCACTCGTTTTAATCTTTATTAGGTTAAAGTAAACAGTGATTGACAGCTCATTTAAGTCTAACCCATTGTGGGTTTTGAAGCCTGATTTCTCCTTTCACAGATGGGGATTACACAGAGCTAGTGGAGAAATACTCGTTGTAGCCTAATATCTAAATATTTAAACTAGACTAAACTAATGATTGACAGCTCATCTTACTTCTCAGCTAGTGTGGGTTTCGAGGCCTGCCTTCTCCCTTCACTGACAAGGCTTCTGTTTACAGTCAGAGACTCAAAGGAGCTTCCTGAGCTGGTGAAGAAATACAACGGGTTTGAAATCAAACTAAAGGAACCAAACGGCTATGCAGTCAGAATCACAGACCTGGATGGAACCGTCTACTGGGGAAGAGATGAGATGCTGGAGAGCTGGAGTCACCTGTACCTTAGTGAGTCAACAGAGATGGTCGTCATTGGTGCCATCGATAACTTCCCGTCCTTGGCAGAGGGGCTACAGCTCATCGTGCTGGTAGACAGCCAGGGCAAAGTCTACTTCTATGAGAACGAGGTCCTGCATCTTATAGCCGAAAGTTTGAAAGACTTCTTCAAGGAGGGTGCGAGGTCTCCTCCCATTAAGAGCTATGAATATGGACAGTGCCTGTAACAGAGGTAATGTGTAATGATCATATGGAATTTTGTTTTTGAAAACAATCTGTTTCATTAATAATCTTATGAGACAGCAGTAGTTTTTTTAAAAGCAGAACACTAGAGACATTAATGAAAGTGTATGTTATGAAAAAAACGTAAAACCGGAGAATGGTTGTGATGATCAACTGTTAATGTCTTGCAGTGTGAAGAATATTTGGGCCTGTCAAAGATGGACAAAATTACAGAGGACTTGCAGAACAAGAACAAGGATGTAAATATAGTTGGGGTTCCTTTGCCGTTTGTTAGTGTTGAGTAAATAGGAGCTACAGAACTCCTCTTTCACAGCACTGTATTGCTCTAGAGTGTAAACTTGTATATTTGAATGAAATGTAAATATGAAGTGAGCATTAGTTTCCCTCTCATTCAAAATGTTATTTCAGTAGGATTCGTGTTGTGTTTTAGAACTTGCTAGCTGTTTAACACCCATCCACAAATCTAACTGCGTGGCATGGACTGTTTCGTTTAAAAAAAATTGAAACGTAAAGCATCCTTTTTAGATAATTTTTCCTCTGTATATCTACCTTTTTTGTAGAAATGAGTTGCCTTTTGCTTAATTTTCATGTGTAGCCATGCATTCTGTAAATCATTTATGTCAGTGCACCTGATTAATGAGGAAATGCTTGATGGTAAAAAATTCTGCATTAAATAGAAACTTTGAGATGGAATTCTTGCAAAAAGAAATACAGGACTGTTCATTTTTGTGTGCTTTTCCATTAGAATTCCAAGCATTTTTGTATTTTAATGTATAACATATATAATGTGTGTTATATTTAATTTGCTTTTGTTTTTATTTGGGTAACTTTATACTATTGCCCTAAACTTCTTGCTTGTAAATTCATACCTCTAGTACTTTACAGTAAAGTCTAAAACTTAAGTGATAACTTGGAACAATTTAATCAATTACCTGGATTCAGGTGCCATTTATTAAATTTACAATCAATAAACTGCAAGTTACGATTGAATCTCTATTTTAAGATATGTTTTAATACATATATAAAAGTATATAAAAGTTTGCAAAATTTGATGGGTGTGTCTGCTTCCCTGCAGCTAATTGGTCAAACTGAAGAGGGACTGATGACTGACACTTGCAGAGTGTTTCAGCTGCCATTCTATTCAGATACTTGGTCGCCGTAATGTGGGAGAATCCTGCTTTGCAGAAATAAGTGTAGTGGAACGGCAGCACTGTTTTTATTGTGATCTCATTGAGTTGTGGAAATTCTCCACTCACTACACTCAGATATGAGATCCATGGACCACCTCCATTGCTTCCCAGTGACATAAGACTGTGATGGGAAATGTTTCTCAAAAAGAAACACACTGCATCATGTGTGATTAATATCTTGTATCATATAATTAATAATAATTGACACTTTTATTAATCCCCGTGGGGAAATTCTTTATATGCCTCCTTCAACTTGCTCTTTGTAGAGCAAGCTGTCCGCAAAGGGCAGCCACCTGTAGCGGCGCCCAGGGGTTGAAGGGTCTTGCTCAAGGACCCACAGACATGCTGAGGCTGGGTTTGAACCGGTGACCTTGTGATTACAGGCACACTGCTTAGCCCACTGAGAAGACCATGCCTTCCCCCTCCAGGTCTCATAGCTTTGTACAGACAAACCATAGAGACCATCCTGACATCACCATCTGGTACAGGAACCACAAAGCCTCAGGCCATAAGTCCATCCAGTCAATAGTGGAGATAGCAGAGACAACCACAGGACCCTTTGCTCCTCACCTGCAGGCACACATACAAACACTGCAGCAAGAAAGCCCACTCCAACCAATGTGACCCCTCGCATCTGTCAAAATGCCAGTTCACCCCGCCTCCAACCTGGAACAAGGTTCCGGAGAATTCCGTCTGTAATGTATTTGAGTTTGATGTTGCGTCGCTGGCGGGCCACAAGGGGGCAATACTGCGCTGTGTACTGTGTGCGTTTTGCACTAAAAAGCAGTAAAAGAGAGAATACCCCCGCTCCATGTTTCCGCTTGTTGTCTGCTCTGGTTGTTCCATAAATCCAGTGATATAATAGATGTTAGTTGTGCATATTGATGCAAACATAACATAAATTGGCG
>JAOYFF010000001.1:2524646-2537291 GCA_025773925.1 Cryptomyrus ogoouensis | reverse complement strand
ACACGGGCGCTAAGGCAGCATTCCACTGTGCTGGAACACGCTGGCTGACACTGAACACGGGTGCTAAGGCAGCAGTCTAGGGTGCTGAAACATGCCGGCTGACACTGAACACAGGTGCTAAAGCAGCATTCCGCTGTGCTGAAACACGCTGGCTAACACTGAACATGGGCGCTAAGGCAGCAGTCCAGGGTGCTGAAACACGGTGGCTGACACTGAACACGGGCACTAAGGCAGCATTCCACTGTGCTGGAACACGCTGGCTGACACTGAACATGGGTGCTAAGGCAGCATTCCACTGTGCTGGAACACGCTGGCTGACACTGAACACGGGCGCTAAGGCAGCAGTCCAGGGTGCTGAAACATGCCGGCTGACACTGAACACAGGTGCTAAAGCAGGATTCCACTGTGCTGAAACACGTCAGCTGACACTGAACACGGGCGTTAAGGCAGCATTCCATGGTGCTGAAACATGCCGGCTGATCCCTGTACACATCCAACTTTTATCCAAGACATTCCTGCAGCTATAGAAATTTCTAGAGCTGAATGTGGTGGCTCTTCCTTTACCTTGAATAAGATATGCATGTGGAGACTTACTGTCTTTATCTGGCGACCAGCAGGGGGGGTGAATACATAGGCAGTGCATATCTTGGTCAGCTTCCATAGATGGAATCTGATTGGCCCCCTCCGCCACCATTCACCGATTCAAACATATCATTGGCTAATGATAAGGTTAGCCCCTCTGTGTGAATTGTGGTCCCAGTTATGCTCCCCAACTTAAAAAAAAATTAAATTGCCCCTGGAGCCCAGTGATGCAGTAGGAATATATGTATCCAGGCTCCAAGGCCCCAAAAACTCCCGCCATTGCTTGCTGATGCCTCCTGAAACAGCTCACCTCGTCTTCCACGCCAGGCATGAGTAATCACGGTGACAGGTGCTGAGACAAAGCGGTCTCTGATTTGCCGGGACGTCGATGTTGGGAACAGGGAGGCCAGCGGTGGGGGAGGGGGGGGATGAGACAGCTGACAGGCCCTTGACACGGCCACACTGTTGCTCGTGCGGATCGGACCACAGCGAGCACACCATGACGACCATCCCGGCGCCGTTAACGAGATGTCTCCCTTGCCGCCCCGCCGCTCGCCTGTCGCAGTGGGACTGGGGGGGGGAGGGCAGTATTGGGCAGGCATTTAATGAGAGGATGAGGGCTGGGCACAGCTGTAGGTGACAGGTCTCCATCGAGGAGGGGGGCAGATAGAGCTGGAGAGCGGAGAAGGCAGCCAGCACTGGGTGACAGGCGTGACGTTCATTAAGGAGCACCGGCCGGGTGAGAGGGGGACCTCCGGGTGACATGGAGTCAGGCAGATGTGACGGGAACCAGGCGGGGGGGTGTCACCGGCGGTAACAAGGAAGTGGGGGAGTGGGGGGCTGGGGGCCTTCGTTAGCCGGAGACCGGCGGCAATTAGGGGTGGTTCGAGCCGACAGGCCTGTCCTGAGCACACACTGTGTCGACTGAGGAGAGCAGCAGGAGAGGAGGGGTGGGGGGGCACAGTTGTCAGGATGGCCCCCACCAGTGAGACATGTAGCCACCCAGACCAGTCAGGACTATAATAGAATATGTGTGGAATTTGAACTGACAACTTTCTGAGTTCTAACTCATTGAGCCGCCCACCTCCCCCCCGATGAGAGTCCATGGCCTGACTGGGTGTGTCGAGTGCCCCACTGACCTGATGTCCTGTTCTCCCCATAGCTGGGAGATAACGGGTGCTGTGTACGGGAGCCAGTGTGGGGAGGTGGAGTCGGGATCCTCGCTAGTCCTCCTGCGGGATGGGGAGAGGAAGGTCTGCACCCCGTACCTGGACACCACCTCTTATGGGAACCTGCGTTTCCACTTTGTCATGGGTGAGTATCAGTCTGCCATCGTGTGTGTGTGTGTGTGTGTGTGTGTGTGTGTTTTTAATGTGCACATATGTGTGTTGTATGACAGGTGGTGGACAGTGTGACCCGGGAGAGTCCCATGAGAATGACGTCATCCTCTTTGGCCAATCGGAAGGCCGGAGGGAGCATGTGATCCTGGACACCCTGCCATATTCCTCCTACCAGGTATGAGGCAAGCTGAGCATTCTACTGAACACAGTAACAATTACTCTGAGATAAGAGTGAACACTGCTAAAGTGAGATTTACACAGGGCTCACAGTAAACAATACTGAACACAGTGAGATTCACACAGTGAACACTCCCCAGCACAAGGAGATTCACACTGGGCTCACAATGCACAAGGCTGAACACAGTGAACATTGCTCAGAACAGTGAGATTTCACACTGGGCTCACAGTGAACACGGCTGAACACAGTGAGATTCATACAGTGAATGCTGCTCGGCACAGTGAGATTTACACTGGGCTTACAGTGAACACTGCTGAAACCAGTGTGATTCATACAGTGAACACCGCTGAAACCAGTGAGAGTCACACAGTGAACACTGCTCTGCACAGTGATATTTACACTGGGCTCACAGTGAACACTGCTGAACACAGTGAGATTCATAAGAGAAGGCTGCTTGGCACAGTGAGATGGTCCTAGGTAATGGAGAGCAATGTGTCCCCCATGTGTCTCCAGTCCCCCTCGGTGGTGTCGGTGGCCCTGCCCCCAAGTCTGCAGACCCCGGTGACACGCTTCTGCCTGGAGCAGCGCATGCATGGTGGCTCGCACCGCCACGTCTGGGCTGTGGACTTCATGCAGCTGCTGCCCCTGCTGCCCAGCGCCCACACGCACGTGGCCCAGTTCTCCATCAACCTGGGCTGCGGCTCCTACCAGCCGGCCAACAGGTAGAGTGGCTGTGGGGCTTCGGGTCGCCCTCATGTCACAACCCCCTGCTGCCAGTGGCTGAGCCTGTGCAGCTCAGATTCCTGGTCTCTGCTCTCGGTTGTTAAATGAGCAAATGGCTGATTTACATCAATGCTACATTCAGATGCCAGGAAAGCTCCTTTTGTTTTGTGCATATGGCTGCAGGTGTCTGTCAAACAGGCCCCATCTTTTCCATACCTTGTATTTCATTGAGCACCTGCTGTCACGTTTATAAACAGAGACACGACCAGCTGTGTTAAAAGAATTCGCCTTGGCATCAGTTTCTCAGTGATTATAGCTTATACAGACCTACAGATCTCCTAAGATTTTGGTGTCTGGTTTGTCTTTGCGGTCATGTGGGTGTCACAGTGTCAGCCTTGAGTTTTCCACCAATCACGGTCGCTCCTGGTCCCTCCTGCACATTGAGTGCCTGCCAGAACTCTGTGCTGGACCCCACCTGGCCCACAGCACCATCTACTCCTCTGAGAACTACAGTGGGTCAGTATGTCTCTGCCTTTAGCCTATGGGCGTCTGTGTAGCCCGTGTCACTGTTTTGGGTGTGCAAGCCTATGTTTATTTTTGATATCTCCCCCTGTAGGTGGACCAGGATATCCATTCCTCTGCCCAATGCAGCCTTGACGGACAGCACACGGTTCCGCTGGAAACAGACTGGACTGGGCATGAGCACCATGTGGGCCATTGACAATGGTAGGCAGTATCCTTCTGGATTCCAACAGTGCAGTTCATCCTCCATAAACTGCACATATAATCTGTAACCTTTTTCTCAATAAAAATCTTTACCTGCTATGTCATCATGCATATCTCACAAAATATCTTTCTGGTCTTGCAATGTATACCCAACAAGGAAGGACAACTCCCTCAAACACCATCTGTGTGTTGTTCAATGTGCATTGAATAAAGAATGACATATCCCTTGCACACTGTCTGTTTGGCAGTGTACATCAAGTAAAGAAGGGTTAATCCCTCAGACACTGTCTGTTTGGCAGTGTACATCCATTAAGGAAGACCTAATCCCTCACATACAGTTTGGCAGTGTACACCCACAAAGAAAGGACTAATCCCTCATGTCACGTCTATTTGGCGATGTACATACACCAATGAAAGACTAATCCCTAACATGTGGCCTGTTTGACAGTGTATGTCTACTGAATAAGGACTAATCCCTAACATGTGGCCTGTTTGACAGTGTATGTCTACTGAATAAGGACTAATCCCTAACATGTGGCCTGTTTGACACTGTATGTCTACTAAGGGAGGACTGATCCCAGCACACTGTCAGTTTGTTTGCAATATACATTGAATGGGGAATAACTAATCCCCGCATACTGTCTGCTTGTCTGCTTTGCAGTGTATGTCATACCCCATGGAAAGACTGATCCCTCTCATATTTCCTATCTTGCAGTGTATAACACAATTTAAGGAAAGACTATTCCCATCCACACAGTCTGTCTTGCAGTTTTTGTCACACTCTACTGAAAGAGTAATTTCTCAAATACTGTATGCTTGTCTTGCAGTATACATCACCCTTATGGATGACTAATCCCTTACAGTGTATAATCCTAGCACTCTGTTTTCCAGGCTTGCAGTGTACACCACATGCTCTGGAAGGACTAATTCCCCAACCCTCTCTGTCTCCCTGTCTTGCAGTGTACATCGGCCCGTCTTGCCTCCGCTTCTGCTCTGGGAGAGGACACTGCTCTCGTACTGGCTGCAAGTATGTGTCTACCAGCCATCGAACCCCAGATCAATCACGCCTTTTCTTGTTCTGGTTATACCTGCTTGCTTTCAGAATAGGAGGGTGACCTGATCATGCCCCCCCATGCGTCCCCAGGTGTGACCCCGGCTTCAGTGGTCCCGCCTGTGAGCTGGCCTCTCAGAACTTCCCGGCCTTTCTGTCGGAGGGCTTCTCCAGCACACGGCTCTCCTCATACCACAGCTTCTCCTCACTGCGTGGTGCCGAGGTCAGCTTCGGCTGTGGCGTGCTGGCCGCTGGCAAGGCGCTGGTCTTCAACCGTGACACCCGGCGGCACATCGTCACCATGCCGCTGGACAGCAGCCAGGCCAGGTAGGGGGAGCCATGCTGGTCATTTAGTGACACTGCAGGTCACACGGAGATACCGATGTCCAGGGATGATGGAAACCCGAGACACCGAGACTCTGAAGGCGTCCAGAGAAGGATTCTGATCCCCGGCCACAAAAGGAAGCTGATATTCATAGATCAGTGATATTATGGGGTGGCGCTTCAGGAACCATGTGACCCTGCTTTCTCAATTTTACATCAGTTTGGAGTTCGGAATGTCTGGGAAATAGACAAACGTAATGCCATTCGTGTTGCGACAGGCGGATCTGAAATCGCCCATAAGATACACAGTGTGTCTGACAAAGCCAGGTGCCCCCCCCCCCCCCCCCCAGATTAAAAATTGTCTGTTTCCTGCTCTTTTGTCACCCGCTTGCGTTTGTCCTCCTGGTGCATAAAATGGATGGAGATGGAAGAGGGGTGGGGGGCTCATCTGCGCAGGATTGATACCACGCAGCTGGACTCGCAGTGATGCCTGTGTTTAATATCAGCCCCCCCCTGGGCACGTGCAGAGCCGCCACGCTGGCCGCCACGCTGGCCGCGATTAAAGCCGCTTCCTGCAGATGCAGCGAGCTGGAGCCACCTGGCTGTGCGTCTGCAGGACGGCAGAGATGAATCCGCTCGCTGATGGAGGCAGGGGGCCTCCGAAATAATTATTACCATACGAGGGGCTGTCATTTCTCAGGGAAATGTACATTCCTGTTTCTTTATGCTTTATTGCTGATATGTTCGCTGTGCTGAGAAAAAAAATCAGTAAAACTCTGTTTGACTTTTACCCAAATAGAGACTCCCACCTGGAGCTTCGCCCACCTTAGTGGAGCAGGGGGATGCAAGACCACCTCCCTGGTGCCTCCCCGGTGTCTCCCCGGTGTCTCCCCGGTGCCTCCCCGGTGCCTCCCCGGTGCCTCCCTGGTCTCCTTGTTCCTTCTCTCTTTTACTCACGCCCCCACTTGTACCCACAGGTATCTCCAGTTCACCCTGAGGCTGGGAAGTCGCAGCGCCCTGAGCTCCTGCCCTGCCCCTGATCAGCCTGGAGAGGGCGTCCTGCTCCACTACTCGTCAGATAACGGCATCACCTGGACGCTGCTCCAGCACTATGCCTATCAGGGCTTCCACGAGCCCAGGTGAGGCGGGCCATTCTGTGTGTGTCTGTGTGTGTGTATCTATGTCTTTGTCTGTGTCTGTCTGTCTGTCTGTCTGGTAAGGGCAGTTCCACACCTGTAGAGAGACAGTGCTAACTGGGACCCACTGAGTTACTCAGCACCATCTCTGGCCTTAATGAAGATAAATGAGGCTTAAGCACATAGCACAGTGGGTGGGGGGAGCATGGTGTCTCTAGGGTGATGC
Source organism: Cryptomyrus ogoouensis (assembly GCA_025773925.1). NCBI lineage: Eukaryota > Metazoa > Chordata > Actinopteri > Osteoglossiformes > Mormyridae > Cryptomyrus > Cryptomyrus ogoouensis. The sequence continues at coordinate 2,531,005 of JAOYFF010000001.1, read as the reverse complement.
TTCAGGGGGGAGCGTGGTGGAAGAGCCTACGTGATCTTACACTGAGTGATGTTGGCTCACGCCTGGCTAACCCCCCCCCCCCCCCCCCCGAACCTCCCCCGGGGGATGCCCCCCCGGGCCCCGAAGTTCGGAGGGGGGGTCCGCTGGGGGGGGCCGGCCCCCCCCGGGCGGGGGCCGGGCGGGTGGGCGCTGGATGAGATCTCCATGACCTCGGTGCTCTTCAACACCATAAGCCTGGACTTCAGCAATGTTCTGGATGTCACCCAGAGCCTGGGCTTCTACCTGGGACAAGTGCAGCCCTACTGTGACCATGACTGGACTCTGAGGTACCTACAGCTGGGCACCACCTGAGTGCTGCATGGTGGATGAGGTCAAAGGTTACTGATATCCTTCAGGACTGGGTAATGTAGTATAGCTAGGCGTCTGGTGTCAGTGTGTCACTTAGTGGGTTAGGACTGTGTGTCTGTGATCAGATGGTCGCCAGTTCAGATTGCAGGTTGGCAGAGTGATGTCACCGTTGGGTCACCGCTCTTGAGGAATGCCCTTAACCCCAAATGACCCTGCTTTCTAAAAAAAAACGGATAAAAGCTTCTGTTTAAGAAAAATGCAACTATAAAACGTACATAAAAGCCCTGGCTGGTCCATATCCTCCGTAAAGCACACGGCAGCATAAATCTCATCACAAAGACTCGGACCTTGGAGGTGACAGCTGTTGATCAGCCATTAAGAAACCACCAAAAAGACTTGCGGGGTCTTCATCCAGCTGCTCATTGGCTCCTCTTTGGCCCCTCCCTCAGCTTCTCCGGCCCACCCAGTCCCGGCTCTAGCATCCGCTACGTGGAGACCCAGTCCATGCAGATCGGCGCCTCCTACAGCCTGCAGTTCTCCCTGGTGATGGGGTGCGGTCGAGAGCCGTCTCCCAACATCGACACCCAGGTCCGCCTGGAGTTCTCCACCAACCATGGCCTCACCTGGCACCTGGTCAAAGAGGTGAGGCCCCGCCCACAACAGCCAACAGGGGTTCTGAAGCAGACACTGTCCTTGCGCTCTGGGGTGGAGCAGATGTTTGGGGCTTCAGTGTACTGCATGTAACAGACGCATGGTGACCTCATGTCGTTTCGTACCTCCAGGCCTGCCTGCCCGGGATGCCGAGCTGCCCCGAGTTTACAGCCCCCAGCGTGTACCACCCTTCCGAGTTCAACGACTGGAGGAGGGTCACCATGCCACTGCCGCACAAGACTTGGTGAGTAAGGCGCTTGTGCAGACTTACATGGGCACAAACCACGCCCACTGCATGGGCTGGGAACCTATCACAGAGCTCCATTAGTCACATGATCACATGACACAGTCCTGCGGGCCTGCAGGTGGCATAGCGGCTAAGGACGGCTAACCTGTGGCTCCCAGGGTGGGGTTCTTGCTTGATCCAATAAAATATCCAGCTGTTTAAAAAGTTAAATTTGTTTTTTTTTTTTTAAAAACTTTCATTTTTATAGAAAGAAGGAACAAATTCATACAGGAGGTTCAGATTCCAGGTTGGGCCAATGATGGATGCTGTGCACTCTCTGTCCACTAGGGGGCCAGCAGGAAACTCTCACCCTCAAACCTCCCCACCCAGTTTTTCAAGGGATGCCTTGATATGGAGACATATTTTCCAAACCTGAGCCCCCTCTGCCCCCTCCCCGACTTCTAAATGACAGTATCCTGGTTCAGTGCCTTCCGCTCTGGGTTCACGGTGCTCCAGCATGTAAATGGAGATTAAGGGGGCTGCTTCAGCTTGCTGAGCACAGATTGGGGTCAGGGGTCGCTGTGCAATAGCTCAGGTGGCCAATGAAGCGGGAAGCATGTGGCCCCGCCCACTCCCTCAGTCCCCAAACTCCACCCCATCAGCACGTGGCATGATGGGATAGGCACTGTGAAGACAACATCCATAAATCACTTTGGCGGGGTAGCAGAACGATCATCGCTCAGCGTTACAGACGCATGGCAGCTGTCACAGGAATCATCACTGAGAGTCGCTGAGGAGCAGAGGGATCAGCGCTCAGAGATATGTGATCATCCTCCCGCGGTTTACACGGTGCCTGGGGCTCCCAGAATGCCTTTCTCTCAGCTCCTGCACTTAATCCTCCTGTTAAGGGCTGTTTGCCTGTTTTCGCTCCTGGCTTTAGGTCAAGTGCCACGCGCTTCCGGTGGATCCAGAACTACTACGGCGAGCAGGACGACTGGGCCCTGGATGACATCTATATCGGGCAGCAGTGTCCGTACATGTGCCGGGGGCATGGTTGGTGCGACCACGCGCACTGCAGGTGGGTGGTGCTTCACCAGCTCACAGATATACCAACCAACAGAGCTCAGTGTACCTGAGCAAGCAGACCCTCAGGCACTCACCGCCCCTTCTGAGCTCCTTAAGTTTAAATGTACTTTCGATTATTTTTTCAGCTGAAAATGTACACTTGCTTCTCCTCCTTTCTCCCTCTCTTAGGTGTGATGATGGATTCTCAGGCCCAGACTGTCATCCCTCGTCTCCACTTGCCTCCAGCATCCTCTCGGACTTCGAATCCCAGGGTGCACTTCTCACGTCGTGGCAGGAGGTGATTGGTGGAGAGGTGGTGACCCCCGACCAGGGCTGTGGGGTCATCTCGTCCGGATCCTCACTCTACTTCAGCAAGGTGTGGGTCCCTTGTCGTCCCGTCCACTGGCACGCGATTTCCTCTGTGTGTTAATCTCATAGTGAAGCAAAGAGGGTTCTCTTCTGCCGTCTTTGTCCTTTTCTTGCCAACAGGATGGGCTGAGGCAGCTGGTGAGCTGGGACCTGGACACCGAGTGGGCGGAGTATGTGCAGTTCTACCTGCGCGTGGGTGGGGACTGGGCGGAATGTAACCATGCCGACAGCAGGGAGGAGGGCGTGTTGCTGCAGTACAGCAATGACGGCGGAATCAGCTGGGGCCTCATCGCTGAGATGTACTTCACGGACTTCACAAAGCCTCGGTGAGGGAGGGCAGGGGTGCCGAGGGGGCGTGGCTTATTGGACACTAATAAAGGGAGAGAATGATGAAGGTGTCAGCCCTGAGCCTGTTTATAAAGACCTCGAGCAGCTCCTTTGGGTTCAAACTACCTGAGTCTCAGTAAACAGACTCTTATTAAGATGACTCAGTTATAGTTTTCTTTCATACTGGAGAACGCCATAAGTGATTAACAAATGATCTACAAACAGCCCAAATTCTTTGCGTTTCGTAACAGCATCTATTCAACCATCCATCATTCATCCATCCATCATCATCCATCCATCCATCCATCAAACCATCCATCCATCCATCCATCAAACCACCCATCCATCCATCCATCCATCCATCATCCATCCATCAAACCATCCATCAATCCATCCATCCATCAAACCATACATTCATCCATCTATCCATCCATCCATCAAACCATCCATCAATCCATCCATCCATCCATCTATCCATCTTCCAGCCACTTATCCTTCCTGGGCTGTTGGACCTGAAGTCTATGCCAGGCAGCACTGGGCATGAAATTGGGCACCACCTAGATGGGGTATCAGTCCATTGCAGGCCCCGCCCACATACAATGAGGGAAGTATTTATTTGACCCCCTGTTGAATCCCTAACTCGACCCATTTATAAAAAAGGTGAAGTATAAAATTTCACTGGTAGGTATATTATTAACATCAGAAGATAGACTTTTAATAAAACAAACCAAAACAAACAAAAAATCTTTATGTAACAGGTACAAATCAATGTAATTTATTCAGTGAAATAATGATTTAACCCCCGACAAGCCAGCAAGAAATTAGGTGAAGTACATGTTGCACACAACACAAGTACTACTTAAGTATTGACAGATACCAAGCTAGCATTCACATTTAATGGCATTACTTTATTGAATAGTATTCTTGGGTCACTAACCTGTATACATCTTCAACCTTATCACCATGGGAAATACCAAAGAACTGTCTAAGGACATCAGAGGCAAGATTGTTGACCATCACAAAGATGGAAAGGGCTATAAGAGCATCAGCAAACAGCTCGGTGAGAAAGTGACAGCTGTTGGTCTGGGGCCCCAAGGAAGATCTCATGTGGCATCAATGACCTTATGAATGGTGAAGGCTAACCACAGAACTACATGGGAGGAGCTTGTTAATGATCTCAAAGCAGCAGGGACCACAGTCCCCAAGAAAACCTTTGTTAGCACAATATGCAGTTATGGTTTGAAATCCTGCAGTGCTCACAAAGGACCCCTGCTCAAGAGAGCCCATGTTCAGGCCCGTATGACATATGCCAGTGAACACCTGCACAAGAGGGCCCATGTTCAGGCCCTTCTGAAGTATGCCAGTGAACACCTGCTTAAGAGGGCCCATGTTCAGGCCCTTCTGAAGTATGCCAGTGAACACCTGCTTAAGAGGACCCATGTTCAGGCCCTTCTGAAGTATGCCAGTGAACACCTGAAGCCAGTGAGGCTTTGAAAAATGTGTTGTGGTCAGACAAGACCAAACTCGAGCTGTTTGGCATCAATTCTACTTGCTGTGTAAAGACTGCTGACTATAACCCCAGGAACACCATCCCTACTGTCAAACATGGAGGTGGAAGCATTATCCTTTAGGGGGGTTTTCTGCCAAGGGCACAGGACAGCTGCACCGCATTAAAGGAAAGATGGATGGGGCCATGTACCGTAAAATCTTGGATGAGAACCTCCTTCCTTCAGCCAGGACATTGAAAATGCATTGTGGGTGGGTCTCCCAGCAAGACAACAACCCTAAGCATACAGCTAAGGCAACAAAGGAGCATTAAAGTCATGGAGCGCCCTAGCCAGTCTCCAGATCTTAATCCCATAGTCTATCAGCCTAAAAACCTTAAAGATTTGGAGGAGATCTGCAAAGAGGAGTGGATGAGAATTCCTGCTGAGCTGTGTGCCAACCTGGTGACCAACTGCAAGAAACGTCTGACAGCTGCGCTTGGCAACAATGGTTATTCCACCAAGTACTAAAGCCTGTGTTCAAAGGGATCAAATGCATATTTCCCTAGATAAATGACAAATTGGTTGGTAACTTGTTACATAATGATTTTTTCTTGTCTTTTGCTGTTAAAACAAACCAGTGAAATTATACATTTCTCCTTTCTTTATTAATCGGTCAACTTAAGAGTTCTGCAGGGGGTCAAATACTTTTTCCCTCACTGTAGATAAAAAAACTGAAGTTAATAACAAAGCTGCAGTTAGAAATGTCTGTGATTAACATCATACATTATACATTTTACATTATACAATACATTTCACATGATAGGGTGTGAGAGGCTCTGTGTCTGCAGAAGCCACTTGGTCATTGGTGCCGCTGGTTCAGAGAGACCCTCCTCTTCCTGTTTCCTCCGCAGCTTCGTTCACTATGAGCTGCCCCAAGCCGCCAAGACGCCCAGCACACGCTTCCGCTGGTGGCAGCCCCTCCACTCTGGCGAGGGCTACGACCAGTGGGCCATCGATGACATCATCATCCTGTCCGAGCGGGAGAAGCAGATCGTCCCCGTGGCCAGCCCCACCCTTCCCCAGGTTAGGGGGCTGCAGGCAAAAAAGGGACATAATTCATACAGAGGGGGCGACCTCATCATTACCTCATCATTAGCCAATGGTCACTGCCTGAAGGATATTCCAGGCTGTGGGAGGGTGGTCACTGATCTGGGGGACCCGAAATCCCCCAGAGGCTGTCTGTCCGCTGCCTGAGTGTGACACCTGCTGCCCCCCCCCAGAACTTCTATGAGAAGCCGGCGTTTGATTACCCACTGAATCAGATGAGCGTCTGGCTTCGTCTGGGCAATGAGGGCATGGATAAGGAGGGCAACGGCAGCTTCTGTGCCCCCGCGCCCTCCGCCATGGTGTTCGGCCGCTCCGACGGGGACCGGGTGGCCGTCACTCGGGACCTGTCCCTGCGACCTGGATACACCCTGCAGTTCAAGGTATTCGGGCGGGGGGGGGGATCTCCTTTGGGCTCTCAGGTCACTTATCCGCCTTGTGGCCATATCGTGGTGTCCAGACTCACTGTAGACATTCAGTCCCAAAATGATCCCTCTGACCTGTACTGGGTCATTCTCATAACCTGAGAATTTTTTGGAAAAATAAAAAAAATGGATTTTTTGTGTAGGGTAGTTCACCTTAACTTTTTAAGTACAGTGGTACCTCAGTACTCAAACTCATTAGAACTCGAATTTTAAGTCGAACCAACCAATGACTCGATCTGAATCTCAGAAGTCAAGCCGTGAACGCCGACCTAAGATAACTTGTACGCGGGGAAATGAGTCACGCGGCACGTCTCTCAGCGGAAACAAAGGGTAACGCTTCAGTCTCAGCCTCGCATT
>JAOYFF010000001.1:2488850-2502390 GCA_025773925.1 Cryptomyrus ogoouensis | reverse complement strand
GGCAGATTCAGGGGGCCCAGCACTTTACAGGGGCCATAAATAAAGTATTTAATCAAATCCAGGGCAAGAGTTACAGGGGAAAAATTATAAAACTAACATAAAAATTGAGTTGGAAGATTTAAAAACACATTATCTAGTTTTATGTTATTTGATCTTGAATCTCTTACAGTTGGATATTTGTTATGGCAAATGGTTGAAAAATCATTAAATCACAACAAGAAATTTTAATATATCTAAACAGATACGGTGATGTCAGTTGCTCTACAAAAAAACATATACAGTGGTACCTCAGTTCTCGAACTCACTAGAACTGTTTTGAGTAACTTTTGAGTATATCTCAAAAGTGCAGAACTTTTTACTTGTAAAAAGCACTTTTGCACCTGCTGGTAGAATATGGCCCTAAGGTTGTTGTATTTATTACAACTGTCCCTGTTTTTGTCCCAGGTACATGTTTTACTTCTCCTTTCCTATGTGGTTATGCCTGTCACTGTAACCCAGAAAAGGGTTTCATTCTGCACTCGGATTCACTCCAGTGAGACAAGGGCGGATGTTTCCTGATATTCAGTGATGTGTTTAGCTGTGTTCTCTGCCCTTCCAGGCTGATGCAGTGCTACCCGCACAGTGACAGGACGTTCAACCCCGGGCTGGTGTGGGGTCGCATCTCACCCTTCCATCCCAGATTGCAGGAGGACAATATGGTCGAAATCAGCATGACTGCTGAGTGGCTGCCACATCCGGTCCCGTTCACAACCCCTCGTGAGGAAATAATCGAAATTATTATGTCATGTGTGTTTCTGTTTATATGTTGAGTTTTGGGCCAGGCACTGTCTGTCACCTCAGAACTCCAGCGCTGTAGGTTCAAATCCTGCTCTGTCACTGTGTATATGAAGTCTGTATGCTCTTCCCATGCTCTTCCCATGCTCTTCCCATGTTCTTCCTGGGACTCCTTTGGGTCACATGGTCTCCTCCCACAACCCAAAGTCAGTTAGGGGCATTGGTGCGTCTGAGTTGCTGTGTAAATGTGTGCCCTCTGATGAACATTCCATCCAGGCTGTTCCAGAGGGACCCCCTTTCCACCCCCTTTACCTTTAGTCTGTATTGCATAACCAGGTGGCAGAACAGTGGATTTTGAGTATTGAATTGTTTTTGTGTCTTAGGGAGTTTCATGCCTTTGGAATGTAGCAGGAACGCGGGTCCCTGTATGTTGGTAAAGATGTCAGCCTGGTCTCCTCTGTCACAGTCAACAGGACGGTGCGGAACCTGATAGAGGTGCTCTGCTTCGTGCTGGAGGCCACTGATGCTGATGCAAGCCAGCACCTCCTCAAGTTCTGTGACTCTGAGGAGTTCCTCAAAAAGTGAGGAACATCACCTAAGCCTTTGACTGTGCATTTTGATCCTGGAAATTCAGTCCTGCTGTTCTGTAGATATAGTTTTTTTTTTTTTTTGGGGGGGGAGGGGTGACAGCAAAACTTTGGGTGCTTTCCAAAAATAAAAATAAAATAACATGAAAAAACAATATTATATACAAAATAGACATACAGTTTAGAGCTGAATAGCTGAATCACAGTGCAGTGAGACCTTATAATCTCCTTAGCGACATTACCATAGCGGTGTACGCCATCGTTAATCTCTGCAGGATGTTATTTCTCCTACAGTCCCTGTGTTTCATTAGACCTGTCCTGCTTGCCCTGCGCTCTCTCCTCAGTGAGGAAATGCTAGGAAGGCATGAGAGCATCCTGACGTGCCAGAGGTTACACCTGCAGGTTTCACTCAGACTCCTGCATCAGGACCACGTGAAGGAGACTCTGGCCCGCGATGTGAGAGCCGTCACTGGCCCGTTCTCTTGTGACAGCTGTAGAAATATTTTACGTCTTTTGCGTTTTGCAAATGCAAAATTGAGAAGGTAAAACAACTTCTTCTCTAGCATGAAGACGACAGCTGCCCCTTTGACATCAACCGCCTTTTGCGTTCTGCTTTTGTCTTCAATACATCGAGGTAAACATGCCTTTATGTACGTTACTGTTTACCATATACATGATGTGGTGAAAAGTGATGAACAAGACATGATACACCTTTGTGTTTCCCAGGGAACATGTTGTTTGTATTTTAATAGGTAAATAGGTCTGTAGTGCTCTTCCCAGTGTCAGTAAATATATTTTGCACATTAGATATTAGACAGAAGTACCATTCAAATAATATTATTGCTCTTGTATTGGTCTAAGAAACTAGCCTCGGTCACAGATGAATCATAAACCACCAGGTCCAGGGACTGCCTGACCCTGCTCTCTCGAAACAATGTATTTTGCGTTGGAAAAAAAGTGTCAGATGAATAAATGAGTAGTAAAGAATTTTCTCATTGAATCTGCTCCCCACAGGACTGCTCTGGAGACCCACCTGAAGTACTACAGCAAAGAGATTCGGCAACTCATCCAAAGCCAGGTGTGATATTTTCATCGTGTCCTGCTGAATGATGGTTTTTTGGGGCTCCCTTAGGACTGGCAGATCCAGTCACTACAATTTTGAAACCGAACTGGTACTGAATTTGAACCAATTTATACACCTTGCAGTATGGAAACAATGTGGTTCCAATAGCAGAAGAGGTCCAGACAATTAGCGGTTTGCTGTGTGGATTTTCCACAAGAGAACTGGAAGATGCCATCGGTGAACTCCAGAGAACCAAGCATCTGAGACTGGTAGCACACTCCGTCTCTGACTTATATAGGGTGTTCCTCAAAGTGACTTAATGCCCTGTATAAAATCAGAAGCAATACGTTATCTGATATTATTTGTTCATGTAAACAACACATATGCCTCTTTGGCTCAATACATGAAAGTTGTTGACTTATAGCCCTAAATAAAAGTCTTGTGTTGACACAATGTGTGTGTTCTTCCACCTGTTTTTAGACTCGCGTGGAGTATGAGCGAGGTAAGCCTGCAGACGGACCAACACCTCATCGCTCGACATGTGCGCCTCTGTTCCATGTGGTCCAACAGCCCAGCTTTCATGTCCTTCCTGTGCTGCCGTGTTCTGGACTGTTCTCGGCTCATAGGAATGAGGTTTAATATGCTGAGCACATCGACCAAAGTGGAACAGGTGTTGGTCGGTATTAGATATTTCGATCAGTGACATATTGATCATTTCCAGACTAAAATCTATTCACGTAGGCTTATAGACCACATTGGAACAGAAATTCCCCTTAATGACATCAGACTGTGAAATAATTTAGGAATGATGGGTCTTTTGTCACTCTTATGGAGAGGCGGCAGTTGGCTGCGGTTCAGGTGCAGTGCTCAGAGCGATTACAGTAGCTGCTTGTCTCATTTTGGGCCCAGTGGTGCTACGGCTCGACCATGCCCTCAGCCGGCTGCTGCACACATTCTTCAGCAACTTTGACTCTGATTACCGAAGCGAGCAGCCATTCCGCGGTCCCCAGCCCCTCAGTGCTGACGTGGCCAACAACGACGAAATCCTCCAGCTGGACCTGGCTGCCCTCTACAAGCTGGAGCCCAGCTGGATAGCCAGGTATGTGGGCAGTCTAACTGGTCGTCTTGATTTTGAGCAGTTAGAAGAGTGTCATCCCTGCCTCAGTGAGACAGAACCTCTCCAGATGAGATTCCACTCTACCTTGGAAACTATTTAAGATAGGGGTGTGCTATCTGACGATATTAGATCTGATTAAGGAACTGATTAAAATGTCTCTGCAATCAGTCTTTACGGAGAGATTGTTAGTATCGTTCTATAGTGCAGATTCTGTCAGTTGCGGTTCTGCGGATCATGCACGCACTAAAGTTGTTCTGTCAGCCAAATCGACACGCCAGCAAAAAGGAAACCATCAGTAGCCCCTTGGATTTCTTCCTCGCTACCTTTTATTCACTCGTCCCAACATGCAACACATTCCACAACACAACGTAGCTGCATGGACGTCATGGAGGAGTCAGTTTCTAAAAAGAATTCAACATTGGTAATATGGAACTTGGTTGGATTTTCCAAAACTGATACAGCGCAAAAACTGTTATTTGCACAGATAAGTTTCACATGTCAGAAGGCAGCATGACAAACATTTTACTGAATGAGTATGTTGACAGTCAATGTGAGTGCATCTTCTGCCACAAACATGCGGTAATTTGCAAAATAGTCTTAAAAACGGACATGACAAAGAATCGTGATTAGATCGTGGAGTGTGATCCTGCCTGAAAAAGAATTGTGATATTATATTTTTGTCATGTCGCCCACCATTAATTTGAGGTTAGGTAGTACAATACAGTAGCTGCATACACAAAACCAGGGGCTACATTTGACCCTTGAACTCTACAGCTGTGAGGGGAATGCGCTACCCAGGATAGCTACCATACCTCCCCGGCAACAGTGACAGTGCAGAAATGTAAAGACAGCAGTGTGTGGAGACATTCTGGTGTGTGAATATCGCCATTAAAGAAGCCAAGTGATTAAAGAGAGCCTGACACGTTTAATTTATCACAATAAAGCCAAAATCATAGAAAGGTGTACCATCTGTCGCAAGTCTGAGCTGCGGATTTCATAAATCATGAATAAATAAACAGGTCCAGTCTGCGTTTAAAGTTGGCTTTTCTCTCTCTGCCTTGACCTCCTTCTTTGAAAGAGAGTAATGCACTTTAAAACCCTTTTTAACCATTCTTTTGTTCTGTCTGCGTACAGATTCTTTTGAAATATTCACATGAAATATTTATACGAATCGCTTTGTCTCTTCTCTCGTGATAAGCATTAAGCATCAGCTTCCTCTAAAGCCATCCTTCATTTGTCCCTTTGGTCACATCCAGTCTTGATTACTTCTGCATCTCATGTGCCCTGACCTACGGCTCGAAGCAGCTGTGTGAGGCTGCACTCTCAGAAAACATCAGCACAATCCTGTCTCTGGGAAACAAGCTACAGTGCAACAGGAAGTAAGATCCACTCTTCTGCTTGTAAACGATGGCTCTGAGGCTGGATCATTGCTTGACCTTGACGCTGACTCCTGACAGTTTTGTATTTCTCCTGCCCTGAACCTCAGGATGAGCTTCCCAATTCAGATCAACAGCCTGCCTTATGAGTCCATGCTGACCTTCCGTCTGCTGGGTTCGAAGCAGGGGAAGACCCCGGAGCTTTTGCGATGGGCTGTCCTGCCCCTCTTTGCTGACAAGTAGGTGGCATTTGCTCTGTATGTGTAGGGGGCTGCTGATGTCGAGTCAGTGATGCTGAACGCGGTGGCTCATCACCATGGCATGGCAGTAACACGTTGTGTCATAACATATCTATTTTCGTGGCATTTTTGGTACTAACTCTGCTCTTCCTGCTAACGATGATGGCTAAGTTTAAGTTTAGGTTTAGGTTTATTATGGCCTGTGTGGATGGTAATGGACGGACCGTGGACGTTAATGATGACTTGCTGTCTTTCTCAGCAAACTTGTCAGTGGCACAGTTCTGTTGAGCATGTCTGCACTCGAAGAACTGACTGAACCACCAACACCTGGAGTGTCAGACAGCCACAGGCAAGCCACAGGAGTCATTCTACAGGTGAGCAATTAAAGTTGCTGCCCCCTGGTGGCACACCTTGGATATTGCACATACACCTCCCTCCTATCAGCTAGTGTATATAGTGCCAACAGTGTTCTGGCATGAAATTTCATTGTTCATCTTATCAGCCCCCCCCCAAGTTTGCATAAGCCGGTTACTGGTCTCGCAATTATGTTTTCCGTGTCCCTTGTACTTAAGCCAAATCAGCACTCCAACAGAGTGGGACTGTTTATTTATCTGTCTTCCACTTGCCAGGTGGAGTTCCCAGATACACACAGATGGGTGTATAAGAGACCAAAGTCACTCGCCTGCTCCTTGTTTGTCACCCCTCCCTTTGAGGAGCTGCACAAGAAGATTGTGAACGTGTCCCAGAAGCACAGCGTGTCCTTGTGAGTCATCCTCGGTCCCGAGGGGGCTAACACAAGATGACTTGCCCATTTTGGCCGTCCTGTGTGTTCGACGAGCACCCCTACCTGAAATCTCGTCTTCAAATTTGTGTCCCAGCTTGACAGAAAATGAGAAGGCCTTCCTTTGGAGCAAACGGCACTCGTGCAACAAAGACAACACCTACCTGCACCTTCTCCTCTCTGGCGCCCCACAGTGGACACCAGAAGACCTGTCGGAGATCTACGGCATTCTGGAACACTGGCCACTGCATAACCCGGAGGAGGCTCTTTTCCTACTCAGTGATTGGTGGGATTTCATGGCGTTTGCCTGCAGGAATTTGTAGAGCTTTTGATATGAAATAAAGCACAACCACTATGAAGCGGTCAGCTTCTGCCAGTGCCGCTGTCATATGCGATGTTGTCATGCTGTATGTCCAGCTTCCAGGACCAAAATGTGCGCAGAGTGGCAGTCCAGCGTCTGGAGCAGCTCTCAGATGTGGAGCTGGAGGGCTATCTCCCTCAGCTGGCCCAGGTGAGGGCTCTGGCTCTACGGCCTGGAGACCTCCATGTTTGTTACTTGGCACCAACAGCAGGAGTGAGCTAAACTTCCCCCCTCCCCCAACCATCCACAGGCTCTGAAGCTGGAATGGAACCTGGATGGGCCCCTGATTCTCCTCCTGCTCTCCCGATCCCTGCAGAGTGTCCGCACGGCTCATCAGCTCTACTGGTGAGTGCAAGATCGGCATCTCATCAGGATCAGGTGTGATAGGGTTAAAGATCATGGTGAACATTAATGTATCATAGCTTAGCAAAATCCCCCAAAGGCAGAATTTCTCTCAAAGTTAGGAAGCATTCTGTGAAGGCCACCTAAGAAGGAGTGGTACTGCCGCAATCGATGCTGTAATGGCTGGCGGCTCCTCTGTACTCCACAGGCTACTGGAGGACGCCCGGGAGACAAATAAGCACTATCAGAGCTGGTATAGCAAGGTACAGGCCGGACTCAGGTACTGCTGCGGGCGGCAACTGCGGCAGGAACTGGAGAATGAGCACCAGCTGGTCAAGCTGCTCATGGCAGCGGCGGAGCGGATCCGCATGGCGGACAAGGCCAAGAGGAAGGTCAGAGTTTGTATGAGAGGCCTGTTGGAACCTTCATCATGTTGTGTATGCCTCTCGCTCCTGTTACGGCTGGCACTTGTGGAATGTGGTATACAGCATTTGCAAATCCTGTTTCTGGTCCCTACAGGATATCTTAAAACATGAAAGAATCAAAATTAGTGACTTCTTCAAGGGAGGGGTAATGTGTCGCCTGCCACTTGACCCTGCCCTCCTTGTGCGGGATGTGGACATAGAGGTAGATCCCACCGCACTGGTGTCCTTTATGTGGCCAAGCCTGGTTATGTTATGCACATCTCTCAAGCTCTTCATTATCTCTTTTAGGCCTGCAAATTTTACAACTCCAATGCAGCTCCTCTGGGAGTGTCCTTTATCAACGCTGACAGTCTGGGCAGAAACATTTCCATCATCTGTAAGGTACTGTTGGACGATAGGAGGAGGACTGGAGGCGAGCATAAGACTGAGGATCGATGACTAGGTCATATGGCTTTGACACTTTCAGAAAGTTTGTTCCTCAGTCAATGATTTTATCCAAGGTGATTTTAACACCGGAGGCTAAGCTAAGGGTATAAACACAGGCTTCTGTTTTTAACCCTCTGGAGTCGACGGCATCATCGGCGATGCCGCGTATCTTTCTCGTGTATTTCAGTTCATAACTCGCTGAAATCTTATTATACAAACATGAAAAAAACGCTGACTAAATCCGTAATCTGTCTTCTTTTCAAAACGTTCATTGTCGGAAGTATTAAAGTTTTTAAAATTAGGTTAAATCGGCAAAAAAGTAAACCATGTCACCTTACTTTGTTTTACCTGCATCGGGGGCGTCATGCCCCAGTCAGTGAAAGTGTGTTTCCTACCCCTAGACCCCAAAAGTTTAACACCAGAGGCTAAGCTAAGGGTACAAACTCAGGCCCGTGTTTTTAGCAATGAAGGCTAAGCTAAGTGTACAAACACAGGCTTCTGTTTTTAACATTGAAGACTAAGCTAAGGGTACAAACTCAGGCCCGTGTTTTTAGCAATGAAGGCTAAGCTAAGTGTATAAACACAGGTTTCTGTTTTTACCACTGGAGGCTAAGCTAAGGGTACCAACACAGGCCTCTGTTCTTAACACCCAATGCTAAGCTAAGGGTATAAACACAGCCCTCTGTTTCTAACACCGGAGGCTAAGCTAAGGGTACAAACCCAGGTCTCTGTTTTTAACATTGAAGACAAAGCTAATGGTACAAACCCAGGTCTCTGTTTTTACACTGATGGCTGAGCTACTGGTACAAACATCAGCCTCTTTTTTAACATTGAAGGCTAAGCTAAGGGTACAAACACAGGCTTCTCCTGGGTATTAGCCAGGCCACCATGCTTTATGGTTTAAATACCTGGTTTGACAAGGGTTTGTGTTTGGGGAGTTTTTCAGGAGTTGTCAATGTGTCTTGCAGACTGGCGAGAACCTGGGCCAGGACATGCTGGTGCTGCAGGCAGTCCGTGCGATGGACCACATTTGGCTGGAGAGTGGCCTGGATATGCGCATGGTTACTTACAGGTGTGTCGCCACTGGAAGAGACCAAGGTGAGTCTTTGCAATGGGTTCCATTGGTTTTATAGTCTGATGGCCAAAGCAGAGAGGCTGAAGAAGAGCTTCTGTCCTCAGGCAAAAAACATGCCGAATGACTCAGAGTTGCCAACTCTCATGCAGCAGGTGTGACAGTCACGCTCATGCAAGAAATCTTATGGCAAATCTATATTATTCCATTAAAAACCTAAAGTTAACTTCAACAAAAATGTTGGAGTAGTTTGCAAACCCTAAAGACTATTTACAAGGTGATAAAACCATAATACCAACATGTAAACGTGTATGCATGTGTGTGCAGACTGGAACTGAAAATCTCATGCCAGTCAGCAACCCTGGTGACTTATTTACAATTGTCAGTTCATTATTAATGTCTCTCATTTGCAAACTGCTTATAAGGCTATTTTGCATTACTTTTGTGCATAACCTTTTATTTATTTTCTGTTTAGCCTTTGTCTTATCCTACTACACCTACCCCTCCAAATCCATGTGACAAATAAAATCTGGAATCTTGAATCCACAGTCACCACACACTGGGGGAGGAGTGTGGAGAGACACCTATACAGATGGCGTCCTACTGACTCACGGGTGACTTAAATCACACATTTGAGTTAATGCGAGGTTCACACAGGGAGTCGTAACTCTGCATCTTTAACGATGTAATCAAAGCTGAGGTGGAATTCCGAACATTCTGCAGGTCTGGCAGGTGGCTGGCTGCTCCTGTCATTAGCAGTTATAGACACTGCAACACAGTGAACATCTGCAACACAGTGAACATCTGCAACACAGTGAACATCTGCCACATAGTGACAGTGACAGACAGAAAAAAGGCAGGAGGAATTCTGGGTGCTCAGGCTCTTGTTTGTCCACATGCCTTTCACCGTGAGAACGTGTGCTCACGCGTGCTCTTTTGTGTGTGTCTGCGCGTGCGTCTGCGTGTGCATGCCGGCCCTACACCAGGACTACTGGAGGTCATTCCTGAGGCAGTGACCCTGGCGCAGATCCAGCAGGAGTGGGGGCTCCGTGGCCCCCTGCGGGAGGACACTCTGGAGAAGTGGTTCCACATGTGGAACCGCACCGAGGAGGAGTATGAGGAGGTGCGAGCACCGTTCCCGGTTCAGACTGCCATTGATACTGCAGCTGAGCAGAAAGCTAAAGAATAACTTTGAATTATGGGTAAACAAACATTTAATAAAGAAACCACTGTAGCCCATTAAGTGAGATCTGCACTCAGAGGGACCCTGCAGCTATACAGAAAACTATTGTACAAATAAGGGTACAGTTTTTAAAAACAAGGCTGGTGATTCCTTTGGATGAAAAGGAGGTGCAGACTCACTGAGGAGGTGCTCCTCCCTCCGACTGTACCTCCAGGCTGTGATGAACTTCCTGCATTCCTGTGCGGGCTGGTGTGTGGCCACCTTCATCCTGGGCATCTGTGACCGGCACAACGACAACATCATGCTGAAACACAGCGGGCACATGTTCCACATCGACTTTGGAAAAATCATGGGCAACGCCCAGAAGTTTGGCTCCATCAAGAGGCAAGCCCCACCAGCTATCCACACAGACCAGCTCTAACTCTCAAGGCTGTACCTGTTATTTCACAGCTGAAACACTGGATGTTTCATTTTTAACTCCCATCCATCCATCCATCCATCCATCCGTCTTCTACTTTTTATCCATTTCAGTGCTCCGGGGATTGTTTGAATTATTTAACTTAAAATATAGGAGAAATTAACAGGAGAATGTAGGAGAAATGAACACCGTAAATAAGAGATTCAGAATGAAATATAGGTGAGTTACCTGAGTAATGTAATGGAACTGTAATTTGAAGTATATATTCAATGGAGGTGAGGAAGCAGCTAAAATCTCAATTTAATTTCACAGTGCAATAAAATATCTCTGGAGATAAAATACAGCCCCTCTAAGATTCTGTGGAAAGTAGAGTTTCAGACCCAGCAGAGAAATGTTCAGAGATGCATAGCAGCAGGTTCCATTCTTGTGTTGTGTTCTCATTTTATCTAGAACAAATAAAGCGGAAATAAACGAGTTTTCACTTGATGTTGTTCCCCTGGGATACCTTCTGATTGACTGGGACGTTCTCCTGGCTTTGCAGAGACCGCTGTCCGTTCATCTTCACGTCCGAGATGCTGCACTTCATCACGGGTGGGGGCAAGATGACGCAGAGATTCCAGAGCTTCGTGGAACTCTGCTGCAAGGCCTACAACGCCATCCGCGGGCGCTGCCCTGTACTGCTAAGCCTCCTGGAGCTGGTGAGAGCATATTCTAGCAGAGGTAGGCAGTTCAGGTCCAGAGAGTAGAAGTCCAGGGCGAGAGTTTGTTTCAATGAGTTGAGTGTAAAGAGTCACAGTCACAGAGTACTGAACTGGTTGGTTGAAACAAAATCTTGGTCTGGACTTTTACTCTCTGGATCTGAATTACCCACTTCTGCATTCTAGAATGTCTCTCAAGGAGAGAATGCCCCTGATCACACCCAGTATTGGAATTGTTCTAAAATCCACCCTATAAACACAATACACCTGTTCATTAGTGCACATTTAGCTGTAAGATGATATCCAATGGGGGGCTAAGTTAGCAAGGCTAAAATAGACGTGATCACAACACAAGGCCTGTATTGTATATTTTGCTGCTGCTTGGATTTAAAATGTGTCCTACAGTCATTTCCCGTGTGGTACTTGTAGATGACTGGAGCTGGGTTACCCGAGATGAAGAACAGTCAGGATTTGCAGTATGTCTACAACAACCTCCGACCTCAGGATTCTGACCTGGAGGCTGCATCATACTTCACTAAGTACGTACCTCCAACGGGTGGCATAGCGGTTGAGGAGGTAGAGCTGGGACTCAAAGGTTCAACGCCCAGGGATTAGGATACATTACTCTGACTCCTGTTATACCTTAGAGTCAAGTTATGAATGCTACAGTAAACGGACTTGAGTTTTGAGGGTCAACTTGTCTAATTTAGTCTCAATACAATAACCTACAAAACAGATTAGAATAAAAGAGATGCCGAACTCAGTCGTGATGAATGATACCCTACAGTGTAAGAAAGGTTATAGATAATTACCCTCCGGCTAGCAGAGCCTGGATAGCCTCCTCCTACCTGCTAACACCCAGTTTGTGTCCTCGCTGCTTATTCCTGCCTTGTAGCTGCTTCTCATGGGAAACCCAACTGTTATGTGACTTTTCCCTTCCACCAGGATGATTAAGGACAGCCTTTGCCTGAGTCTGCCAGTCAAGTTCAACTTCCTGATCCACAGCTTCGGCCAGTCCCTCAAGACCAGGCAGCCGCCCCAGCCGGTGCCCAGCCCCCACACCAACATCCAGGAAGCCGTCATCCAGAAGTTCTCAGACAAAGGCAGGACAGTAGTAAGTCTCGCCCCTCAGACACCTGAACGGTCATTTATGCTAAACGTCAGTGTGACGAATCCTGAACCTTAAAAATAAAAGGACTTATAATGTGTCATGAAGAAGTCAACAGTCAGCAGCTAAATCTGTGTATGGTAATGTGCCAGGCATAAGCAATCAACCGACCAACCAACCAATCAATCAGTTGGTCAGTCAGTCATGGTAGCTTGGACTGTGACCACAACTTTGCTTAAGACTTTACTTCAGCCTTCCATACTCAATATTTTGTACATTATACTTCAAAGATCTTTAAAGTTCTCAGAAATGTGGTCATAAATGTACACATTGGCTGCAAAATTAATATTTTATTGCCGTCGTATTTGCAAATGGTGGTTAGCTAATCATGGAGTGGTGTATTTTGAATCCATATTGTGCCCATATTGTTTGTAAATTAAATAGCTCATATCCATTTCGCTAACTGCACTTCATGGTACTGAAACGATGAACCTTGGAACAGACATATGAGCTCCATGTGAAGATCGAGGATGGTTATCTGACCTGCGAGAAAACCTTCAGCGAATTCGAGATGATCCACAAGGAACTTCAGAAAAAGTTTGTGGAGTCCTTGCTCCCACAGTGAGTACAAAGACTGTAATTCTGCGATATTCTTCTGCGTATGATGGCTGTTGCACAATGGCTGTTATCACATGTTGTAGCACCTTCTCAACTAGCTTGCTGTCACCTACAGAGAGCAAGTTGGGGCAGGAGTAAAGAGAATTTCCCCAAGGGGATCAATAATGTATCAGTTGTTGTTATTATTATTTAATTATTTTCTGGGATATCCCTGTGGCTTCTTTGTCAGGCAAAGCCCAAGACATCAGGACAGGTTTATAAATGTGGAAAAAATTGCAGAGTAGGTGGCTTGTGTTTATTAATGTTGCTTTTGTAGTATAATGTTTCTGTTTTGGTGTAATTTTTGTAGGCTTTCCTGTAGTGCATATGGGATGATGCCTGTGCAGAAAAGAACAATAGGGACAGTGAGCACTGTATCCATTCTCTAGAGGCGATGGATGTCATGAGCCAGATCTGTGTATTTGTGTGTTTTATCTGTTTGTGTCTTTTGTAGGTTGTGTGTGTCTGGTAAGGTGATGTCTGTACATGTAATGTATGTGGTTTTGTTCTATTTGTCCATCAGCGTGATGTCAGGTCTGTGGTAGCGGCCGGTTCTTCCTGTGTCTATGGTTCTGTCATAGGGCAGCTTATTTCACTTTTCTGTTTTCATTTTTATTTGCATAGCTCATTTTCACAGTGTTACATTGTCTCAAGGCACTGTACATTATCCCTGCCCAAAGCCCCCAGTGGGCAAGCCAGAGTCAACAGTGGCAAGGAAAAACTCCCTAGAAGGAAGAAACCTTGGGGGGAAGCAGACACAGAGGGGGAGCCCATCCTCCAGGGGGCAGCAGAGGAAGCCCTAACCCTAACCAGACTCAAAGGGGTAGCCCATCCTCCAGGGGGCAGCAGAGGAAGCCCTAACACTAACCAGACTCAAAGGGGGAGCCCATCCTCCAGGGGGCAGCAGAGGAAG
>JAOYFF010000001.1:2456124-2470139 GCA_025773925.1 Cryptomyrus ogoouensis | reverse complement strand
GGGGGGGGGGAGGGGGGGCGGGGGGGTGGGGGGGGGTTGGGGGGCCGGGAGGGGGGGGGGGGGTGGGGGGCCCGGGGTGGGGGGGGGCGTTGGGGGCACGGCGATGGGGCGGGCGTTCGGGGCTCGGCGATGGGGCGGGCGTTGGGGGCACGCTGATGGGTTGGCGTTCGGAGCACGCTGATGGGCCGGGCATTCGGGCCACGCTGATCCCCTCTCTGACAAAAGTCGCCCCAGGCCAAGCAGGTCAAGACCCTCCACCTGGTATTTTGCAGTGTCTGGGATTTAACATGAACTGAGGTTGTTGGTTGGACCTCACTGGGTATGTAATATTTGCTCTGCATTACTGAGGACTTGATTTAGCTCGGCTCCTTCTTGGGCCTTAAGATAAGCGTTTCCTTTCATCTCGGGGTCAGAATTTACCCATGAGTGACTCCTGTTGAGGTCAGTGCCAGTGTGAATAGTCGGTGCTGAATAAATTGGAGCGCAAACTTCCATGCTCTTGCGGAAAGTACATTCTGCTCGGTGGAAAGGGAGGCGGAGAATTCATATAGCTGGGGAATGATTTTTCTATGCTTTAGCTGCTTATATTACCTCAGTGGACTGGCGCTAATATAACTGTATCCTGAGATGGGTTTACCATCAACCCAGCCGAAATGTGCATCTCATAGCACATGGTACATAACATGACAGGTCGATTATGAAGACACAACATGTGATCTATTTTAAATAAGGACACCGGAATGAAGCAGTGAGGGGCTGCTAGGAATCTGGGGGCGTACAGCCCCCGAAAGCTGAGCTTCTGAGTGACAGCTGCTGTGTCATGGGGATCGATTATCTGATCAAACATGGCTGAGCAGCAGAGAGGCTCCTGTGAAAGCTCGGTGGGCCTGCGCGCTGCTTCCTGTACTGACGGCAGAGGCAGGCAGCCAGGCCCCCCCGATCCGGTGGGGGGGAGATGTGCTCTCGGGCTGCCTGATTAATGCCGTCACGTGATCTCCACCCACACTGCCAGCAGCCTGGTGTCTGGCCCTCCCACACTGAGCCGCTGATGACATGGAGACAGCATCGGTGCACACTTCTCTGGAACTCTGGAACATGCTTATTAAACAGCAACTACTGAGGCTACTTATAACCAAACAGGAAATAGTTCATGATGAAATAATCATCATGGTAGCATAAAGGCTGGTACCTGCTGCATGGCTATAGTGGGTAATTTGATGTAGGGGCTGATTTTTCATTACCTTCATTCCACTCTCCCTCCAGATCCAAGGTGAAGAAACGTCCCCACTGTGTGCAGCGGGGTGCAGTACCTTCACTAACAGACAGGGGGCAGCTAGAAATTCTGGGTACCCTAACAAAGCCCCCAAGACTGTAAAATGTTGTGGGGATGTCCCTGTCCCTACTGTAACATTGCTAACAGGCGAATGGGTGCGGAGATGGAAGTGCCAAAGGTCCCCTCGCCTGACCTCAGGAGGTCGGGCTTGAGGATATAGTCATGGTTGCCGTTGTTATGGAAACAGCTGTTGTTCTGGTCCATTGGCAGACACCGGCAGTGGAAGTCCAGGGTCTCTGAAGGGATGGCAGTCTGCTTCAAAAAGTGGGAAGTGCTTTACATTCACAGTGGCCCCATCCAGCAGCAGTGCCAAGCAAATGCTCTCAGCGATACTGCCCTGCATGCGACGTGGCACCGAAAGCCTCGGCTACACTGCCCTGCATGCTACGGCACCAAAAGCCTCAGCTACACTGCCCTGCATGCGACGTGGCACCGAAAGCCTCAGCTACACTGCCCTGCATGCTACGGCACCAAAAGCCTCAGCTACACTGCCCTGCATGCGACGTGGCACCGAAAGCCTCAGCTACACTGCCCTGCATGCTACGGCACCGAAAGCCTCAGCTACACTGCCCTGCATGCTACGTGGCACCGAAAGCCTCAGCTACACTGCCCTGCATGCGACCTGGCACTGAAAGCCTCTCCTCCGTGTTGGTGAGAATCACCCCCCCCCCCCGCCACACACAGCTCAGTTGAGTTATAAGTTACCCCATAGGAACCTTTTGAAGATCAGCTGATGGACTGTAAAACGATGGCCATGAGTAGAATCTAATCACGCTTTTCCACTGGCAGCAAGATCCGAGCCATGCCCGAGCTGCACTGCAAACTGTATCACGAACTGTACCGCGAACTGATGCTTTTCCATTATAAGTTATCCGAGCCGTACCCACGCTGACATGGCCCTGCTTACTAGCAAGATCGAAAGCATGACCAAACCGAGCTGGTTGTATTACCAGCATCTGATTGGTCGAAATGCATGGGGATCCTAGTGTTCTGCACATGGATTATCTGAAGGAAAAAATGGCACATTCTGTATATTATTCATTATTAGAAGTATCACACATGTAGTGATGAATTCCCAATAACCTCCTACTTAAAAAAATACTAGCAAAAGGCTGCATGAAATGCATTCGTAATGCAATATTACGCAAGAGAATGCTAATTCCCATAGCATTTGATGCTAATATAAGACTGTGATTCTCACAGACTTGCTAGCTCAGGTACGGCTCAGGTACGGCTCGGTTCCTCTATGCCAGTGGAAAAGCACCACAAAGGTGCTGCCTCCAGGCTTCCCCGCCTTTGACCCGGGATAATCCAATGCTGGACTGGCTTATCGGGAGTCAGTTTTGGGCCACATGATTGACATCCTGCCCAGAGCTGGCGGGCACTCAGATGTAGGCCGCTTAGCCATCTGTGACCGCACCTTGGGTTTAGGGGAGATGGCGCCAGTACATACTGCCACGCCTCTGCCTGTCCGTCAAATAGGTTCCCACTTTAGGTAGCACAAGAACTTTAACTCTTTAAACTTTAAGTTTATGACTTGATGATGGATGGCTGGATAGTAGCCAAACACCATGTCTTTGGTGGACACTGCACCTCCTCCAGCTACTCTCTAACAGATGGTGTCATGGCGCTGGGCCCGTTTAACAATGGCTGCTTTAAATGGCAGACTTTGAGTGTGATTTCTTTTACCACGTTCCTCCCCCAGCAACATGAATCATTCATACCTGATTAATCTGTGCCCTGTTCTCCAGTGCCCTCCTGGAGGCCTTAGATAAAAAGCACTAATGCAAGACATTTCCCGTGACGCAGAGGCTGACGTCCGCATTTGTCAAGCTCTTGCCCACCAGCTCATAAGAGGTCTGATTTTAGCGTGCAAAGATAAAGTTTGCAGCCTGCGTGCACATGCAATGCGCCTAATGAAACAGTACAGCAGGGAGAGAGAGAGCATTCTTTCCTGACATGATGACACAAGCTAAAGGAAATTCTACAGCATGCTTTTTCCCTAAAACAAAAAAAAAGATTTATTTCAAATTCTGCCCATGTTGACTTGAAGTTGCCACAACAACACATTCAATATTTAAAACCTCTGCTCACAGTAGCTGAGTATATCTTCTCTGTTGGCAGTGAGAACTTTTTCTGTATGACCGTGTGTATGTGTGTGTGGGGGGGATTATGTTTATATTACACAGCAGGGATTAAATGTTCCCCACAAGGTACTAAAAAACAAGTTCTTTTGACATTGTGGGGATCATTTTTCAGGTCCCCACAAAGATCTGTGAATGCAATCAAAAAACTAAAAATGCCAAAAGTTTCATCTTTTGTTTGGTTACTTATGGTTAAGGTTAGGGCTGGGTAAGGTCGTCATGTTGGGATTAGAGTTTTCCCCATAGAAATGAATGGAGAGTCCCCACAAAGATATAATTACAAACCTGTGTGTGTGTGTGTGTGTGTTTATTACACAGTCACTCAGCTGACAGCCTCATATATGCTCATACTCACACACGCTCATACTCACACACGCTCATACTCATACACGCAGTCACAGCAGAGCACGGAATTAGATGTCCAGGGGAGTGTTCCTTTATAATCCCCCATCTCTGTGTCTCTCCACGGCTCTGAAAGCTACGTCAGAAAAAAAAGACAAAAGGAAAAAAAACCCTGAACTTTGGCCCCCTCCCACGTCATGGACCTGCCCCCTCCCACGTCATGGACCTGCCTCCTCCCACGTCATGGACCTGCCCCGTTTATACCCCTGGCTGTCCTTCACATGCACCCCTTTGCTTAAGTCCTCTGGCTTTCTTGGTGAGGTGAGCTAGTCTGCCTGGATTCCTGCTATTTCAGATGAAACATGCTTATTACATAATAGTGTATTGTTGCTCGGTAGGTAGAACTGGGCTTGGTGTCAATAAGCGTGGTTTACCGACTATCTACACGTGGAAATGAATCACAAACATCTCTGCCATGTGAGAAGCAGGTAGCTCAGCCATCAGCTTTAGTGCCGGCATCTGGGTGGCTGCCACTACTGCCCTCTAGCTGTAATCAATCACCCTTCCTTTGCTGCATCAGTGATATCACTGCACTCACACAGACCGCAACCAGTATGCCAGCCCTTAAAGGTCCAGTGATTCTGTTTTATTTTTCCACTCGGCTCTCTGTGTCATATATGTACTGTAAACATAACAAAGAGGATGTAAGGTAGCACTGTGGCTACACACCACCTGGGTAGCGGTTCGAATCCCACCTCCAGTGTGTCTGCATGGAAACTGCTTGTTACCCATGAGATTCCTTAGAGAACTTCGGTTTCCTTCCCTGGTCCAGCTGTTGGGCCTAGATTTCAGAGGTGGAATGATCAGGTTCGGAAAGTTCAAATCCCAGCCGAGATTTTGTTTCAACCAACCAGTTGAGTATAATGGTGCGTTCCATTTGCCCTCGGAACTCGGATTCCGAGTTTTGAAGCCGGAAGTGACGACATGCACGCTCCCGTTTCTCGGAGATCCGAGAAATATTTCGGACAGCACAGAGGATCCCGAGTTCAGAATCCAAGATGGCTTTTATCAACAGAAGTGAAAGTTGTAGTTTTATCCTGTTTAAGCACTACTTCTTGTTTGTGGCTCATTAAATCGGTCGCACACACTATACCATCCAACTTATCTGTGGACATGTTGCTACGGAGTTTTATACGTAAAGCACTGCGCGTAATGTGTTATCAAGTGATATTGCTAACGATGGATAAGAATTATCTGGGCTAGAATTGGATTTCATGATAGTCAGATTATTTGTCGGATTTAAGGTAGTTCGGGCTAATTGTAAGTGAACGAAGATAAAGGCCATTTAAACTGAGGTACCTTAAATCCGACAAGTTGTCCGGCGAAGCAAAAAATCTTGCTTTTTCATATGGGTCCATGGTATTGTTACTTCTGTGGCAGAAGGAACAGGTTTTCCCCAAGTTTTTAGCGGATGTAACGTAATCTCGGAATCCAAAAATTAGATCCCAAGGCAAATGGAACGCAGAAGAGTCACAATCACAGTGTACTCAGTTGGTCGGTTGAAACAAAATCTTGGTCTGATGGAATTTTACTTTCTGGACCTGAAATTTCCTGTAGTGTGTCTGTGCATGTGCCCTGTGATGCACTGGCATCCCGCCCAGGGTGTACCCCAGCCTGGTGCCCTGTGCTGCCTGGCATAGGCTCCAGGCCACCCTGGCATCCCGCCCAGGGTGTACCCCAGCCTGGTGCCCTGTGCTGCCTGGCATAGGCTCCAGGCCACCCTGGCATCTCGCCCAGGGTGTACCCCAGCCTGGTGCCCTGTGCTGCCTGGCATAGGCTCCAGGCCACCCTGGCATCCCGCCCAGGGTGTACCCCAGCCTGGTGCTCTGAGCTGCCCGCCACAGGCTCCAGGCCGCCCTGTGATCCTGTCTGGGATAAGCGATTAGAAGATGGATGGATGTGAGGTAGGTTGTGTTACAGCAGCGTTGCTGAATACCTCTGTTTTCAGTATCGGTCAGAGATTCTTAACTGTGAGAGTCACTTATACATATAAGTAGATGAAGTAAATGTGGGCTGAAGATAGTGATTCACTGGGAGTCAGAAGGAGTCATATTTGGAGTGAAACAGATGACTTGCATGCAGGCCTAAGATGTGGAGTCACATGTATTAGTCATATGCATATACTGACTCTGATTGTAGGGGGCGAGTCCAGACTGACAGCTGCAAAAATGACAGTGGAAGCATTTGTCCTTTTTTAAAACCATGATATAGTGATTGTCAACACCGGTGTTTCCCAGTCCAGTCCGTCTGCAGGTCCCCGAGGAGCAGATTGGGAAACGCTGGTCAGTACAATATGCTTCTCTTGTGCTTGATGATGGCTGGTTGTTACATACGCTCTTTGTCTGTTTAGCTAAGATGCATTAGCCACACTGAACCCGCAGTCACACAGCACGTCTGAAGGTGGCGCTACCCATGTCGGGCAAGGATGGGTGAGAGCAGCAGGCGGGGAATGACAGAGGAACAGCTGGGAGTCATCGAGTTGGAAGACGAGGTTCTGACTGTCGTCCACTTGGGAGGGAAGTTAGATCACGTCAGCAGGAATGGCTGAGGGTCAATGGGACATAATAGTTCAGCTTAGATGGCAGGATGTGGTCTCAGGCTTGTGCTTTCAAACACTAACTCCTACATGACTGAGAAAGGTCATCGGGAGAAGAATGTTCACTTCCGGATGTGTCTCTGTGCTGTGCAGTGGGGTATCCCCCCCCCGCCGTGGCGAGTCCCCAGCTGCCTCTCATATGCATGAGATACTCAGATTAGTTCAGATTATTACTCTCCTTTGTTTGAAGTCTTGCCCAAGATACAATTACAGTCCCAGGTGTAAAGTTCAGTTTAATATCTGCATATATCCTTGATTAGTATGATGCTGGACTTCATTTATGTTCTTTTGTACTGAAAATGGACTTTAGTTCCAGTCCGTATCAGATAAAAGCAGGTTATATGCACTGCAAATGCTTTAGTGACAGCCTTATTTGTGTGGGTTTTTCTTTAAATTTTTAAATGAAATTTCTGAAATTGAACGGAATGTTTTCATTTTCACTGAGAAAAGCTACAAAAAGTTATCATTGCCGTATAACAGGTGTTCAGCTAAAACAAGGAAATGCTTCCAAATGACTTTAAGTATCTGATTATCTTCCTGACAGTGTCCTTGGAAGCAGATCAGTGGTTTAAAGTGGGGATGTCAACCCCACTGTGGCGAACAGGACACGCATACTCATGTACGACTGACATGGCTTGAACGTACAGCTGAAAAATAACCCTAATTTCACTTCTTATTAAATAAATGCAGCTTGACAAAGGGAAGTTATCACAGTGGGAGTCAAAAAAACTATGGTTGGTGCGCTGTGATTGGTGCGCTGTGATTGGTGCGCTGTGATTGGTGTGCCCACATGGCGCATATAGGGTGACCACCTTATCCAAGTCAGGGGGACACACTGTGAGCTAGGACAGGGATTGTAAGCTACCATTCCAAATAAAAGGACCCGGATTTCATTTAAGCACTGAGTTCTTGCCGTGTGCTGATAGGTCAGACTCCTATACTCATGCATGTGTCACTGATGTTGATGTGAAACAGCTGGATGAGTGTTTCAATCAAAGAAACAAACCAGTCAAAATGCAAGGAGAACTGAACTATTTAGCCAAGCACAGGAGCCTTTCAGTGTTAAAGTAGTTTGTAAAAGCTGAAGTGGCTTATAGTGTCCCTCAGTGACGTGGATTAGGTGGCCACCGTCGGGGTATAACTTTTTGAAGGAGCTCAAGTTGAGGATGGAGCTGTTATCACCAATAACAGTATACAGGCCTCTTCCTCCTGACCCCAGTACCAAACCCTGTGCTACATCCTACACTGAGGTACAGAATGTCCGCTGTGGCCCTGGCTTCCCTGTGAGCTTTCTCACTGAGGGAGGTGTCCTCACAGGTCAGCTGACAGACGTCACAGGCCCCGCGGAGATGATCTGGTCCCACGACTCCTTCACAATCTCGTCTGTCTTGTGCTACTGATAATCAAACACTCACGATGGCCGGTTTAGTTTCTCTACCTGCTTTCATAAACGTTAGGCTAATAGTTGTTGGTTTAAATCATAGTGGGGGCTCTACTATAGTACCTGAGGCACATTAAAAAAACAGCTCTATAAATAACTATCAGGTGTTTAATCGATCGTCTTTTTACTTTGCACTCACAGGACTCCACTTTGTCCTACTGTACGTATTCATGCACCTGTAGGTGGGTGCAAACTGCAAACTGTACTTACCCTGCCTGTTTCCATACCTGAATGCTCTTAACTCATAAGTAACGTTGGACAGAAGTGTCTGACAAGTGAAAGGATGTAATTGTGCTATGCAAAGTGCCCATTCTGCTGTTAACACCGGAATGATCTGGACTGATGATTTAAAAAAAAATCTCGTTTATAAATATACCTTAATCTTATAACTGCTAATTATTGAGTACTAATAATAATAATCTGTGCCGTGAATGTGTGTAATAAATACAGCTGGATCTGGATCTGCTAACTGTGCATTATTCCGGCTGAGCACATCTGAGGTGTGCAATAAACCCGCAGTACCAGGATCGGCCTGAAGCGCCCCCAAGTCAGAGGGCCTTGGTGTCACTGGATGATGATGCGCTTGGATAGCATGCTAAACGACAGGCAACCAGAACGTTTCTGAGCTCTCAGGGTCACGGTATGAGGGGGGGTTGCAGTTGTCGGGGGGAGAGAGGGGTCTGATTCATCATTCGAGAGTGAGGAGCTTGAGGCTTAAGCAGGTCTGATATAACAATGGAGAGGATTGATCAGAAGGTACCAGCTGCTTCCTGCTCACAGTGTCTGGTTCCTGCATTGAAGGAGCTCATGGTCCTGTGCAGTTTTCACCGTTGTTGCTCTACAGATACTGGTTTGTTGTACCCAGTGCTGCTCAAAGCTCATGAGGTGCCCAAGGCAAGCTTTTCCTCTGGTGCCCCCCCTTGGCAAATTTCACTGCTCAATTTAACTTTTTCATGCCTGGGTAGCCAAGGTGGTCTGCGCCCCCTCAGAAGATGCCACCCTGGGCACTCGTCCACCTTAGCTTTGTCAGGATCAGACCATGGCTCCAACACGTCTCGTTTCCACCAACATAGTGCTGGAGCCGGTGTCGGAAGTAGCATTTCCACCACAAAAAAACGGACCCTGGGCCAGAAAAAACGCCTCCAGCACAGCACTACAGAAAAGCGGGTCTCAGAATTTGGCATCATAACATCAGCGAAAGTGGGACGGGCTATCCCATCCAAACCTTTTATTGCATGATCTGCAAAAGGACAGCGGTAAAACACCGAGCAAGAATAAAGAATAAACTAACACAGACAGATGGAGAGCCTTTGAGGAGACAAAAGAGGATACTGGCAATAAAGACAGCTCGACGAGTCATACTTTTTCTTTTGGTTCGGCAGCTTAAAAACTTATAATCTGAAACAGATCAAAATGAATATAAAAAACGGAATGCATATGAAACTTCACTCTCTCTTCCGCCTACGTAACATTTCCGTTCTGTACTTTTTTGAAGTCGGTGGAAATGCGGGCAGTTCTGAAAAGGCACCGAGCGCTTGCACCAGCACCAGCATGGGTTCTGTAGTGGTGGAAACCAGGCAAATGTGTCCCAGACTGGCGTTTAGTCTATAGCTGAAAGAGTCCGTATCTAGCATTTATATTGGGAAAGCTGTCACAAGCTTAGCGATGTGAAATATGTCTCAGCCTTCCGATTTTCCTCTTTCCCTTGCACAGGAAACTGAGGTGTCAATCAAAAATTTCACTGTGGGTCTGTGGCTCCAAAGTGTTTGAGGAAGACATCGGCGTTATAGAATTAATATGGAAAAAAGCAGAGCCACTGGTCTTTCATCTTTAATTTTCTGCTTATCTTTCATTTAGACTTAGGAGGCCTTCTGAATACATTTCCTTAATGTGCTGTAGTTGTCAATTCCTTAATAGTCGGTAATGCAGAACTGATGCTGAAAATAGTAACAGCCAGCTACCGCTCTGTGACTTTTCAGAGAAACGGGACACTGCCTCCGATTTATTCTGGGAACTAGAGCAGAAGATCCCACTCAAAAAAGCCAATCTGCAGCTCTTGCCTTGAAGACATCACCAAAGAAGCACACTTATCGCATCGAATTATTCATAAAACCTTAACCCGGAGAGCATTGAAATAAACATCGTGTCAAGCCATTCATGACTCACTGGTTTGATGATCTAAAGAGAAATATTAGTATTTAATTATTTAGCTGAAAACTCTTCTGCTTGATATGAAGTTCTTCCTTCTTCCTGTTTTTGAGGTCAGGTGGTCAGAGGTTAGCCAATGAAATGGGCTGATGCATCACAAACAAAATTCCCATCAAGCTTCCTGCCTTCAACAAGCTCAGAAAGATGTTCTGTGACTTCACAATGGTGGTGTTTCTGTTGATATTTACTGAAAAATAATAACAAAAAAAAAAACAAACAGCCTGCATCTCTCCACTAAATAATTCTCTGAAGCAGCTTGTCCAAATGGTTCTGAGCAGACTCGCCTCACCCGGCAGATTTGGAGCTGTGGGTGGTTTCGAAACGCGAGATCATCCATCTTAATTAGACCGAAGGCCCCTGATGGGACCTGGGAAAGATGATCATCCTCACAGAAGGGCCTGATTCCAGCCACACTTGCTCGCGATGTTTTACGCTAACGGACCACGCTGTTCACAGCTCAGGACCTCCTCAGAAACCTCACTTTCTTTTCCTGTACATTTTTTTTCCAAGTCAAATCAAAACATATCGAATCACTTAATTTGTCACATAACTTGAGACTTGGTAAGAGCAGGTCAGCGAAAAACTCATCCCACAACAGCAGTAATGAAGTACAGCAAATGCAACAATAGTGTAGTAGGGCGTAAAAGCGGTGATACAGCTCTGTGAAAATAAAGCATGTGCATCATGGATGTGGGGAATACAGGTTGCAGAATGTGTTCGTTGACCTTCTGAAGGTCTGGAGAGCCGCATTTTCTTGATCTCTCTGCATTGTCTAGGCCCTCCTCTTCACGGGGCTCATCCCTGATTTGATCCCGCTAAATACATTCTCTGATTATCTGACTGATCACCCTACATAATGGTATACCTACATAAATGGTATTCCAACAGATATGGAAGAGCTGCTTTCAACAGCCTTTTCCCTGTTGCTGGCCTGTATGTAGCTAAATAGCATTTTATACAGTTTGTGCAAAAAAATTAACTTACTGCTCACTTAATCATGTATGATTGCGCTTGTTTCAGTGCAGATGGAACATACACACAGACACACAAACACACACACAGAGCACAGGTAGGATTCAAACCCTCAATCCATGGAGGTGTGAGGCCGCGCTGCAGGAACATGTTTAAATGACAGCATCTTCATGATGTCTTTTAATGTAGGAAGGTTCGCACTCTCACTGATTCCCAGACCTCTAATTAGGACATCAAACCAGCTGAGAGTGGGGGTTACAGGCTTGCTGGGGGTGCTGGGTTTATTTACACAGCTGGGGGGGGGGGCATGCCCAGTTAACATGGGATCTGCGAGTCACACAAGTTATTTACTGGCCTTGTGGTGGGATGCTGGCTTTGGGTAATTCTTCCTTTTGCGTGGTGTGTGTCTCATTTATAGACTGTTCATTAATTGGGGGCATCTCATAATTACACCTTCAAATCTGTGCTGTGAACATTAAATATCAAGACCGCTGGTGTTTGTTGTGTGATGTCACGTTGGTTCTCTGTGCCGCTTCTTTCCCATCCTCCTAAGTCCACGCCGAAGGAGAGTTTGCGATTTTCCGACTGCCTGGCTTCTCCTGTGGCGTGTGAACTCTGGCCATGAACACAGCCTCTCGTGGCTCAGAAAGGCTCAGCTTGACATCTGATCTCCTGCCGTCATTTGTGATGCACAAGTACTCGTGTTGATCTGTCGTGACCCTAAACACCTGCCTGCACTGCCCTGGCTTGCAGCCAACTTCCAGCACTGTACACAAGCCTTCCCTCAGTTCTGAAGTACCTACAGGAACTGCCTGACCGCAGGGATCGGATTTTCACAGATTAACAGGCGAGGGTGGTAATGCCGGATTCTGGCTGTCACTTAAACCAGCACTCTGTCCAACATGCGATACATCCCAGCTTCTTTTCCCAACCGTGTGAAAATAAAAACCCACAAAGCCCCACCCCCGCTCCTGTGCTGCCCGGCTCTCCTCACGGCCGGTGCTGAGTGGGCGGGACACACGTGCAATGAGTATCGGCTCCCCTGCCAACAGCAGTCCCCTGACTCTCTGTCCATGAGGGGGCGGAGCATCACGAGGCCCGTGAAGGATGCATTAGAGGCTTCCTGCAGGCCCTCCCACTCAGGGGCCGACTTGTTTATGGTGCTCAACTCAAAAATTTGTCGTCCCCCCTCCAGATGTTTCAAAAACTAAATAAACAGCTAGCGAGTAAAGTCAGAAGATTGTAGCTAGCTAGCTGGTTAGCAGAACATGCTGCTTCAGCACCTCCTAGGAAACAAATATAACAAATATTTATTTAATTTTTATTGTAGTGACTGTTTGTGGACAGCAGGGGGCCCCTTGATAATGTGCGCTTTGAGTGGTAGTAAACAGCCCCACTGTTCCCATTATCACTCTATTTTCCTCGGTCCTCATTCTCTACATCAGTGTTTCCCAATCCGGTCCTCGGGGACCCACAATCGGTGCATGTTTTTGCTCCCTCCCTGCTCCCGGGTGAAAAGCTGGACTGTCTGTGGGTCCCGAGGACCGGCCTGGGAAACTCTGCTCTACATGAACGGCACAGCGGATGCAGGGAAAGCCTCGCAGGAGTTCCTGCGTAGACTTTACGCGAACGCAGATTGCGTCAGATACACTTGAAGAAACACTGCTGGCTACACACGGTGTTTCAAATCATTTCATAATTGCCTGTTTTAACTGAAACAGACTTACAATTTCCATGGCAAAATTTAATTACTTTTTTTATTTTACCAAGAGGCATTTGTGATAATAATCTGTTTAGACATGCTGAACAACTGTATTACTTTAAAACTTTTATACTATAATTTTAATAGATTGGGATGCATTGCACTTACATTAGAGCGTGAGAAGTCTAAATTAATTACAGGACACACAGTGGTCTGTAATCTGTGCACTATGCGAGCATATCATTACGTCGATGTTTAAATGGATTAAACCAGAAGATAAATAAGGCGACACTGACTTTATCCAAAACGTAACTTTACCAAACCCAAGCCCTGAAAGTAAAATACAGTAATCTAACCCCATAAGATGCACCCATAATCCTGATTCATAGTCCACACCACAGCTGGGGTGCTGATTGCTCTCTATCCCAAACTCTTCCTATCACATTCACACCCAACAGCGCAAGTAAAGCAGGACTTTTTACCAAGTGAGGCATTTTAGTCTTCACAGCACACGCAGTTTCCCCAGAAACTTAGGTGGGGTTTGATGTGATGTCTGGCGCTCCAGACGAGACAGACGGCTTCATCTCTGGGTTAGGGAAACTCTTGCTGGGCCCGTAATCGTGAAACAAAGCTCAGCTACAGAGATGCAGAGATTCTCTCTTCTCCTTTCGCCTGGTTCCAGGCAGTTTTCGTTATACAAAATGAAACGCAGAGCCCCTGTCTGAGCACTGGAAGAGCTCAGCAACCAGGCCAGCCCCCACAGTGAGCCATTTCCCCGCGTCGCGTCGGAGAGCCGGCCGGCAAGAATGACCTAAGGTCTCCATAATGGTTTAGATGTGGCTCAATGATGGGTTTAGACATATGGAGGAAAAATCATGACCTCAGACAGCGACGGCGTCTCCTTAGAGCCAGTCGAGAGAGTTTTTTTTTAAGGTAGGGGGCATGAGATGACCATAATTCATACAGAGTGGCCAAGCGAATCGTTTGCCAATGATATGTTTTGCAGTGGAGGGTGAGCAGGGTGGGGGCACCAGCTTCCAGCTGCACCCCTGCGTTTGGTCCTGGACCCAGCTGATCCTTTTCCAACCAGAACCTCACGTCTGTGCTGATGGCTACGCAGTGTAGTGTGTAAATTTACACACAAGAGGAGGCCATTCGGCCCATCAAGCTCGTTTGGGGAGAACTTAACTAATAGCTCAGAGTTGTTAAAATCTTAT
>JAOYFF010000001.1:2422077-2437514 GCA_025773925.1 Cryptomyrus ogoouensis | reverse complement strand
CGTCACTGGGAGCTCAGCCTGGTGGACTCACGTTCGTCACTGGGACCTCAGCCTGGCTGCACTCACGCCCGTCACTGGGAGCTCAGCCTGGCTGCACTCACGCCCGTCACTGGGAGCTCAGCCTGGTGGACTCACGTTCGTCACTGGGAGCTCAGCCTGGTGGACTCACGCCTGTCACTG
This sequence comes from Cryptomyrus ogoouensis, assembly GCA_025773925.1. NCBI lineage: Eukaryota > Metazoa > Chordata > Actinopteri > Osteoglossiformes > Mormyridae > Cryptomyrus > Cryptomyrus ogoouensis. The sequence continues at coordinate 2,437,334 of JAOYFF010000001.1, read as the reverse complement.
GGAGCTCAGCCTGGTGGACTCACGTTCGTCACTGGGAGCTCCGCCTGGCTGCACTCACGCCCGTCACTGGGAGCTCAGCCTGGTAGACTCACGTTCGTCACTGGGAGCTCAGCCTGGTGGACTCACGTTCGTCACTGGGAGCTCAGCCTGGTGGACTCACGCCCGTCACTGGGAGCTCTGCCCGGCTGCACTCACGCCCGTCACTGGGAGCTCAGCCCGGCTGCACTCCTCCTCATCCCTATGTCTGTAATGTGCTATTTGCCTCAACTGTACCTCACTTTGGACAAAAATGTCTGCTAAATGAAATAAATGTAAATGTATTTTTTTTTTTTTAATTAGTATTGACATTTACAGCCTTTTCTCAGATTTTCTTCAGTCTTATTGACTTTGTCTTTGAGACATAGTTTCCTGTAAAAGAGGACAACATCCTGTCCAATCATTCATTTGTCCAGCTGGTTTGGTTTAGAACAACTATACTTTAATATTCAAATTCAACGCAATAGGAAAAATCCCTGATTTTCAAACGTTCAACCGCTTTGTTATAACATGAAATAACTCACGAGGCTGACTTTGGTGTCGATCTGCAGCTCCCACACTGGCAGCGGGGGATGTCGTTCATCGGTGCAGAAGACAGACTGCTTGTCTAAACACGAGCGCTGCCCGCGAAATGTCGTGTCTCTTGTCTGGAACAACAAATCAAGTGGCCCCAACCATCTCCGTCCACAAACAAGAGCCCAGCGAGAATCAGAAAGATAAAATGAATGTCTGCTGCTTTTCTCTGATAACCCAACTGTGTAAAACATCACCGTGGCATGGCTGTGGGCCAGACGAGTTCACACCTCAGTCTCTGTTTTACAGACACTTTTCTCATACGACGCCATGGCCTGAATTCTGATAATCGCCTTCTTCCTCTCTCAAGCCCAGGAAAGGTAATATATCTTTGCCTCTTTTGGGCCTCATCCCCTTCGGCGTGGAAGATTAATTAGTTTTTAGCTGAAGTTGCTGCCAGATTTTTTTTTTCCCCCGTGCCCCACTGGTCAGAAGAATCAGCTTGTTTAGCTGCTCCACCATTCACGTCCTGCAGTACCAGCAGTACCAGCAGTACCAGCAGTACGCCGAGTGTGGCTGAAAAGGGCGCATGCTTTGAGGGCATTAAAGGGGGCTGCACACCGGGGTCGGAGGGCGCAGAATAAGTTATATCTGTGTCAAAACAAATACCCCCCCGGCTAACTACTCTGCATTCGTTGGGTGTCAGTCACTCTGACTGGGGGTCGTCACCGCTATGATCAGGGTATGTCGGCTTAGCGAGTGGAACCACTGCAAGCTATTTAATGAGGTGCTGGCAGGTAGCACAGCAGTTAGGAGCATAACCTGATTTCTGTAAATGGGGTCTGCTGTGTGACCCTTAAGTAAGGTACGTAACCGGAACTATTCATGTAAAATATCCAACCATATAAATGGGCTAAAAAATCCAGCTGTGCAGATGGGCAAAAATTTAAAAAAAAACATGATCTTAGCAATCTAGTGAGATTTAATATAATCCAAGAAAAAACATGGGAGTTCACACATAGTTGACAGGTATATTACCTTTATAATGATATTGCCTTGGCTTTGATCCTGGGGAGGAATCTCCCCGTCCTTCTGCCGATTGGAGCCCTGATAGGGCTGGAGACCAGCTCACCAATATCTCAGTATCTATGATAGTCAGCGTGACTCCCAGATAAAGAACTCTGTCTAACGCTCATGTCAGGTCATGTCAAGGGAAGCATAAGGAATCACAGTCATTCACTGTGAACTTGGACAGAATTATTTAATTTTATTTGCATTGCTAGGTTGGCTAACACAGCTGCAGAGTAAATCACAACCTGTAGGAGCTGCAGCTGACATTGTTTTTCTCAAATTGGGATAGTTTGGGCGATAGTTTGTCCCACTGCCAGATGTGGACAAACAAGATGCGTACCATTAGATCTGTCCTTTGATGCAAAACCTCCCGTGAAAATCTATCCTGAAAGGATCTGCAGGAGAACCAAATTCCTCATAGCGGATCCACGTCACGTTTCCTGATTTCAGAGATTTGTTTGCATTATTTACTGAAAATCGGGCCTCTTTTTAGGAAGAAGCCCATATGAACAGCGGGGATGGGTTAAGTCGGTAAATACATTTAAAATCTCTCTGAGGACAGAAGGGTCCTGGTTTAAAACCAATTCACACACAGGCCCATGACATGGATGATTTCTAAAGAACTGAAATGAGGGGGCAGCGTGTGGCATTCTTCCGGTCACACTTTCACATTTTCACTCTTTCCTCCAGAAATGTACACACAGGAATATCTCCTGCCTACATGCACAGACGTAGCCACATTTACATGAGTAACCTCGTGTCTGTTTTGTCTCATTTAGATTAGATTAGATTAAATTACATTAGAGGGAAATTCTTGTGCATGCAGCAGCAAGGAATGTAGAGAACAGACAAACATTGTGTGCCAAATAACAAGGTGCAGAGCTAAGAAATAAAAAGGTACACAAACAGAATTATGAAAAACAGAATATTATGGAATATTAATTGATTAAATTATTGTGGTGCCAGGCAGATCGAGGCATCATAATATTGGCGGCAAACCAACACGAGGAGGTGTAGTCCTGGAAAGGAGTGCACTAATGCAACACCACAGCAATTCTGAATGACAGAGAAACATGGGAAAGTCACACTAAGGACAGTAAGGCGCACACATGGTGGGGAGTTACACAACATTAGAGCACGTCAGGATTACACACAGGACACAGGTAATGGTACATGCGACAGTCGGGAGCACAAGTAATCACACTAACAAATACGTACAAGGGCTATTTACAAGACATACACAGGGCTATATACAGGACACACACAGGGCTATATACTGGACACACAGGACTATTTACGGGACACACAGGGTTATTTACAGGACATACATAGGGCTATATACAGGACACACACAGGGCCATTTACAGGACATACACAGGGCTATATACAGGACATACACAGGGCTATATACAGAACACACACAGGGCTATTTACAGGACATACACAGGGCTATATTCAGGACACACACAGGGCTATTAACAAGACATATACAGGGCTATATACAGGACACACGGGGCTATTTACAGGACACACACAGGGCTATATACAGGACACACACAGGGCTTTATACAGAACACACACTGGGCTATTTACAGGATATATACACAGGGCCATATACAGGAGATACACAGGACTATACACAAGTCCTGCGAGCATGCTGGGATACTCAATCCCTGCCGATGCTAGATTATTATTATTATCATCATCAATTTATTATTATTATTACCAATAATAATAATAATAATAATGATAAAACAGAGCATGTATTTTTTCTGTCGGTTATTCATCTGTGATTGGCTGACGATCGAGCCCGCGGCGATACTCCTCTTTTTCAGAAGGGTGAGAGCAGATTGCAAAGAATGCAACGCTCCGAGGGCACACCCGTGACGGATTAATAATACTGTCACCTTCGGTGGGAGTGAGATTTATAGTGAACAACATTTGCATGTAAAAATAAGAGGAGGAGGCTCCATAAGCGGCCTGTAACTGTGTCACCGCGTTTGGCTGCTGGGGACTGTCCAGGCCTGTCCTCAAAGTGGGAGGAAAAGCCAGGAGCTCCTTGAAGTGTAAGAGGGGTCCATCTCCTGCTGCCGAGAAGCTCCTCCTCCCCACATTCATCCACTTCTGGCGACCTGCGCCATCCCACACCACTTCATTCTGTCACATGACCAGTCCTCAGGCTTTGAATATTGCTCATGCTTGTTCACATTACATTTTATTTATTTAGCAGTTGCGTTTATCCAAAGTGACGCACCTTTTTTATGAGGAAACAGGGTCAGCCAGTCCCTGCAGCAATTAGGGGTTAAGGGCCTTGCTGAAGGACCCAATGGTGACATCACTCTGCCAAATATGCGATTTAAACCGGCGACCTTCCGGTCATAGACTCAGGAACCATATAAGTGTCTGAGATGGTAGGAAATTTATGTTTTTAAGCCATTGTTGTTTGAGATGTATGGCCAGTACAGCCCATAGATTCAAAGTGTGTCCCTATTTATTAGAGTATGTTTCCAGTTGTGTGTGGAAGACATAGATTCAATATTTTTTTGTCCATCAAGCTAAGACTGTTGTATGCAAGAGTGTGCATGAATTTCCTTTTATTTTAAGAGGAACCAGACTCCAGACATTAAAATATCCCCTATTACTGGTGGCTGATGGACAAGGTTTACTGCATGCAGCCATTTGGCCCATGATGAACACCATAGTAATGAACACCACGGTGATGAACACCACAGTGATGAACACCACGGTGATGAACACCATAGTAATGAACACCATGGTGATGAGCACCACGGTGATGAACACCACGGTGATGAGCACCACGGTGAAGAGCACCACGGTCATGAACACCACGGTGATGAACACCACGGTGATGAGCGCCACGGTGATGAACGCCACGGTGATGAACGCCACAGTGATGAACACCACGGTGATGAACATTCTCCATTCTCTTCCCCATAGTTCCTCATGAAGCCACACCCTGAGTCCCTAGACTGTCCATCCATCCATCAATCCATCCAATCATTTTCCACTGTTTATCCAGGGTGGGGTCATGGTGGAAGCAGTCTAAGCAGGGATGCCCAGACCTCCCTCTCCCCAGCTACTTCCTTCAGCTCCCCCAGGGGAATACCAAGGCGTTCCCAGGTCAGCCAAGAGATCTAATCTCTCCAGCGTGTCTTGGGTCTGCCCCAGGGTCTCCTCCTGGTTGGACATGCCCGAAACACCTCCCCAGGGAGCCGTCCAGGAGGCATCATAGACAGATGCCTGAACCACCTCAGCTGGCTCCTTTCGATGCGGAGGAGCAGTGGCTCTACTTTGAACCTCTCCTGAATGTCTAAGCTCCTCACCCTCTCTAAGCTGAGCCCAGACACGCTGCAGAAGAAACTCATTTCTGCCACTTCTATCCACTATCTCATTTGTCCCGTAGCTACCCAAAGCTTGTGACCACAGGTGAGGGTAGGAACATAGATCAAGTGGTAAATCAAAAGCTTCTAGACCGAAGGTCTCCAGACCGATGGCTTAAATATAGACATTAGCAGATGCAGCTGGCCCTCACTGATGTATTAAGCGCTGGCCAAAAAGTGGATCATCACTGGCACCGATTACTTTCTTTCATACTCTCCAAAATCAGAAGCCAATTTGCATTTTTGCTGCAAGCCCAAAAAAAGTAAGAATTAATATTGTGTTTCTTAGCTGTAATAAATGCACTGATTTCATCTGCAATCTTCCTTCTTCTTTTTCACCTAAGTGTGCATTTTGGCATTTACTCGTAATTAATGCCTGTGCGCCTGGGCGTGCGCTGCTGTTTTGAATGCTCCTTCATTTTCCACCCATCATTAAAGCATTAAAATAACAGGACACAGGGCGGTCACCCTTTATAAAACAGTCAAAATAATGTCAAGGTTTTTATTTTTTTAATGCCCTTCAGACGTGAAATTATTCATGCAATTTTCCTTACATACTTATGCAAATCTGATAGTGGGAGGAAATATACAGGATAAATTAAAACATCCAGATATTTTAAATTCTTTACATGAAAGCAATTTCGCCTCTATACTATCCTGGGAACTTCCCAATATATATTTTTTGCACTTAGTGGACAATTCACATGATTTAAGAATGCGTCACAATCGAACAAAATTGTCACAGAGTGACAATGTAACAAAATTTCAATGACTGGATTTAAATGTCTTTGACATAAAATAAATGCTAGATAAACAGATAAAAGTCTTCATCAGACCACAAATCTGGCAGCCTGGCCTGCAGTAGACCTACCCCAGGAACTATGAACTCTCAATTGTAGACTCACAGCTGTAAATTGCAAAAGCATTTTTTTCTCCCTCAAGTTCAATATTTAAAAGAACAGGTAGGGCTTCCTTTGATGTTGGGGGGGGGGCAATCTTTTTCTTTTCTCTGAAATTAGGCAAATACAAATAGATGTAAAGCCAGCCAGGGCATAAGAATGGTGTTACTGAGTCCTCTCTCACACACAAAGGGGAGAGACGTGGTGGGGATGAGCTTTGAATAAATCATAAATGGGGTGACATCTCCTGAGCTTTTCAGCTGAACCTCATGAATGGCAGCCTGTTACCCACATGTCCTGCAGGGGTTGACCCTTTGTAGGGGCTGTAAAATTCTGCTGAAAGGAAAGCGAAACAGGGCCTAAGATAAAGCATAGTGATAAAGCATAGTGAAATTTCCAGGAATTTCACTGGGGAAAATGTTCTTCAGTTGGGCCTGTCACTAATTAAAACGAGATGCTTGGTCCTAGCTATACCCTGTATGACTTTATTGATCAATAGTGGGTTCAATTAGATAATTACGATGCCATTTAAAACAAAGGGGCTAGCCATTAAATAATTTAATGAGCTATTTTATTATTTACTCAAGCCCTATAATTTAGAACTTAAGTGGGTTCCATAATTCTCACAGACAAACAAGGATATGATTGAAATGGCTTTATGACTATGATGTTCTGCTGTTTGGACTGTGTGCACAGGCAGGAAGCTGTCCAGCATTTCATAAAGGAAAACAGACTAAAGCTGGGCTCACTTTATTTCTGTAAGTGTTTTGGAAGTTAAACCTTTCACCCACTGTTAGAAAGCCCCAAACTGTAGGCTAGCATTTGCAATGTAGGCATCTAGATGTTCCTTGACAAATTAGCTTCATTTCTTACAGATTTTTTCAGCAAGCTGGTCCTACTGCTTTACTGCAGCAAGTGTATAAATTATGTCTTCAGTTCTAAGTAAAAGGAATTGGATTATGTTATGCTCTGTGTGAATTACACCTGTCAGTGACAGCATATTTGAGAGCACTGACACTGCAAAAAATAACCACCAAAATGATGAATATTTAATAATTTCCCCAGTGGCCCATTAAAATATTATTAAAATATAAAATATTATGTCAAGAAAAGTACTGGACTGAGTCACAAGAATGTTTCCTTGTTTAGCAAACTGTGGCTGAGTAATGAAGCATGACTGGACTTGATTTTATACTTCACAGATACAGCCAGGGGTGGTATGATGGCTGCGGGGGCTTTACTGTTTTCTCACACCGCATTCATTTCAGGGTCAAATGCTGCCCAGTTCTGTGTGTGTAAATGGAAATTGTAATAGATCAGTGTGGTATTTCCTTTGTAAAATCTAACTGAGCTATGCAAGCTATTGAGTTAGCATGCTGTTAGCTAGTCCTTGATCTTTGACCCCTAGCCTTTTAGCAGAAAACTGTGCCTATGACACGGCCAGGAATTAAATTGGAGTCGTTAATAACCGCAGGGATACCCCAAGCATGCATTTGGCCCTCACGCATTTTCACATTTGGGTTTAGAGCGCCAGGATTTGTTTTATGTATTTTTTCATTTCTGCTGAGGGCAGCAGCTGCAATGAACACAGTGATCGAACTCTGTGGGCACCTGCAGCAAGACATGCTGGCAAGGGGATTCCTGGGCCCGGTAAGCTCCACTTGGCACACATCATTGTCACATGACTTGGACAAAGAAGAACTTGTTTGCTATGAAGTAGGTGAAATATAGTATGCAACATGAGCAGTATGACCAAATCCACAGTATGGATGAGACAGTATGCGAACGGTACCTGGGCGACATACTAGATTCTGCCAAATCCAAATCCTTAGTGTGGAATTAGACAGTGTGCATATGGTGCCTGGATGACATACTACAGTCTGCTAAATCCTCAGTATGGATGAGACAGTACACGAATGGTACCCGGACCACATACTACAGTCTGCTAAATCCTCAGTATGGATGAGACAGTACACGAACGGTACCATGATGACATACTACTTTGACGAAGAACGTTGGTCGCTCAGAAATTGTTTCTGCCTATGGCTAGATCCGGCCATGTTTCTGCCTATAGTTACAGTCAGCCATGGTTCTATCTATAGCATGAGCTGGCCATGCTTGTGCCTGTAGCTAGAACTGGTCGTGTTTATCCCTATAGCTTGAGCAGGCCCTGTCACCCAGTTACCTTCCATTTAAGGGGAGTTCTGGCCACTGTTGTACTGACCTCCCTGGAGCAGAGATAAGTCAGGAGAGGCAAGTCAGTAGCCTCTGATTAAGATCAAAAAGCAGCCGTCAAGGATCCCATATTTTTGCCAGCATGGAGCCCGATAAACAGCTAAACAACATGCAGCACCAAACACCACATGCAGCACCAAAGACCTGCTCTGTGCAGTGGATTGTTATCATCCTCGTAAGTTTTAAATGAAATCCTCTCATTTGCTGTGCCCATCTGGAATGGTTTAAGGATAACTTCCATGTAGGCTCCTCAAATGTGCCAGTAACTGTCTTATTTGACCGCATTAGCGCCATCATGTTCTTTGTCGTTTGGGTTTAGCCATAGCAGATGACAGCGAGTAGCACAGGCAGTGTGTGCTATTGGAATTTCCATTGTAACTCTCCCATAAAAGCAGTGCCAGGTGGCAAAGTACTGCTTCTATCAGCCCAGATAATTAGCCAGTTATACCTAAACTGCTGGGTGTTTCTATCTATTCCACAGCCATGCTTATGCATTTTGCGGCGTGTGGATATTTTTGACTTGCTGCAGCCTTGAAAGTGAGAAGAGCCCAAACCATGTGGGAGGGTGGAGTTACGGGGGAGACGTTCTCTAGAACAGGCAGGTCACAAGGAGCCAAAGCCGGGGCAGGCTTTCTCCTGCGCTCACTGCAGTGGGGGAGAGAGCTTCAGTGTCCACACAGAGCCAGCTATGTATCAAAGTGGGTCAGGCCAAGGCTGATGAGTCCAGCTCTGCCGGAAGAACAATGTTGTGGTGCCCTTGAACACGACAGAGTGCCACAACTGGTTCCAATTTTAAAAAGCAGGGTGCGTTAAAATTAAACCTTCGATTAGCAGTGGAGCAAAAGTTCTAAAATAGAGTCATTCTCCGAGATCCAGTGGGGGACTAGGCCTTCTGCAGAATGGCAGCTATTTGAAATACAATTACGTCCCCACTGCCCTCAAACAGTCTTCACCCGAAATCACTGTGAGCCCCTCCAGCTAAAAGATTGATTATAATGTCAAGACAGTGATCATTGTGCAAAAAGAACTTATTTGCCTCTTCTAGGACCAACCAAATGTGTTCTCCGTTATTATCTGTTTGTAAATACAAGACTAAAATGCAATTTTTAAGGGATTTAGGAGACAAGAGAATACATGTGTTATTACTGTCCATCAAGGATTTTTGCTAAAGTCTCAAATCCCTGCAGGGATTTCCTTATTTTCAATCGTTTCAAATCTTCAAGTTTGGTCGGAGTCTTGAGTCAGTTTGTCAAATGATCTGTACTGGATCAGTTATGCTTATGTGTTATTCATGAATGCGACTGTGCTACAGCACCAAGTGTGAAAGAGGTGTTTTACGGAGGAGAAATTGCTTTTCCCTTTACAGAGTATGGCGATTGTGCCTCACCTCCACACTTCATCTTTTTTCAGTGTGAGCTTGAAATGCGACATGCGTGACCTCTTGCGCCGCACCCACATTCTGGGCCTTTCTGGCCGAATGCCTCTCGGTCGCAGGCAGGGCTAAAGCCTTCAGAAACCATGTTATTATGTGTGAGGTCAGCAATGCCCCATTTTTAATTAGTTCTATCCTCCTGTGTGGTTCCCCAGTGGTGGAATGAGCCGCCCAATCACATCCAGTTATCAGACTCCCTCTCTACCTTCAAGAAATGCCTGAAGACCCATCTGTTCCAGGAACACCTCCACTAGCATGATGCCTCTTGACGTTCACTGAATATACTTGTGTTTCGCTTCTGGTCATTGATCAGTCTTATTAGGCTAAGCTTATACTATACCTGGGTATTCACTGGAAACAGCCTTGCTGCACTTATGCCTAGTAAACTCCTTGACAGCAGGAATGTTTGCAATGTGCTCTTCGCCTCACTTGACAAAAGCCTCTGTTAAATAGTGCTCATTTAGAGTGACAGTTATTTCCTGTAGTCAGTTAGCAGTTGTAGTTTCCAGTGATGGTAGGTGTCTTTTGACCTCACCTTAAACGCCCCCTAATGGCCAAAGCCTGCAAGTTCCTGATCCCCAGATTATTTTGCCGAAATAAAAGAAGAGACGCAGCTTGAAACAAATGTCAAAACTTTGTTGAAAATCAGTATATGGATGTGCCTAGTTTAACTGACATATACCATTATGGCACATTTCATTTCAAAAATTGAATTGTATTGTTAATATTAATCAGTACAAACCTAACTATAGTACCATGGTTCCATTGTGTCACAGTTTTTAATGATCCGCGGTCAGAAATGAGTTGTCTGGCAGTCTTATGCATTTAGGATCTTTTGAGGATGCTTTCAACTTACACTCAGTGCAGTTCATGCTTCTACAATGAACCTTTTCTCTAGCCTGTATTCCCATATAACGTCTCTATTAAACAAGACCTTTGCCTCATAGTTGAAAGTAAAGTAGATAGTGAACATCTACAATGAAATATGGCCTCTGTGCCCAGTGATGCCCATGGCGCCCCCTACAGGTTATCACAGGACAGACCCTTGATGACATTCAGGCCAAAGGGCTCTAAGGGCTAAAGGTATTTAATGGATGCCATTATCTGTCTAATACAGTGATGCAAAGCGCATCCATCTGTCGAGTGCTCAGGATTCCCTCGCCGTCCCAGGTAGCTTTAATTAGCAGCAGATTAAAAGATGAGTGGATGATTAGAATTCACATTAAAAATGTCATCCTTCTAGTAATAGGGATTATAAAAAGGCAAAAATTCAGAGTGAATCCAGAGACAGGAAGGGAACAGGTTTTTGTGTGTGTGGGGGGGGGGGGCAGCCAGCAGTGTATTTTTTATCTTGCACTTGACACCATGGAAAGACTTGTTTTACAATATGCACATTAATAATTTTACCCTCAAATAAATTGCTTTAAATCAACATTCCATGGCGAATGACTGCGGTGTATATGTTGCATTCCTTGTGGGAATATTGGGACATGATCTTTCACTTGGAGCACATTGGATGAATTGGATGAACAGAGTCTCCATACTGGAACATCAAAATGAGAGAAAACATGGGTTTAGGTGAAATGCTGTCAGTCTGCAAAGGATTCTGGAACTCAGGAACTCCTTTTTGGCCTAAGAATAAACTTGTTTGACTACGTGTAATTGGTTTCACTGGGATAGACTCAAAACATCCCTCCTGAATTTACTTTGAAGATTCAATTGTTAACAATAATGAGTTAAAATGAAGAATTTCTATTATCTTGGTACATCCAGGATCTTTTTGGGGCCTACATGTGCCCGTCCTGGAGGACTGGCTATAAAAACACGGCAGTTCTGCCTCATGGAACAGCATCCCTCAGCACAGTATCACCAAACTCTTCTGATTCCCACTTTCCCCACTACAGGGGATTAATCATACCATATGGGGGAGTTTAAAAGCTTGTTGTCCCCAGGCCTCTGTCACTTTTCATTTGCAAAAGATGAGTCTACAACAATGCAACTCCCTCCTAGTACAGTGTCAACTCTAGTATTCTTGAGATATCGGTCCTTATATTCTCTCTCCTCAAACCTGCAAGTGGCTGATATAACACATTGTGCTGTTTGTGCCATTGAACAAAGAATATCCTCTTTAATACTAATAGAAAAAATGATAGAAAATTGAAAAAAGGAAAATATCAGTAAGGAAGATTTAGTACATCACATGCCATTCAGTTCTTGTTTTGGGTACTCAGGAAGTTAGTAAAGTATCACTTGCTTTCATCCCAGATAGTTATGCTTCCCTTAAATCAAATCTAGGCTGTTTGTCTTATTGTCACAGAGGGAGGGGGGACAGGGCTCCTGTCTGACAACAGCTGAGACCATGAGAGTTCCTGCCCAGTCCAGAAAAGAGCTCCAAGCTTGGCACTTAAATCAAAGAGGAAGGTCCCTTCCAGGCTGCTGACCTGCTACCTTGTTATATTCATTCATTCATTCATTCATTCATCCATTTTCCTTACCTGCTTGCAGCAGCACCATTAAACAGCTGGAGGGAGGACGATTCCAAAGCCCCCGAATGACAGGGGCCATAAATTATTTGGAACATAGTTCAATTGGTCTGGGTTGGGGGCCCGATATGATACACTGTCACAGGGCCGAAAATCTCAAGCATTAACCTTCCCCACTTGTCCTGTGCAGGGTTGCAGGGGTGCAGAGCCTCTCCCAGAAGCAACTGGTGCAAATCAGGGAATAACTCAGGATGGGGCACCAACCCATGACAGTCGCTTTATGATACATGGGCCGATAATCAATAAAATCTTGAGTTACTTAGAAAGGTTGAAGATACACTTTCAGGGTAAGCTCAACTGGATATTTGCCCAAAGGAATTATCCTTGGGAAATCTGTTGCAAATTAAGACTGAAGGTCACAGAGCTTACAAAGTTGATCACAGAATAGTAGTGGATTATGGATCAGCACATCTTATTTTTTTCTTCTAAATGCAAAAAAGATGATGCTTCATCTCACTGAGGCTTTTGTGAGTTCTCAAAGCAAACAGGTCTATGTTCCATGGTAATGGGATTCTGAGATGATGTTTCACGTAAACATGTGCAGGAAAGTGCTGCTGCCCTTCATCAGTCACCATGATTGGTGGCGCCTGAGGTCATGTGACAGCATGTGGTCTTCATTAGTTAAAAGGTCTGCCTCTCATTTGTCATGTGCTCGCTGGCATGACTGCGGCAGGTCGACATGGAGGTGCCAGGCAGTGGTGCTCACCACAGAACCGCCATGTAAATTATATTTACAATAATAATAATAATAACCCAGCACTGGGTACTGTTTATTCCCTGTCTTCATTTATGTTTGAGTTAACATAATAATTATGTTTTATTATATATGTACACACTGAAACAGGGCAGATCACTTAATCAATCAGTCAATCAATCAATCAATCAAAGGCCTAGTTTTCTCTTGTCCATTTATTTAAAAATCTAAAAATGCTATAATTATGCATATTATTACACAATAGTGTCACAAAGTCATACAAAACTTTTGCACATCAGACAGTAATCTTCTGTGCTGTAACTAATGATCCCCACAGATATTCAGTTTGTTCACTGTTCTGCATCACTGTCTTATTTTAATATGTAAAGCTTTGCCTGATCCAATCTATCGCTCACAGTTCTAGAATGTTCCTCAAACGGGAATGCTGAATTTAAGATTTGCTTGGACCTGCATAATTCCGGGCATTTCTTCAAGGCACCAGGCTTAACGATATAATATAGCAGTAATATTCTGAACCTAGTGATACCTCTGTTTTATCCCCGGAGAGGAAATGAAAATGAAACACCTTCGGGCTTTTAGGGTTCTGTCAAAGCAACATCAACACCATTACTCAGAGTAAGAACTGGACTTTAAATGCCACTTAGGGACCTGTTCACCGAATAGACTGGAGCGCAATCAACGTACCAGCCTGTGGTGGCTGCTGTTGCTGTGGGAGGACAGGATAGCAGTGTGCACTCAGGTGAACAGGTGTGCTGTCGGTGAGCCATTCACCCAGTGCTCTCTTGTTCTCCTCAGGAGCAACCTGTGAGTATCTTCAGTCGACGCGGAACGATCTGGGTCACGTTTTTAAATACACAAGCAGCTAAGTCTTGGTGAATATGGAGCTCACGCCTGAGCTGCATGCCCACTCTCCTCACCTGCAAGCGCCTGTGCCTTCACACACCATGCACACACACACACACGCACGCACGCACCATCCCACACGCAATAACACACACATGTCTGGCATTCAGTCTCAGTGATGTCTTTCTCAAAACTCCACCATCAATGAGAGCCACTTGGAGGCTTTGACCATCGCAGAGAGCCATCAAACGTGTGGCAGACAAGGCCGGTCCTTCCACAGCGAGAACGCCATCTGGCAGCCCATTTCACTGAAGTAGATCGTTGGTCCAGAATGGAGACGATGCAGCAGGCTCTGGTTACTGCAGACAGAAATGAGATCAGGGATTTAAATTTTGTAGAGAATGAAGAGAATCAAAATGCAATTTCTCAACAGGACTGAAATGGAAGCTTTTGTTGGGGGGAGGTGAGGTCGGTCAGGTGATCACATGGGTTTGTCGAATTTTCTGGCATGACTTGTTCCTCTGGTTTATGTAAATGAACATGTTTCCCTTTGTCCTCAGTAATCCCCAGCCTGAGGAACCTTGGCCATCCCAATCAGCCACAGCCTCATTCCATTTCCTCCCCGTTTGTGTTGTACAACTCGCCTCCTCCCTCATTCTGGAAAACTGAACGATCCCTAAGAAAAACCAGGGTCTGCTCTTCTCAGCTCCCGCTGTCGCGTTTCCACTTCCTGTCAGATATTTCCGATCGATGAGCATGTGACCCTCGCTATATTTATTCTCTGCCTGATTCGTAGCAGCCTGATTCCTTTTTGTGTGCTTCAAACAAGCACGTTCAAATCCTTCAACACAAACAGCTCGCAGAAAAACAGCTGTTCCTACCTGCAGCCCTGCATTGTATCATGTCACCGAACAAAAGTGTTTTTGTATTTTCTCAGGGAAAAAAAAAGAAATTCACGTCTTGTGTTTTGCTAAAAATATTCAAGTTGTGTTTCAAAATGTTTGACAGCAACAAAACTTTTTTTGGAGAATGCCTTACAAATATTTCTGTGAGTTTATCATCTTTATTTTAGGCTTGTATTATTCCTGTATGCATGTCCTTGTCTGTCTTAAAGTCTGAATGCCCTTAACCATCTGCAGTGTTCCACAGGTACAAAGTACATGTGTAACAAATGCTTGTTAACTCCTTGTATTAATAGCTTAAAAAGCTTCCTTAACAACCAGCAGCCTGTATCTCTTTCTCTCCAATCTATTAGTAACAAAATTTATTGATTATTAGTTTTTCAACCTCTATATTTATTCCACTTGGTTATGCTAATGTTGTCTTACTTCTTGTTTGCACCATGTATATAACCCCTGTGTCCATCCCTCCAGTTTCTCACTGTCCTGTGTTTTTACAGTCTCAGTACTGTGAAACCTTCCCCTTTGACACTCACTGTCTGTATTTCGCACCATGGTAATGCCACTCTACACCTGTATACGGGCGGTAAAAAAAAGCCCACTTGGCCGCTCTATACCTGTATACGGGCGGTATCATAATAAAGCCCACTTGGCCGCTCTATACCTGTAT
>JAOYFF010000001.1:2363249-2376623 GCA_025773925.1 Cryptomyrus ogoouensis | reverse complement strand
GATGGGACAGTTACTGTAAAAGATTAATTCCTTTACTAAATAATATTAATAACAATATTTCCCCCATAATGCACCACCCCAGACCTCAGCCAGAACATGAGTCGGGTCGGCTCTGAGTCGTGACTGACAGTGGAGGTCGTGTTCGGCGATCCAATTGGGATTCACAGAGGTGGCCAGGGCTCCGTTGTCCAGCCCCGAAACGCAGTGCTGTTATATGGTGTCTGCGAGTCGGCAGACAGCAGACAGGTGGCGCTGGAGTGCAGGTCGTGGCCCTGTTGTGTAACAGCGCCGGCTGGGAGCTGGGCGCTGAGCTCGAGCAGCAGCTGGGCCAGTTGAGCACTGGCTCGTGTCCGCTCACAGTGCCGCTTCGTGTTTAGGATTAGCTCACTCTGTGTGGTTTGGGCCACATCTGGCCCCTCGTCCCTAAGGCCGGTGACACCCAGCTGAGGGTCCTCTGGGTTCGATGGGACAGCTGAAGGCTTTCCCAGCTCGAAGCGGCCAGGAGAGCATGCGACTGCTGGTGGACAGATACTGCTAGCTGGAACATTCTGGCAAATGATTCTGGAACATTTTCTGTTCTGTTCACGTGCACTGCTTACACTGGATAAATACATACTGTATATTCCTATAAATAAATGCATATTTCTACAGCTCTTAATTTTATATCTTGTGTGTGTATATATGTGTACTTATGCATTTGTGTATGTATTTGCATGACTGTGACTCATCTACAGTTCTTATTCACAGTTACTTCCATCATATGGCAACACTATCCATAATCCTAACGTGAAATGATAATTGCAGTTGA
Organism: Cryptomyrus ogoouensis; assembly: GCA_025773925.1. NCBI lineage: Eukaryota > Metazoa > Chordata > Actinopteri > Osteoglossiformes > Mormyridae > Cryptomyrus > Cryptomyrus ogoouensis. The sequence continues at coordinate 2,375,815 of JAOYFF010000001.1, read as the reverse complement.
CATCAGGGATGTGATAGGTAGCATGTGTGCAGCAGGGTGTGTCCTGGGAGCGAATCCAGTATCTCTAAGCATGCTTCGCTGCAACCCAGAGATGGGGCCAGTCACTTTAGCAGCACTTGAATCCACTTACTGTGATAGTAACCTTCAAGTCAGGCGGTCCGATGTTTAATGCCCAGTATCTGAGGTGGGGGGGAGATCTCAGCACAGTCCCTGATCATCCACGAGCCCGAGTGGGTGGCCCCTGTTGTGTCATACCCTGTGCTTGGATGGAACCTCGTGCTGGGCCAGGAGTGATGCTGGCTGCTTTTATATGTATTTATTTTGTTTTTGTTCTTTTGACTAGAGTCTCTTTGTCATTGTTTTGAGCCATTATATCCTCGTTTGTCTGGTTTGACTGCATAACTTTGTGTAAGTATTAATGGAGTAACCACAGAGTAATCAGGACAGAATATTAATTCTGACTGTTTCCTGTACTGAAGGAAGCGTGACAGCATAATAAAATAATACCTTTGGAGAGTCTGAATGATTCCATTAGTGCGTTTAACCTGCGTAATCCGACGGAAAGCTCAACCAGGCACCTGAGATTAGGCCCATACTGCGCCTTCCTCATGTGCACTTAAAGGGTTTATACAAGATCCTTTAGAATCAGGCCCATTTGGACTGGCTGATCACACTCTAGCCAAGGAGACTGGTGATTTCTTGTCATGATCTGTCGATTCCCTCCTTGTCTCGCATGGACCTGTCTGATTTCATTAAGGAGTATCGGGCAAATGAATCGCAGTCTGCTAGAAAGGATGAATGAGAATGGGTAGCTGATAGCTGGTATTGAGTGGAAACAGGGTCAGCCTTTAAAACTAGCAGAGGGTCATTGTGTTTTGGGCTGTATTCCCACCCCTACAATGTTTACATGGTGTTGGGGGTGCAGGTTCTGGTGTTACATTCAAGTTTGTATTGAGTCTGCACTTTATGCTGAGATCTGCCGATGGCTTCAGTGCCATTTGCATGTTGAATCATGGAGGGATATTTTAATTATTCAGTAAAACGTTTGAGACGAGAGCGGAGCAAAACATCATTACAAATACACATGCGATCGCACGTATTGGGATAATGATGTTAAGTGTTTTCTCACAAACAAAAAAAATGAGAACATAAGTAACATTGTTTGGCATGAGTAACAACGCCTGGCTGTAATAAACCAAACATCTAAGCAGGTGGCTTTGGGTGTTTGGCAAACGGCGGGTTCTAGAGCAGCATCACAAGACTGATACACACTCATGACAACTCCCTGGACGTCAAGTTTCAATATTTGACGCCGGCTGCCTTAGATTAGATGTGTCACTGAATAATTAAATTAGCAGACGGGGGAGGGCTGGGTGGCTGGAGGCGGAGTGTGTGTTTACTTTTGCAATGTGCCGGCTTTTAAGAGCTCATGTTCAGTACCCCTCCCCCCACTGGGTCTGGGGACAGTGGTACATTCCCGAGGCTCTGACAGCACGGGCTGCTGTGGGGCACAGGTTTGCCATGCTTTCTTCTTGTTTTCCTGAGTGGGGAGCTTAAAGCACATACTGACACACCTCAGAATATAAAGAAAGCCAGCTCCCCTTTATGTTTTTGGCTTCCACTTCCCTGCTGACTTTGACTCCAGACTGCCTCAGAGTCCCAGAGTCAATAGAGGGTGCCATAGCGTGCTAACACAGCAGCGTGCCGGATGCACTCTGTCATGCTGTGACTGTCGCACACCCAGGCTGTGCGTCAGCGATGCCCCTTTGCCCGTCTGCTCGTGGAGATTCCGGCCGCGCTGCTCCAAAATGAAAAGGCTTTATCTGAGATCTGCAGGCTAAGTGGGGCTGACTGCATCCTCATTTCATGGTGTGACATTTAAGGCTAAAGAGGGACTTTCTCTGTGCTCCAGAAAGTGGCACTGCTGTGTGGTAAATGGGGGAGGCGGGGGAGAGGCCCGAGATCCACCTACTCGCTGAGGAAGCCTGCCGCTGGCCACCCGCCATAGCAGTCTGACGTGGGGAGGTGGGATGGAGGCCCAAGAGCCGCCTTTCTTGCTGGGGGAGCCTGCCACTGGTTGCCCGATTGACCATAGCCATCAAACGTGGGGAGGCGGGGGAGAGACCCGAGATGTGCCTGCTCACTGAGGAAGCCTGCCGCTGACCGCCCGCCATAACAGTCTGACGTGGGGAGGTGGGAGGGAGACCCGAGATCTGCCTGCTCGCTATGGAAGCCTGCCACTGGTTGCCGGATTGACTGTAGTTGTCAGACGTGGGGAGGCAGGGGAGAGGCCCGAGATCTGCCTGCTTGCTGAGGAAACCTGCCACTGGTCACCCGAATGACCATGAGACCTGACGTGGGGAGGCAGGGGAGAGGCCCGAGATCTGCCTGCTCACTGAGGAAGCCTGCCACTGGCCGCCCGATTGACCATAGCCATCAGACGTGGGGAGGCAGGGGAGAGGCCCGAGATCTGCCTGCTCGCTGAGGAAGCCTGCCACTGGTCGCCCGATTGACCATAGAGACCTGACGTGGGGAGGTGGAGGAGATGCCCAAAATGTGACAGCTTCCTGGGATGGAGGCCCAAGAGCCACCTTTCTTGCTAGGGGAGCCTGCCACTGGTCGCCCGATTGACCGTAGCCATCAGACGTGGGGAGGCAGGGGAGAGGCCTTAGCAAGCCCGAGGGGGGGGGCATGACATAGTCCCTCGCCACATCATAGCTTTTTTGCTGTGGAAACTGGAGAATCCTTTGTGTGACGGCAGCGAGGTGGGCTGGGAGGGGTGAGCAGCCTAAGGCACTCCAGTGTAGGGGGCTGAGAGCTCATGTGGTCGCCCCACTGGTGGCTCCTGTACCCTCATTGTAGGGGACTGAAAGGTCATGTGGTCGCCCCGCTGGCGGCTCCTGTACCCTCATTGTAGGGGACTGAAAGCTCATGTGGTCGCCCCGCTGGTGGCTCCTGTACCCTCATTGTAGGGGACTGAAAGCTCATGTGGTCACCCCGCTGGTGGCTCCTGTACCATCATTGTAGGGTACTGAGAGCTCATGTGGTCACCCCGCTGGTGGCTCCTGTACCCTCATTGTAGGGGACTGAGAGCTCATATGGTCGCCCCGCTGGTGACTCCTGTACCGTCATTGTAGGGTACTGAGAGCTCATGTGGTCGCCCCGCTGGTGGCTCCTGTACCCTCAGTGTAGGGGGCTGAGAGCTCATGTGGTCGCCCCGCTGGTGGCTCCTGTACCCTCATTGTAGGGGACTGAGAGCTCATGTGGTCGCCCCGCTGGTGGCTCCTGTACCCTCAGTGTAGGGGACTGAGAGCTCATGTGGTCGCCCCGCTGGTGACTCCTGTACCTTCAGTGTAGGGGGCTGAGAGCTCATGTGGTCGCCCCGCTGGTGGCTCCTGTACTCTCAGTGTAGGGGGCTGAGAGCTCATGTGGTCACCCCGCTGGTGGCTCCTGTACCCTCAGTGTAGGGGACTGAGAGCTCATGTGGTCACCCTGCTGGTGGCTCCTGTACCCTTAAGAGAATGTGCTTTTGTTAGTCACTCATTCCTATCTCTGCTGCTGTTTGGCGGATTATACCACTATGACAAAAGCTCACATTTTGCTTTTGCACTTGTCATTATTGTTCTGTTCTCATTTACCTTTATGTTTGTTTAGCAGTAAGAGAGCTAATGAGCTTTTGACAAGGTTAACATGATGGCATGTCTGTTTAGGGTATTGATAGGATGGTATAATCATACTAAAATTTGATAGGGACAGTAGGAAAAAGCATTGCTTTTTATGTGTTACAGGGGCAGTTGGGGCTGCTGTTTTTTTAGGACCCAGTGTCAGATTTTGCAAATATAATTTTGGTTAAATATAATTTTTGTGACATCAGCTCTGTTTTTACAGCATTTTTGGCTAAAGGGGTTGATCACCAGTAACGGGTCATTCTGGTCATTCTGGTACACCTTGTGACTCATGTAGCCTAGCATCAGGTCCTCACCACACAGAAAGCATGCGTTAGAAACTCTGATGATCATATGCAATTTCTCACCAAACCCGTTCAGTGTGATGCATTCTGGGAAGGAGGGGCCCTCTCTGAACCAGTGAGCCTTTCATCAGATCTTTTCAATGGCCTCTCTGAGCATAACCATGACCCCGAGATCCTGTTTCTGTGCCTGTCTACGTGAAAGGAGTGTGTTGAAACAGGTGGGTGGAGCAGTGTGATGGGGAGGGGTCATCCTCTGTTAGTCCTAGATCAGCTTCCCAGCAAAGGTCACAGGGTCACTCCTGGCCATGTGTGGCACGCTTGTGAAATATTTTCAGAAAGCCAGGTACGAACAGCTGTCCGCTCAACAAGCTGCCTGTCGGCCGACCGGAGTAGATAATGACATAATTGCACGGGGAAGCGGAGCGGAATGAACCAGCTTCCGTCAAAGGAGGCAGTAATACGACACCCCGGAATTTGGGTATGGGAAGCCAGCGCAATCCCCCCCCACCCCCTACGTGATCGCACGCTTCAGGCTAATTGTGCATGTGTAACTCTGACAGCGAGCGGCGTGACACAGCGGCGAGGTGTAATTTTCTTTGTGTGACATCGTACACACTCTTCAACATGCATTTATCTTGCGACATCTGCGTTTCTGAAAGCTGTGGGCTTGACGTTGTATGAGGGTGCACTTGGGATGAGCCTTTTGGCATGCTCGCCAGGGGGTGGGGGGTACCAGATGAAGCCTCTTCCTGCACACGAGAGTCGAAAGAGCACGTGCTGCCTTCTGCAGGTTCTACAACTCAGTTACCCATGGTTATGCTGTGGTCACCCCTTGGTTACAGCATGGTTATGCCTTGGTTACACGATGGTTACTCCATTGGTAATGCCGTGATCATGCCTTGGTTACTCCATGGTGACGCTGTGGTCATGCCTTCATAACACTATGGTGACGCTGTGGTCATGCCTTGGTTACACCATGGTTACTCCATGGTGACACTGTGGTCATGCCTTCATAACACTATGGTGACGCTGTGGTCATGCCTTGATTACACCATGGTTACTCCATGGTGACACTGTGGCCATGCCTTCATAACACTATGGTGACGCTGTGGTCATGCTTTGGTTACACCATGGTTACTCCATGGTGACGCTGTGGTCATGCTTTCGTAACACTATGGTGACGCTGTGGTCATGCTTTGGTTACACCATGGTTACTCCATGGTGATGCTGTGGTCATGCTTTCGTAACACTATGGTGACGCTGTGGTCATGCCTTGGTTACACCATGGTTACTCCATGGTGACGCAGTGGTCATGCCTTGGTTACACTATGGTGACGCTGTGGTCATGCCTTGGTCACACCATGGTTACTCCATGATGATGCTGTGATCATGCCTTGGTTGCATGGCTCATGTGGTCCTTATTGGAGGGAGCAGTGTTGCCTTCTCAGCAGAGGCTGCTCACACTGACGCTGTGTTTTCCGGTTCAGAGATTTGTCATTTTGCCAAGGCTCAGTACCCTCAAACCCCGCGAACTGGTGAGCACGGTCTCTGAGGTCAGTGTGCCTACAGAAACCTCCATTAAAGGTAAAGTGTTGCCATCGATCCTTTGGCAGGCTCTGAGTATTTTAGGCGTACAGTTTAATTTGCAATTAATAAAAGAGCTCTTCAAATTAATGGTGTTTTCTGCTCATTTAAGAAGCAGACCATCACCACTGGCCACCTGGATGGAGCTTTTGTGTGAATGCGAGTGAGTATTTGTGTATTTATTTGTTTTTCGTGTCACATGCATCCTCACGTAAGCTGGCAGAGGGTCACCTTTATGATGCTGTCTTTACCTGCTCCACCAGCAATGCCCATGAATCAGTCTGGGCCCCGCCCTGTTCATGTGCTTTTATTGCTCTGTGTTTCTTTGTCCTTGCTTTTGTCCTGGTAAATTAAGCAGTAAGCCCATAATGTTCCTAACTGAACCAGATGATGAACTGTCACAGTCCGGTTTTGTTCCCTCCACATGGTGGCGGTTTTCCCGCGCTAAGCCTTAATTACGGAGCGTGCGGTCAGCTTGCGACTGTTAATGAATGATTGTGATAGGAGTGCTGGGGTTTATGGGCCGTGGCACTTGGGGAGCCGTGACTGGGATGTGTGAGGTACTGGAAGGTACTGGAATAGGGCTTCCTCCCAATGACTACCACCATGATCCAGCCCCTGATCAGTCTGAACTAGCTCCCTCCTGAAATCTTTGATGTCCCTGCAGATGTCACATTCTGAATCAACCTCTGCAGGAAATGTCCTCACCGCAGAAACACTACACCGCGCTGTGTTCTCACTGTGTGCCGAGAGGACCCCTGAACTGCCGGCGTCCCTCTCTGCCATTCTGCAATTTGGCTTTGTAATCCAACTCCTGGCTGGGGTGCATCTCCTTAAGCCCAGTCTATATGGGTGCAGTACGTGGATGCGGCCACACTGGGTGTCTTCCTGCTGGGGGGACCCCTTCTACGTATTACGTCACAGTGATTTCTGCCATTCCTTTTCTCACAGCTGTGTCATTTAGGGAAATACATTCTTCCCTGGGATATAAGCGACGTGCTGTAAAAGCAGGTAGCACATTCATTCAGAAGCTAAACCAGAGGGTTATTGGTCTGAGTCCCAGGTGAGTCCAGGCCCATGATGCTCCAGAAAAAATTGTGAGCTCTCTAAGGAGATGAAGAATAAATCGTTGGCCCTTTAAGAGAAATCCCATAATATGCACACAAGCAGCCAGCTGAAACTGGCACTAGGGCCAGATGCTGGGAGAGGTGTGCAGGGACTATGGCTGCCAAGTTTCCCAGTTTGTCAGCAGACAGGGGGATGCATTCCCAGTGTGCAGCCCCGCCCCCTTCCCTGTTTGCTCCTGCACGGTGCCCTCCTCGGGGTGGTGCAGCTCCTGGCCTTGTTCTTCACGCCCGCATGTTCGGCCCGCCACTCTGTTCTTGGTGCTGCCAGGCAGTACTGGCTCTTTCATGGACCTCAGCTCCCCTCAGACTGTGCTGTACTCTTCACAGACCTGGCCTAGTGGCCTGCTGGCTCAGGTGTGACCCCAGCGGCCTCAGTGACTGGGTCAGACTGACGCAGCAGTGCCCCCCCTCTCCCGCATGGCACATTAAGGACAGCACAGAAACTGGGCAGGGCTCCAGCAAGGATTCACGCTCTCAGCATTCCAACAGCCTGAGAGCCCAGGGAAGAAGTGATGATTCGGCCTGGGCCTCTGACCTTTCTGCCTCTGCGTGTGTGTGTGCATACATGTGTGTGCGTGTGTGTGTGTGTGTATGTGTGTGTCTGTGTCCATATCCGCTTCCATTCTCCTGCCTGTCAGGAGAGACTCGACTGGCCACAATTCGCAGGTCTTTAATCTGCCATATTCTCCGCTAACTGGGCCAGTCGGGGAGGGGGGGGGGACGGGGACACAGCGGTCAAACACAGTGCCACCACAGGCCTTGGAAAGCCACTGGGCCAGCGACAGCACAGCAGAGACAAAAGCTGCACCCAGTTGTTTTCACAACACGGCGGGTTACCCCTCCCCACCTTGTATAATGGTTCCTGGCCAGAAGTCAAAGCACTAATTACCGGAAAGTACCAATTTCATCATAAGGGGGGTAAATTCTCAGTTTACCAGGCTGCTTCCTTGCAATCAGTCTTGCGGAGATGTCATCCCCTTGATCTGGGAGCATTTAAAATATCCAATAAGAAGATGAGTAAACACACAGTGATAAATATGCTTAATTGAATTATACGCACCGATGCAAACTTTTTACATTCTTGGGTTTTCCGTTTTGTTTACGTCCTCCACATGTTCACAAGAGGCTCTCGCTCGCCACCTCTATTCTGAGTGTGTTGAACTGAAGCACCATGAGATTTTGGTCTCTTATCACAAACCTACAGATTAGAATTAGTTACTGCCTGGTGGGGCCCTTAGTACTTGGGGGAGGGGGGTCTCTTTTCATGCCCCCATTGCTCCAAGCAGAACTGCAAGTAACTACAGGATATATAAGGATGGTGCCAGATGTGAAGTAATTTGATTGATTGGTCTGGCTTTGCAGCTTCAGGGTCTTGGGCATGAATCTGATGCTGGCTGTATGCGTGAGTTTGGACCAGTGTTTCTGTAAAGATGTTAAGATTATTCTGTGAAACACAGAATAACAATGACAGTGAAAAGAAACACAATTAGTGCATCCGGATGGGACACCAACAACTGAAAGTGGATGTTGTTGTTTTTTTAAGGCCGTTTAGCTTGTTAAAGACGTTGTACCCTGTTTTGTTTGAATTTGTATTCCGGGCTCATGATCTTCTGCTGGGTGTGACGAGTGTTTAAATCGCTTATTTCCTGCTGAGACCCCCTGACAGGCAGGCCCTCTCTAACACCACTGCTGTGTTTGGTGGCAGGCGGGTCACAAGTTTTATTTCTGGAAGCAAAAACAAAAGTAGCGACAGTTGGAGCCAAAAGTGTTTCAAGATTCATACAGTTTGTAGTGGATTTTATAGTTTAAACTGTAGTTTTTTTTTGTATATAAAAGCAGAGGATTATGAGGATGGTGGCTTGAAATGTCACCAGAACTGGGTTAACGGCATTCTGTTTGTTAAGATTTGCACCTTAAAGAGGAAATAATACACAGGTCCAAACGAAGAGTGCCATGCGGTGAAGGCAGTATACAGGTGGTATACGGCCCAGGCATCGTTTTGGCATGATTGTGTTTGTGTGTTAAACTGGACAAATCAGCTCACAAACTGCTAAATAGACCTGCAAGGAAAAAAACTGAATGATCATTGTTGGATTTTGGACCCAAATTGTTTAATTAAGCTGGGTAAAGGGGGGGGGGCAGGAGGAGGATTCTGGTGACCCTGGGATTTGATTTTCCTCTGTCTGCTGCACTGCTGCGTCCTGGGAGTTCATACCCAGCAAAGCGGTGAACACGTTCCAGGTGAGCATGAGACACTCAAGACCTGCAGAAGTCAGCCACACACCTATCATTAGCCAGCAGAAAAGGCACCAGCTGATTCCATTTGGTTCTGCACCCACGATCCTCGCAGGCTACCGTGACCCTCATGCCTTATGGACTGTTTGATCTGTCTCCTGGTGATTTGCACTGTCCTGAAGGAGCTGGATGTAAGTTATGAAATGTTAGGAGGAGATGCTCACCTGGGCAACATGTTTGGCAGGGGCGGGAGTGAGAGGAAGCCAGCTTAGTTACCTTCACTCTCATTCAGCTTTGGAATATGAGTTCTGGGGGGTCCTGATGTGAGCAGTGCATGGCTCTGCAGGTTTGGGGGCATTCCCATGATAATGAGGTCGCTGGCTCCTGTGGTTGGCAAAGTGAGTTCACTGTTGGACCCTTAATCCTGGTTGTTTCAGGGACACTGTCTGACCCTGCATTCTCAATTGCATGTTACTTTGGATCAGGGCCCACTGGTAAAATCATTCTGGTGACCCTGGGATTTGAACCAGCAACCTTCTGATCACAGGCAGAGTATCCTAACCAGGTGAGCCACACACCACTTGCTCTTTTTCTTGGACGTTATGGAATTCCCGCCATGGTGCGCTTTGTGTACGTGCGAGAGATGGACATTCTTCTACCTGAGTGTCTGGATCTCATGCCCCCACCGGCGCCACCTTTATGCTGCTGCTGACAACATGCAGTAGGTGCTCCCTCAGAATACTGCTTGTGCAACAGCACCAGCTACAGGGCACGAGAAAGCCATTCATCATACCTCTGTGTTTCTGCTCTATATATAAAGCCCCAATAAATGCATCTGTGTCACTGTTTCTTAGGCCTCCTGCCCCAGGCACCCCTGCAGACACTTTGCAGCTGCAGCCAAGGATGCCGGAAAAGCTTTGGCGTGTGACTGGTTAACTTAAGGAGGAGAGACAGACTCCATCTCGGTGACAAAGGAAGAAGATGTGTGCAGCGGAACGTTTGACAGATTCTTTCTTTATCTGCGGACTCAACATTCAGACAGAATTTCTCTTTTTACCCACAAGGTTAAAAATTGTTATAGACGGTTTGGAATTTTTTTATGAGGGCATGGAGAGCAATTTCACAGACGCCTGACGGTAAAATACAACAATGACAATGGAATTAATTAAATTAATGAAAACATCATCAGCTCAGTGTCAGGAAGGTGTTTCCTCTCTTTTGAAGCATTGTAAAAATTCTTTGGGATTATTCAACGACACAAAGAGATGAAAAGGGATCAGGATCTCCTGTTAGAGGGCCAGTATGGCTTTATAAAAATGCCATCAAAATGGTTATTGCTACCTGGAAAACTGAGGATAATGCTTTGAACTTTGATGACCTGGTCAAGAAACAAAGTGTGGTGGGAAGATCTGGGCAGCTTCTCTGGCCTCGGCGACGCCGTGTCCTTTATGTACCGAGCCCTAGAAGATAAATGGGGCTTTGGGCTGCCTTCTGACAAAATGTAGGAGTCAACCTGAAGGCGTACAAGGCAGCTATTGAACTGCCTGTCATTCTCCAGTGTGAAATCTGCATGCGTAAAACCTCTGCACACTCGTATTTCATTTTTATCAGAGAGAAAAGGACACACGGTCATAGTCAGATTTGATAAATCAGCCTGCACTTTTGACTCGGTTATTTCGTTACCTGTGAACCTTTTTTATCGGAATCTGCATTACAGCTTTTCACCTGTGAAATTCTGAGTCAAATTGGCCTTTCTCACCGACCTGCCGAACGCCTTCTCTCAGCTTTATGTAGAATTACTGGAGGTATCTGTCAGCGTGTGCTTATTTAGGCTCAATTCAGTTTAATTCAGTTCAATTTTATTTGTACAGAGTATTTCCACAATATTACATTGTCTGAAAGCACATTCTATTATCCCTGCCCAAAGCCCCCAGTGAACAAGCCAGAAGCGACAGTGGCAAGGAAAAACTCCCCAGCAGGAAGAAACCTTCTGAGGAACAAGACTCAAAGGGGGAGCCCATCATCCAGGGGCTGCAGAGAAACACAGACTAGCCTTAACCTCGTAAGCCGTGGAGCACTAGGTGAACAGTAACAGCTGGAACTGGTTTGATAAGCCTGCAAACGATGAATGGATTTGATGGGTAATGTTAGCCTGCAAAAAGCAGACAGGCTCCAGAGAGACTTACCTCTGTGTAGCTGGAGTGGAGCCTCTGTGAATTAAAATGCTTATTGTGATGTTTTATATGGCAGCGGACATGAGCTGGGTCACATGCAGATGCTGTGTTGTTCTAGGAGACTTTGCATTGAAAAATGTCAATAATTCCAGCATAGTTTAAGGCGAACTTGGACCGGTTCAACAATGATCAATACTCCAATAATGCTGCATGCATATTGTACTTTTTCCACAGAAGGTTCTAGGTTTTCGGTCAGCAATGGCAGAGTCAAATTACTGCTTGAGTTTGTCATACTAACTTCATTGAATCTGAAATGATGTGTTTGTTATTCGTAACCATCTGCTAGCATCTTTTGTGAGCAAGATGTGTCCTGCCTTATAAGTGAGGTGTGTTTTATTAGCTTCCTTTGTTATTTTGTTACGCGATTGGTCGACTGAGCGTGGTGCAGTTTGATGATTGTCGCGGCCCCCTGTTCCCACAAGACCAGCTTCCTGAAGGTTCCGGTTATAAAGGGGTGAATCCAGATGAGAATGGAAAGGAATTTCCAGTGTTTTCTTACTGCATAAGAAGTGGGGAGAGTGGTGATGTCCTGAGACAAGCCTGTTATTCAACGAATTGCCACTTGAGTGTTAATTAGTTACTGGTTTGTTAATTAAGCTGTGTTGAGGATGCGTGAGACTGCCTATGCCATGCCCAGGCAGAGAGAGCTTTGCTGGTCCTGCTATTGAAACCAATCTGTTAATAAAATCCTCATTTCATCCCGCTAATTCCTGGATGTGTTCTCTTTCCTTACAGAAGCAATTTTTAAAGATACTTTTGCTGAGCGGTGTTGATACCCACATCTCCTGCTAGGTTTTCTTCAAAATGGAGCTTATGAGCTTGATGGTTTCCTTGTGCTGAGAGACTCCTGCTGAACAGTGCTAACCAGCATGAAGGGAAACTCAATTCCTAACAAGTTCTTTCACAGCAGATATTTGTTTACTAGCTGCTCTGGATTGTAGCGCCTGTTGTCTTGTGGTCTGACATCGCTGACCTGCCTGACCCCGTAATGTGTGTGATGACCTCATCACCCCCTCTCTGTTCCATCTTCTTCAGGTGTCCCGAACACGCATAATGTTTGTGTCCCTGACTGTATCTTACTTGTCTTCACAATGACCTTTCGGAATGCGAAAACGCATCTTTGAAAAGGGCAGCGTGGGGTCCAGTGTGCCTACCAGCCCACTTCAGGATGCAGTAATGTCAGGGATATGCTAATCACTGCATCCGTAGCACCAGATGGGGCACCTTGCCTTTTGGTGTTGTGTCCCTGCATGCCCTTTTTGGCCATGTATCGGGCGGCTAATCTGCTCTGCCCGGCCCCCTTTGGGCGGCTCCTCTGCTCTGCCTGACCCCCTTTGGACGGCTCCTCTGCTCTGCCCGGCCCCCTTTGGGCGGCTCCTCTGCTCTGCCCGGCCCCCTTTGGGCGGCTCCTCTGCT
>JAOYFF010000001.1:2335729-2347398 GCA_025773925.1 Cryptomyrus ogoouensis | reverse complement strand
ATCCATGCAGTTATGAGCAGTTAGTGTCCATTTCTGTGCAGTTATGCTGTGTTAGTGTCCATTTCTGTGCAGTTATGGGGTGTTAGTGTTCGTATCCATGCAGTTATGAGCAGTTAGTGTCCATTTCTGTGCAGTTATGCTGTGTTAGTGTCCATTTCTGTGCAGTTATGGGGTGTTAGTGTCCATATCTGTGCAGTTATGAGTAGTTAGTGTCCATTTCTGTGCAGTTATGAGTAGTTAGTGTCCATTTCTGTGCAGTTATGGGGTGTTAGTGTCCATATCTGTGCAGTTATGAGTAGTTAGTGTCCATTTCTGTGCAGTTTTGAACACTGAATGTCCATTTCTGTGCAGTTATGGGATGTTAGTGTTCATTTCTGTGCAGTTATGAGCAGTGAGTGTCCATTTCTGTGCAGTTATGCTGTGTTAGTGTCCATTTCTGTGCAGTTATGAGCAGTTAGTGTCCATATCTGTGCAGTTATGGGTAGTTAGTGTCCATTTCTGTGCAGTTATGAGGTGTTAGTGTCCATATCTGTGCAGTTATGAGTAGTTGCAGTTATGAGTCTGTGCAGTTTTGAACACTGAATGTCCATTTCTGTGCAGTTATGGGGTGTTAGTGTTCATTTCTGTGCAGTTATGAGCAGTGAGTGTCCATATCTACATAGTTATGGGCAGAAAGTGTCCATATTTGTGCAGTTATGAGCAGTGAGTGTCCATATCTACAAAGTTATGGGCAGAAAGTGTCCATATCTGTGCAGTTATTAGCAGTGAATGTCCATATCTGTGCAGTTATGAGCAGTGAATGTCCATATCCGCTTTCAGCGCAGGCACTCTTATTTTGAACAGGTGACCTGTCCAAGGGTCAAATCAGTGAGAGTATTTTACAGTCCCAAGCTCTCCTTGGTTAATGACCTCACCTCCCATCTGCCATCCCCCCCAGAGATCAGTGCTGCTGGTGGACCAGAGAGAAAGGCTTCAGATCTTTTTTCAGATCATGGGGAGTCTCAGTCATTCAACTGAAAACCTGCGCTTTTATAAACGGAATTCCGTCTGTGACAGGCATCAGTTAGGACCCCTGCTCCCCCATCTCTCTACCCCCCCCAGCCCTCTGCTCCCCACCAATCTGCCCCCAGCTCTCTGCCCCCAGCCCTCTGCCCCCAGCTCTCAGCCTGTGCACTGCCCCTGTTCCCCTGCTCTGCTCTCACTCTCTGCGCCGTACCTCTCTGACCCAGTTACTGCTCTGCCGGTCGTCTGTGGTGTCCCAGTGTCGGTGGTGATTGGAAAGATGGCCATCGCCAGGGGCCTGGGCTAAGTGGGACAGGGCGGGCAAGCCCCCGGCCCCCCGCCTGCGTAATCTGGATTAGCCGATCGATACCCTTCTCTCCCCTGGCTGCACGCTCTCGCTTTGGATTGCCTGGGTTTTTTCAAAGTGGGCCATGGGGTCGCGGAGCTGATGGGGCTCTGATGGAGGCACAGTGAAGCTGCCCCCGTCCCCTGCCCCCCATCCCTGGCAGCTAGTGAGCATGCTCACACCGGCTCTGTCGGCATACAGCTCCTGAGATCGTGGAGCCAGAGCCGCAGCGGAGAGTAAGGACACTTCAGAGCTGCTGGCCTTCTGTCACTGTCCCCTGGAAGAAGAGGCATGCGATTCCTGGGGGAAGTCAGCATTTAGGCACACATGCAGGCAGGCGCCAGGACACACACACGGGGAGGGGGAGGGGGAGAGAGAGGGAGAGGGAGAGAGTGTGAAAGAGAGAGAGGGAGAGACAGTAGGAGAGAGAGAAAGGGAGAGAAAGAGTGGGAGAGAGAGAGAGAGACAGAATGTGCAGCTCACTTCCTCACTTCCTTCAGCTGCTGGTTGACACCAAATTCACAGGACAGCCTTTGCTGGTAAGAAGAAGCGCTCCTGCATGTGTGTGCGAGTATGTATCTGTGTGTGTGTGTGTGTGTGTGTATCTGTATCTGTGTGTTCCTGCTTGCGTGTGTGTGCCTGCTTGCGTGTGTGCGTGTGTCTGTATCTGTGTGTTCCTGCTTGCATGTGTGCGTGTGTGTGCCTGCTTGCGTGTGTGTATGTGGGTGTGTGTGCCTGCTTGCGTGTGTGTGTGTGGGTGTACTTCTTCAAACAGACTGTGTTAACTTGTCTGTTTGTGTGCATCCATAGATGTGTACTGGTACTTGAACATGCATATGAATCTGTATAGCCGTGCATGCGTGTGTGACTGCGTGTGCTGTCATGTGAAGAGCCTGTGCTGTCTGCATGTACCAGAGAGCCGGGCATCCTGGAGGCATGCGAATGGGGAGCTGCTGCTCTGTTCCTCTTCCTCCTGCTCCTCGGGGGGCTGTCCGGAGGAGCAGCTCCAAGGCGGTGCTACTGCGCTCCGCGTGCAGCTTCCTTCGGCACGGTGCCGATTCCCTCTCAGTGCTCACGCTCGCTGCGGGATTTGTAGGGAGCCGGCGTGAGCTGGGAGATTGAGAGTGACTGTGTGTTTACGTGCTGAGTCGATAACTTGCCGTGTGCGTGCATACGTGTGTCTGTGAGTGTGCGTGTGTCTGTGAGTGTGTGTGAGTGTGCGTGTGTGTGTCTTTGAGTGTGCGTGTGTCTGAGTGTGTGTGTGTCTGTGAGTGTGCGTGTGTGTGTCTGTGAGTGTGCATGTGTGTGTGTGTGTCTGTGCGTGTGTCTGTCTGAGTGTGTGTGAGTGTGCGTGTGTGTGTGTGTCTGTGAGTGTGTGTGAGTGTGCGTGTGTCTGAGTGTGTGTGTGTCTGTGAGTGTGCGTGAGTGTGTGTGTGTCTGCCTGTCTGAGTGTGCGTGAGTGTGCGTGTGTCTATGAGTGTGCGGGTGTGTGTGTCTGAGTGTACGTGTGTGTCTGTGAGTGTGCGTATGTCTGTGTGTGCGTGTGTGTGTGTGTGCGTGTGTCTATGAGTGTGCATGTGTGGGTGTCTGTGAGTGTGTGTGTGTCTGTGAGTGTGTATGTATCTGTGAGTATGCTGATGTCAGGTCAGTCAGCAGGTTTGCTCCATGCTGTGTGTCAGGGTCATACAGCCATTCAATCAGACAGACTTCGGTTTGTTCGTCTGGTTTTGTAGAAGGCAGCAAAGGAAAGTTTGTCCTTTTTTGTTTTTACTTAATTTTTATCTAAGACTTTGCAGCGTAGGGGCAGGGATTGAAAAGACTTGAAACCTTGGTTCATATTTCAGTTATTACAGCTCAAATGTTCTGCTGGCGTCGGACTTTCCTGACGTGATCTGGCATCAGCTGGTAGTAGAGAGAAAAGCCAGGGCCGGCTTTGGAGTGACACGTACTCGGGAACGGCTAAAAACACAGAGACCTTTGCATGACCCCTGTTTGTGTCCCCAGGAGTGGACAGGCAATATCAGGAGCCACCAGCAGGCAGAGTGGGCTGCGGGGGGGGGCTGCAGGGGGGGGGGAACGGTGATTTAAAAATGTTGCATAATGGAGCTTTTATGAGCTCTTGGTGTCTGAAGTCACACTAATTTTGACCTCTTTTTTAGTCCAGAAAGCTCACCCACCTGAAAAGAGTCCCTACGATTCGCCTGGAAACCATCTCCATCTGTGATTCAGGCTGAACCCCCCTCAACCCCCCCGCGATGCACATGCCAGGATCTTGCTGTCCCGGTGGCAGATCTACCCCCCACCTCTTCTGCACTCGATACCTGATCACAGTAAACCCTGTGGAAATAGCCCCCCCCCCCCCCACACACACACACACCCCCCTCCCTCATGCTGTTGTGCTGAGAGATTGATTATGAGCGTGAGGAGGGAGTCAGCCTTCAGCATGAGGGGTTGAGGGGCAGATGGTTCCATGAAGTGAGTAGTGCTCGCTAAATATCCTAATATCCCCGAAACCACGCTTTGAATGTCACATGTTCTGGAAGCTGGCTGGGGCATGTAGCCCATTCGGGTCTCAGAGGTTCTGTCACCGTCCTGGCCGCTTCCTTCCTCGCACCCCTCATACCTTCGTCGATTCACTCTCGAGTGCCTGATGTGTTGTCATGGAGATGACAGGTAAAGCCTCCTGTTCACTGAGCTGTAGTAAGATGTGTGTCGTCCTTTGGGGTTGGATGCTGATGATCAGCTCTGCTCCAGCCCTCCCCCTGTCTTCGCTGCCTGTACGTACACACGGTATCTGTGTATTCCTGTCTGCACGTGTGGCTGGTAGAGTCTGGGCATTTTTAATCGTTCATCGCCGTTGTATCTGACGCTTATTTATCGTGTAATTGCTTGTGCATTTTAAACACACCAGGCTCCTTTGGGATACTCAGTAACTTCTGGAATTTCAGGAGTGATCCTTCCTGTAGTACAGCCAGGAGGATAAGTCGTCTTCCTGGTATTTACTGGGCTGATCAGCCGCCGATTTCCCTATTAAGGCTTGGGATCTTGGAATTAGCTCCCTGGGACTTTGTAAATCACTAACATAGTCTGTATGTGACTGCAGCTCTGGACGGACGGGCCGCCCGGGTACGGCGGTCAAGCCTGGATGAGCAGGACGCCCCCATGGCTCAGGCCTTCAGAACCGCGCTGCTCTGAGAAACGCATGACTGGACTCTGGGACGGGGTGGGGGTGGGACACATGAGGAGGCCTTTTCACGTCGTTTCGGCTCCGTCCCGCACCCTGGCACTGGGCAAGCTTGGGAAGCGGCACTGATCCCGGGTCAGTCTCAGCATCCCTCAACATGGGGATGATCCTCATTGGTGCGCAGCGTCCGCCTGCCACACCCACGCGCAAAGTAGGCTGGATTAATCCCCCCCCCCAGTGGCTGTCCCCTGCCTCCCTCCCCATTGCATAAATCAAACTTGCAGCACAGATGATGGAGGATTTTCAATGTGTAATTAGTGCGTTCACAAATCCTTGGCCCTGGGCTGTAATTACGGTCGTTAGCACGCCGGCTAACCTGGGGCAGCTCCGCAGTCAAGGTCGGGTCGTTCGGCGGTCAGAGGGGCAGGACCGATAACGGAGCTCCATTGAGGGTGATGCCTGGGGGGTGGCAGGGGGTTATATGTGAGTACACTTACGGTTACTCGCCACATGGCACCGCTGCTGGGTCGGCACGTCTCCCGCTGGTGCCGACACTGACAGACTGCGAGCTGTTGAGGCGTCTGCATGACTCGCTAAACCAGCCAGGCTGACGGTCTCCTCCTCAGAATCAGGACCCCCCCCCCCGTTTTATGTTAATCTTCGCTAGTTGAGTTACTGACCCCAAAAAGACTGGACTCATCTCCCCTTTCGATCAGGCCACCCTGTTCAGTGTTAGCCATGCCTCCCACACCCTCACTAACTGGCCAAGTCCATCTGCATTATGCGGAGACACGGGTCTGTAGGAGGCGCCGTTTCATCCCCCGACACGCCAGCCCCGCCCTCATTCATCCCTGAGGTGGCGTGGCCATGAACCCAATCCCAGCCGGCGCTCTGCCCATCCACCTGGGCTCACTGGCCGTTCCTGAGAAGCAGCGTTCTGTCCCAGAGAGCGAGCGACCTGATTACTTCCCGTAAAAACTGAATACTCACGCTGATTCAATTTCACGAACGGGAACCTTCGCCTCCTCAACTTCCACTGTGAAAAAAATCACAGAGAGCCAATCAGTGTGTCGTATGGGGCTGTGAGATCAGCGTGGCAGCAGACTTGTCATATGCCCATGTGCACACGCTCCACGTGTGCTGCAGATGTCCACGAAGCAGCGTTACGGATCAGAATCGAGATTCTTGGTTTGTAACTGTCACTCCCCAGCTAACCATGCAAGTCCCACTGAAATTTTTGAAATGTCTGCTTTCCACAGTCTGGGCTTAGGATAAAAAAGAGATGCACCAGGAAACCGGTCCCCATAAGAGAAAAAAAACGGATATTCATCACGTTATGGGGACATTATGTCCCCATAAGTATAGGTAAACCCGCTCGCACACACACACACACACACACACTCCTCCTCCTCCTGCTGTCAGCCTCATGGTCCCAGTATCCTAAGAATCTCCTGCTTTGTTTCGTTCCCACGGGGGAACAAAGGCGTGTGTTTGAGTCCCCGCAGCTCTACTGACACGGGGTCCCTGGGGGGGGCGGTGGCAGATCCTGCCCAGGCGCCTGGACAACGGGTCTCATTGACAGGCTGGGACTCTGCCCGCCCCCGAGCACCCGAGCGTGTGACATTGCCACAGTGACCCTGCCGGCACGCATCCTGCGCAGCTCCCCCGCCCCCCGCCCGCCTCCGTGTCTCATGTCTGACGCTCTGCAGGACGTGCAACTGGCACGGGTTCGAGAGCCAGGTGTAGGGCAGAGCTGACACAGTGACATGCTTTACTGGCGGGACACAGGTACGAAGGGGCGCGGCATGGTTACGAGTGTGGAAGGTGTTACAGGAATAGGGTGACATCACACCCAGCATGTGCCCCCCCCACCGGCAGCATGTGCCCCCCCCCCCCACTGGCAGCCCGACAGGGTCTGATAACCGCCTTCGTCTCCCCATCTTCTGTAATCTCTCTTTAGTTCGGTTCAGCATTAGTCAGCTTTACCAAAATATTGCAGATAGGGTGTAACAGACCTTTAGTCTTTTACATTCCCTAATAATAATAATAATAAATTTCAAAAATATGATCCCAACAGGAAATTCCTGTGCATAAGGCAGCAAGGTACATAAAGTGAAGACAGACAAATGTAATGCAAACAAATATTATTTAAGTTTAATGTGGATTAAATGTGAAATTAGAATGGTGCTCTAATTTAATGTGCACAAAGGCTCATATTCATACTTTATAATTGGTGTCCAGTGCCCTCTCCCCGGGCCGTGACCTTTACTACATGGGCATTCCAGTGGGACAGCTTAGGTGTCCACATGAAGCGTGGGAGGCATAATTTCAGCAGAGAGCGCCTCACTGCCCCCCCGAGAGACTGGGGGCTGCCGTTTGGGGGTATGCCTGCGGTCTCTGGCCGTCTGTGTGGGGTCTGGGTGAGGCAGTCTGCTCTGTGTCTGTCTGCTGTACTGTGGTTAGTTACTGGTCTGATCGTACTGGGAGATCGCCGACCCGCTGGTCTGTGTCCGCCTACCATCCTGGGGTTAGTTACTGGTCTGATCGTACTAGTTAGTCATTTCAGGCATCGGCTTCTTGACTCTCTGACTCATCCTTTGAGGGCCCAGAAATGGCTTCCTTCTGAACGGGCCTAAGCGGTGCCCCCATCCCTGCGAATGATGCAGCCCTGCACGGGATTCCCGCTGGCTTCTCCCGGCTCACACCCACCGATCGGATCCCTGCCTCGCTCTGATGTGACTAAACAAGTTGATTGACACTCAGCTATTTTGGGCCAGACTTCACTTGGTATGTTTTTTTTTTCTTTGAAGGCGTATGGAGCCCAGAGCTTTTCCTGTTTGACCTTAGAATGGAGCCCAGAGCTTTTCCTGTTTGACTTTAGATCCCTCTCACCCTCCCCTTCCCGCCGTGCCACCCCAGGCTTTTATCTGCTGCTCAATGCCCCGGGCAGAGATTTGGGAGGCCATGGCACCGGCCCCTACCCAGTGGCAAGGACGGTGGAGTCCCGGGGGGCATTCACTGTGTGCCAGTAAAATATGCACAGCCAGAATGAGCTCTCCCTAGGCTGGTGATAACCCGAACCCCCCAGGAAGGTCGGTGTGCCCCCACTAGGCAGCCTGGGCCACTCGGTGTGGATGTAACCCCGCATCTTAAAGGGCTGGCACACTTCCCCCGACAGCGGGCTGGCCTGGTGCTCACCTCGGCGTGGGCGGATCCCCGCTGTCAGCCGTCAGCCCCGCTGTCAGAATCACGCCTCCCCCTGATCCCCGTGCCAGCCGGGCCCACCTGGGTCAGGTCGTGCTTCCTGTCGCTTTTTTTAAATAGATCAAGAGCTTCGCAAATGCGTCAGCGAATGGGGGAGGCGGTCAGCTGTTAGCTCTGCTTTTTCTCAGCCTAATCGACTCCCCCCCGGGACCAGGCCGGAGTTGCAGGCCTCGCCTCGCTGATCTAGTCCAGTACTTATAAATCCATGGGGATGTAGAGCGTGGAAGGTTGCCAAGAAGATGGCGGCCAGGGCCTGCCGGATCGTTCCCTTCTGCAATCCCGCGGCAGTGCCGTACACCTGGCCCTGACAGAGCAGCGGCTGGCCGGATGTGTAGGTAAGGGGGGGTAGCAGCTGCTCGTCACAGGTGCACTCCCACACACGGACATGGACCACAGCCTCCCGAGAGCCACTCTCCATGGCGCCTTACATAACGGTCAGGTCCGGCTGACGGGCTCCGGCTGACGGGCTCCGGCTCGCGGGCTCCGGCTAACGGGCTCTGGCTAACGGGCTCCGGCTGACGGGCTCCGGCTAACAGGCAGACCGCTGCCCACTCCCCACCTGCGGCAGTGTACGCGCGCACATCACAGGGATAAACTGCTGGGCCGGCATGTCAGGGTAGCGGACGCTTCGCAGTGGGACGGCTCAGAGGTAAGGTGACAGGGGCTTTGTGTCCTCCGTCATCAGTC
Source organism: Cryptomyrus ogoouensis (assembly GCA_025773925.1). NCBI lineage: Eukaryota > Metazoa > Chordata > Actinopteri > Osteoglossiformes > Mormyridae > Cryptomyrus > Cryptomyrus ogoouensis. The sequence continues at coordinate 2,338,915 of JAOYFF010000001.1, read as the reverse complement.
AGCGTGGCTGGGGGGAGGGTTGGGGGCTGAAATTGGTGTGAAGTGTGGTAAAAATAAGTAAAAACAAGCCATAAAATCCGTGCTGTAGTGTACATCTTTTGGTTTAGAGGATCCACCAGTTTTGAGGGTGGGCGGGGCGGGCCAGACTGGACAGGAGCTGCAGACAGGAAGCCCGCTTCACCGTCCAGAACCAGGAAATTAGGACGACCCACCGTCCCTCTGATTATGTGAGCAGCACAATTAAATATTAATGTTTAATGTTTAATGTTGTTTTTTCTTGGGGGAATTTATCAGTGTCATTCTTATCAGTGTTATTTATGAGTGAAGTTCCCCCTGCGCCAGTCCGATAAATAATTGAAATGTCTGGTAAAACATGGGCGAAAAAACACTAAACCAAAACTGAATCTTAATGCTCAGTTTTATGTTATTTTACAGATATAACAAAATATCTTACTAAAAGTCTGTATTCAAGTAAAAATTCATTTGACGGCGGATGCAAAGGACACCTCATTTTTCAGGCTTTGTCTTCTCTGCTCTCTGTCCTGCCATCTTTTTCATTTTTCTCTGCACCGGGTTTTAAATGTTTCTAATATATTTTTTAAATAGTGACCCTGTTTTTCGCAGGTGATTAACTGTGAAGCATACCAATAGTGAAGCCTGTATGAGCTCCTTCTGTTCCTGCAGAATCCTGTCCTGCACTGGATGAATCCAGAGGAATACCTGCTGTTTTTGTTTTTGCTGAAATTTGGGGGGGCAACCCGGCCCAGGCTGACTGACAGCCGAAAGGGCACCATCCCATTAATGTGTGCACCCCCCCAGCCCCTCAGCATCCAGCCCCAGGGGCTGGACTCTTAACTGTCATCCCGCATCCTGATTATCTACCTCTGTCCTCGGAGCTGAAGGACGCTGTAAACGCCGTAGTTGGCAAGGCCCACTTACCTGTTGCCCTGACAACGTGAAGCTTGTGTTTGCCATCCAGTCCTGAGCAAACACCTTGTAGCTGCAGTGGGGTCTGTTGTGCTCTATGTCTGTGTGTGTGTGTGTCTGTGTGTCTATGTGTGTGTGTCTGTGTGTGTCTGTGTGTATGTGTCTGTGTGTGTCTGTGTCTGTGTGTGTGTCTGTGTGTGTGTATGTGTGTGTTTGTGTGTGTGTGTTTGTGTGTGTGTCTGTGTGTGTGTTTGTGTGTGTTTGTGTGTGTGTGTGTCTGTGTGTGTCTGTGTGTCTGTGTGCATGTGTCTGTGTGTGTGTCTGTGTGTTTGTGTCTGTGTGTGTGTGTGTGTGTCTGTGTGTGTTTGTGTGTGTGTCTGTGTGTATGTGTGTGTGTCTGTGTGTTTGTGTCTGTGTGTATGTGTGTGTGTGTGTGTGTGTGTCTGTGTGTGTTTGTGTGTGTGTCTGTGTGTGTGTGTCTGTGTGTATGTGTGTGTGTCTGTGTGTGTCTGTGTCTCACCCCTTTGCTGGTAGCAGTGACACAATGACCTCCGCTCTACTCAGACCCTTAACTTAAATCACAGCAGGGGTATGTAACAAAGGGGTGGGGCCACATGGACAGCCGACTGCCCCCCCTCCCCTGTCACTTTTTAAAACATATCATTGGCTAATGATAGGCTTGGCTTCTTGGTATGTATTGTGGCCCCTCTTATGCCCCCCACCTTAAAAAACCCTAGAATAGCCCCTGCCCCCACTGAGCACTGTATGATGGGAGATGTTGGGTTGTGTTCAGCAATATCTGATGCTTTTATGATCACCTGGTTTGTTGCTGTGAAGATCCCCGACATCGTCAGACGAATCGGTTTGAGCTGTGGATCACCATCTTAATCGGCACCAAATTTAGCACAAGTCTATTGTGATTCTGAGTACTGTATAGTTAATGATAAATGAATCATAATGATCTATTAGCGAAAAACAGAAATTAAGTCATTGCCTAAGTGCTCAACCCCTTTTGCTGCAACAACTGTGCACTGGTCCCTGGGGCTTAGGAGAGGGCCACAGAAAGGAAGCCTTTGTTAGAAATGAGGCACATATCAGCTCTCAGCTGACGTTTGCCGACGGCCATGTGGGAGAGTCAGAGTCGACGGGCATGTGAGTCAGAGTCCATGCAGAAGATGATTTTGCGGTCTGCAGAGACCAAAATCGAACTTATCAGCCTTGCTGCCAAATGTTCATTTTGGCTCAAGGGCTGCGTCATGCATCATCCTAATAATATAATAATTATCAAGTTGCAGAGATGTTTCTCTTCTGCCAAGCCACAGCAGGGCTTGAAAATAGAGGGCAAAATGGTTTGGTGGGAAGTACAGAGGAATCTTGGAGGAAGTCGGCACAGGACCTGGAGCTTGGGGATCGATTTTCCAGATGGTTGGTGACATAAAGCATACAGCACATCACGCCACATGGGAACGACATTGAAAATGCAGCAATTCGCATCCCAGACCTTGAAGCACTTTAGAAGCAGCAAAGACGCTGAAGATTTCATTTCACTGACAAGTTTGTGGCAAAGAAATCTGGTGGACAAGTCTACTGTTGAAAAATGCAAAAATGGGAACGAGACCCACAGCTGTGTCTCCTGGCAGAGCTGAAAGGGTTAACTTTTAATACAGTCTGCTAAATTGTTTTTCTTTGTAACTGAGGCCGAAAAATCATCTGTGACATACTAAATGTGGAAAGCAGGAGGGGCACCTTACACACACTGCTGGAGAAGCCGCCTTTGCAGGAGCGTGTGTGGTAACCTGGGCCTGATGCGGGAGCGCGGCTGTCGGCAGGATGTGAGGTAACCTGGGCCTGATGCGGGAGCGCGGCTGTCGGCAGGGTGTGAGGTAACCTGGGCCTGATGCGGGACCACGGCTGTCGGCAAGGTGTGAGGTAACCTGGGCCTGATGCGGGACCACGGCTGTCGGCAAGGTGTGAGGTAACCTGGGCCTGATTTGAGGGCGCGGCTGTCGGCAGGATGTGCGGTAACCTGGGCCTGATGCGGGAGCGCGGCTGTCGGCAAGGTGTGCGGTAACCTGGGCCTGATTTGAGGGCGCGGCTGTCGACAGGGTGTGCGGTAACCTGTGCCTGATCCGGGAGCGCGACTGTCGGCAAGGTGTGCGGTAACCTGGGCCTGATGCGGGAGCGCGGCTGTCGGCAGGATGTGCGGTAACCTGGGCCTGATGCGGGAGCGCGGCTGTCGGCAGGGTGTGCGGTAACCTG
>JAOYFF010000001.1:2320539-2330739 GCA_025773925.1 Cryptomyrus ogoouensis | reverse complement strand
TGTAGCTGCATTCGTCTGTCCCTGACGACTCTGTGTGTAGCTGCATTCGTCTGTCCCTGACGACTCTGTGTGTAGCTGCATTCGTCTGTCCCTGACGACTCTGTGTGTAGCTATTTTTGTTGCTCTTTTTCATCTCAAGGTAAAACAAATGGCAGCATCTGATTATCTTAAGCATTTCGCCGATTTTATTCTGTGCAGTCAGATGGCTTCTGTTGTGCTGATATGCCGTCTCCAGGGGGGTGCATGCTCCCGCTTCCTGTCCCCTGCTCTATGTGACGGCATGTGTCACAGGTCCCTGGGTCCCTGTTATGTAATTATTATCGTACTTTTTAAAATCTTTCTTTTCATTTTTTCATGCTTAATTCCTTGTGTATGGGGCTCATATGAATGCCCTTGTTACTGCTCCAGATGCCCATTAGCATCACAGAATCAGAATATTTGTCAAGTAATGCCTGGGGCCTCAGGGTCGCCATCGCCTGGGCTGCTTTGGGGGCAGTGTTCAGTCTTTCCTCTGGAGGGCGACTCAAAGCTTGCATTCAGCTGTGCTTCGTCTAGACAAAGATTCAGTAATGAAATTAGGGGCTCAGAACAGGCCAATACCGCAGGAGCATGAGCAAGTCTCTGTGGCTTTCTGGGGCCGTGAGATTGCAGAAGAGAGGGAATTAATGATGCTTTTGGAGAAAGTGATGTTTAGATGTTCCTGCTAAAGGCCATTCCGCTCGTAGTACCCTGGCCAACTGTTAGCGTGACAGAATCTTAAACAGCTTCTGGATCTGCTGATGGGAGTTGTTTTCCTTGCTTGTTTGTTCTGCCTTGTAAATTCATTCTTGTTTGTTTGTGAATTCATCCTTTTTTTTATTTTTAGCAGTCTGGCAGCAGCTATTCAAAGTGCTTGAGAAAAAATCTGCAATCAGTCATGAATTTTTACAGTTATAAATACACTCTGTAACCTTCATGAAGTATGAGTAATTATCTTGGTTTGCTTGCTCTCTTTGACAGAATGTCACGCCAGATTGCAGTTGGCATCTCTGTTGTGAGCCCTGGAAAGAGAACAAGATCTTCATATGCTGTTGCCTTTAGTTGTGCCAAGGTCCCGTTCCCTGTTTTGATAGGACAGAGGTGTATTTGCCCCCTACTTACCAATAAAAATACCAGGTCAATGAATAATCACTTGGTGTGGATCTCTGACAGCACTGGCAGATATCGCCTTTCTTATCTGATCTTTAAAAACTGTTTTTGTTTTTTGTCGTATTTTTCTCCATGGGCTCCTTGGACTGGAGACCTTGACTGCTGTCTGAAATACAGACTTGGGCTAAACCCTAGATGGGATGCCAGTGAGAGATACCCAGACTCCATGCAAGAACCTTCGGTTCTAAAGGGGGAAAATGGAGGAACTCAGCCTGGAGACTTGGCAGCCTTCTTGCATGTGTGCCTTTGTTGCAATTTAACAGTATAGAGACTTCATGGTAATTAAAATAAAGCCTAGAAAAGAACCAGTTATTTTCATTGTCACCTGTTCGTACTGCCTTCTCACACAGCAGAGTGTCATGCTGCCTAAAGAAGCCTGTAACCAAGACACTAGTTGCAGGAATATCAAGCTCCTGATGATAATGTATAGTAATCTGATATAGTTAATCATTTGTTTTTTAATGTATAGCAGGGATCTTCAAATCTGGACCTCGAATGCAAATCCAGGCCTTGTTTTCAGTTCTCCCTGGTAGTTTAATAATGACTGATTCTGATTGGCCACAGAAGCTTCTTCCCCAGCTCACAGGTAAAGGAAGGCTGGAAAACCAGCAGGGCTCAGACCTTGAGGACCGTGATTTGAATAGCCCTGGTCTATAGGATTGAACTGAAAATGCTTAAGAGGATTTACAGTATTCATGTATGTTAAACCCCTTCCATGCGTAATGGGCACATGAAGGCCAGTTCACTGTGTTCCTGTGATCTTGCTTGATGTCATGCATCTTCGCACTGAACACCAGCACAAAGAAGACCTGTAATTAAGAATGAGCAAATGCGTCTGTGTGGTTTTCACTAGGGCTCTGCTTGTCTCAAGCGGGCGTCCTACCCTGAAACGGCCTCAATCCTGCTAAAGGCAACACCAGACAGCATCTGCATACAGTAGCTGGCCCTCGCAGCTGCAGTATCTGCATAGCTGGCCCTCGCAGCTGCAGCATCTGCAATGGATGTCTGCTGAGCGCAGCTTGATTAGCCTTGATACTGGACTTCATGTAGGACTGTTGTTGAGTTCCCATGCACTGCCTGGTTTTCCATTTATTCAGCCATAGCTGTTTGCATTCTAGGAGCACTAAGACTTACTCCTGAGCTGTGGGGAGGGGAGGAGTTGGCGTCACTACTTTTGGACCCCAATAGAAAGCGATGTCTTTGACATGATGAGAAGGTCACTGGTAGAGCAGTAGAGGTGGTGGCAGGTTAGGCTCATATCATCCAGCAGGGGTGGCTCTTTTCAGCCTTTCTTTGACCAGTACGAGAGTTGAACACTGGAAGGGCACACACATCGCTGTCTAGCATTTAGCTGGGAGCTCCTCCAGTCATTTTCTTGTCTTTCGCTTCTCTGATATGTTCTTTTGGTCACCCTTATCCACATCGATGTGTTGCCTTTAGCCATGGTGGCTAAGTATTTATTGGGGCAGCCGGGAGCTGAGTGTCGAGTGGGAGGGGCACTGTGTAGTAGGAGGGGTTTATAAAGAGAGTTAGGGAAGGTGTCATTTGGATATTCATCAATACTTTAGCCGTACTGCTAATTTGCTTACCAAATTCTGGGTGTAAATACACATCCATACAGCACTGAAAAACCCAACATCTGAAGTCCTGGTGTTTATTGTGCATGTGCGACATAATATCTATGCGATATCGCCCAGCCTTAGGTTAACGGGCTCCTGGCTACAGAGATGTGCCTCTCACTGAAGCCAGTGATGTTAGGGTGTCTCTCACCTTTGCTTTTCATCGCTCTGCTTTTTGTGTAGACGCTGCCTTCGGTTTGGCTCATATTTCGCTTTGATCATGTTGTGGTTTTTCATTCATAATCTTCGACGTGTGTGTGGGCACGTTTTTGAAGCGTCTTAAATCTTTCCATGGTTTCGAGACGGTCCCCAATCGTAAAGGAATTCTCTGCGAGTCTTCAGCCATGGACGGCTACGCGTCTGAGTAAATGGAGTGCGGAATGCTCTTCGATTTCACACACTTAGCCTGAGCTGTTTCATTAAGCACCTCTGCAGAGGGGCATGGGGCTCCTGTCAGCCCCCGCAAAAGGCTGACGATTCTGCCCTCTCCGATTCCCGTCGCCTGAAATCCCCTCCGCGGGCGTGACTCATTAGACCCCAAAACCGCTTGAAAGGCGTTTAATTAAAACTAATAAATATCAGTTTATTCAGGAAGGAGTGTGTTTATTTATAGGTTGGTGGGGGGCGAGTGGTGGCAGGGAGGCTACACGCATTGTGCATCCCTGTAGCTCCCCTGTGTTCCGGGTGCAGAGGGGGACCTCAGCATCGCCCTGGAGGATTCAGTATGGACGCAGAACTCTGTGGCGTTCAGGTTTCCATAAGGTGGTGTTGGCTGACGCCGATGTGTTGCTGGGGTACCGTGAGCATTTTATAGGGTGTCTTTTCAGGACTGTTTGTAAGGCTGAATACCGAATGCTGCTGATTATCCCCCTCTGTCTCTCCGCCAAACCGTAGTACTTCTATAGCATCAGATTTATGACTGTTATCAAAGCTTCTTAAATATCAACCAAAATAGTGCTGGAGACAATGCCGGTTCGTCCAGTGTAGCGATTTAAATTGCCTGTACAGTATGATTCTTTTTACATTCCGGCAAACCACAGCGTAGCTCAAATAAATGTAACACTTCAGTAGGCAGCAAATTGTGCACTCAGTGACAAAAAAAGTTAAGCACCCAGACGAAGTGCTGGAAATGAAATGAGTCTGCACCATAGACACGTGCCAGGTGTGGACTGGCGTTGTCTGGCAGGATTGGCCCCTTGGCGCCGCCATACTCGCACACGATGGTCATCTGTGGTAATGCAGAACCGAGACTCATCGATGAACACGCCACTCGTCATCAGTCCATGCCTCCTGGTTATGGCACCTCTCTAAACGTAGCCGTCTCTGCGCTGCTGTTAACGACAGCCTTTGCATGGGATGATGAACCCATAGTCCAGCTGATTCCAGCAGAGACACAGTGCAGGGTGACAGGGGGTACTGTAGAGAGTCCAATACCTGTGTCTGGATGGCAGGTGCAGATTGTCATGGGGTTCTGTAATGCTTGCCGCCCAAGATGATGATCCTCCGTTGGTGAGGTCTGTCTTGGGAGACAAGAACCTTCACGACGTGTGTGGGTGCCCTCACGTGCCCATTGGTTTCGACATCGGGCGCCTGTGACATCTGCATGCCCCACACGCCGGGCAATTGCACGATAGACTACCCGGCCTCATACAAACCCACAATATGACCCCCTATCAAATTTGTGCTGGTAATGCTGTCTAATGCATCTACGAGGCATCCTCTGTGTCTGCTGACTAGGTGTGCGAGCTCCATGCAAATCAAATCATTTACATGCCCATCACTGGTCTGCACGTGTACCAAATTACATCCAAGTCGGAGCATTACTGCTGGATGCTCTCCTTTTTTTTTGTCACTGAGTGTATAATACTGTTCACGCTTAGAAGCACTATGGATCGATGTGCAGAGTGTATTGAAATGGGACCCCTGTTAACTGTGCGTACCTTTCTTGTTATCAGTTATAACTTTGTAACACAACAATTCTCCGTATATAACTAATCATTTTGTTACCAAGTGAAATATACTGTAATAGTCAATAAAACATGTCTCTATGGAGCCAAATATGCAGTTAGAATGCAGTAAAAATACCATGACACAAATTTTTGGTCATACCGTAATCAAAAATAATTTGAGAATTATTTTAAATGAGCTGAAACTTAAAAAGTGTGATTTATAACTTGCAAACAAAGTGTGTATTCGTGTAAACTACCGGGGTGAGTTTCCCAAAGTCTCCTCAATGCTACGTTGTTTGTAAATTGTGTCTTTTAACTTAACACTTTGTCATCTATAAGTCCTAAGAAGGCTTGGGGAAACTTACCCCTGTTCTCTTACCTTTCTGACAATAGATCCTCTTGCTTAGTCCCCTCCGCCTCATTCTCGCTGGTCAGACGTCAGGCCTCGCTGTCGGCTTGCTGGTTACGCTGCCTGCTCTCTCGTTTGCACTGCTTGGCTTTCTGCTCTTGCATGGGTGGGTTTTTCAGGGGTTCTTTCCCTTTGGCTAATGAGTTTGAGTGACAGCTCAGTGTCCCGTATGTTGTCTGGTGCAGCAAGTGAATCAGTGGAGGGTGAGTGAGGCGTCACCCGATGGAGCTGTCCCATTGGTATTCAGTGGCATTTTGACTGTCACCATCATCTCTCTTTACTGTAGTCTGAGACATATGGGGGGGGCAGCTTTACATTAGTCTGGTACCATTCTGCTTAGGTCCCACAATTTTGTTTCAGTAAGTTTTTTTATTCTGTCTCGAATTATTATTTTTTAAATAATATTGGCACAAATCTGATTCTGTAGCACTTGTGAGCAATCCCTTTGATAGTGACCCTCCCCGCGTGGGAGAACAGAGGTACAAGTCATATGTATGTTAACACGGCAGCTCTGGCTGTGGTGGGTGGGGTGTTTTATATACAGCTCACTCTTGAGGGTTTTTTCCCGGTGAGAGCAGGCAGACAGCCACAGGGGTCAGGCTGCATTTTAAAGCAGGTGAGCTGGCGTATCTGCCGCCTGACCCCAGTGATGTCCTGAGATGGGGGGGGCGGTGAATGAGTTGTCGCACGGGGTCCGTGATGGACAGCGGGAAATGCCCTGGTCCTTAGGCTGCCTATCGTAGTAATCTGTAAGTCATATGAATCTGCTCAATTTTACCCCGGTATTAAAATGTCATAACTCATAGTGGCTTTAGAATAAGGGAAAACTTCAGCTTGGAGAGTTCTATGGTTTTCCGTTTCTCTGGTTGCCTATTTTTGTTTTTTTATTTATTTAATTGAAAGCTTGCAGGCATCCTAACCCCAGGGGTGATCTCAACCATGCAAAGCCACCTCAGTGGCTCCTTGGAATCTGAGCCCCAACACACACGTGTTGCCACGGAAACGCTGTCTCGCCCAACAACTCTGGTTTGGGCACGGGAGGGGCTCAGCAGACCGGCGGGGGCCTTCGGAGAGCTGGCTGCCATCACTGACTGTTAAGCTGTTCTCGTCACTGAGTCACTCGGCGTTCGATTCGCACCGTAATTCCAGGCATGGTCTCCCACAGCGTCTTAAAAGTGGAAACGTGTGACGTGTCATTTGTGATCTGCCAACAGAAGCCATAAATTCTGCACTTGATGCCAAAACAAGACCTTGGAATTGTGACACCTTAAAAATGAACATAAATACACAATGTATACTGAACAGTGAGGTCTGGCTGGTGTCATTTTTGAAGGATTTAAAGGTTTAGCTGTGCCTAACCCTGGCCCCCACCCCTTAGAGATGCCATGTTTTTTTAGAAGCCTTTTGGGTTTCCATCAAGCTGCAGGAAAGTGCATCTTGTTGCTTATTTGTTTTTAATATGCTGCTCCATCGTGTTCTCACTCAGAACCCATCATTGTTTCACTGGTCCTTCCTGCAATTGCCAGAAATTGCAAAACACTGAAGCTCATGTATTTATGGATTGTCACACTTTCAGTTAACATGATGATACTGGTGTTAATGTTTATGGGGTATAATGAAGGTAACGGGCGTAGTTTAGAGGGCATAAAAATGCAAACCTCCAAAACGTCCAAAGGCACATCTTCATGCTTTTAGCCAACTCGAATTGTGTGCTCTGTTTTCCTGGAATACAAAAATAAATGACAGATGTATTACCGAGGCCCTACCCAGGGGCGCTGTAGGGGCTGTCAGTGACTTGAGCCCCAATATGGTGCCTGCACAGATGCACGTCCAGTCGCAAACCTGGTATATGCTGCGCAGATGCATGTCCAATATTATCAAGACAACACGGTATCTACCTGTTTATATCTAAGATCAAAACTGTGAAAGAGGCACAGATGGAAGTGGTGGGGAGATTATCTGGTCATTTTTCAAAACAAAACACCCTGCTGACTTCAGTCAATGAAATGGAAATGTAATAATTAAAAGGTTTTTATTATTTCTGTGCGGCCCGCTACCAAATGCTCTGCTACCCGGTGACTGAGGACCGCTGCTTTATAAGGACCCCTGAATACAAAAAATTATGTATACGCCAGTTTGGGGCACCCAGAATTTCTTGCTACTCCCCTGGGGGTAGAAGTAGCAGTGTAATGGTAGCGGCATCAATTGCAACTATAGCATTAGCAGTAGTGTAGCAGTATTGGCAGCAGTGTTGCTGTAGCATTAACGGCTGTATGGCAGCAGCCATAGCAGTAGTGTAGCATTAGCGGTAGCATAGCAGTAGCATTAGCGGCAGCGTAGCAGTAGCACTAGTGGCAGTATACCAGCAGCAATAGCATTAGCAGCAGCGTAACAATAGCATTAGCGGCTGTATGGCAGCAGCCATAGCAGTAGTGTAGCATTAGCAGCAGCGTAGCAGTAGCACTAGTGGCAGCGTAGCAGTAGCATTAGCATTAGCGGCAGTGTAACTGTAGTGTTAGCGGCATCAATAGCACTAGCGCCAGCATTAGCGGCAGTGTCTCTCAGCCCTCAGGTGAAGCTGTAGGTGCTGAACGTGATTAATTACAGAGTGCTTCTTGCTGCTTGCTCTCATTGCAGCAGAGGACCACCCGGTGTGGCAGCAGCGAAGCGTCTTGGCACAGGGGGATACGGGCCCAGGCTAAGGAGGCTGTAATTACTGCTAATCTCGCTAATCATACTGGCCGGCTATTCTCTGAGAGAGCCTGCCCTCTGCTGACCGAAGAAGGAACACATTGTTATGGTGATTATTCTTACTATTATTATGAATAATTAGTGAATACAAATGCGGGGAGGAGAGAAGCGATGAGTCACTTGTGGGCCTTCTGCTTGGCAGTCTGCACGAACCGGCCGCAGACTGCATCCTAAGAGGCCCACGTGATGCCGTTTAAAAATGAAGCTGGAGAAAAGCATCATGCAGCCCTTTCTATCCTCGGCTCTGATGAAAATGGCTTGACGGCTGGCCTGGAGGAGTGCTGTGCAGAGCAGAGGCATGCCGATTGTGAGTCCTGGAGGCGCTGAAGCTCCAGGTTTTGCGTGTTGGGGTGGCCTCTGGTCCGCGGCCCCTGCTTTGTGCACACAGAGATGAGAGGGTTGCTCCTCGTCAGGTTGACTGATCAGGCCGCCCCTGGTCACATCGCTCCCTGCCGTTCCTTTCAGCGGCGCTTCTTTCGCCGAGGTCCGTGTTCACCTCAGGTGAGTCTGTGCCGGCTCGCTGCAGCTTGGGAGACGTGTTCCTTGTGTTCTAGGAAAGCTGCAAGTGACTCCTTTTTACCCATATCTTTCCTTTTTCTTTTTCTTGAGTTCTTTTTTTTTGGCACTGTTGAGTTGGTGGAGGACATGAAACAGTACTTGAACGTCAGTCCCACTGAGGAGCACCGAGATGACAGCCCAGTAAGGAGTCCACGTTCCGCTCTGTTTTCTGGAAAAATCCAGAATGGCAGCTCTGTGGTCTTTCCATCCTCGGCTGGTTTTGATTTTGACGTGAAACAGTAATTACATGCTTCATATCGCAGCGGCAAGAACATACCCTCTTCAGGGAGCCCTAGGGCACTGCACCGGGTACGGTACTTTTGGTGCTAAAAGTTCGGTAGTTTTCATTTTCCTTTGAAATCTGGTCAGGTTCTAGTACCAAAATACCAGTATGAAAAGTTCCCCTCCCATGCAGTGTTGCATGGGAGGGGCACCCCTCCTGCGTGGCCCCCCGATCTCAAAGTAGCAGGTTCCCAATGAGCTCATAATGGCGGGGGGGGGGGGGGGGGGCGTCAGACACTGCTGATTGGCTCCCTGCTCGCCTTCAGCGTGACATTCGTTCCCTCGACTCATTAGTGCCTTTTCTCCCGACCTGCTTTGTATCTGAGAGCGTAAGTGCCGTTGGGGGGTGTGGCCGTTACTGGCTGCTTCCTAGTGAGATGGCCCTGAGCCCTGCCCCGGTGGGGGGGGGAGGTTAGGATGCTGTGTCTGTTCGGCACCATCAGGCCCCTGTGACATTAAGTCCCAGTTACTCCAGACTGACCCTGCTCACCCAAAATTGAATAAACGGATGTACGTGTGTAAAAGTGTCTATGAAATAAAGGTGATGTACAGCATGTGCAGCTCTGCCTCTGACAGTCACTCTCTGCGGGTTTGCAGACGGGTCTTTCTCCGACTTGGGCATCTCTTCCTGCATCTTTTGTGGGCTGTTTGACAGCCTGGTTTGCTCTTGGCTGGCAGATTAAGGCACCGGGTGCTGTACATATGGCCCTATATGCTTGTAATTGTTATTGTCGATGCATTAGCATTTAAAGGTGCTTGTTTATAATGAACCACAGCAGCGCTGACAGGTTTTGTTAAGGCAGTAATGCCACCTTTGACAATGGGCGGGGTCCCAGGACGGCCCGACGGCATACGCATCCACCCCCTCCCTCTCTGAGCGCGGCGCGGGCGTCCGAGCGCGACCCCAGCCGCGAGCCAAAGCCGCCTGGTGCCGCATGTCTGCCCGGTGACCGCTGGAGCGCCGCTCTGCCTGCGGTAAATTACAGACTCAGCCTGGGCTCAGGCCTCCTTCCAAGGGCTGAAAGAAAACCCTCGCATGGCCCCTTCCAGTCTCCTTTAGGCCCAGCCCGTATAAACGCTTTTTTGGGGTCTCCTGCTGGGGTGGGGCAGGTACACATCAATCCGCCGCAGGGCTGCACGATTTATCGATTTCAAATCAAAATCGCGATTTGAAACAACGCGATTAGCAAGTCGCAAAAGTCGCGATTTAGGATATACATTATACAGCATGTCGGACCCAGGGTTTAAAACTGCTGTGAGAATAGTTTTACAGATTCATGCCGTGCTCCCTGTGTTATATTCGCGGTGCGGAAAAATACTGATTCTGTTACTGAGCTATAAGTGAATTGCCTTCCTATTTCATGGTTCGAGATTGTTTCAGAAAGGTCCTATCATCCATAGAACCGGCGAGCTCCTTTTAAACACCAGCTGCAATATACTTCAG
>JAOYFF010000001.1:2307147-2317785 GCA_025773925.1 Cryptomyrus ogoouensis | reverse complement strand
TGGACATGGCTGTGGAACAGGGAGGCGTGTGAATGGACATGGCTGTGGAACAGGGAGGCGTGTGAATGGACATGGCTGTGGAACAGGGAGGCGTGTGAATGGACATGGCTATCGCTGCAGGTGATGTGAGAGGCTGTGTTGGGACGCGGCTGCAGCGGGACGTGACCCCCACACCCTGTCACTACTGAAGGCCACCCACCCCCCCCGGATAAATCTTTACTTTCCCTCTTTTCCTCCCCCGCCTGAGCAGCCAGCCACCAGCCCCCAGGCCTTTGTCTTCATATCTGCCGTCCTCGTACCAGGATGGGAGCAGAGATCTGCTGGCTGCCAGCTGGGTTTCAGCGCCGTTGTGTGCAGCCCTCTGGCAGGAGCTGCATGGATAAGGAAAGGTGTAACAAAACTAACGGACGGTAGAGCGGCCAGTGGCAGCCATGACATGGATGAGGATTAGCGGAGGCTAAGATTAGCATCTCTGTGCCGGTGCTAATCTCAGAATAACTGGGCGATCGGCAGAGACACTGAAGGTTTATGGAGCGCTGAATCTCAGGCCCAGCATCCCAAGGCTACTGAGTCGCCCCCGGCTTGGCCCCCGCGAAGGGAGCAGTTTGGGAATCACATTACATATCCGTGGGCCCCAAAAGATGAGCAGGTTAGTGCAGACGCTCGGAGAGCCACCTCTACCTGCTTTAGGGTCTGTCCCCCCATTAGCCCCTGTAGCGGGGGTGGGGCCACATGTAATCTGCCTGGCGTTTATGACGTCGCCTTGAGGTTTTACTCTGGAGGGGGGGAGCTTGGAATCCCAAGATGTTTTCAGAATACCAAGAAAGGGTGATGAAGTTTCACCTTGTTGTGTATTTTTTTTCTGTCATTTTCTTTGGCCACTTTGCTGGGGGCTGGGTTGCTTCACAGGCATTGCTGGGCCCCGCTGCGCTCTGGCATGTGTGAATCTGCCCGGGTATCCCGTCCCCGTGTGTCACACGTGACGTCGGCTCCGGTCTGCCCGGCGTTTTTGCGCGCACCGATTCCCTTTGGCTCTTTCTGTTTGTTGCATGCCAGGCCGCATCAGTGCGGGTGCCACCCCCCCCGGAGCCCCGCCCATGGCATCTCTAATTGCTTGGCGAGGCTCTGAGCCAGAAACCCACATTCATCATCTGGTTTGGGATGGGTAGGTGCCTCCCACAGGAAATGGAGAGCGCCCCCTACAGACTGTTTACCCCAACGCCCCACAGTCCTTATTTACATATGAAAGCTGTTTCGAAAATCACGATGGGTGTTGTGGTGGGTCGGCCCTGGTGAGTACGGGGGGTCGGTCTGGAGCAGCATGATGTCAGCAGTAATGCGCCAGGCTGATATTCTGTCCGGCTCCATCCCTTTGTTGACTCTCTGTAATCTGGACGCATCATCTCCGCTTGGCACCCGGGCTCCGGCCCCCGGTTCCGCTCCGCAGACTGGCCATGTAAAATTCATGCCGGCAGTTTGTTTGTGACAGATTGTATGGCCGACGGGACCCTCACCGCCACTTGCCAAAAGGGAGGGGGATGAACCCCTTGTCCACTGGGACCCCCTTTCCTCTCCTTTTCTCACCCCCAGCCACATTTCACCCCGGAGGCCTGGCCAGTGCAAACTGCGGATACGAGTGTAAACAATCCCAATAACAGTCAGTGACGGGGGGGGGGTATTCAGTGAGGAAGATGGGGAGAGGATGCAGGCTGATTTACTGACTTAAATACCCAGCATGCACAGGCGCTCTGTGCTGCATTTTAAAGGCTCGCTCTGTCTTCGCTGTGGTCTGCCGGGTGCTTTCCCTTTGCGGCCGTGATTTTGCTGTGTATTTCAGCGTTTTCCTGTGGATGCTCCGTTTCCTGCAATGAGTTCATGTTTTTTTTCCCCCTTTTCTGTTTTTAGCCTGAATTATGGGAAACTGGTTCACCCTGTAATAAACAGGTAATATTCAGCTGTGTTCCTGGATGCTCCCTGTCTCTCGTCCTCTGAAGGCGAGACCGTCTCTGTCTTGCTGCTGCTTTTCTCCTATTGACCTCTGTCTTCGGCTCCTAACGCTGACGTCCCCCCCGCCCCTGCCTGACACACCTCCTTTCTGCGCTGCTCAGCTCCGCCTGGCTCGTAGGCAGTCGTGAAGCTTGCTTCCTCTGTCGGCTTCAGCTAGCAGCTGCCACCATCCGAAATTTCACTAATTTTGAAGGACGGCTCAGACTTTTTAAAGGGACAGGTATACTTTTAAAGGGGATGTTGCATCTGGCTAATCAGGGAAGGCAGATAGTTACAGGAGAGCAGTGTGACATGTATGTTACAGGGGACATACTATGGGTGCCCATATGCAACCAAAGCCTCTCTCTTTGTGACGCTGATCCTTAGTGTGCCAGTTCACACACGATGGGATACATGGTGCTCTGTTCTTAAATACCCCCGACATTAAGACTTCTGCAGAGTCAGCCCCCCAGGCGTGGGGTGTGAACAGATTGGGTTTGAAATGTGAGAAGCGTGTCTCTTCTCACACACTCACAGCCCCGTCCCATCGCAGCCTTACTCCCGTAACCGCGTCAGTGCATCCTCCTGCATCTCTGCCGCTCTCACTTTGATTTGATTACTTTTTCACTGTCTGTATCTTGCACGTGCGTGTATATGTGCATGTATGCGTCACTGCCTGTACCTTGTGTGTGTGTGTGTGTGTATGCATGTGCGTGCATGGGTCACTGCCTGTACCTTGTGTGCGTGCATATTTGCAGGTGTTCATGCATGCATTACTGCCTGCACCTTGTGTGTGTATTTGTGCATGTTGATGCATGTGTCGCTGCCTGTACCTTGCGCATGCATGTATACGTGCATGCATGCCTCACTGCCTGTTTCTTGCATGTGTATGTGTGTGCGCATGCATGTGCCGCTGCCTGTACCTTGAATGTGCGTGTATATGCATGCATGCATTGCTGTCTGTGTCTTGTGTGTGCACGCATGTGCATGCATGCGTCGCTGCTTGTGCCTTGCGTGTGCGCGCGTATGTGTATGTGTGTGCATGCATTGCTGTTTGTGTCTTGTGTGTGCATGTGTATGCATGTGTGCATGCATGCAACGCTGCTTGTACCTTGCATGTGTGTATAGATGTGCGTGTGCGTGCATGTGTTGCTGCCTATACCTGCCATTTAGGGACTAGCTGCTTCTCCATATGAGATGCACTCAACAGAAAATATGAAAAGGTATCTTCATGAGCTACACATATAATTTACAGTGACCCACGAGCTCCCAGCCTCTTCCTCGCCTTTTCAGATACAGTTTACACGACATTCACTCTCATGCTCAAACACCCAGAGCCAACATATAATATCTAATGTAAGGTAGGTGCCCCTTTTGTCTCCAGAGGCACTTCTGAGTTACATGAATTTTGCTTTCAGAGCCTTTCTCCATAGCAGTGTAGTACTGTGCTGTTATTTTTGCACTTGTGGCCTTCCTGTTAGTTTTAATGAGTCTGGCTGCGCTCCTCTGACCTCTCCTATTCCCAAGGTGGTTTTGGCCTCGGACACCTTCTGCCTGCATGGTTTTTGTTCATCACACCACTCTCTAGGCCAGGGGTTCGCAAACTTTTTGATCAAAGATCCGCATCAGATCTTTGTTCAAAGTCTGAAGTCCGCAGCAGTATTTTCAGTAAATACGGCAACAACACAGCATTTCATGAACTTTTGTGATAACCTTCAATATATAACAGAAATGGGAAGTTTTTAACCCTTGCTGATCATTTCAGCTCTGTCATGGGGGGGGGGTTGTATTTCTGTACTTCAAACCACATTAACTTTACGTTTACCAAGTTGATTCATAACATGCATCATTGCCTGGGTTCGGATTAACTTGCAGTTCTGTCTGCATCCGGATTTGAGAACCCCTGATCTAGGCACTGTAATCCATGAAAAGGAAGCCAGGAAGGTGGCTGTTTCTGATATGCTGGAACCACCAAAATTTACACCATGTGTAGAATCACTGTAGCATTAGAGAGACCCACACATCCTCCAATCAGCATCAGCCATGACCGCACCATGCAGAGGACGGGCGATGACCCCACCTGCTGCCACACTGCTGCTTCTGAACTGTATTTATCTCTGGGCATATTGAGGTTGTTAATGCGCCTTGCTTAATTAGGAGACAAACAGTGAGAGGGGCCGGCTGGAGAGGAGCTGGGGGCTCAACGGCACCCCTGCAAGGCTCCTGATGGATGCGCCTCGCTCCCGTGAGTGGTCAGTGTTTAAAGATCAGGTCAGGGAATGTGAATTAACCTGGTTGGGTATACGGCGTGTAGAGAACTGGCCTGTACCATTTTATCATAGGGGGGCACTTTATCCTTCAGCCGGATAGAAATTACCTTTTTTAATCTGTTTATTTATTGAAATGTATTTTCGTTCCAGCCTTGGTGCGACATTTTTTGTGTATTCGAATCTTCCAGAAACCAACATCGCCTCCAACCTCTTACTAGATGCTTGCTAAAATGGCCAGGAATCTTGTGTTTTGTTTGGTTAAGGTTAAGGTTATGGCTGGGTGGGGTTGAGGTTACGGCTGAGTGGGGTTAGGGTCGTCATGTTGGGATGAGGGTTCTTCCCATAGAAATTAATGGAGGGTCCCAACAAACTGTGTGTGTGACATGGATTGACCTCCATCACCTGACTGTGTCGCTGCCCTCTTTGTTGAAGGTACTGAGTTTTCCTCTAGGCGATAGCACTGTACTGCACATCACACGATATGTTCCAGGAAGATCAGGCCTCTTTAAACTCATTTCTGTTTAGATCCTGTGTTTTTTAAGATGGAATGAAGCCGTTCAAGGATGTTTGTATTTTTCCGTGGCTGGGGAATTCCTGAAATGCAGACCTGTCTGTCACAGAAGTTAGATGGGGAATTCCTGAAATGCAGGCCTGTCTGTCACAGAAGTTAGATGGGGGATTCCTGTGATGCAGGCCTGCCTGTCACAGAGGTTAGATGGGGGATTCCTGTGATGCAGGCCTGCCTGTCACAGAGGTTAGATGGGGGATTCCTGTGATGCAGCCCTGCCTGTCACAGAGGTTAGATGGGGGATTCCTGTGATGTAGGCCTGCCTGTCACAGAGGTTAGATGGGGGATTTCTGTGATGCAGGCCTGCCTGTCACAGAGGTTAGAAGTACAGAGCTGCGTCAGCTGTGGCTGTTTCGGCTTCTGCTTTTCCTGCGCTCCTCGCCTGTCGCTCTTGGAGACACGGCCTCGCCGAGCCGCGGGGGTCACATCGGTGCCATATCCCGGTGCCCTTGTTCAGGTCCAGTTCCTCATCCCACTTTCCTGTCCCTCCCACCCAGACCTGTTTCGAAAGCCCCAGCCAACGAGAAGAAGGAGCGACCGCTGAGCACCATGAGCGAGGCGTCCAACTACACGGGCGGCTCGGATCACACGGCCCACACAGGCAGCCCCGTGGCCAGGGTGGGCCCCCCTGTCACATGCTTCCTTTCTCTGCCTCCATTGGCCTGGGAGTGTCTATTAACGAGTATTCCTATTTCCTATCTTCAGACGTCAAGGCCATCAAAAAAAGTGCACAATTTTGGAAAGAGGTCCAACTCCATAAAGAGGAACCCCAATGCTCCAGTCGTTAAGAGTGGGTGGCTTTACAAACAGGTATGCTTAAAAATACAACTGTTTTTGATTTTATGTTATATTTCCTAGTGTGTGATTATTTCGCAGTCAGTATTTCACCATTTCCCACAATTCCCTGTGAGATTATGGCACATTACCCTTTCTGCCACTGAGTTAGGAAGGACTCGATATAGGAGCGGTGTTTCAAACTGCTGTGAGGGAGAATTTACACTCAGTTCTTAAGAGTGTTGCCAGTTTGAGGGGCGCAATGGCTTCCAGTGCAAAATGTGATGGAAATGTGCCTGTGGGTTGGTGCGGGGGGGTGAAATTTCCCATGAGGAGGACGGGTCCCTTTTTTTCCCTGTGTGTGTGTGTTATGTCCTTTTGGTATCTGCAGGAATATCATGTATGGCTGGGATTCACCAGCAATGCAAAATGCGCCTTTTCTGATTGGATAATGGGAAAACCTCTAACTTTGATGGAAAGTCATATTTCGATCGGTTTCATTAGCGCCATCGTGTGATTACCTCTGTTGCAAATTCTGCACAGAAACTCCAGAGGCCTAGTGGATCAGCAGAAACACAAAGGGTGCTTGTCCACCACAACAGGTTCCATACTTTTGGCACTTCAAGGCGTTGATTTACAACTGGCATAAGTGATACCGGCGCCAAATGACATCACACTGCAAGGCGGGGTGTGTTGCACTGAATTCGAAAAATGGTTGTAGCATATTACAGGGCTGGACAATGTGTGATATTAATACCAACATCGCATGTCATGCACATTCAGTTCTTACATCGCTATTGAGCTAGATTAAGACAAGACTATTTCTTACTTTCAGTTCTATATGGACATTATAGCACGGGGGTTAAAGTTTTGCTAAAATATTTTTACTCTCTTACTCTGTCATAGGAAAAAAAACTTAGCAAGCTTTGCGATTTTAATTATTATTCCTTTTTAAACATATTAGATAAACTTTAAACTGATTTTTAGATTATCTCTGCTGCTTTTGCATGAGCACTGCTTGCATTCCTTGAGACTATCATAATCATTTTCATCCTTGCTGTTTACATCACTCCTAGATGGGTTTGTAAGAACTATGTGAACTTCTTTTTGCTTTATAAATACCCTAATATTTATTGCGACAAAATCACATCGCTGGGACAGCACACTACATGCGCTATATGCTTGCTGTCCTGGTACATTAAATAAAATACTAATTTCTTGTCATGCCATTCGGATCTTTTTGTTGTATATGTTTTTACGACCAAATCGCGTTTTTTAAAACTTTGTTTATCATTATTTTCTGAGTTCACAGCTGTTTTCAAGGCTCCGTTTATATTGTGTTTGAGGCAGGATATTTGCATAACCAATTGACAAAGAAAGCGTTTCCCACCCCAAAGTACTGACGTACCAAAGAAGTACCCCAGCTGGTTTGGTACTTTTGGTACTGGTACTGGAATGGAAGTCAGTGGAAAAGCGAAAATACGAAAAGTACCGTACTTGGTGCAGTGGAAAAGCATCCCTAGCTTGCCTGCCAGACTTATCTGACAGTTATAGATGTTTCTGACCTGGGCATTGGTGCACACTAATAGCAGCATGGTCCATAATGCACCTGGGCCCCAGTACTCCCCTTCCAGTCAGTGGGCTGTAAGGGAACCCCTTCAGGAGGCGTTACTCGCTCGGAGGAGAGCGTAATCCCGGCAGCTCTGTAGGAGCTCGGCTGATGTCAAGGAGAGCAAGCAGGTCATCTGCCCCCCCCCCCCCCCCCCCACCAAGATCCAGTTTGTGGAGCGTAAATCATTACTCGGCCAAAGATATTGGAAAAAGCAGGCCGAGGATGAAGCTGACGATGTAATTCTTTAAGTAAAGACCAAACCATGGCTGCAGATAGGGAAGCAGAGCTGGAAGATACCATCATGTAATGGGGCACGGGGGGGAACAAAGCCCCGCATATCTGGTTTGGCACAGATAACCAGGCCGATTCACTGCAGTCAGGACAGAAGGGGGCCAGAGGCAGCAGAGCGAGGGGGAGCGGGAGGGACAGGGACGTGACCACATCTGGTGTTGTTCCCCCCCCGCAGGACAGCACGGGGATGAAGCTCTGGAAGAAGCGATGGTTCGTGCTGTCCGACATGTGCCTGTTTTACTACAGGGGTGAGTGCTCCGCCCCGCGGCCTCCTGGGCCAGTCGCCGCATGCAGTTTTTTCCGTTTTTCACGACTTTTTTAATAATTAAATTGTAACGGCGCCCAGCCAAAGTGCGAGACTTCCTAGCTGTTTCCATCAGCCTCGCTCTCCCAGGGGGGTCTTTCCGTTAAAAAAGTGCACTTTGTGTGTAGCTGCAGTTCACAGCTTTGCAGAGGTGTGAAACGGTGCCCGTTAGCCCTGGTGACGCACACCCCGCCGTGCCCAGATTCACACATCCTCTCCTGGCAGAAACACAGCCTGTGGGGCTGCGTGCGGCTCAGCGAGTGAGGGCGCGGCGCCTGTGATCGGAAGGTCGCCTCTTCGTATCCCAGGGTTGGAATAGTAGTTTTACCAGTGGGCCCCTGAGCGAGGTGCTTAACTCCAGCTGCCCCAGGGTCTGTCTGACCCCACCTTCACAAAAAAATGTCACTTTGGATAAAAGCATTTTCAAAATAAATAAAACGATGAGTAAGTGATTCTTGGTGACAGGGCTTCAGTGTTTCTGCTCTGCCTTTGCAAATGAGCCACTACGGTCTGTATGTTAGCGTAGCGACGGTCAGTGGGAGTGCAGCTGGGACATGCTAAGTAACCTGAAGGTTCATATTTAGATTTGGATGCTCTGTTTGGGTTCCTGTGCTCTGCCCAGCCGCTCACACCAAGCGACTCTGGGCGAGGCGCCATGC
Source organism: Cryptomyrus ogoouensis (assembly GCA_025773925.1). Taxonomy (NCBI): domain Eukaryota; kingdom Metazoa; phylum Chordata; class Actinopteri; order Osteoglossiformes; family Mormyridae; genus Cryptomyrus; species Cryptomyrus ogoouensis. The sequence goes on along the minus strand of JAOYFF010000001.1, from coordinate 2,309,321 downwards.
CGCATTTCTCCCCGCTTTCCATTCGGCCGTGTGAATCATCTAATGATCATTCCATTCTTGGGGCCCTATTAGCTCTGTCCAATAAATAATTAGTGCCAGCAGGGCGAGGAGGGGGAGAGCCCCACCCCCCCCATTTCACTGTCATCAGCGTGGAACATCTTCTGACAGTCTGTCACTGTAGCTCTCCAGTTAACCTTTTCAGAACCAGGCCTGAAGCAGAGAATATGTCTGGCCTTTACGTTCGTTAATATGGCCACGTTACATGGTGTTATCTTAATGCAGAAGGTTCTGCCATTTCTCTGCTGCTTTTTATTGTGTGAATATCCGATTTCTTTAGAATTTTTCAGGCCTAAACTGCAGTTAGGAGTTTCACCATGACTATAAAGATTCATCCTTGATATGGTCACACATCTTTTCACGTATAATGAGTGACAAACTGCTCTTCAGGGTTTATGTCTTTCTACACCTTCTCCGAAGTTACGTTTTCCAGTTGAAGAATACATCCCGATTATGAGGCATGGGAGAGTAACGAAAATGTGGCCGTCGGTGGATGTCGTTAGGAGATCCATGTCCAAACCGCACCGTGACCTGCGATGATCCTGCTCCAGGGGCCCATGGGTCAGAGGTCATCCCAGGAGGTCCCTCACCCAGGAAAGGAGAGCCTGTGTTTGGAAGCTAAAAGGAATAAATCACATGAATCTTTTATAGCGGGAAACTTCTAATGTCAGGGCTTGGTTTGGGCTGTTCTCCTGTAGGTCCTCCTTTTAAGCCCTCTGAGATCACTTTGGGATTAAAGGCAGCTGACCTGCAGCCCCTTGGCCGTGAGGGGGGGACGGGAAATGGCCATCTCAGGGCCCCCTTCTGCTGCAGGCCTTTCATTCCCATAACTCCTGCCATTAAGTCAAGTCCGCGCCTCAGTAAGCCGCTCCTTATGTCCATCTCGGGCTGAAGGCCACCCAGAAGATGGTGAAGCTTTCCTCTGCCAGGGATCATGAGGACAGCTGGATTCTCCCTCCCTCTCTGTCCCTTTCATCACTCGCTTCCTCTCACTGTATTGTTCCTGATTTTGCTTTCCTATCTTTCATTTGCTAACTCTTTCTCTCTCTCTCCTTCCATCCCCTGGTTCCCCCTCCTTACTTATTGGTTGGGTGTAGACCCTGGTGATTGTAACGGTGGCCGTAAGCAATGGTCTCTGCCCCCTGCTGCGTCCTGCCTGAAGCGCTTCTCTGGGAGGCGCCTCTAGCAGACCCCCCTAGCAGACCTCTAGCAGACCCCCCTAGCAGACCTCTAGCAGACCCCCCTAGCAGACCTCTAGCAGACCTCTAGCAGGGCCCCCTAGCAGACCTCTAGCAGGGCCCCCTCGGTTATTATGTGATGGCCGGCTTCGTTGCCTCCTGTGTCTCTGATCGTGAAGCCGGTGACTGATCAGCCCATGTGGATGGGGCTTCGTGTGATTTACTCTGTGCCTTGATGTTTGGGTTGTGAGCTCTTCTGGTTAATCCGTTCTGGAAAGCTGGAGTAGCCACCACCACCCCCATAAAGCTGGAGTAACTACCCCATAAAGATGGAGTAGCTACCCCCATAAAGCTGGAGCTCGCCCGGAGATGCCTGCCATCTCTCGCCAGATGAATTAATCATGGTATGGCCTGGAGATAAACCCAACGAGTGGCCCAGATCTGCCTGGGCTCTGACTCCCAGCAAGCTACTCGCACCAGGTGCCAGAGCCCCTGCATCTCAATGGCAGCCACACGTCACCAGCTGACTCGGTCAGCTGGATGGCTCCTGTTTATCACATAGTAACATGCCGGCTGGGCCCGGAGTTTGGAAGTGGACAGCTCCCCTGTGGCTGCTGGTAGGAGGTGCTGGGCTGCGCTGCTGTTTGTGTTTTTCACTGTGTGTGTCTCTGTTATTATGGGATGGCACAGATGGCTCCTATGAAAGCTGAGGATTCAGATGCTTCCTGAGTAAACCTTCTGAATCAGCCGTCACGTCAAAATAGATATTCTGCTGTTTGTGTGGCGCTGCCGTTTTTGCCAATTAGAGGGTGAAAGACAGATGGGTGTCAGAAAAAGCCAAGGCTGCGATTTCGCCGCCCGGTCCGGGCCCCCCCTCCCCCCGCAGCCCAGCCGAGGGGAGCCACGCAGCAGGCTGCTGGGTTCGTTTACAGAGCGACG
>JAOYFF010000001.1:2283098-2297026 GCA_025773925.1 Cryptomyrus ogoouensis | reverse complement strand
TTGGCAGATCTGCAGTGACCATGGGGCATTAGCCACCACTGGTTGGGCAGATCTGCAGTGACCATGGGGCATTAGCCACCACTGGTTGGGCAGATCTGCAGTGACCATGGGGCATTAGCCGCCACTGGTTGGGCAGATCTACAGTGACCATGGGGCATTAGCCGCCACTGGTTGGGCAGATCTGCTGTGACCCCAGGGCATTAGTCGTTGCTGATTGGCCTGATCTGCTGTGACCATGGGGCATTAGCCGCCAATGGTTGGGCAGATCTGCTGTGACCCCGGGGCATTAGCCGCCACTGGTTGGGCAGATCTGCATTGACCATGGGGCATTAGCCGCCAATGGTTGGGCAGATCTGCAGTGACCCTGGGGCATTAGCCACCACTGGTTGGGCAGATCTGCTGTGACCCTGGGGCATTAGCCGCCACTGGTTGGGCAGATCTACAGTGACCATGGGGCATTAGCCGCCACTGGTTGGGCAGATCTGCAGTGACCATGGGGCATTAGCCGCCACTGGTTGGGCAGATCTGCAGTGACCATGGGGCATTAGCCACCACTGGTTGGGCAGATCTGCAGTGACCCCGGGGCATTAGCCGCCACTGGTTGGGCAGATCTGCTGTGACCCCGGGGCATTAGCCGCCACTGGTTGGGCAGATCTGCTGTGACCCTGGGGCATTAGCCACCACTGGTTGGGCAGATCTGCAGTGACCATGGGGCATTAGCCGCCACTGGTTGGGCTGATCTGCTGTGACCCCTGGGCCAGAATGATAAGCAGCTTCCTGGCTCCACCTGAACTGATTCTCTGCTTCTTTTCTTGCTCCTGCTCTGTTTTCTTGCCTCTCCTTGCTCCCCTTTTCCTGGCTCTTCTCCTCCGTGCCTCTCCTCACTGCTCCTGCTGCTAGAATGAGATTCTCTCCCGTCACCTTCAAAGGAGCCTCATGTATCTGGACAGCCAGGTGGGGGACGTTCTTCTCTGTTGGAATCTGCTCCTTCTGAGCCCTGATTGGCTGCTCTGAGTGTCCAGTGTGATGGTGTCTCTGTGGAAGATACGTTTTGAGGTTGATTTTTAAACCCCCCTCCCACCCTGCCTGCTGAGTGTCTGTTTTACCTCGTCTGGACCAGAGAAAATTGTGGTGAAAATTTGATCTGCTCACTCTCATTTTTGCCATCTCTCAGATTTTGTTTGCATTCCCACGTTTTTTCTGACCAAAGGTGATATGATCACATTGTAAAATATGGTCTCCACCCTCCATCTGCAGACCTACCTCCATTCCTGCTTGTTCTGTCAGATGGTGTTGAGTTATTCTGGGGCTCCGGCTAAAAAGATCGATGCGAGTGTTTTTCCCGTGCCCCCGGAGGTCCTGGCGTAACAGGACAGCGTGCCTCCACTTCATCAAAAACACTATTAATCCCCAGGAGGATTATCTGATGTTGGGTGAGAGCCACGTCCTGGTGATTCTGTGAGGGGCTCAATAGCTCCTCACAGAACACGGCTCAGAAAAAAACTGTATGTGAGAATATAAAATGTGGCACGTCCCCTAGGGCAGGGGTTCTCAAACTTTTTGATCAAAGGTCCACATAAGATTTCTGTTCAAAATCAGAGGTCCGGAACAGTTCTCAATAACAAAATGGCATTTCATGAACTCAGCATTAATGTCTAACAATAAGGGGAACTTTATAACCCTCACTGATCATTTCGACTATGATGATTATGATGGGGGGGGGGGGGGGGTTGGTGATTCTACACTGTATTTGTGTGCTAATAAACCAGTTATATACGTTAACCATATGGATTCATAACATGCATTATCAGCTGGGTCCAGATTAACTTGCGGTTCAATCCATAGTCTGGACTTTGAGAACCCCTACTTTAGAGGAACAGGCAGTTTTTATCGTGCCGTTATTATACATGCGGGCGTCTGTGCTGCTCTGCTGAATTAGGCCTTATGTCAGACGCCTGGCATTCACGACGACCGTTTCAGGGTTTTAAAAGCACATCTGGTGGAAAGCAGCTTCACCCTGCTTTCTGTTCGCCTATGTCCTTCTGTCGCACAAGGTCACTGGATAAACAAGTCGGTACTTTTCCTCCCTTTCTTGTGTTGCGAATGTATGTTGGGCTTGTGGGCCATGCCAGGCAGTTCATCGCTGCTTGTTTTTGGATTCTGTAATCAGTTTTTGCACTCGCAGGTCGTTTAATAACATTTGCTAAATTATCTCAGTTCCAGTGGCCAAATCGCCTCCAGTGATTTGGCCACTGGAGGTGTTTGGGGTTGTTTGTGTCCCCTGACCAACCTGCCACAGAAAGGTCCTCCGGGTTTGAGATGAAGAGCCTGACCTTTGACCTTCGTGCTTACCTTAGGGTGACTGCCATCACTCCAGTGCAGGTCGGCCTCTTACCATGTCTGCTTCAGGCTTAATGCTTAGATATTCGCCAGCCTTGCCTTCTCAACCTAGAGTAATGGTTCTTGGTTTTTTTTTTTTTTTTTTTTCTTTTCATCTTTTAACTGATATGACTGACATTGCTCCTCCCGATTTGAACTAGATGAAAGAGAACGAACCATTAATCATCATGATTCACACTATGATCGAGAACTCTGCACCACGACCTCAACTATACCAACAAGTAAGGGCCTGGCAAGTGACCCCCTCCCCCCGCTTCCCCATCTTTGTCATGAAACTCAGAACCCCCCTCCCTGTTATATCAGTGGTTCAGTCCACCAGCCTTTACCATGGCATTCTACCTCCTGTATGGTGTTTGTCGGAGCACATCCCATTCCACGGCTTCTTGGCGGTGGAGGTTGTGTTCACGTGGGCATGGCTTGCTCTGTGTGCTGCACGCTCCAGCTCCACTTCGCCGATTGGGGTCGCCATCGTGTGGTCACTGGGGGGCGCTGTAGCTTATAAAGGCTGCATCACGCTCGCATGAGTGAGGGTCAGCGTCGCAGCTCTGATGGTCACGCCTCAAAAGAGATCTACTGTCCGTAGGCATAAGTAAATTGTGTTAAATAGGAATTATGGGATTGTGTCTGGTTTCCTATGCAGATTACATGTTATTGGCACGAGCCTGTAGGGGAAAAGCAGGATGGATGGATGGAGTGGTGAAATGATACATGGCTGGCAGGCGAGCCTGTACCTTTAGAGACCACCTGAAGTGGGTGTTAGATGGACAGCCACTCGTGCCTGCAGCCTGGCAGCCAGCCACGGCTGTGATGTCACATCCGGCCTGTAATGGGGGCAGACCCCCCCGGCTTGCACCCGTAAATGTATGAAAGCGTCATTTGCCCAGAGCGCTGTGGCAGGTTTCATTAGTCAGGCTGCCGAGGCCATTACCGGGTGGGGCGGGTGGGCTGTAATTATGTGGGTATCCCCCCCCCGGAGCTGTGAAATTATCGTCAAACATAAATAATGAAAAGGAAACGAGTGGAATAAATGAGCAGTGTTAAGAAGGCTGTGCCCCCCCATTCCGAAGCAGGTCCTCGCTGTCCTGTCAGGCAGCTGGCTGGCCAGCCCCCCTGATGAGAGACTAATGACCGGGTGGCTTGCTGTACTTCATAACAAACCCCGGAAGTAGGGCCCTGTTTGGCCAGTAATGTTTACCATGCCCTTTAAATGCCGCTGATACACTATCCAAAACCATCGCCGAAGCACAGAGCAGCTCTGTCTGCCTTAGCCACTGAGATGATGAAAAGTCTGCGGTAATGATTTCACTAAAAGGCCTGAATGAAGGATGAGACGCCAGTGGAAAGAGCGATGGCACGATTCCAGCGATTGTGGTCTTAACAGGACAGGAAGCTTAATTTCTGTGCTGTCCTTTGCCGTCAGGGCTTTCACACCAAGGGAGAGGTGAGATCACAGCCAGTAGATTTCCACCAATTGGAGGTGGGTATTTCTGTGAAATGGCAGCTCATTGGCCCTGGCCGCACTCTTTCTCCGCCCCCCTCTGTGAGTGATGGCCAATGAGGGGGCCACAAACTTTTCTTCTTTTCTGCCTGTAGTTTAAATAGGGTTGCTGCTCGCCTCTGTGACATGTGACACAGCACCGGCTGTGCCTCCATTTGCACCAAACACACCCGAGCACCACAAAACCAACCCCCTCCCACCAGACTACATCTGCATGCTCAGCAGAACGCCACGACATGCCCCTTCAGCATGTTGACGCGCTTTGTGCTGTGCAAATGTATTATGCTGTTAATAATGTCTGCGGGTATTTGTGTGTGTGTGTGTGTGTGTTTACACACATTTCTGACCATTCAGGGTTCATATATTTATGTTTTCATCGCAGAGTTTCGCCGGAATGTTTTTGATGAAGACACCAGTTTCCTGAGAAGGGAAACTCTGATTCTGTAATTGCTGGTTAAACAATGTAAATGAGATGGGGGGGGGGGGAATCGGGGGTCCTTTTGGCACTGAAAGGCACAGCAGAGCTACAGGGGAGGGATGTCCCTGCCAGGGAGTGTAGATTTAAAAATCATGTTTACTCTGATGCCAGCTTATTGTATGCCCTCAGAACTGCTGCAGGTTCACTGGGAGAAAGACATCTTTTAGATATTTAATCAAACTTTTGGCCTTTTAGCCTGAATTATTAAATGATTTAGAAATACTCCCACTACCAAAAACATTTGGTTTATGAATCTTCCAGCTCTAGGGTCTAAGGACTCTAAGTGGACAAATGCTCCGTTAACCACTGTGGACACAGAGTGCTGAGTAATTAATGTCCCCTAATTACCATCTTCCAGTAATGGAGATTTTCACTCCATTTTTATGTGCTTTAGTCTTACACTCCAGCTAATTGGTGTAATGCTGGTGATCGTCAAAAGGAGGGGGTGGAGCCATCTCAGGGGGGAGAGTCAGGTGACCCGGGTTATGTGTGTTGATTGGCTCTGTCTACCTCTCATTTGTAGCTAAAGGTATAAACTGGCGTTTTAGTCTTCTTGACCCCTGTAAATCGAATCAGACTCTTATGACTGTCTCACCTCCTGTTACATGTTATATTGGTCCCGGTCATAGGCACAGCTTTGATGTCTTGAGCCCCGTCTGTCCCTAAAGCTGTTTGCGATATGCCATTACAGTGCCCCCCCACCCCTCGGGCCTACAGCTCCCTCATTAGTGCTGTGTGGGTGAGCCTTGGCCCGAGTCGGCCCAGGACGACAGCCATTGTTTACCGCAGGAAAGGTCTCTAATCAATAACGTGCTGCAGTCATTCGGGGCTCCTGGCTCCCGTGGCGCCTAAACGCTGACTATTGCACCATCAAGCTTGCATGGCGGTTCAGGCCAAATTGTCCAGAAAAATGCCATCTGACCCACAACTGGGGGAAATTGGGACCCAATTTAAGTGAAAAATGTATAAATTCATACATGTGGATTAAGTATGGCTTGTGAAAGACCCCTGTTTTCCCTTAGTGGGTGTGAAAATCTCTAACTGGGTTTGTGTTTCCGCAGATGAACCCGGAGGCCTACAGAGAAAACGCTTTTATTTACAGATCCGAGGAACTCGACGTCGATGTAAGTTGTTCAAAGCCAGAATCAGTATTTCATAGTGTGATCTGGATTATTCAGTATCCGTTCCTGAATTTAAAGGAAGAAAGTAGTACAGATGTCTTGTGTATTATGGGATGTATGGAAACCTTATAGGAAAAAGCCTGCAGTGATGGTCAGTGGCAGTTGGATGGGATTCCTGCTGTCTGTAATGCAGCTGGAGAAGGCGGTTTGTGAAAACAGACAGAATGTCATGGCCGCAGAGGATCTGGCTCTGGAGGGTAACCCCTTATCTGGTTTGCGATTCTTTCCCTACAGAGCCCGTTGAAATGCTAATGACAAGCCAGAGCAGCCCATTATTGAAGTGGCTGGCCGTGGCGCGGTCGGCTCCTTAATGATGGAGCAGCGCTGTTGACATTTAAAGTTAATTGGGAAAGTAATAGGAGATGAGAAAACACTTCCATCTTCGCTCCCCTTTCGCAGTTTTAATAAGCTGTTCCAAGCAATTAAACCCCTTCAGAGAAGAAAAGAAAATGGATCTTTTAAAAGTCGCACTGCTTTCATTACTAATTTTTTAGGAGGCCCAGCTCATCCCAGCTCTCCTCCTCTGTCAAAGCCAGTGAATGTGGCGCTTATCTCCCAGTTCGGCTTGATTCTTGATGCTCAGCTTGCGAATCCCATGCGTTGGGAGCTGATGTATTCACCATGCTGCTCAGAGCCACGGGACGCATGCAGGACAGGCAGCCTAAGCCTCTGTGCCTGTGATCAGAAGGTCGCTGGTTCGAGCCCCAGCCTCGGCAGAGTAGCCACATGTCCATGGGCCCTGGAGAAAGGCCTTTACCCCCGACGCCATGGGTACCGCCGGTGGCTGCCCTTCGCTGCCAAGCTCACTCTCACCTACATGTGTGTCAGGGAGAGCAGAATGGGGCAGGCCAGAAGAGAATTTCCCCATGAGGATCAATAAAGTGTTAGTGTTGTTATTATTATTATTATTATTATTATTATTTATTATTTATCATCATCAAGCTGCTCTCCTGAAGATGGCCGTCTTGGCCTGTGTCACTACAATAATATACTGGCTTGCGGTCAGGGATCTGATCTGGGATCTGATCTGGTATGCTGCTGTCATCTGCACATTATTATAATCATAGAATAAATCAAGAAGTAAAAAACCAAGAAGGTGTCTCCTGACTTCCTGGTGGTGTATGATTGTTTGTCTGTGTGTATGATTGTCTGTTTGTATGATTGATTGTCTGTGTGTATTTTCATCAGTGAATTATGATCCATAAAACCTACTGTACCACCCCCGACCTCTGACCTATCTGCTTCCAGGCAAAGTTGAGCAGACTGTGTGAGCAGGACAAGGTACTGAGGACCCAGGAGGAGAAGCTGCGGCAGCTTCACAGGGAGAAGGTGCCCGTCTGCCCCTGGTGTTAGCAGCAGTCGCTGCCATGCGCTTATTTGTATGTGGACCTGCTCCTTTTGGATCAGGTCTACATAACATCAGGTCTATGTATAAATTCTCCATTCTCGGTGCCTGTGTGTGTGTGTGTGCGCGGGTATACCTATCCTTATGGGGACACATAAGGTCCCCATAAGGGAAAACTCTATTTTATAAAAATTGGTGACTGCTATGAAAAAAACAAAAATGCAAAAACTGTATTGTATTTTGTTTGGTTACTTATGGTTATGGTTAGGGCAGGGTAGGGGTTAAGGTTGTCATAGTTAGCGTTAGCATTTTTCCCATTGAAATGAATGAGCGGTCCCCATAAGGATATGTTTACCCTATGTGTGTGTGCGTGTGTGTGTGTGTGTGTTTGGATTATGTTTATATTAAATTGTGGGGACCAAATGGCAATGTGATTAAAAACCTGTTTTTCTTGCATTGTGGGGACCATTTTCTAGGTCCCCACAAAGATCTGTGAATGCAATCAAAAAAGTAAAAATGCCAAAAGTCTTATATTTAGTTTGGTTGCTTATGGTTAAGGTTAGGGCTGGGTAGGGGTTAAGGTTGTCATTTCTGGTACAAGGGATTTTCCTATAGAAACGAATGGAGAATCCCCACAAAGATATGAGTACAAACATGTGTGAGTGTCAGTCTTGATCTATAATACCAGCTGATATTTAGACTTTAGTCAATATTAAATGTTAACAGCTGAAGAGCTAAAGACATAACTACTAAAATAATGGTGATGATTGCATTGGGCGATCAGTCATCATCTGTGCAGAGGAAATGAGGATCGACTCCTTCCCCACTTAGACCCTCGCCACAGACTCCCAAGTCGGCTCGACTTCGCTGATGTTTCACTACCTCTAAAGATCCCATGAATGTGTGAACACAGGCAACGTCTCACGCTTCAGTCTCACTACATATTTGTGGAGCTCAGGGTATCATATCGGGGATATGAGAAAAAAATATCAGTTATCAGTATTAGTCAAAATTTCTGCATCAGTGCCCCGGTGTAGACTCACACTGGCCTAGCGGAGTGCTCTTGGGGAGGACATGTGTGCCACCTGACAGGGTGGGGCCCCTATGTCGCCCTCAGCACACCCTGGAGACGGCGCTGCTGTCCGCCAGCCAGGAGATCGAGATGAGTGCAGAGAACCCGGCTGCGGTGCAGAGTGTGGTGCAGCAGCGAGATGTGCTACAGAGCGGCTTGCTCAGCACCTGCCGAGAGCTGTCACGCGTCACCACCGTGAGTGACCCCTGCCCTGCTCACATTTGGCATATGCCACGCTTTACACACACCTGCCACATACCACACTTCGCTCACTCCACACACTTGGCATACACCATACTCTGCTCACTCCACACCCCGCACACACCTGGCATACACCATACTCTGCTCCCTCCACGCCCTGCACACACCTGCATACACCATACTCTGCTCACTCCACACTCCACACATAGTTCTCTGGTCAAGCCGCATACTTTGCACATGCACACAACATATTGTATTTATATTTTTAATAATAATATTCATTATTATTCTGATATTCCCTGCAAACACACCACAGCAGTGAGGTTTGTGTCAGTTTCTCTATGCTTTACAAATTCAGAGAGCTTCAGCTTTACATGTATTTATTACCTTGCAAATAGTCCGTAGAGTTTGCAAACTACCCCAGCGCTTGTCAGAAGCATCTATGCTGGTATTTAATGTGGACGCTAGTGAATCGATCATGCACAGTGTGTCCAGAGCCACACATACATCGCTCTGCAGACACAGATTTGGAGTGCAGCAGGTGTTCGTCCGCGAAGGCCCACAATGACGTCAAACGTCATAGATCCTCGAATGGACACGTCCGCCGGTACACACACGGAGAAGTATGACCCAGCCTTTAGTCAAACCACAGCCACAGTTTTAATTTTCCCCATCCCATGATTTCCGATACCATTCAGGACAAGCAGTATGTTTTATTTATCCCAAATATGACAAATACTGATGCTAAAACATATTTTTACAGATATATTGGTACGTTTTATTTCTGCCAATGGTTTATGTGTAGTGCACAAGCATTCTGTTACTATCTGATCTGCTACTGAAGGAACATCACCAAATAAATGCCATGTCACATGACCACAGTATCAGGGTGCAAACAGGGCATAACTAAAACTCATTTTATTTATACCTCCGGGCTAAGTGAGACCCAGCGCATTGCAGGAGAGCCGGCATCCTGGTGTCATTATCAGACACTGTTAGTTGGGGACAGTGGCTCACTAGACGTGGTGACGCCCTTCAGGAGCTGGAGCGCTCGTGGAGGGAGTATGACCGGCTGGAGGCGGACGTCTCGCTCTCCAAGAGTCGCCTGACGGAGCAGCTGGAGGCCCTGGGGGGTCTGCAGGTACTCCACCCCCTCACTGCTGGAACATTCTGGCATGATCAGAGGTCCCCCCCCCCATGGAGTTTGAGTAGGAATGTAAGCGAGAACATTCCAGGTCTCTTCACTTTCACTGTAGCTGCTTATGAATCCCAGGAGTGGAAGCATTTTGCTGTAGAAGTGGCTACAGGAAGCACTTTCAGTGCTGATTTCAGCTGAATGCTCCCTTTACAAATGGTAACCGGCCGCTTATGTATCATAAGTGTGGCGTCGTGTGACACTTGGGAACGTGTCATAGATATTTGATAATGTGTTATGTGAATTAGAATCAAAAGGGAAAGTGGGATGTTAAAATCACAGTGACTGGCGACCATTGTAAGAGAAGACCAGTCTTAGGTAGAAGCATTTTCTGTGAGGAAGAACCTCCATAGTGTTCCTCATGCAGCCCATTGGCTGGAGCTCGGGTTCGTGCCTTAGGCTACGAGAGCACCGAAGTCCTCTGTGTCCTTCAGAAGGGGCCCGTCTTGGAAACGATGCGGGCAATTATGCCCAAGACCCCAGAGGAATGCATCATCACTAATGCTCTCCTCAGTCAGGATACTCGGCTGCAGTAATGCTCTCCTCAGTCAGGATACTCGGCTGCAGTAATGCTCTCCTCAGTCAGGATACTCGGCTGCAGTAATTTTGCTTCTCAGAGAGGCAGATTTAAAGCGCCTCTGCTGCCTTCACACCTGAATGAGTCAGTCACTCCCACCTTCTCTTCTGTTTCTTGGGGATTTTTCTCTTCACAAGAGTTGATAATTAAAAGAGGGAAAAGTTTGGTCTCAAAACTCTCTTCCTGCATCCTCCGCCAGTTTCAGACGGCGACCGTGGCGTGGTTCGGGCTGGCTGGATTAAAAGTGCTTCCAGGCGCATGAAATTAATTAACAGGTTAAGGGAGTGAAGGTCAACTCAGCAGGGATTACTCTGGGACTTGAGGGGGTCGTGGTTTTGTGGAGAGTCTGCGGACCCGCACGGGCGCGAGGGAAACCAGAATGAAGGCAGCAGAGCTTATTGAGGTCTGCAGAATACTGATCAGATGTAGGCTGCCATTCATAGCCAGCATTGTGGTGCAGATCAGAGCCCTGGAGATTTGGGTGGCCCCAGAGATCAGGAAATTTAGGCAGCATTTGCAACGAGTCTGTATTTGCAACCTATATGATTTCAAGCAGTAATGTTCTGAGCCAATAAAGTTTGCGATCAGGGCTGATATAGGCATTTTTTTTTGATGGTATCTGCTACCAAACCCTGATCCATTTAATTTCTCTAGTCCACCTAATTTATGTCAGTTGCACAGATTGTAAGGTTCCGTCACATGGTGCAGTAAGCCTCAGGCACGTATCTTGAAACTACAAACTATCGGGATGTCAGTCATGTGGAAACACTTTAAATTGGCAACTCAAAGTAGCCCGACAGCTACCTGAGATGTTTGCAATGCCATAATTCAGAGAGGAGGTTGTGACAGACCGTCATTTAATATAGCGAATCTAATCAGGCACTTACTGAAACATCGTAAGGGAAAATATTGCGAAATGGCCTGGCTTACTCAGACGAGGAATTCACCAACGCCTACTGTATGTGTATGTACAGTATATTTGCATATTTATTAAAAGATCTGCTCGGGACTCTGAATCGGCAGATATGAATATGCAGTGGACTGGATCAGGGGCCCGAAGAAGGGGACCGGGCGTGCCCTAGTTTCTAGCCTGTAGAGTAAATTGCAGTGCAGCCATGAGATCAGAGGTGTTTTCGTTTCTACTCCTACTTGTCTGGACTTTATGGAAAAGAAAATAAAAGCCACTTAACTGTTTATTTTAAGGCATATTGCTTTTTCAGAACACTTTGCTAAGGAATAATTTGAGTCATTGTGTATTAGAGAGTGACCTTGGTCTGTGTGCGTGCGTGTGTGATGTGTGTGTGTGCGTGCGTGCGTGTGTGTGTGTGTGTATGCGTGCATGTGTGTGTGTGCGTGCGTGCGTGTGTGTGTGTGTGTGTGTGTGTGCTCACAGACAGACACCCCCAGCCAGCAGCACGGGCAGATCCAGAAGGAGCTGTGGAGGATCCAGGATGTGATGGAGGCCTTGAGCAAGAGCAAACCTCAGAGGAGTTTCGACAGCACAGGTGTGTGTCGGCTGGAGCTGAACCCTGTGTACATAAACACACACACGCTCTGCCCAGTCACCTCTCCTGTCCCATAAAGGCGAAACACAGTCACCACGCTGACACTGAAACTGAGAAAAAGGGTCCCGTGTGAGTCTTGGGTAGATCAATGAGTTTGTTTTCTTTAATACCAAGATAAAAGAGTCTGAGACTCGATTTCGGCCATACCTCAGTTTTGATAAAATACGCACTTACAGTGTTTGGCCTTGGCGAAGCAGTTTAGCCTGATGTAATTGCAGACTTAGGAGTTCCTTACAGTATGGATTGGATCTATATGCTGTGATCTACAGCCATCCACAGGTAAGATGGCACTTAATTTAAGGAGCTAAGGAAAATAAAGGTAAGACCAACATATAACGTTTTAATACGGATACAATAACAGCATTTCCAGCTGCAGTATTCCTGGACGTAGCTATGAATGGGAGGGAAGTGGCTGCATTCTTCTACAAAAACATGATTGGTGGGTATCCTGTTGCTGAGGGCAGTCTCAGGCTCTGCCTCCCAGGCAGCTGTGCGTGTTGGGTTGAGGTCAGGTGACTGAGATGGTCCTTGCACGTTGTATTGATGCTCATTGATCTGTTTTGTGATGACGCATGGTTAGAGGCTCTGTTCTGTGTGAGGGGCTTGGAACTTTGGGTTTGGAGTCTGTGCCCCAGAAGTTCATGGGTTCACATCCCATGACTGGCATTCTAATCACCTGACTGCTGGGCCCGGATGCCAGCTCGTCCTCTTCTCTGCCCCCAAGCTCCGTGTTGCTTTGGAAAAAACTTCTGGTAAATAAATGTAAATGTAGCTTTAGTCATGGATGAATCACTCAAGATAGCTTCATACCTATTGGCAATTACTTTGCCTTCGAAAACGCCGTGTTAGCCTAGATCATGCTGGAACAATGCAGTCCACACCATGAAAGAGCAAGCAGTGCTTTTCCCAGCAGGGAGGATTTGCTTGCCCATCTGTTATAATAGGATATTCGGTGGCTCAGTGAATGATCAGGCTGTTCCCCACAGCCCAGTAGACCACCTTGTGTGATCTTTCTGTTGCTTCGCAAAGATGCAGTGTTAGATGTAAGAAGGGGTCATGCACTGCAATCTGACCACAGTGACCCCCTTTGTGAAGTTCCTCACAAACTCTAGCTGACGGCCCTGCCGGCTCAGGCCTTGGGTTGACGACTGCAGTCAGCTCATTGACGTTTTCTTGCACGTTCCCTCGCGTCCTGCATCACGGACAGCACGTTCCTGCACCTCCAGAGCTCCATGCAGGCATCATGTCATTGTCACGCGGCATGATCCGCAGCCTCCGTCACCGAGGCTCCTGCTCAGTGTCCCCCGATACCGCCTCTGTCTCCGAGTCAGTGATGCGTCATCTTCAGCTTCGCCATAGTAGCCAAACACTGCATCTGTCCAGTGTTTTAAAGCACAGAATCTTAAGGTTGGCTGATTGTTACCCCACACCTGTGCAGAGGTACAAAATGCTGTTATGGTTCCCGATTTATTTAGCTGTCCTCTGTGTTACTCTTACAAATGAGCAGTTTGTGTAAATTACCTTTAATATATTAATTACCCAGACAGCTCCAAATTCTGGTGGCCTTTCGAACAGCCTTATGTATTTGTTAATGTAACAGTCTAATCAGGTATGCGTTCATTCAGTACACCTTTTTATAAAATTCTGAAAACTTTTTAAATATGTTTTTCTGGTATAATTCAGATGATCTTGACAAGTATGTTCAGCATGTTCAAGAACATTTTTCATTTCAGGTGCCCTGGGTTCGAAACCTGTCTCCAGTAAATATAAGAGTGAGGTGAGTCTTTTCGCGATGATCGATTCTGAGAAATTATTTGGTTCTGGCAGTAAAATAGTGTTGTGCTACACTCTGACATGCACGAATCGCGGAGGACATAACAGGCAGGAGGAGAGACGGGATCAGGCATCGCGTAACGCCCCCCCCCCCCAAACGTGTCACTTATGTGAGGACCCCTGAGATCTCGATGTGAGCGGCTTCCTGGGTTGCTTCAGGCGGCCATATTGCCAGGGCGCAGTGGCGGCCTCATCAGGCAGGGGGAGCCGTTACACCGAACCTCTCTGTCGCCTTTAGGAAGAGGATGGCGTGCCGCCGCGGCCGCCCCTCCCCCAGTCCTATGACATCAGCGAGAGGCCATGTGCGGTGGCCCCGCCCCCCAACCCGGGCAGTGGACAGCTGCACGTGACACGACAGCCTCTGCACCGGCCAGAGGAGCGCAAGGCAGGCCAGAGGAACGGGGCGCATGGCGTAAGCGCTCACGCTGACCCCCCCACTGCCCGGCGGCGTCCATCTCCTCCCCTCAGCCTACCTACCTCTATACAGGCAGTCCACCTCCTCACACCACTGCCCCTCCTACTATATAAGCAGTGCATCTCCTCACATCAGCGTACCTACCACTATACAGGCAGTGCACCTCCT
>JAOYFF010000001.1:2272837-2282998 GCA_025773925.1 Cryptomyrus ogoouensis | reverse complement strand
GGATATAGTTAAACAACTGACAAGGTCAACGTTCTACACACAACGCAAACAGGTCAACGGCCCACCCCTGATCTCGATGGCTCACACGATCATCTCCAAGCCTCGTCCTCGTTTATCGTTCCATTTGTCTTCCATTCCCCCCCCCTGACCATTTTCCCGTCATCTATACAGGTGGATGCAAACGCCGTGACCATATTTGAGTGGCTGTGGATATTTGCATAAAATTCATTAGAAATCACTGCATTGAACCAACAATGAGACCTGTGTTGTTCTCTTGCTCAGATTCAGTCTGTCTCCCCGTGTTTTGAAGCAGACATGATACTTGATTATCTTAACTAGGTCTCAGAGTGTCTCGCCCAGCCATAATTTGCACAGGGGGTCCAGCCTTATCATTAGGCAGTATTATGTTTGGAATCGGTGAGTGACAGGACAAGGGGGCACTTTGGGGGCCAGTCCGCTGGGGCCAGTGTCCCTGTGGCCTGCCGCTGTACACGCCCTGCTTTTGCCACCCTGTAAGTGGATCCATCTGTGCTCAGTCAGCTTCCTGCCCATCAGGGTCCCGACTACAGGCTGTACAAGAGCGAGCCGGAGCTGACCACGGTGGCCGAGGTGGACGAAACCAACGGGGAGGAGAAGGCCGAGCAGGTGGCGGAAGCAGAGCCGGCCAACCCCAAAGGTGAGGCCCCCAGGGGCCCGCACACGGGGAGCCTTGGCTATAACGGCCCTGGTGATCACCTGTCGCCTCTCTCAGGAATCCCCTACCCTGTCGGCATAGTGTCCCCCATGCCTGAATCGGCCACCATCGCATCGTACGTCACCCTGAGGAAGAGCAAGAAGCCTGACTCCAAAACGGTAAGGCTGCCCTCTACTGGTCATGCTGGCTAACTGTGTGCTGCCCCCTGCTGGCCTGGAATGTTCCAGCATCAGCCCCTTCTACATGTCCATGCTCAGTGCAGTCCAGAGTGTGGGCGTGTCAGTTCTCAGCCAATGATGAGCTCCGCCCTTTCTCCTCCCACCCGCAGCAGGATCGCCCCCAGAGTGCTGTGGAGCAGCCGGGGGGGTCGGAGTGCACGCGGCCTCGCATGAGCCTGGAGGAGCAGCTGGAGCGGATCCGGAGGCACCAGCAGGCCCTGCTCAGGGACAAGAAGAAGGGCGTGGTGGGCCAGGAGGACTCCGCCCCCTCCCACACACCTCCCATCACCCTGCAGGTACTGCCCCCAGATGGCAGACTGTGACAGGGGGGGGGGGGGGGGGGGCATTGTTCCTTGGCGGAATGGGGAGCACGGGCGGGGCCGAGGGAATGAGGGGGGGGGGGGGGCCGGGGGGCCCCCCCCCCCCCCCCCCCCCCCCCCCCCCCCCCGCGGGTACTCCCCCCGGAGGGGGGCCGGGAGCGGGGGGGGGGGGGGGGGCATGTATCCTGTGCAGCATGAGAAGGACGTCAGGGGCCTCAGTGACTAGAATGGATGGATGGATAAAACTGCAACACAATAAAAATGACAAGGCCTCTGAAAACGGAATAGAATAATGATCTTGGCAATATGATAGGGCTGCCCTGGGTGACCTTCAGCCCTGTAAGATGCCTCTGCGCGCCTTCGGCTGTCCAGTCCGGCTCCTCATCACGGATGCGGAGGGCGGCTTCGGCTATGCCGTCTCGCCGCTGATTGGCAGGAACACGCGTGCTGAGCGTCTGGATAATTTTATCACGCAGAGGATGGAAGGTTTCGCCCCGGCTGTCTGCCGTGCACAGCAAGCGATGTTAACGTCCTGGCTTCGGGTGCCTCTGCGGTTATAGCCACTCAGGGGTCGGGACGGCTCAGTTTTTAAGGCACTGTATCGGGAGCAGTTCTGGCTCCTTGCAGCACTGTATCGGGAGCGGTTCCTGATCCTTGCAGCACTGTATCAGGAGCATTTCCGGCTCCTTGCAGCATTGTATCGGGAGCGGTTCCTGATCCTTGCAGCACCGTATAGGGAGTGGTTCTGGCTCCTTGCAACACCGTATCCGGAGCGGTTCTGGCTCCTTGCAACACTGTATCCGGAGCGGTTCTGGCTCCTTGCAACACTGTATCCGGAGCGGTTCTGGCTTCTTGCAACACTGTATCCGGAGCAGTTCCGGTTCATTGCAAAGTGTTTCATAGCTGTTTACCATCAGTCCAATGCTCTGAGTAAGCAGAAATTGTGTGGCTGCTGTCAGTAGTTAAAGGGGCTCATTAGCAGTGTTGTGTGGCTTAGCAGGGTAGGACGCTGTACTTGTGATTTGAAGGTCGGCACTGGTTCAGATCCCAGGGTCGGCACAGTGATGTTACAGTTAGGACCTTGAGCAGGACCCTTAACCCCCAGTCGCTCCAGGAACCGGCTGACCCTGCTGTCTCCAGATGTATATCATCTTTGCATTATTTAGTTTATGCTAAATGAATAAATATGAGTGGTTTTGCTTGTCACTGACCATTTTCTCACTCTGCCAGAGCCGTAAGAAGGGCGAGTTGCTGTGCAGAGACACCCTGGAGCTGGAGGCTTCTTCGCAGGAGCAGCAGCTGAGGGAGCAGGAGCCTCCAGTGGAGGAGACGGCACGCCTCAGGGAAGTCGGAAGGCCCAAGGACACCAAGGCGGGACCAGAGGTACGACGTGTCCGCATATGTACGTGCTCACACATAGCGGCGGATATCTCACCTGTCCTGCAGTTCCCAGTCTCCCACAAGCTGACAGCAGCTTCCTGACACAGGAATGATGCACAGTGTCTCAGGTCTGTCGCTCCACCATTCAGCAGCTAGCAAGAAGTCTTACTTCCATCTCTCTGCTGGCAAATTTCACAGTCGCTCTCTAATAATAATAATAATAATTGATACTTCATCGATTGCCCATATCTCCCCCAACTTGCTCTCTGTAGGTGAGAGCAAGCTGGCCTCAACCCCCATGGAGGACATGCAGACGTGCTGAGGCTGGGCTCGAACTGGTGACCTTCTGATCACAGGCTTTGTTTACTGAGCCACACGCCGCCTTGTAGTCCTGGTCGGCAAATGTTACCGCCGCTTTCTGCTGTCATACTGTCTAGACATTGTACTACTGTATCAGGTATTTCTGCTGTATTTTTAAAAGCAACGCCCACCCCCGGGTTGTCCTTCATCCGCCTCCCTGAAGATGGGATGTCCGCAGATATACAGGAGCACGTTTACATTGTGCAAGCTCCTCCCCAAAACGACTGTTTCCGTGGGGATATTTGATCAAAATTTAGCCCAACAAAGATACACCTACATAGATAGATTATCTATAACTATATTTGCATAATCCATATATGGCTACATACTTAATTTGCTGGTGTTTGTTTTTAAAGGTAATACATAAATAAAAATAAAAACTTGAACGTCTGTAACTATGTTTATTCCAATCTTTTCTGTGTGAGTAATGATACTGAAAATGCAGCATCTAAGATTCCTTCATTCTGCCTGTCACTCCTGAGCATTTGGTGCGGTGTTCCAGTGAATTGCAGTGGCTGGTCCAGGGGACCGCTCAGTCGTCATCCTGGGATCCGTGATGCCAGAAAACACTATCGGTTCTGCTTTAGCGGAAGTCATTTAGCCGCTGTTTTTCACGCAGATTCATAAAAATTTACTCGGTTAGGATACTGCCAAATGTTTCCTCCATTTCCCTCCTTAAATATGTTCCTCCATCGCATCCTGCTTCCTGTAACCTGCCGTGTCACCCGTACGCTTTCAGCCAAATGAACTCTGGTTGACGATGCTGGCCTTTCTCCTCCCATGATGGGCGACCATGGCTTCTCCTCATGACCACTTGTGAGCTGGGGGGGGGGGGGGTTTCCTTCCCCACCAAATAGGCCGATGGGACCCCCTTTTTTAGGCCGCCAACGTGACAGGTGCGATTGCCTGGCGGAATCCTTCCTGTTTCCAAAGGATTGCTTTGACGCACTGATAGAAAGGTCACCATCGTCTCATAATCCTGTGCTGAGACAGAAAGGGGTGGTATCTCTGCAGGAAGCTCATCTTCCTGGATTCATGTGTAATCTCCATGCAACAGAAAAGGGTACCCAGCTCTCCCTACCCAGATGCCCCCTCCCCAGGCAGGGAGCCACCCAGGCCTCTAATTCTCGGAGAGGGTTAGGCGGCACCTGTCGCTTGTCCCTGATCCAGTGTGTGTTGCACATGCTCATTCAGGCTTCCAGGACCTTCCCCACAGAAAGCAGCAGTAGGCACTCCCTCAGGTGTGGGGGGGGGGGGGGCTACTCGCTGACGTTCTCCGGGTTTGTGGCGCTATTTTGACTACATCTCCCCCTACCAACACTGGCCCCCTACTAACATCTCCCTTCCTGCATATGATCAGGTCGACCTTTCAACTGGCTCAGTCAGCTGCACAAATGGTGATTGGCTGAGATCTCCCAGTCGTGTCTGTGTTGTCATGATGCAATCACACATTTTGACAATATGGACACTGTCACAGTTTGACACAGCTGGACAGTGTGCCACTCTATAATAGTCTGAGTCAGTTTTGCGCAGTTTGACGCTATGGACATTGTCACAGTTTGATACCATGTCTCACTTTGACACAGTCTGACACTGTGTTACTCTCACACTCCGTTTCTTTTGCCTGTGCCTCCGGCATTGTGTTCCCATGCCACAGCTCTCTGAGCCAGAAAAGGTGCTGATCCGAGAGCAGTGCCCAGAGTCCAGCCCGGAGGAGGAAGCTGATAGGCAGAAGAAAGTGGAGAGAATCAAAGCGCTCATTGCCAAGACCAGGCAAGGCTGTCTGTCCTGGGGGGCGAGGGCGAGGGTGGGGGGACCTGGGGAGGGAAAGCCTGTGCTTCTTTCTGTGTCTCTTCACGCAAATGCAGCCAGACGACACGACATTTTCTGCACCAGGAAAATAAGCTGGAAGACACTGCTTGCGAGATCAGTGGTAGAGATCAATGCAGCAGAAGCCACCCCACATGTCACTCAAACGGCCTTTTAGGGAGGGGGCCCTCGGTGAGGCCTTCCGCATGCAGCACTCCGCATCCCTGCCTGATTGTGGGGTGACATTTCAGTCTGAATGCCAGCCTAGGAGTGATTTCTTTAACAGCTGCCTGGCATCTGCCTCCCATTGTTTAACTCAGTCTGCATCGTCTGCCTGTCCAGAGACAATATCACAGGGAGCCCCGTCCAGACGATTTTAGGGACCTGCTGACATTTTAGTACACTGGTACGCAGTCTCGTGTTCCCACCGCCCCTATGTCCTCTTGCCAGCCTGCAGAACGCCCTGCCGCCCATGTCCCTAAGTCCCGAGGACGAGACGGAGGGAGAAGCCGGCACGCTGGAGCAGGAGAAGATGATCAACATCAGCTACGAGCTGGCAGCCGAGGCCTCGAAACGCAGCAAGCTGGTGGCAGGTGGGCAGGGGGCGGTGCCAATACAGCAACCAATCAGGGACAGCCTTATTTCGAATCATTTAACCTAGTGGCAGGTGGGGAGGGAATGGTTCAGGTGCTGCTACCAATCAGGACTAAGCTTATATAGAGGCATTTAAACTAGCATGTTGGTGGTCGGTAGGAGAGGTGACAATGCCAATACAGCAGCCAGGCATGATTAGGATTTAGAGGAACTCCAGAGATGAAGATATAGATATAATTTTATAGTCTATAGATAAGTTTTTGGGTTTCAAACATATACCATGTAGTTAAATGTTCCAGCTTGAAAAATGTGGTAGTTACATTGCAGGATGGAGTCTTAGTCAGGATCAAACTGTACCCAGTCGCACTCCAATGCATTTCTGAAACCCATCAGGTCCAAAACACATTTTTACTGTCTCTTGAAGATTTGGTAAGATTTAACTCTCCCCAAAAGCCATAATCCCCATTTTGAATGCATTGTTAACCAGCCTGAAATTCATTACTTTTCAAAGATTTTTAATTTCCTTTTTTATCCAAATAAATCCTTTCAACTTGGTGTTCTTGAACAGTCCTTGCTAAAAATTCAAATAAAAGCTAAAATAATTCCCCAAATCATACGGCTCACTGAACGCCAGCCCCACCCCCCTCCACCCAGTGGTCTGTAAAACTTCCTTGAGTGTGGGTCCGTTTATCCTTGTGTTTGTCCTCCTTACCATGGTAAGTACGTTTACATGCACACTAAGAATACCAAATTATTACGTAAGTCTGACTAAAACCGGACTTTTAAAGTATAGGTAAACATCGTAGTCTGACTGAAATCGTACTAAATCGAATCTCTCTCAGTAGGACTAAGACACCCAGATAACGCTACTGCATGGGAGTCTATTTACTCCTGCATTCATACCCAAGCTGGCCTAGGCGCTCTGCCCGTGCTCCACAGTTTCCCCCTCGGATTTTGACCCGGAAGTAGCAGAAGAAGCTTGGAGCATAGCAGAGCACGTTCGAGATGTACAGCGCTGTAAAGCTGTCCAATTCACCGCTCAACTAAAGGGTGCTTTTCCACCACACCAGGTACCGTACTTTTAGTACTTCAAGAAGGTACCAAAAGGACGGTACTTCAAATTGTTGGTTTTCTACTGCTGTAAAAACTGGTACCGGCGTCAAATGACATCACAACGCCAGGCGAGTATTTTGTACTGAATTAGAAAAATGGGCTGCAGTAGAACTGGACGACGTACAGTATTAATACCAACATCGCATGTTATGCACATCCGATTCTTACATCGCTAGCCAGCTAGATTAAGATCAGGCTTTTTCTTACCTTCAGTTTGGTACAATTTTTAAGTCCTTGGTTTGTCTCGCTAAAACATTTTTACTCTGTCATAGGGAAAAAAAAGCATAGCAAGTTTTGCAATTTAAATAATTATTCCTTTTCAAGATTATGTAGTATATCATAGTATATTCATATGTTATAGTATATTCTACAAAATACTTTTTTTCCTGTTATGCTACCCTGATCTTGTATCTGTTCTTCTGACCAGATTGAAATTAAAACTTGTCTCACTTAATTTGTCCATGGATCCATTATTCATCTATTTATTTTTTTATGTCTGTGGCGTAATAGGCTGACCGGAAAAAGCCCAATACTAACAAGCTGAAAAGAGCCATATCGCCACATACTGTACCGGAGTCATACTTCGGTCAATTAATCGATTCCCCTCCCGTACATGTATACTGGGCCAAGGACAGCAGTCCGATTAAATGCTGTAGCTATAACCATAAGTCAACTTAGCTGTGCATGTAAACTTACTAACTGAAGAAGGCCCCTGCCTTGCCAGCCCAGAATAGCTCATCTTGCCTTGTGCCATGTGCTCATCCTTCTGCGCTGTCCAGTGCTAATTTCCACCTTTTGCCTGGATGCCTCTCCTCCTTGGTCGTCCGTTGCCTGACCTGTTTTTTTTTTTTCTTCTTTCATTTTTTTTACGTGTGTGAGAGCCAGTGAAGGCATCCCCCCGTGCCATCAACTGCGGTCTTTATCCCTGCTGCATCAGAGATGTGGACCGGCTTTCGGCCGCCAGTGAAGGCGTAGCCCCGCGCCATCAACTGCGGTCTTTATCCCTGCTGCATCAGAGATGCGGACCGGCTTTCGGCCACCAGTGAAGGCGTAGCCCCGCACCATCAACTGCGGTCTTTAGCCCTGCTGCATCAGAGATGCGGACCGGCTTTCGGCCGCCAGTGAAGGCGTCCCCTTGTGCCATCAGTTGCGGTCTTTAGCCCTGCTGCATCGGAGATGCGGACCGGCTTTCGGCCGCCAGTGAAGGCATCCCCTCGTGCCATCAACTGCGGTCTTTAGCGATGTTGTGATTGTTCTGCTCTGTTATCTGTCCTGTCAAACCAGGGTTGTGGAGCCATGTCCCTCAGCCTCAGGGAGCTTTTACACTATTACTGGAATAAGTTGAAGACAAATGTTAAATGTGGAGGGCAGTGTGTGGCTCCACAGGTTACGGTGCTGTGCCTGCGATCAGAAGGTTGCTGGTTCTAACCCCAGAGTCAGCAGAGTGATTTCATGTTGAGCCCTTTATCAAGGCCCTTAACCCGTAATTGCCCCAAAGACTATCTGATTCTGCTTTTTCAATCTGGGACTCGAACCAACAGCCTCCTGTTTCCTACCATAATTACTTGTTTTTAGCCCATCTCTGGAGTGAGAAGGTTAATTACTGACATGCTTGTTTATCTCTGTGTGTTGGGCTGTTTGCAGTGAAAAGCCTGTCCTCTCCGCCTCAGTCCCCAACATCTCCATCTCCTCCGCCACCCCCCCTGCTGGCCGATGGTTCCCACTTCATGTGTGTGTAGTGGCAACAGTAAGCACTTTTTTTTTTTTTAAACAAAAAAAAAAAAACCTTCACCACCGTTCCATAGCTTTGCATGTGTTTTAGCCTCTAGTAGCAAACCTGCTAATACCTGCTCTGCTGCTTTTTTTCTTAAGAGGTCCATTTTAAGGGGTCCGCTTGCCTTTATGTGACCACACACATAGTATCTACTCATATCTACTCATCCAGTCGCAGGGTAGCTAGAGTATTCCCATCCATTTATATGCTATGAAGAGACACGGTCTGCAGGGCAGATCTGTCGGGACAACTGGCCGGATCGGACTCAGCGTATGTACATTTCCAACCCAGAGAGGGTGTCTGTGATTCCTCCTGCAAACCAGGAGGTCCAGATCAATCTAGCTTTTAACTTGCCAAGCCAAAGGCAGCCTTTTCCCAAGCCTCTAACAGACCAGCAAGCAACTGCTGCAGCGAATTGTCATTGCGATAGAGGCGTCTTCAGAGCAGAATAGGGAGGTCAGAAAGGCCCAGGAAGGTGCCTCAGGACGGGGGCCAAGCAGCTCTGTCCAGCACAGGCCAACAGAGATGCGTGGCCGGCGTGTGCTCAGGGTGTACGCCGGTAAGGAGTGCTGGCAGGCCTCATGTGGCCGGCGTGTGCTCAGGGTGTACGCCGGTAAGGAGTGCTGGCAGGCCTCAGCAAATTGGGGTGACTGGGGGCTTAGGCCCCTTCTTAACTGCTCTGAAGTCATGGTAGGGGTCTGTATGTTAGGGGTCTGCATGGTTTGGGTCTGCAAAGCAGGCCGCTGCTGATGTCTGCCTGAGAACAAGGAGCAGTGGAGCTGTTAGCCCATAAAGTCACAGCGAGCTCTGAGGGTGCCACCAGTGAGCCTGGCAACAGGCAGCTCAGTTACCCTGCGAAACATCAGCTGGTCCCTGGCGTCTTCCTGGGAGTTCCTCTCCTCTGCTTCTCCCTTTGACATCAGAGTTTCTGTTCAGATTGGCAGTTACAGATATGATTTTCTCCAACAAACAGGCAAAGTTCCATAGTTTTCAAGTTTTTAAGACACAGAGGATGACAAACTTAACAGAGAACAGAACTTTGCATGATCTTTGGCTTCTCTTATCAGTAAAAACACTCATGACTTGTGGTAGATAGTGTGTTTTTTTTGTTTGTTTGTCTTTTAGCAGATCTGTATTCTGTCCATGTTGACAGTGGCCATGACATATCAGCGATTGTCAGTGCTCATAATCAGACCTCCAGCCTCCTGCTGTTTAACAGACTTAATGGCCACTTCTACCTTTTACGTCCGGGGTCGTTATTTTAATGTGCATCCTGTGACTGTCCCTCCCCCCACAGTCCAAGCCCTGGCCCCTGGTAAGACATACACATGAGGGCTTCTGGGACGGAGGTGACAGCCCCCCCCATCGCGCTTCCTGGCCCCAGGGCAACCTGCACAGCGCATCCATGACACGCACTTTAGGAAGCCCGCCGCCAGGCAGACGGGCTCCTCTGACTGACCTCTGGCATCTTCCAGCTCCCACCTGAGACTCCGTGCCAGCAGGGGGCAGCATGGAAAGGAGAGGACCTTATTCTGTCACCAACATCATCGTCATCATCATCATATTATTATTATTATTATTATTATTATTATTATTATTATTATTATTATTACTGTTGTTAATGAGTTTTACCAGTTTTTGGCAGTTGAGTTGTAGGACAGTAGTGATCTTTCCCAGTGCAGGTCACTCCTGATTTGGAGACCAGATTCACTCTGACACTATGCCAACTGTACTTCAGCCAAGCAGCAATAGTGATTCTCTGCTTTGTATTTAATTTCTTATTTTACTCCAGCCAGTGTTCATTTTTACAAGTTTAATCCTTTTTTTTATTTTACACTTTGGACTTTTACTGCCTTGTTTTGTAAACCACCTTTTTGTTTTTTATATATTAAAAAAAAT
>JAOYFF010000001.1:2255329-2272737 GCA_025773925.1 Cryptomyrus ogoouensis | reverse complement strand
ATGACTTTGGGTCTGCCAGATCTCTTCCTATCCGAAAATTCTCCAGTTACCATTGCCGTCAGATGGTGTAGGACACTTGTTGATTTTTAATTCAATAAGGTGCCACTTTATTGCTGCAGATAGACAGATTTGTAATATTTTTTCGGGTTACTAGTATGTATATGTGGGATCACCTGCAGTCTCGACCACACTGTAGCCGACACACACGAATGTCACGGCATCGAACCCGCTTCTCTGCATCTTCAATGGCTGAGATGTGCTTGGATAGAGTGAGACACCACTTTCCAGAGTTTCTGTCGCAGTTCCATTTCCTACCAGTTGGGGGAGACTTGGAATTGGAGAGGAGAATAGCACATGTAAAAAGCAATACCCAAGGTTTGCTTATGCAAGACTTTGGTTTTGTGTACAAAGTGTAATTACAGAGAGCCCATTGTGTATAAACTGTATACCGTACAACAACAAAGCTGCTGTAACTGTAAGAGGCTAATTATTAGAGTGCATATGCAAATGTTCATAACCGCATCTGTTTTATATCATGTTAAATAAATGTTGCCCTTCTTACTCTGGTGTGGTACCAGTTCCTGCTGTTTGCTGTGAAGGTCCGGAGCCAGATCAGGCTTTTCTGCCGCGAATGATAAATCCTGCTTCCCGCATTGAATTCTTTCGCAGGACTGATTCTGAGCTTCAAACTGCCCAGGTAAGCAGAGGGTTTAAATCTGGGGTCTCCTCTGTCTGTCCAGCCTGCTTGGCACTGTGGTCTCGCTCCACTCCTGAGTGCAGTAACTACTCATTATTACCCCTGTTATATGGGCAGAGTGGGTGGCGACTAGTTGGATTACAGTTCAATGTATGTGAGGGTGGCCTGGCTTTCACCTTAAACCCGTTGTTTTTATAGATGACTTTGGTAGGAAATGCAAATGAGATTTTATTTCTGTGCCTCTTTTACCACCAAATTCAGGGTGTAAGGGTAAACAAAGGAAATCTTCATCAAAGCCACCTAAATGCATGTAAATGATGTGTGGTGACATCAGCAGGTCTCCGGGCTCCCTCTGGTCACCACGGCGATCAGTCTTTCATTGTTCTGAGCTGAAAACAATTCAATGTTTGTGGATTTGTCAAGACTTGGAGGCTAAGGGGTGGCCAATCGAGCAGCAGAGACTTCGCCGTTCCTGGACAAACTGCATCTGCTGAGGATTTAGTACCTTGTGCAAAACACCCACAGTGGTCTAATGAGCCCATTTGCAAACATAGACTGTTTACCAACATGGAATCAGGATAAAAAAAATCAATCTCCCTTTTGTCTGTTGTAATGACTTCTTACTATGTATGTGCTCAATACAGAGGGGAGCAGTCAGTGATGATCTGCCGAAGACGGCTTGGCTCTGGGCCAGGCCGTGGTGCCTTCTGGTAGCAGCACCGTGGCCCAGACATACCAAGGATGCCAAGACCATCAATCCCACTGAAATTGCCTATAATTAAACTTCAGAAGTAGGCAGAGGAACAGAAGGAATGAGGGCTGTGAGATCAATTCAATTGTTATTGTCATGAACACAACATACGGGCACATTGGTAAATGAAAAGAGAAATGCGACTTCACCAGGACATGCGAGACGTGGAGGACAGGGGGGGGATATATAAATTACACAGGTCTACAAGAAAAAAAAATTCAGGTGCCAAGGTTTTTTGAATGGATTTAGGGTATTTTGAGGGTGCTGAACTCAAAAATCACATTACTTTTGCTGAATTGGTTCTAGGTTTTGAGATAATGGACATCCATGAAAATAATGCATTCCCCCAATGCGGCTCGTGTGTGTGATAACAAATGCAATAGCTTTTGGTCTGTCTTTTGACTCTAAGGTACCTAAGGTGATGAATGTGTCTAAGGTAATGAAATATCCCATATAATTATTTTGTATATCAATTTGTAGGCCCACAATGCTACAAAAGCGACTTTTTGAAGCCAGAATTCAACTGTGAATTTGCAGAGGAAAGAAGTCTGCTACGGTATAAGTTTATCAACCCAGTCTTGCTTTATACCCAAAAAGTTCTGTCTTAAATATATAAATACATGTAAAAATTATGACTTCATCAAGAAGAGCCTGCATCAACAATCCAATTTTACCAAATGCATGAATGACACAGGCTTCAGTCTGGAAGAGTTTCGTCTCTGTTGTGAAGAACTACTTGGGTAATCAGAGCAGACAATAATGAAGAATTGGTGCAAGATATGCTTGCTAATTTCAGAAATGTGGGAGTTAACATGAGCATACAGATGCTCATGTTAATTTAAACAGATTTCCAGATAACCTTGGAGACTTCAGCGAGGAACAAGGCAAGAGGTTCCACCAGGATATGAAGGTGATGGAGGAGAGATATCAAGGCAGTTGGGACATACACATGATGGCAGACTACTGCTGGAGTCTCCAACGTGATTGTCCTGATGACACACATAAAAGGAAATCGCATAAACAGCATTTTTTGAAGCATTGACATTAGTAACAATAACTAATATTGTATTAATCAAATCATAACTTTCTCCTGTCACTGTTAGATATTTTTAATTTCTTTTTTATATGATGTTAGACTGTTTACTTACTAGTTGTAACTAAAATAAAAATATTCTTGCAATTCTGAATGCTTTTCAAATGTGTTGCATTAATTAATTTATTAACTATTAAATATCTCAGAAACTAGAGCCAATCTGGCAAAACCGAAGTCATATTCTTAATCAGCACCATAAACTAAAACTGTTCAGACATTGTTGGCACCAAAATCACTGTATACCAGTGTTATACATACATAAATTAGACATACGTCATCCAAATTATACATAAGTTATCCAGACGTACATGAATTAAAAGTACAGACTAGAAACAGATACGCATATTAACATATACATGCAGACATCAGCATGTCTACTGAGGTGCTGAAATGGAGCTGAGCAGTGCATGATACACAGCAGACATAAGGTGCAGGTAAAATTGTGCAAATGGCAAGTGAGGGTTCAGTTTGGGGGGGGGGGCTCTTCGGATTCTTCCTTAGAGCAGAGGTCCAGAAACATCTTGCTTTGAACTTCACGTGTCTTTGAAGCACAGCTGGCTCTAACTTTCTTTTCTTCCTTTATAGATGGCAAACGAGGCAGGCAGATCTTTGTTGTTGCCAGTAGTTAAATCTGTCAACTGAAAAACCTGGTGACAGAATGGTGATGCCTAAATCTACCACGCCAGTATTTCCATGTATCGGGCCTCTTTAGGGGTTGGGTATAGGGAAACTGGAGATTAGCATGTTCATCTAGCTGAACATCAAAGCACCCAAGACAGCTTCCATATCAGAATGAGAGCCACCCTAACAGAATCGAATCTGGCCGTGAAAAACAATGCCTGCGTTGTCACTGGTGCTAAAAGGCTGTCGGGTGTCTCTCTGGGGGGTCTGGCTTTCAAGTGCAGAGGGACTGAATCGTCCTCTGGCTCCATCTGCCCATTATTGGTGAGACACGGTTATCCCAGGAGGCGCCGTCCTCCACATTCAGACACACAGCTATAAAATATTCAGATGACTGAGGATGTAACCTGTGGAGGGCGCTAGAGGGGGCCACAATAAGGTCCTTAGATGAAGTGACAAGGGGAGCCTCCGCTTGTTGATGTGTGGGTGCTGACTGAGTCAGTTCCCGGGTCGGGGTCAGAGCTCTGCCATTTCAGTGCTGAAAACTCTTACTCGATGTCATTCAGATTTTATCGTGAGCCGCAACAGAGGTCTTTGTTTGAAAATTACATTTTAAAACCGTAATTTCTAAAAACAGTCATCAAAATTGTATATTTTTGCGTCTTATAAAGATGTTTGTGTCTCTTTGTTTGATTATTTGTTCTGTCCTAGACTGTTTTAAAATGTGCATTTCTTGTTAGGAAAGTCTACTCCATATCAGGAATTTGGTGCAAAAAGAAATGTCTGTGCAACGAGGCACATAATTTATAGAAGATTTAGTTTCCTTAAGTTCTCATTCTAAGCACTAACTGACATAGGAAGACTTTGCATAACTGCTGGTCACTGTTCAGCACCCCCCCACACACACACACACCTGTCACTTTACCTTATTATTATTTATTTATTACTGTCAGTCATCTGATACCCTTCTAGTGTTGTCGCTACTACATAATTTTTTATTGTTCACATACAACTTTTAAAGCACTGTGTATATGAGCCCCTGTGTCCAGCCACCTGCTTCACCCTGTACTGTGTTTTTGCACTTTGATTTGTACCATGGATGGTATCGTACTGAAGCCCACTTGGATTTATTTGATGAATGTAAACAATTAATTACAAACAACCACTCCCTTATTGCTTCAATCCATGCTGAGTCCAGAAGAGACCAGGGCTAAAAATGGAAAAGGAATTGGATTTGTAAGCAAATGGGCATTCAAATAATGTTCAAGGAATATTTTAATCCCACAGGCAAAACTACAGACAAGTTATACATAAGTTATACATACATATTCTTTATGGATACTACCTTTTACTTGACTTTAAAATATGCTGTGGTCTGTGTAGTTAAGGTTGGCTCAAACAGTTCTACTGAAATTACCTCGAAATTACCTTGAGCAGTGACTTCTCCTTTGCTGTCATTAGGCCTTTGAATCACACTACGAGACTGTCACTCTTCTGTTAATAGATGTCATTAAAATATATGTTTTTACCTTTTTGCACTGTCTGCTCCACATTACTCTTACTGGAGCCTGGGGCTTTGAATGTGTCCTCTGCCTCAGAAAATAGCAGTGGAGAAACCATAGAAACCAAAAGCTGAACAACCCAGTGGGAAGTCTGGCTCCTATAGACATGAGCTCTGGGCTGAAAGACTCATATAGGCTCCAATTACAAAATTTGAGTGGTTTTTAGGCAAAACTATACGATTGCTGCAATTGGGAAAAAAGACGTCAAGGTTTTAACCATAAGGCAATAAACCCATCCATCCATCGTCTGTAACCGGTTATCCACAGTCGCAGGGGGTCCAGAGCCTATCCTGCAGACTACAGGCCCAAAGCAGGGGACAACCCAGGATGGGGCGCCGACCTATCGCAGGCAAAGAAACAGAGAGGCTGTAATATGGTAAAGGCATGAAGAATTTTTGTTTGTTTTGTTTTCAAATTACTTTAATCTTTACCTGCTTTCTGCATGTTCAGCATATTTAGCACCCTAAATATGTAATTATTAAATTATGTAATTAGTACCACGAACGAAAATTGGTTGTCATAAACAGGAGGGTCTTGATGCAGGAGTTACAGCGCCCTCTGCTGTTTGTTTTCTGAGTACAGTGCTCTTCGAAAGCGGCTTCTTAACGCTGCGTTAGGCCGCGTTTAAACATAAAACATCACTGGGTCCGTTTGGAGCCAGTTCGGAAACTTAATTTTCTAAAATTATGTTGATATATTTTTAATATCTATGCATGGCACATTGCTGACTGTAGAAAACATCCCATATTTGTCAGATGTTACTTTGTTAGGTAGCCTAATTCCGCATAGATTGCATTAGTTCATTACGGAAAGTCCTGTGGAACATAATTATTTATTGATTATTAATTAAAAGTAACTGAAATGTGCAAGGTTTATTTTGACTAAGAAATGACCCGCAACCTGGGTCTAGAGAACGAAATGTGCCTCTTAGTTTCTCAGTCTGTGATGGTGGACTTCAAGAACCACAATGCATTGGTGCATTACGCTGAAACAGCGTGATTACAGGCACGTACAGAGCTGAGGGGAATGACTACTGCAATGGTTTCGCTGTTTGAGTGTTTTTCAACGCACAACAATCATCACCTGCATAACCACGCGTATGATTAATACGACTTGGGTTTGATCACGCTCGGTGACAGCATTTAAAGGAATGTTGTGTGTATAGTGCGCGCTATTTTTGCCACATATAGTTACGTGTCATGATTGTCGTGGAAAACGAAAATGCGCTTTAGTTTCAGCGCTTAAAGTACATCCGTGATGCTTTTATGGTCTCGACGTAGACAACGAGTCGTAACTATAAAAATACTGAGCGATTTCAAATCGACCGCCTTGCTCCCGCCTCCCAGGATACGGTCACGTGTTCGACACGACAGGGACAGTACGTCACGGCCAGGCTCGACCCCTCCCCTCCCCTCCACCGCGTCGGCGTGCGAACCCGCGTGGGGTGGGGGGCGGTTCGTGCGCGTGTGTCTGAAAGAGCTCCGCAAGCCACAGGACGCTCAAAGATGGCTGCCACTGCGACCGATAGTGTCCGACAGGGCTCTCCGCAGCCGAGTACCCGCGACGAGACGCCGCTGAAAATGGAGGCCCAGGAAGAGAAGGGGGGCTTGCGGGACACAGAGCGAGGGTCTGGTGACAGTGAAGCTGTAAAAATGGAAGGAGATGTCGAGAAAGACTCCGAGGGAATGGACGACCGGGCTTTGGTCGCGCCCGACGCCGGCGAGGTGGTAGCCGCAGTCAGAGCGATGGGAGCCGGCGACGACGACGAGGAGGAGGAAGAGGAGGAAATGGTGTGCGAGCTCACGGGAGCCGGGGAGAGCCCGGAACAGCAGAGTCCGGCCAGCTGCAGCGACGCCGGGGACGGGACGGAGAAGGAGCCGAAGAGGGAACAAAGGGATGAGAGCGAGTCCTCGCCGGGCGACCGCGTTAAGGGCAAAGGCGACGATACGGCGGGGAAAAGCGCCGGGGGAGGGAGCCACCGTGCTGGCGGCGACAAGAGGCGAGCCAGCGTGGAGATGTCATCGTCGGACGGGGAGCCTCTCAGCCGCATGGACTCCGAGGACAGGTCAGTGCGGGGAACCGCCATATCCCCAGGCGCTAGGGTCGCTCCGCTCGCCGGTGGGCCCCCCAGTCTCGGCGTGTCACCACGGGGGAGGTGGGGGGGGGGTCCCGGCTTTTCATCACTGTCACCAGTTTAACATGACAAATGGAGGAAGAGGTCAGCGCCTCGACCCCCGGTCTGAATGAGAGCGTAGGAAGCCCCAAAATCGCGAAGAGCCTCGGCTCACCGGCAGGTCTGACAGCGCCCGGGCGGACGGACGTGGACGGTAGATCCAGCGTGTTAGAAGCAAGTGTCACCTTTTTACCTTTCAGGGATGTTTTGTAATGTTAGTACTTCTATAATCTGGTTATTATTGCATAGTTATCTCGTCAGTATAAGCACACAACCCTCAGTTGTAAGTTGCGACCTGCTTTGGCCCCAATTACGGTTTAGTGTCAAATGGGCTACGGGAAGCTGCCCTCCTACCAGTTATGGTTAAGTCTTAATTGAGTTAGAATCTGAGGAAGATTATGTTTTGTTGTTTAACTGGCTTTCTGGCTGATATTATGGAACATTGTTACGACTAAATTGTAAATACTGCTTAGACCATGAAATGTGTCCAGCGTGCAGGTTAAACTTGTGCTTTTAAGTATAGTATTGCAGTAATGTCTAAGAGATTGTGTGTGCATATAAAGAAATTTATAAGGTGTACAAAGAAAACTGATTCTTGCAATGACTCAAACGTGAACTCAAGCATTCATTCATGTGTGAAGCAGCTATTCAACCTTGTAAGTACATATGAATGACACTTTGCAGAGGTTTTCCTTGGCATTGCCTTTATGTCTCACCCGCTTATCGCTGGCATGCCGGGGACATGCTGGGGCTGGCGTCAGACGCATGGCAGCTGCCGTGTGGCTGAGAACCTGGACTCGAGTCTGGCCACAAGGCTCTTCTCCCTTATCCCACAGCTGAATATCCGTTGTGTTTCACTGTGGTCTCACTGTGACTTTCCTCCCAAAAAGCGCATCTTAATCAGAGTGATAGCAGGCTTTCTCCTTGAAAAATGCACAGTTTTATGGTATTTTAACTTTAGCAGTAGTAACATAGTTATATAAAGATCAGGACAAGAAAGTAATTTTAAAACACAGCATCTCCAATGTTGTAAACGTATTGTTGTGAAAAGCATATGGTTATGAAACGGTTAACCTTAATTATATTATGGTTTGGATGATTTAAAAAGATTATTAGAATGATTTATCCTTACAGTTGCGATGCCTGTACTTTAAAGTGCTCCATGATTTTTTTTATGTATATTGTAGAGAAAAAAAATCATGCACAGTGAACTGATTTAATGATGCTGTTTTTGAAAGAAGGCAAAACATTTTTCTTAAGCATAGATTTGAAGAAATGACTAAAGAACAGATGTTCCTACCAAGAAGAGTGAGATCTGAATATTGGAATCAAGAGCAACTGTGACAGTTAAATGATTTGATCTTTATCTGTTCTATTTAGGTACCACCAAAAGATATTCCAAGATATTCCATTGAAACATGCTGAAAAACAAGTACAGTGAAATGATTTAATGATGTAGCTTTTGAAAGAAGGAAAATCATTTTTTAAATAGAATGGATTCTTCTTTCTATTCAAGTAACACCAAAGATGTTCCAGGAACGTCTTTTCCACTGAAAGATGTTGAAAGTTCTTTTGAAAGTTTTTTTTTTTTTTTTTTGTACACATTAACGCCAACGTCTTAAAGCTGTGACAAGTTGAAGGAAGGACGACATCAGTCCTGCGAAGTCTGCGGTGGAGGCAAGCTTGACTCTGCATGCACCCACAACACCACTAGGCGACTGTAGTCTGCACCTCAGGGGCCAGTAGACCGCGGGTACCGGTGCCCTGGCGTGGCTGCCTGCATGGTGCGGAGTGCTTCTGTGTGCCTCGCAGAAGAGCGTTCGCAAAGGGAACCGAACTGATTTATGATAAAATCTGACGTTATGTTTAATACAAATAAATGTCGGCGTGTTACACTTGAGATTTTATCTACCAAGTTTGCTTACGTTTGTAAGATGCTTAAAGATATGACCGCTCAGTGTTATGAGTGTCGGAAGCCCACATGCTTTTTTTGGAGTGAAATTGATACCCCACTTGGAAAGACCCCTGATACACCGGTGTGGTATCGAAAGCGGCAGCCTGCAGTGCAGCTCCGCAGACTAGCGGAGCACATGTACCTAGAGAGAGACGGCAAATGGCCATCGGGCAGCTTGAAGCCTCATTCATTATGTCCTCAGGATCTTAGCTTCCTTTACTACAGAAGCTTCTCTTTCCCCTCCTGGTCGTGTACAAGGTATAAGATAAGCCTCATGCTGTAGTTGGAAGCTGAATAAAATGGCTTCAGTGTTTTTTCAGTGCGAACCTTGTCAGACAAGTGAAGCCCCCCCCCCGTAGATATTAATTTAGTCAGTGATCAGTTTGGCCTGACTTCTATGCATTATATATATTTTTTTTTCATTGTGGTTTAGGGTCAGCAGCACTCCTTGCAAGCAGATCCCTTTTAAAGCAGATGACTCTGCAGAGCAGCTGTTTGAACCGTGGGCCTGCTGTAACAGCCAAAGGCCCGATCTCCCGGGGTCTGGGAGGGGGACAGGCATCATCTCGCCTCCAGGGGGCTACTCCTTCAGAGCCGTCAGGAGGGTGAGCTGTGGCTCAGTCGGGCCTGACGCTTGTGGGAAACCCCACTAGCGTCGGTGGAAAAGCAGCCTTCTTCCACTGCTGTTGTCATGCTCATTAACTGTCCTTAGGGGGCAATTTGTGTCAAAAGGAAAGAGGCATTTAAAGTCTTTAATGTGTTGGGCCCCCGTTCCTTGTTTAGTGCGTGGGGGGGCGACGCTAAGAGCTCTTGTGTGGAATGCGTGCAGGATGTGACTTATTGATTTTCCCCCCGTTTGTATATTGAATCTCTGTGCACTGTTTTAGAGGAGTAATTGACCCAGGCACAGGCCCGTGTGTGTGTGTGTGTGTGTGTGTGTGTGTGTGTGCGCGCGCGCCCGCGCTCCGGCTTTCAGTGTGACGTCATCGGTGTTCTTAACCAGTTTGACTAAGTGTGTCACTGCACTGTGTCTTTGCAGCAATCCTCATTCCCCTTGAACAGGCTTGACACCCCAGGTATGTTTGCCCAGGCGAGAGTGAGACTGACAGTGACTGTTTAGGGCCCTCCCCTCCCTGTAAGTGGGCACTCACACTCTCACTTGGCCTAGTTGTCTTTTACCGTGCCAGAGCGTTATAATTGCACAGCAGAATGGAATTCATCATTAATGTCCTTATTTTGAGGCTAATTTGAGTTAATTTTTTGCACAATGAGACACACAGACTTATCAAGTATGCAAAGCAGTTATTTTTATTTATTCATGCTGCACCAATAAGAAAACAGTCCCACATTTTACCAAATGTCTCAGTTAGTGCAGAACTAGAGTTGCACGGAAATACCGGTACTAAAGATGTAATACCAAACAGCTTTATAACAGCCATTGCTTATGCAATGTATTGGTAATCACTGAATCAGAACCACGGACTGAATATATCTGAATCATTGCAGAAACTGCGATTGCAGATTATATCCTATGTCAGAATTGCATGCTGCATGGGATTTTTATTTGTATATTGAGCAGATGAACAGAAGAAAGCAAAAAAATCTGTAACCTTCGTAGGCGCTTATGCTGTTCACGTTTTTTATGGTGGAGTGTAATGGTGATGAGTTTGATCATGGAAGAAGTACGTTTGACAGTTTTGTTTCCATGTGTTTTTTTTTCTCATCCGTCGGCACAGAGCCCTCCCAAAATCCGTGTAGCGAGTCGTATCCATTCTGATCCCCTTCTCCTCGAGCCCCCAGTGATCTCCTTACACACTAATCATTGCCACTGCAGTTTTTCATGGAAAAAAAAAAAGTCGCGGTCTGTACAGCCTGCCTGATTCATTCTTTCTGGTTCATGTATAGTGTACATGTGTGCATGCATGTGTCAATCACATCATTGTGTTCTGTACCTGAGCATGGTTAGCAATCACACTTCATCCATACTGGGCCCAAGTCTGACTGATCGTGCTCTGGCCCACCTCTCCAAGTGGGTCAGGGTATGGTTAAGCGTACCGAACCCATGCATGGTACAGACTGATCACACTGTTCAAACGAACTGGACTTTGGGGGTCGGACCAGCTTGGGCCATGGTACAGATCAGTTTCAGTGTAAGTGGAGTCTCCTAGTCACCCAGTGCTTACAGTTAGTGTTTGAGTACAGTGGCCTCCAACACTGTAAGGCCAAATGGAATCAGGCTTTTGGCTCATTGTTTTTTAGAAGTCTGTGTGTGCGTGTGTGCGCGGTTCATACCTTTGTCTGCTTCATTAAGTGGGGATGGGCAATGAGGACGAGAAGATGACAGAAACCTCATGAAGATGTTTTTGGTTTTGGTAAAGGTTTGCTCCATGTCATCTGGAGGTACTTTCCTAGTCGAGCTGAATCACCTCACAGCCCTGATATTATTTTAGCTCAGCAGTTTTTTTTCTTTTTCTTTCTTTTATCTTTTTGAAGCCTCTGCCACCTCAATTTTAGATTTTCGTAGTGGGTAAAAGTCCCATTTCTTCAATTTACTTGTCACTGCTCTTTCCAGTTTTCATGAGTGGGTTTTGAAATGCTCCATGCCCTTGTGTGATAGTGGAAACATAGTGTAATAATCGCTGGTTTTTGTGAGCCATGACAAACATTTCCCATGAGAGGCTCACTTTAAAAATCAGATCTGGGTGATCTGGCTGTATGGGCAGTGGAACTTGTTCCTCTGAAACACCACACAGATGCTTGAGACCACCAAGAGAGATGCATCTTTTAATGTTCCGACCTGAAGCTGTAGGGCTGCTCCTGCCCCCCCTCCCCGCTGGGCAGCAGTATCTGGGAACTTTGGTGCCAGAAAAATTGAGCAAAATAATTTCAATTCAGAATGATTGGCTCTCTGTTGTGCCACCCATCAGCAGAAACACAACTTAAATTAATTTAATTTGACACTTAAACTGGTAGCTCGGATGAGTAGCTGATTCAGAGCCGTGTTCAGTGTGTCTGTCATGGACGGCTTGCCCCTCGCAGAACTCGCATAGTGCCCTCCTGCTTACGTGACTAACAGGCTCAGAAGTGAACAGGCCCCTCTTTTCCCCAGGGAAGCGTATGACTGTGCCCAAGCAGAGATCTGGGCAGCTCGCAGTTTAACGCAGCCGGCCTTGCCTTCCGGCCTCTTCCCATTAGGAGTCCCATCACCCCCCTTATGCATATTGCAAAACTGGGTCTTGTAAGACTGGAGAAAGTCTATTTACGGTGTCGGCTAAGTGCTGCAGGCCGCTGTCTGGTCGCAAGCGCTGCCGCTTCCTGATTGGCTGCCTGGGTGGGCCCACCCAGCTGTAGGGGCAATTTTGAAAGCTGGCTGCTGTGTTTTGCTCTGGATGCGAGGATTGTGATGCCTCTCTTTTGGAGGGAGGACAGAGGCCTCTGCTGCGACGCTGTGCTGCTTGCTTCTGACTCCCACGCTCTCCTGGTGCCGCTGACTGTCTCCCTCTCTCCTGTTGTCTGGGCTGTCAGAATATAGGGCTTCCAGGTCGATTCTTCATTCCTAATGATTAAGAAAATATTGTTGGCACGTTGGTTCAGGCGGATGCCAGGCCGTTGTCCCGATCCGGTGGACGGGTCAGTTGATCGCATGCAGAACATACATTTCCTGTGATGCCTTTAGCGGTATGTGGGGAAACAAGGCAGCAAAGGAAGTAGTGGCTGAAAATAATACTCTGGGGTTTGGTCATGGCTTTGGCTCCATAGTGGCTTCTGTGGTTTGGTGATGGAACCGTCAGGTGCAGTAATGAAAGCTGGTGTGATGCTATGTTTATGGATGGCATGTCTGAGTGTAGCGGGAGACTGTCATCCATGGGGACATAAACAGAGGGGGCACATTCAGAGCAATGCTGAATAATCCCACAGCACAAAGCCTCATGCTGCTTGAGGAAGCTGGACTTTTTTCTGGCTCATTGATATGTATGTGGCTTCCAAACTGGCTCATTTGCGGGGTGTGGGCGTTTTTTCTGGCTCACAGGCTGCCTTGGTGTAGAGGGTTTGGGAGGGTATGACAGTCGGTTCACGCAGCTCTGTTCCTCTTATCCTCCCCTCCCCACCCTGGGCAGCATCAGCAGCACCCTGATGGACATGGACAGCACGGCATCCAGCGGACGATCCACGCCGGCCATGATGAACGGCCAGGGAGGGACCGCCCCTTCCTCCACTAAGGGTGTGGCTTATGCCTGCTGCTGGGACCGCTGCCCCGCCTGCTTCAGCTCCAGCCCCGACCTGGCAGAGCACATCCGTGGTGTGCACGTCGATGGCCAGCGTGGGGGGGTCAGTCCTGCTCGCCCCCTTCCCTTCAGCCCGTCTCTCTTCATGTTTCTGTCACACACTCACTTTCCCCCTCTCCATGTTCCTGAGGACTCTGGAGCGTAGAGAGAGCCTGCATGTTCCTTTCGTCAGTCATTAGTGAGGGCATTTTTTTTCTCTGAGCAGCTAAATTCCCTGTAACCTATGGGTTACCCTTAGGAAGAAGGAGCAAGTCTCTTGCATTTGTAGCATTAAACTAGTGTCTGGCATGAGTAAGTTTGCAGTTTGTTACTAGTGTATGAATATTGACTGCAGCAGAAAGTGTGTGTCCTCATTGTAGAGGTTTGCTTTGAAGGTGCCAGCTGAGTATCCCTGTTGCTCTGTTTGAAGCATTTTGCTGCTGTCACAGCTGTATGTGGGGCTTATTGAGCTTCACAAACCTGCCCGCCTGACTGTCTCTTCCCAAGGTATTCGTTTGCCTCTGGAAGGGCTGCAAGGTGTACAACACTCCCTCCACCAGCCAGAGCTGGCTCCAGAGGCACATGCTGACACACAGCGGCGACAAGCCCTTTAAGGTATGCCGTCCGTGTCCCTGTCTGCGCTCTTGGGGTTCACTCGTGTGGCCTCGGTGTCATTGCAGCTCCTCACTGTGTCATGCTGATACTCACGCCCCCGTCTGTTGGTGCGGGATTGACTCCTAACCCCCAGTCTCCCTCCCCTCCCCTCCCCCCATAGTGCGTGGTCGGCGGCTGCAATGCCAGCTTCGCCTCCCAGGGGGGGCTGGCGCGCCACGTACCCACCCACTTCAGCCAACAGAACTCCTCCAAGGTGTCCAGCCAGCCCAAGGGCAAGGAGGAGTCGCCCTCCAAAGCCGGCATCAACAAGAGGAAGAAGCTGAGGAACAAGCGCAGACGCTCCCTGCGTACGCAGCCGTTTTTACCGCCATTATTGCTGTCGTGCCGATTGGGTGCTTGTTAGTTTTAGTCCCTCCCCTTTTGTGAGATTTAACCTTTTGAAGTACTTTTCTCAAGCACACGCACTTCTGCCCTGAGGTGTCCCACTGTCCACTGGGCTGAGCTCTGCAGCCTGCCTTTGCTGTTGCTTTGGGCCTGCGGAAGACGGCGATCTCGTCCTCCATATCTGCCGTCTTTGCCCTCCCCGTGTGTGAGATGGCTGTCTGTCACATGACCCTCTGGAAACGCCCCTTCGTAGCCTGGCCGAGTGGTTGGTTTCCTGCCTGTCATCTCTGTAAAGCCGCCTGCTCTTGACAGGGGCCCCATGGGCGTCCCTGTGTGTCTGATGGTCTTTCAGCTCTCTCCCGTGCTGAGGGTGGGCGTGAGGTGTGCTGTCTGCGTCTCTGCTACAGCTCCATCTGGGGCTTTGAGGAGCCACGTTCCTGTGTGTGATGATGGCCCCTCTGCCCCCCCACAGCACGACCACATGACTTCTTCGATGCCCAGACCATGGACGCCATTAGGCACCGAGCCATCTGCCTGAACCTGGCCACGCACATCGAGAGCCTGGGCAGCGGGCACAGCGTGGTCTTTCACAGCACGGTGAGGCGCTCGGCCCCTTGGGGGGGCCTCTGAATGGCTGTATCTGAAAATGTTTGCAGTTAGTGAATGTTTCTATCTTCTGCTCATCTTGGTATAGCAATTGAAACTAACTACTTGGAGGGTTAGGGTCAGTGATTTGGAAGAGAATCACTGTGTTCCAAGTCCAGCCTGCAGGTGGCAGCAGAGTTAGTTTTATTAATGGCGCTGCACCATTCATAATGTTTGCTGTGATTTTTAAAAGCTGGATGTTTTTTTTTGGAGACGGGGGTGATGTTTTGGATTTTTTTTTGGATGACTTCTTTAATATGTAAAATTCTCTATATCTTGAGTGTACAACATGTGGGTTACCCCGCCCGTAATCTAAAAGCCTAATCCACTGTACAGCTGTGTTTCTGAATGAGAGCTCTCTGATTAGTGCTGAAGGCATCATTTGGGGGGGGGGCATTTTAAAGCCACTCTGGAGGATTTTTGTGCTTGGACTCACATGGACCCGTGAGATTGCATTATTCATGGCCTGTCACACCTCATTCATAAATATCCAGCTTCTCATAATCTTGTCCAATGTATGCATACTTTCCTTGTTTCTTTCTTAATCTAAAATCCATTTTCCTTTATTTATGTGGCACAACAATATTCTTCAATTAGTCCTTGCCATTTTTTTTCAAGCCTGGTATAAATGGAATACATTCTGCATTCAGTTCCTGCAGTTCACTTGGTTGTACATTAGAGGGCAGTGTGGTCCCTTGTGAGTGTTTTAAAGTAGAAGATTTGTCTTTTTCTATTGTTGAGGAAGAAGAACAGGTCATCCATCTTTCTGCTTTAGGTCTGCTTTGTGTCCCTGCTAAGACTAGTGTTACTGGATTCTGGACATATCCCCATCATTTTGTGTGCATGATCAGCGCATTAGTGTTCATACCTTTCAACATTTTACATTGTGGTTACCTGCCTGGGTTTGAGTACTGTAGTGAGTTTACTTTCTGTTGGTCTAGAATGTTAAAAGCTACCAGAGTGTTTTTCTTGAGTTTGGCAGGACTTAAGAGAGCATTCCTGTACCTGTGGACAGTGCTCCGATTATTTCTGCAGGACCGTAGCAAAAGTTATGAGGCAGAATAACAGATCTTTGAGTTCTGTGATGTAATAGCGAGGCTTTTTCTTGCAGTGTGGTAAACGAGCATGTACACAGCCTTTTCAGAGGCTGCTGCATAGGCATGTCAAATTCATGCTGGGATTCATCTGCGAAGAGCTCTGTTCCGTTGTGAGAGACCCTGTTTTTGTCTGTCAGTGCATGTCAAGTGAAATATGCAGAGATGATGTGCAGCTGTGTTTCGAAAGGATGATCCGGCTCACGCGGAAGGGGCGGGGGGAGGCGTTTACCTGGGCAGGCTGCTGTGGGCCTGTCTGACTCGCTCATTAGCATGTTAGCAGTATTAGCCAGCTAGCCCAGCTCACAGACCAGCATGTTTTAGACATGGAGGCCCTGTGTGTTAGTGGTGTGGCGGGTCGAGGTCGCTGAAGCTGCACTCCCGCCGCTTCTCCTTCTGGCATGAGAGATTCCTGGGAGAATCAGGAGATAAACACAGGCAGGAAGGTGTCAGTACCTCCTTCAGGCAGGGCATGATGGAGCTGAGCAGGAGGAGCCTGGGTGGCATTGATTGAACTGCAGGCAAAAACTTAGCCCAACTTCCGAGGCTCCCTTCACCAGCAGGAGGTGGTGGGTAAAATAGGCCAGGGGAGCATGCCCTCCACACGCAGGAGAAGGAAGCCCGGGCTGCGGCAGACAGGCATCGCTCACGGGCTCCTCGAGACGTCCGAGCCGAGTGCCGATGAAATGTTTTTGTTTTACTTCCAAAGTGCGTCATTGCTCACCTCTGGCACGTCAAAGTCAGGCGCTTCTAAATTAGACATGCTGCTCTTTCTCTTGTCTGCGCTTCCCTGATCTGAAACTTCTTTCATCAACAAACCCCCCCCCCCCCATCAGGCTCTCTCATTGGCTGGGCCTGGCTGGCTTCGGGGTATGCAGATCACTGCCGTCGTGCTCGTTAAACACATCCCACGCTTCCGACTTGCTGTTAGGGCTCAGGTGCTCTGGAAGCTGCTTTGCTTGCTGCATTCTGGTTGCCTGTTATTGTTGTTGACTCGTTTTGTCTGTTATTTCCAGCATGTTGAACTGGCCCA
This sequence comes from Cryptomyrus ogoouensis, assembly GCA_025773925.1. Taxonomy (NCBI): domain Eukaryota; kingdom Metazoa; phylum Chordata; class Actinopteri; order Osteoglossiformes; family Mormyridae; genus Cryptomyrus; species Cryptomyrus ogoouensis. Next base: position 2,255,850 of record JAOYFF010000001.1, on the reverse strand, counting down.
GGTTGCCTTGTGTGTAAAACACTCCATTCTGCTTGCAGTCCTCTCCCATCCCTTAGAGATGCAGCCCATTGTCTGTTGGTGGCGCTGTGGTGCCATCATGGCCCCCTTTGGTGTGCCAAGCCCTCAGGTCCCTTAATTACGGAGAACATCCCCCCCTGCAAATAACTGGAGTTCCTCTGCCGGTAGCATAACAAACAGGAGTGTGGGGGCAGGGCAGGACTCCTCCAAGGGGCATGAGGGGAGTGTGGCCGGGCTGTGTGAGTTAAGTTTGGGCCAGATTGTGTGGTCCCCCCCTTTCTACCAGTTCTGTTCAGCACACCACAAGTGTTGCTGAGTTCCTGTTCAGACAGCAGCTGCAAAGTCGTGTGCTGTGGCTTTTATTAAAAAAAGAAAAAAAAACTGGTTCGCTGGACAGACGTCAGAGCACTAATGTGGAAAACCCCTCTATCTCCCGGCTCTTCTTGGCTCCTTTCCTCTCTCCCTCTCCTCCCCCTTCTTCCTCCTCTTCTCCCTTTTTTTTC
>JAOYFF010000001.1:2225248-2247665 GCA_025773925.1 Cryptomyrus ogoouensis | reverse complement strand
TGCCCCCCAGGGGGGTGGGGCGGGCGGACTCCGGGCCTTTGCCCCCCCGGGGGCGGTCTCTCTGGAGCCGGGGGCCCATAAAAACCGGCCCCCCCCCCCCCCCCCCACGACCTTTGCTGTGTCCCGCCGCTTCCCGGTGAGGTCTGGCTAATACAGAACAGCAGTTAATGAATAACACACCTCAGACTCCCTGTTAGTGCCCGCCTGTGACGCGGAGCTGGCCCCTGCCGTACCGGCTCTCCCAGCATTCCTGGGCTCCGGTGACCCCTGGATAACCTTTACATGATAAACAATTTGATTGACTTCACATTGATGAGTGACGCGCCTTTGGCTGCTTTTCTTCATTATGACATTGGGATCTCTCACTATGACAGAGATGAAGCTCATTCTTGTACATGGCCTCAGTGTAGGATCTGCTGGACTTGATAAATGCACTGGGCACCTTCATACTTGCATGTTGGGCCCGGCTGGTCTTGATTTGAGTTTGGTTTGTTTCTGCATCCTGGTAATTTGGGAAGTTCCTAAAAGAGCACCATTGTAGGTCTGAGTGGGAGGACTGTGTCTTTGGGGGCCACTAGCAGAGTGGAAGCAAATGAAGAAAATGTCCATGCGAAGATCATAATGGGGGAGTAATGTGGCAAAACCATGTGTGCCACAGTTTTGGATGGTTCAGTGTCCGGAACAGGAACAGTGTCCCTGTTCGTCACACACCACTATCTCTCTCCAGCTTTCCCTAGCAGACCATGTTCTTCCATTCCACAGCCTGATCAGGCCACTCCTGCTGGGGAGGAGGTCTCTCCTGCTGGGGAGGAGGTCTCTCCTGATGTACCAGGTGTGCAACTTACAGGCACAGCAACTTTTTTCTCCTGCCCAAAGCCTTGGGCTCATGCTCAAGCCGCTCATGATCCTGGCACCATGTTCCTCCTACATTTGTATGTTAGCACCTGTAGATGGGTTAGCGGAATGAGCTCATGTAATGTAGGCGTGTTACCGGAGAGCACCAGCCAGGATGGTCTGCTAGACATAACCACATGGGAATGAATAAGCAGGAGGGAGATTCTGGCTAGTTTAGGAGGCACTGAGCCAATGGAAGCTGCTACAGAGGGGGCTGTGTGTGAGGAGGCTCCCCATCCTGCAGGGCAGTTTAGACGACAGCAGGCCGTCAACCTCTCTTCCTGCCATGGGCAAGACCAACCTTTTTGCTATTGTGGCTCCTCCTGAAGCACTAGAGCTTTTTGTTTTTCTTGACCTGTTGACAGGAAGGTTCTCTTGTCAATCAGCAAAATGCCGCTGTCTGTTCCGGTTGCACGATGATGTTCGTCTTGCATCCGATGGTCCCTTCATGCTCCCTCTGTTGTGTTTCCCCAGAACGCTGCCACAGAAGCGGCTGAACCGGAGGTAAGTCATTGCTGGGAGTTTAAGTAGCAGCGGTGGGCGCGGCCTCCTCCTTCACTGCATCACACTGCATTAGCTGCACTGTATATACAGCTTCCGGAGCAGGGAAGGGCCTGAACACAGTTAGGGTTCAAAATTCAGCATGTCCTTGTGTTTATTAAATTCGGATAGCGGAGTACACACGATGCGACTATTTTGTTTTGCAGTTAAAAGTCCGACATGTTTATAAGACATAAGGATATGCCAAGTTTATACAGATCACCAACTGATGGGTGTCACAATGCTTCTGAATGAGGAACTAAAGTGACCCTCTCTCTTCTTTTAGAATGTTTTTCTAGACTCCGAAGAAGCTCCGCCCCCCCCATGCTGTTCCCAGAGTGTCTGGAGGAGATGAGGGCAGCCAACTGGAACTGAGACCCAGAAAATGTGCTTCATCCTCCCATCTCTTACTTCACAATTCCTGAATTGCACCAAAGTATGCAGTTTGATGTGTTCTTGAGACTGATGACACATTTATCAAAGTCTTAATTGTTGAACTAGAGGGCGATACTTAGGGTTGTTGTTTTTTATGTTACTACTGCTAGGTGTAAAGTGTCCCCCTTTCACAAGTGTGTGACACGTCGGTCCTGTAGGAGTCTATAGACACGTTTACAGACAGTAGTGCTTGTAAATATTTTGCAAATTTGTAATATATATTTTTATACAATGAAACTGTACTGTAGATTTGGTCTTTTCCTTCTCTCCACTTAGGAAGCGACGTTTAATTGTATATAATGTGTTAGGGTCGGGGTTAAGTCTTTATTAGTTTCGGACTAGATGTCTAAACAAAGCGATGAGTCAGAGGTGCCCTTTATTTGGCGACTGTGCTGTGTTGTGGCTGGCAGTGGTGCTTGGCGCTGGATCCCCCCAGCGCCGACGTCTCCGTGCGAGCTTCTCGTCTGTCATCTCCGCCTCCGAGATGACTTTCCCGAAAGAACAGTATTAATTTGCTTGACTTTAAGTTCAGGCTCCCTGGCATCATTTACTTGGAATGGCATAAAAAAACATAGTAATAATGGTTAAAAACAATAAACTGTGTATTCCCTTTGACTTTTCTGCTGCCTCTGTTTCTCTGATATGCTTTGGGATTGTGGGATTGGTGTCTCGGCCTTGGCAGATCTTGGGGTGAAAGGCCTTTCATGTCCAGTGGAGTCCAGTAAGTGTCACTTGAGTGAAATTGGGGTTTGGGACCCAGGGGAACCCTGGTGTATGGAGGTCCAGGTGTCAGGGGGGGCTTCGATGAAAAGGCATCGAAATTCGCTTTTCATAGGCAATCTCCTGAATGGGAAGTACGGGAAGATCTTCAGGCACTTCCTGTTCTGCTAACCATAAGCCTTGTTTGATGTTCTTGTTTGGCTTTCTCATTTTTTAGCTTCAATATAGGCAGTGTACCCCTACAAACTGTCTAGATTCCAGGCTCAGTAGATATTTTTAAAATATTATCTTGAAATGTGTTGACGTCCCGCTCACTGCGGGCCAGTCTGACTGCATAATGTGGCCCGGAGAACGATGTGAGCCAGCGGCTCCGCCTCAGAGCCGCTGAAAACCACGTGTGAAGGCAGGGCTGCCTCTGAAAACAGGGTCCATGTGTTCGGAAGGCACCTGCGCTCCGGTCAGAGAGCGGCCTGCAGTGGCCGACGCCCCACCCGGATGCTTCCTCTAGGGACGGAGACTTCCGGAAAGGATGGATTAATGGCGGCTTCCTCCCTCCCTCCCCTCTGCTCCAGGTTAGCTGCCCTTTAGACCCTAACAACTGCAAACCCCTGTGTTTTGGCACCAGCCCTTCATTTGTTAATATGCAAAGAACAGCCCTGAAGGGATAAAAAGTACAGTGATAAAAGTACATGTATGTCCATATTTGCCAGCAGGACCATTTTGTCTGCCCCTGCTTGACTGTCAGTACACTGCACAAGCATAAAATCTGGCAATAGGATGGCTTTGGCCTCCAGTCCGGCGCTGCTGTCCCCCCCGTTTCCTGACAGGTACCTGGATCCCAGCCGCTCTCTCCAGGGGGGCTCGTGCAGAATCGGAATCGCGGCCCGTTCTTCTCACCGCTAACAAAAACGTGGGCCTTCCCCCGCTGGCCAGCCAGCCGAGCCTATGGCCGTCTGTCAGACATTCAGCTCTTCTGTCAAGAGCAGAGACAATAAGTCCGTCTCTGGCTTTGCTCTTCCTTGTCCCGTTCCAAGTTCTTGGAATATGAATGCTAGCTTAATAAGCGCTACATGGCACATAGAGGCAAAATTCTTTAAAAGGGGAAAATTGGCTATATATACATTTGTTTAAATAGCTCCTTAACTTCCTTGGCTGGTGCTTACACAGCCTGTGGTTAACAGTGACTTCCAGTTGCTGAGCTATTACTGAGAACAGACAGACTACTATACAACAATGCTGTTTTCATATAAAACTTGTACCGATGGTGTGTTTAAAGGCAAATTTGGGATGTGATTATGTGGGGCAGGTTGCAGGAGGCTCTGAAACGCGCCTGGAAGCATGTAGAGCTGGCCGGCACGCGGAGTGTGGTTCCATCGCTGTCTCCGTGCAGGACCCCCATTATTTACATGATCCTGGGTTTTTTGGTAGGTCAGGTCCAAATGTTTGAGGTCCTGTGGATTTACGCTCATCAGAAAAATAAGTTAAAAAGATAAATATGTAAGAGCCTGACGTGTGTGTCTCTTCATGCGGCTGGTGTGTGGCTTTGTGGATTAGGGTGCTGGGTCTGTAATCAGAAGGTCGCTGATGCGAATCCCATGGATGTCACCTTTGGGCCCCAGAGGGAGGCCCTTAACCCCTGATTGCTCCAGGGATTGTCTGACCCCACTTTCTCACTTTGGATTAACATGTCTGCTAAATGCCTTCTTGTGTATGTGTGCATGAGCTCTGACTGACTGTGTGAGTCTCTGCATGTGTGCTGGACATGCTGTTTCAGTTTGTATGTTTGTGTAAATAATCTTGTAGGACCCCATCGCGGGTTCTGGGTGAGTGAGGACCCCATCACGGGTTGGGAGTGAGTGAAGACCCCATTACTTGGGGCGAGTAACTGTCCTGACAGCTCCGGGCACCAATGCTATATAAACAAGACTAGTCTTTTTAAGGAAACATCTGGCCAAAGCTCTTAGGACTGAAGAAGGACCCCCCCCCCCCCACAAACTGATTCATGGGGACCCTGTCACGTTGCGCTACCTGCTGGGGCGGTCATGTGACATGAAAGCATGTACAGAGTAAGCAAAAGCATAAGAGCCGCTCTCATAATGCGCTGAGAATAGTCCCAGCGGGCAGCTCAGGGTAATGGCTCAGATGAAACAGATTAAATGTATCGCCAGCCTGAGGTCACACTGAGCCTTTCAAGTCAGAAAGGAGCGGGCAGCGTGGTGAGTGCGGTCGTGTGCGTCCCCTTTCAGACCTGCAGGAAGGCCGAGGGTCTCTCGGGCTCCGTGGCGTGTTTGTGTGCAGCACAGGGCCCTGCTTCGCCAATGCCAGCCTCGGCCTCATATCTTGTTCCTCCACTTTCCTCCATGTAATTTTTTCCTTGCATGTGCTGTGGCCTTCCCATTGCTGTGGTTTTAGTGTAAAGATGAGCTGTCATATGGGGAACCAGGAGCTTCAGAATCATGGTGAATAGTGGAGGAGAGGCTGACAGATGGATGGTGACCCCTCTTCACGGCCCGTGGGCCCAAGGCCTTATTCAGCCTTGTTTTCAAAGCTGTAGGTTTAAGTGTCCTGTCCTTTTAATACACCTGTTCTGCAGAAGCTGATTGGCTGGTGAGTGGTCTTTGCTGCTGGCTGCTTACCACTCCAAAAGAGCACATCTGCTTCTGGGAATAAATGATAAAGTGGCCAAACCATTGATTAAATGTGGTTTGGTTATTCAATGCGTGATAATGGTTATGTGTGCATTCAGCTAACTGGAGTTTAAATCATTGATTAAACTTGACATTGAGGAGTTTGTCGTTCCGCCTCTTTAGTTCTGTCACTCAGTTTATTTTGTGGATTGAGTCTGAACTAAGCCAGTTTATTCGTGTTTGCAAATTTTCTAGGAAGCCATAACAAGCCCTCTGGTATGTCGCTTGCAGGCAGTTTTTTTGACCTGTTGATTTCAATCTATCTAACAAACTAAAACAAACAAACAAAATGTGTAACCTCTGTTTATGTTTCTGATTATTGCGGCCCTGTCTTGAAGAACACATTTTTCAATGTTGCGAGGTGTTTACATTATAATGTGAATTGTTAAACACTGCTTTACATGTATGTGCTTAACAAGAGCTTCCTTCCTAGTGATTAAATTAACAACCGCAAATAAACACAGAGCTGATGTGACGCTACTGCGAGATGGGAAAACTGTAGGATTGCTGCTGTTGATCTCAGAAATAGACAGACAGCGCTGGCATCATTCTCAGGAAGCAGCCCAATAATAGCCGTCTCAATCTGAAACAGAAGGGTCCAATTCTCTCGAGAGCCAAAGAAGTCAGAGGAGCAAGGCTGCAGGCAATCCCACAATTCCCTGGGGCAACACGAGAGGACTGTGAGAAGTTCCCCCACCTATTCCACTGTGACGTTGCCTGGCTGTAACTTTTGTGTCTACGTGGTGCTGCCCGTGTTGTTCATCGATACACCACAGGTCCATACATCCGGTCGGTCTTGCGCTATCAGCGTGCGTTCGTGTGTGATAAAACCTGCTTTTACAGCGACCTAATCGGCGCAGTTTGCAAATGTCCAAGCATTTCTTAAGCATGTCCCTGCATACATGGACTCATCAGGGTGCTGTGTTCAGACCACAACTTTGTTCGCTGTCAGTGAAACACTGGTAATCAGCCTGGATGTTCTTTCGCTGTCAGGCGAGTGGTGACGTCACATCTTCTGTTGTGGCCTTTTTCACCTGAAAGCGACACCCCTCCCCACCATCCTGTGTGGTCCCCACACCCCCATCAGTCTCTCATTTAGAGTTGGGGTCTGTGAGGAATTACTGCACCATGAGCAATGGCAGGGATCTTTGAAGAGTTACTCAGTCATAAATCACGCTCAACCAGCCTAGAACACTGTCACCGCACCTGCATTTCAAAACCTTATTTCCAGAGTGTCAACAGTTTGTCTAAATCAGGGGTTTCTCAAATGTTTATACAGAACTTTGCCACAGCTAGGTAAAGCATTGTTCAGTTCTCATTTGTTCCTGCACTTCGGGAAGAGGATGTCAGATATTTATATATATATAGGTTGTGTGCACCTGTGTTCATATTCCTCCCTTAAGGGACCATTTGCGTCCGTTAAGTGATGGCAAATTGATGAATTGCAGCTGTCTTTCCTTTGCCAGTGATTCGATTGTGTTTATTATGGGATGCTGTGGTGGCTGTCGGCTGTCTGCACTGCTCTCTCTCTCCAGCAGGTAACTGCAAGCTGGCACACATGTCAAGGGTGGTATTTTGGATGGTAAACTTTGTACGTCACTCACCCTTCATGCGTCCGCGTACGCTGCTCTCCACCGTGGGCTCCGGAGACAGGGAAAATAAATAAAGTAGAGACACTGCATTCTCACGCTCTGGATCTATCAGCTCATATTTGCTGAAAACAGCTGTCCGATCGATGGTGATAGTTCATTATGAGATCGGGTGCCTTAAATGGGAATCTGCTCGCAACCCGTGTTTGTGTTCCAGGGGGCGAACGTGAGTCAGAGTAACGTGGCTCCAATGGCCAACTGTCCCTTGGGGCGAGGGGGACATGCCCGCCTGTCATGAGCCGTGGACAGGTGCCACATCCTCGTCCAGCCATGGAGCCATCTGTCACTCGCTCAGTCCTGCTCAATTAATCCCCCTGGTACACGTCCAGCGTTTGGACCAAAAAATGGGAACAAATATGTTCCGGATGTGCTGGAGTGAAACTGCACTCGCTGTCAGCTCTCATATGCCTCTTGGGTCGCCCCCATGTCCCAGCACGGAATGGGTTTGTGGCCCCCCAGCCGACTGTCAGAGGGGTCAGTGCTGGTTCTCATCTGTGTTGCATTGTAGCTGGGATCAGTGGTCATGTCCCAGAAGATGGGAAGAATGGCGGCAAAACCTGTGTGTTGCCTGCACTTAAACCACAAGACTTGCATTTTATTTATATGATTTTATGGGCACTTGTTTGAGAATGTGACCGCCCCAGGATCCTTCCTCAAACATCCGTGTCCCCATTCTCATCCTAATCCGTCGCATGAGACCATACAAGGCCTCTCTTAATGCTCTTTCATTGCAATGTTGGAGACGTTCACTGATTGGTCAGCGTATGTGACGGACAGGAAACGGGTCCATGGGGAACATGGTTAGTGAAGGAGCTCTGCTCGGGCCGGGGAGAAGTTTCTTTGGGCCTCTCATTCCCATGGGGCCTTTCCAAAGTAAGCAGGGCAGAACCATCCTTCAATGTGGACAGAAAGCTCTGGCATCAGTTCACGGTATATGCTATAAACAATCGTTTTTCTTCCCCAATGAAAATCTTTCTTTGTTTACACAAGTCTGAGAGTGTGTGTGTGTGTGTAGGCGGTCAGCCATACTGCTGTCACCTGATCCTGACCGTCAAGACGACGATAAACCCTGACGAGATTCTTGGGTTCATCAAGGACATTAACCTTGTCAAATGGATGATAGCCTTGCCAAGTGATAAATATGCTGTTTTATTAATACATGATGGATTTAATCTCTTGTTTTGAGAAATGTTCATTATGTAATACAGCTTCAAATGCGTCCAGCTAAGAAAGTAAGGAATCTATTGCCATGACAACATGAGCCAGAATTTCCCTCTTAGCTGACCTCTAGGGGAGCTCTTCTGCACTGATTAATTGAGTTATTACTGTGGGCCTGTCTCTGCTTTTCATTAAGGAGTTTCCCACTGTCATAAATGTTTTTTTTTAATAACTTCAATGAATAACATGCATCTTCATGTAGTGCTGATTATGCTGTTGGCATGTCGGAAATACCAGCTCAAGGTTCTGTGAGGGCTTTAATGTGCCGAGACCCGTCGCCAGACAGCGCCTCTCTTAGGTGCCCCCGCTAATGCCCCTAATTCTCATTGTGACTGCAGGCCATGTGTCTCACAGGTAAATCTGCCCAGCCCTGCCTTGTACCTCATACACTAAACCAGAAACTCATGGCTCAGGGTGGTCTCCACCGTACTCCATACTACACTATACTCACCCACCCCCTCCACACCCCCACACTGACTGAAGTGCTAAAGCATGAAGACACACCAATCTGACAAGCCGGGTGCACATCAATGATCCCATTCCTGGAACTATCTCCACATGAGAGGAGCTCTTCAGTCCAGCGGTCCTGGCCTTGTGTCCTGCTTGTCATCAGAAGGTCATGGTTAACATGCTGGAGTCGGCAGAGTGGGAACCATTGGGTCCCTGAGCAAGGACCCTAACACCCAATTCCTGCAGGGATTGTTTGACCCTGCGTTCACAAAACCATGTCAGGTATGGACATGTTCCAGGGTGCTGCCTGTATTTCCTTCATTTACACGCGTCACAGGGCCAACTGACGCTTTGGCACAAGCCGGTCTGGTGTCATCCCTCATCATTTCACCTGCAGCTGCCTCCTCAGTGTTTCCTCTCTTCTGGGGCAGGACCAGAGAGGGAGAGGGACAAACATCTACATCATCCTCATCCCTGACACACCTCTTTGTTGTGAGTGTTCTGTCTCCTTGTATAATGGCTTCATTTTACACACACACACTCACTGGCATTGTCCTCTTCTGTGATGCCCCTCCTCTGTGATGCCCCTCTTCTGTGATGCCCTCCTCTGTGCCTGTTCTGTGGCTTTATTCCTGCTGGCATCCCTGGCAGGCAGCTTCATCATACCCTCGCTTTGCCCCATTAACGAGCGCCATGGTCAGCAGTGCACATGTCTGCCCAGCGTCTGCCCCAGGCTGCGGTTTCGTGTGTGAGCATGTCCCCTGTTTTCTGTACATCTGTCTGCCTGTCATCATCACCACGATCCAGTTTTGCCGTGTCGTATTTGCTCATCCCTGCTCTAAGCCCCGCGGCTTGTGGATGCAGCCGGGCAGCATCATTATCGCTGCCTCTGCTGTCTGTGCCACCCGTTCCAAAGGTCTGGCAGTCCTGCCCTGCGGTCTGTTCCGTAATTTGTCCTTTCCTGTTTTCCCTGCAAGCCAGGTGACAGGCCTTGGCTAATTATGATGTGTGTTATGCTAAACCGTCTTGCTGTTGGGGTCAGGGTTTGCACGTTTCCATGACGAGGGGCAGCCTCCTTGCTGGATGTGCTCAGCAGTTGAAATACACAACACACTTGTGCCAGGTGGCACGCATTTCGTTTTGTGCAAAGCCGGGTTTGTTCAGTGTTTACACATGGACGTGTTCTTCTTGTGTACTGTGGTACTTCACACTGAACATTCCCTTTGTTGGGAAATGTATTTCAGACAGTTATAGGCCTGAGAAGCATGTATACTGCTAAACACAGTGCATCTTAGTGGATGGAGGACCGGTTCTGGATAGACAAATACTCTCTGTACCAAAAAATGTATGTCCTTCTTGCATAAAAAGTATCTCCAGCAGAGGGTCACAGTTCCTGGACTGTTCCAGGAAACACAGGGCACAAGGCAGCAGATACCCCAGTCCAGCACATATAGATACACAGTCATACACTACATATACTATACTATTTAAGACTCCGATTAACCTGACCGTGTGTCTTTGGACTGCAGGAGGGAACCAGCACAACCCAGGCAGTGCATGCGGACGCAACGCGGAGCCGAGCCCCGGCCCTCCAGGTGTGAGGCATCGGTGCTGCACACAGTTAGCAGGCAGCCACAGAATTCTATGTGGGATATTTTGCATTCAGCATTTATAACCCTTACTATTTTTCCGTTTCCCATCCTCTTCACTGTCTGAAAGTCTGATTTCTGGAACAGAAATCTGTTCTCCATCCACCAGGATGTGCTGTGATTACCAGCATGCACGTTTGTCAGGTTTGTAACAGTGAAAGACAACAGCATACACAGCATACGGGAAAAGTATTACGCTTGAAATTTACTACCAATCCCTCCCCCGCACCCCAATTTTAAAAATGAGTGGTACCCAATAACTTAAGTGAACAATGGGTGACAGTGTACATAAAATTTTCTAACAGATATACACATGCACAGTTTTCAACAAATATTTGTAGATTCCTTACAGATTACAGTTGCAGCAGATCTAGTGAGCATTGTGTACATCTATGCTTAAAGGTCAAAGGTGAGAAATGCCCTCACTGACGTATTAAACGGAACCACGTACAGTACTGGGGGCATATTATGGTTGAGTACAATCGGTGTGTCCTGCCACCAGCACAAGGACTGCTCTAAATTATAAATAAACTTCTAAACAGTTGTTCAAATGACTGAAGGCAAGACCTTTTAGGATGTTTGTTTAAAACGTCAGCATATTTCCGTATCTGAAAGTTTGGTCAAGATTAGCGTTTTACTATTTTTCGGGCAAATTACGGTAAAACAGGAAAGCTCAAAATAACAACAGAGCAACCATTTGGGTAATTTTAGCAAGGTGCATCCAAGCAAAACATCAGACGACAATGTCAAGTTTTTCCATAGTGGTTTTAGAAACAGATGTAACACTTCGCTCCACATGGCTGAAATAAGAAACAGAGCTTTTGTTTCAGACCTATAAAGATTTTCAGATCCAGGAGTTACTTTTTTAACTGCCCTCGTATCTCCTGACACAAAGGAATCCCTGATGGGAGAACCGTGAAAAGCCTGGCAAGGCTGCATCAAACTTGTGCTCTCTGTGTAGTATAATTGTGTGATAGCCTGTGTTAGCTGTGGGATAATCTGTGCAGCAGTGGGATGGCCTGTGTAGCAGTGGGATGGCCTGTGTAGCAGTGGGATGGCCTGTGTAGCAGTGGGATAGCCTGTGTAGCAGTGGAATAGCCTGTGTAGCAGTGGGATGGTCTGTGTAGCAGTGGGATAGCCTGTGTAGCAGTGGGATAGCCTGTGCAGTCTTGTCGAAGCCTCTCTGAGGAAGAAGGGTTTCTGCAGCTATAAAGGTGATGTTTAGACCCATGTAGAAGAGTTGATATGAAATCGCAAACATGAGTGCGGCTCCTGAGGGCCCTGGGGAGCAGGATCCAGCAGAGGCGCGTTGTGTCCGTCAGCGTCTGCATCCTCCCTGATGCAAAACTTATGCTGAAAAGGTTTAATCCATTTAACAAGGCATTAGCCACACCAGGCACAGCAAATGGCATGAAGTACTGCTGATGCCAGGCTGCTCTTCCTCTTCGCAGTATTTAGGTGGTTCTATGAGTCTATGAGTACATAAAATATTTTAAAAATAACATTTCAATTTAGGGACATAGTTGTGTGAGCAGCTTTTACTCTTTGGTGTTTTGTTATTCTTGACAAATGAGATAAAATGTGATTGGATGAAAACGATTAATGTAAATAAAGAAAATCGTCTAAAAGGACACTTTTCAGAGATCTTACCGTTGTTATTAGTAGTTCTTACAGCTCAGCGTGGTAAAGGCGCAGCCGTTCTTAAGAAACACTAAGAAATAAGAAACACTTATTTCTTGCTAAAAGACGACAAGCCAGACCTGCTGATATAGTTCCATCTGAGAAGCATTAAGGTCGTAGATGGTGAACGTGTGAAATAAGGTGTTGGATGGTGAAAGCGTAACAGCTTAGCCATAAACAGCAAACAGAGCCCCGGCGTGGATGAGCTGGGGGCTGTCGGATGAGTAATTGGACACGTGTGTCATTTTAATAAACGATTCCAGCTGCTAGTGCTGTGCTCTGTCCCCTGTGACACGCTGGCTGCCAGAGCGCGTCTGACGGCTGTTTGTGTGTTGGAGCAGGAATGGCTGAGTACCTGGGTCACGTTCCGGGTGGCGTGAGATTGGACTCGGCTTGGGGATCATCCCCCATCTTACACCATCCCGACCCGGGGGTCACGGGGGAATCCTGGCAAAGATGACCTCCTCTATCTCGGACTCCTGGCGTGTCTCTGTTGCTCGCAAGCCTGTTCCCGGTTATGCTTTTGGTGCATGTTCAACGGACTGTGGAATGCGTCCTGCGACACTGCCGCAGGCTGAGCCCCACCTCCACTGCTGCAGTGGGTCTGACGCAGGCAGTGATGCAGCGCTCGCATGCAAAGGGAGCCTGCTGTCAGAGATGGCAGGGAGAAGGGGGTATTCACCTTGAACTCTGTGTGTGTGTGTGTCTGTATGTGTCTGTGTGTGTGGTCACGTACATGCGCATACATCACAGGGGACCTTGCTGAGCTGATTCTTATTATATGAGTGCCACAGGCATGTGAGTATGTGGGCCACCGGTGTGGGGGGGGTCTGGAAGTCACGATTGCAGCATGCAGACCTCTGAGTGTGTGAAGAACTACAATACCCATAAACCTCTTTGTGTGGCTGCATCATTTCCTCGAGGGTAAGTGCACTGCATTTGTTTGTTGGTAAGAGTAGGCCACTGCACCACAATTTGTTCTTATGCTTCCATGTATCTAATGGTTGTAGAATTCTCTCTCATGTGACTAACACTGATGCCTGATGGTTTTTTGCGTTATACTTTTCCCAGTGTTTGAGAAGAAGGCATGCATGTTGGTAGCTGATTGGACAGTATAATGTCATTTTATGCTCACACTTTGCTTACTGTTTTGAACCTTGGGTCACTGTCACATCCCCAAAAGACCCACGGAGGTGTTAGGGAGAACGCTGTTCCTGTTCCTGTCCATTTCAGACATCCCATCTCAGAAAACGGCCATGCCGCCGCGATCACTTAGCCCTCCGTTACTTATCAAGAAGTGCACCCGTACTTGGATGACGTCACCACATGCGTCTGTCCAAGTCCTAGAGGGGTTTCGTAAATGCCAACACATGTGGCATTTTAGTCAGCCAGCTTCTTCTGCCTGAGGATTAGACACCCAGGCTGCGTGAGAGAGCCCCCATTTGTCTGAAAAAAAGTATATTGGAAAGGAAATGACATTTGAACCAAAAAGCGTTGTCTCTGTAATAATTTTAGCACCGATGTTCCCTTCCTGAAGACATTCGATGTATCAGTTGCAATTTTCTGTCCTTTTTTGGGGGGTTGTGGCTCTGATGTTACGATCCAGTTTGCTGTGTGCCAGATCCTCACCGTATACAGCGTGTGTTCATGGTGCAGCGGGTGATCACGTGTGCGTGTGCGTGTGCATGTGCGTGTGTGTGTGTGTGCTCCTCGTTTATGTACAACACTCATCTCTGCCTTCATGTCCCCTCTGTGTGTATTTCTTTACTCCAAAATTGATGCCAGAACATCTTCTCTGCCTTTGCCTCTTTTCTGATGCTCACATTGGGATTCTTGCCTCCTTCATAAAACATTAAAGAAAATGTACGGCTGCCCCCAATCCTGCAGCGCAGACAAAATATAAAAATGTCTCTGTCATGGTGACTGCTCAGGCCCGTTTCTGAACGGCAGGTGTTTACTTCAGATTAAAAATGACAGCTGTCATTTGCTTTATAAAGGATGGTCCCAGGGTTGAGAAAGCAGGAGACTAGGCACACCTGAGGGACGTGTCATCAAAGCAAGGGGTTTCAAAAAGCTACCTTAGTTTGTTAAGCAGTCGTGTCTGTTTAGCCCGTCTGGGTCTCTGGCTGTTCTGCAGTCAAAAGATCACTTGAGTGTATGGAGGAGGCCAGGGAGTAACATGCTATTTCACATTAAGCTTTCTAATACTGGCTTGATGACGTCATGGAGGGCCTAAGCCACCAGAATGTCACAGGAAGCAGGAAACTGTACATGTTTCCAATTTTGTGCTGCGATATGGATTTACTGCAAGCTCTGGCAACATCACTGAATATCATACTAATTTTTGGCAATGTATAGCTCCTTTAACAGCAAATTGTTCATTCTTTAAATTCTTAATATATTTGGAAAGGTTACTGTAGCAGTTCTATGCTGGAAAACATTAGGAAACATTTCAGAGACCACTCGAGTCCCACAGCTGACCGCCCTCAGGTCCCTGAGTGACTTGTGTTGAGCCCCTGAGCTGACCGCCCTTTGGTCCTTGGGGAGACCAGTCTTGGGCCCCTGAGCAGACCACTCTCAGACTCCGGGGTACTCGTTCTTGGACCCCTGAGTTTACTGCCCTCGGGCCTTGGAAGTGACTGGTCTTGGGCTCCTAAGCTGACCACCCTCAAGTCCCCTGGAGATTGGTCTTTGGCCACTGAGCTATCCATGCTCAGGCTCCCAAGGTGACTTGTCTTGGGCCCCTGAAATGACCTCCTTCTGGCCCTCTAGATAACTGCTCTGTGCCGTGTCTCTGTGTCCATGTCTCTGTGTCCATGTCTCTGTGTCCATGTCTCTGTGCCATGTCTCTGTGCCATGTCTCTGTGTCCATGTCTCTGTGTCATGTCTCTGTGCCATGTCTCTGTGTCCATGTCTCTGTGCCATGTCTCTGTGCCATGTCTCTGTGTGGACCCATCCTGCCCCCTGTGGACCCCATCACTCACCCCCCCCCCTCTTTAGAGTACACACTGCCCCCTGGTGGCTATTTCCTCCCCACTGATCATAATTACCACCAACCCCCGAACCACATAAACATGGCTCATTTTGACACCAGCCCTTCGGAACGACATTCATCATTTAGCTTCTCGTTATGGACCAAAACAAACCTGCTTTCCGGTGTAACGGTGACCTGCTGTCTGGGTCGACCCCACATTGATGGTGTATCTGAAGGGCCGTGAGCGTATCTGAGTGACGGATTTCCCAATGCTGCTCCTCATTAACATTCACGCAAGCCGTGATGCTCGATGTCACAGTGGGGATAGAAGCAGCTCCTGCAAAGAGCTGTGCCAGAAGTACGACGAGACCGGGGCTAATGACACGCAGTGCAGTGTGTTTGTTTACACTGGATTAAAAAAATGGCCCATTTCCCCAGGGAGCGGAGCTTTACGGGAAAGCCCACTCCATGTTTTTGGGGGCCCGGAGCTCTCCGTTCACTGTCCTGTGCTCTAGAATCTGGTCGCCACGGCGACAGTTCTGCTGATCTAGGAAAGTGTGTGGAATGTCAGAGTCACGGGTGCCAGCGGCAAAGCGGCAGTGGGGGGACAGATCCTCGGGTTCTACTTTTTTCCTTTGTGATGAGCAGGAAATGTGGCACAATCTTCTGCCATTATGTCTCGGCGAGGGTGGGGGAAATCGAGTCCGTTAGCACCATCTGCACAGTTCTAGAGAAGACAGGAAACCTTATGAGAGGGATAAAAATATGAGGATGAGTTTTATAAAAACAGAAAAAGAAGACTGATGGAGTGTGAATAGGACACATGAGGGTCTCACTGTGCCATCATGCCCTGATCCTGGGAGCCAAAGCTGCCACCAGCTCCTCAAAAAGCATGGGGGGGGGGGTTGGATTTCAAATTACACCCCCATCCTAATGAGGCAGGCCCGACTGATGTGTGTCCAAATAAAACAGGAGCCATGGCTCCTACCCGCACAGCTCTGTTTATTATAATCCGGGCAGCAGCTGCTGTGACGCAGGACTCCGTGGAGCCCAATGTGTGCAGGAGATGGGGGGAGAAACAGACCACTTTTCTTCGGGACGCGCCCCCACCACCCCCTTCAGCCTGCGTCTCGCTCCCTTAAACACGCAATTCGCAGGAATAGAAGAGGGGCCACACCGTCCCCTCAGGGCATCCGTCTCCCTCCGGTCCAACCCCAAGTCATTTATTTTCATTTTCAGAGTTTTTTTTTGGTGATTTTTAGAAGAAAAAAGAGGCTATTAAGGCATAAATTTTGGGACATATCATGCTTTTGTACATAGCAAGCTGTTGTCTTTTTAAAAAGTACTTGTTTGCTTTTCTTCCACGGCTTTGACCTGTACGTATTTACGCTTGTCGAGTTCAGTCTCACTCTTACAGCCCCCTGTGTGTCTGTCAGTTTACACTGTGCATGAGAAAGCCCAGTGGACAGAGGTTTGAATGGAAGGACCAAAAATCCCAGCTCAATTCTGTTCTGGTCCAAATCTGTCATTAGCCATATCAGCGCTGCAGTGCCCCCTATGTGCAGGTATGTTGACTTGCGTGTGGTGCGAGGGCAGAGGACTCGACTCTGCTGCCTGTGCACGAATCGCTCATCCCCTGCTGGATGGTGATCAGAAGAATGGATCAGAGCACATGGTGCTTCACTATGTGCTGAGTGAACCTTCCGGAAGGTTGATCTTCTAGCATGCATGCTCTTCATGTGAGATTAAAAAGTTTTGAATCACTCACTCACATTTTTGCATGTGGTCTATTAGCTACTTGCAGAATTGAGGCCCCCCTGCTGGCTTTGGGGGTGTAAGACGACGACCTCTACTTGATGCCGTCAATGATGTCATACTTCAAAGGGCATTTCAGGAGGGTCTGTTGGCCACCGGGGGCTGTGCCATGTTAGAGAAGCTATTCTCTCCCTAAACGACACCCAGGGAACAGTGCCCCAACACACAAATCCGTGTGATTCATCATGAATGTCACAGGGGTCAAAGGTGAACAGACATAGCACTCGTATCCAGTATTCTGAAGGTGACTGGCCGCATTTTTCACTTTGTGGTCCGCAGCGAGCTGTAAAGCCCCCTCCCCAGGCTGTGCCCACCTGTGTCGTCACAGGATGCCCCGTGTTATCTGCGGATGAACAGCCCCCGTCTGCAGGCTGTGCCCACCTGTGTCGTCACAGGATGCCCCGTGTTATCTGCGGATGAACAGCCCCCGTCTGCAGGCTGTGCCCACCTGTGTCGTCACAGGATGCCCTGTGTTATGCCCCCGTCTGCAGGCTTTCTCATGCCTCCTTCCCTGGGTTCACATTCAGGGAACATGCTTTACAACCTTAACAACCTTTACAACCTTAACAACCTTAACAACCTTTCTTCTAACAACTGACTGGCCTGAATGTACAACAAAACTATGTCTCTGAATATTACATTTTAATGCCCATAAATGTTTCTCCCAAGAATATGAAATGAATTATTTTAGCTACTAATTGCATGTTGATGGTTTTTTACTCTTTAATGAACAATCTGTGAGAAATTTGCATAATTTAACACCAGAAACATCAGTTTTATTTCAGATAATCAATCAATCAATCAGTCAGACATTATTTATATAACATTTTTCCTACAAACACAATGCAACACGAAGTGCTTTACATGATACAAACAATATCAACCCACCCTTACTGCCAGCCTCACCAAACTATGTAAAATAAAGGGACAAAAGACATGAAAGACAGTTACAAATAAGTAAATAAAGAATAATCAAGTAAATAGTTAAACAAGTAAATAATAAAAGAACAGACATGAGAATAAAGATCTCAGAAATGTGCATGAGGAAATGCCAGGGGCACGTTAAAGTACAGTGAGTAAAATTATGAATGGTGAGTTAATAAAAAGGAAAAGATAAAGCTATGATAGATAAATGAATATGATAAAGATAAATAAAGGAGGAAGAAAGTACAAGCAACTATAAAATAAAACTGTAAGTGGTGGGATGTAAAATGAGGATAAAAACAGAGACAGAACATTAGGGATAGAATAATAAATAATAATAAAACAGAGATAAAAAGAGATTAGATGTTCTGGGATAAAAAGAAATATGTAAGATATTAAAAGGAAGATGATTGAAAGTAAAAAATAAAAGAGGACATACCAAGTAATAAAACTGACAGACAAATAAGAAATAAACAAATTTCACATATATAGATAAGCAGATCCATAAATAAATAAAGTTTGGGTAAAACAAAAGAACTCAAGCAAAAGGTCTTCAGGAAGGCTGTTCTACAGACATGGAGCATAGTAGCAAAAGGATGCTGCTTTACCGTGATTTTGTTTGGATTTAGGAATAATTAAAAGGCCGCTACCTGAGACTTCTGGAGGGTTCACAGGATCAAAGCAAATCTGATAAATCGGTAGGTCCAAGACCATTAGAGCTTTGTAAGCCAGTAAAAGAATCTTGAAATCAATTCTGAAGCAGACTGGTAGCCAGTGCAGGGACATTAAAATCGGTGTAATGTGGGCTCTCTTTCTGGTCTGATACACGTGTGGCTGAGTGTTGAAGCAATTGTAGATATATTCTACTTAAAGAGACCAGAAAGTAAAGTATTACAGTAGTCAATCCTGCAAGTAAAATAAAAGCATGTACTAGTGTCTCTGTGTTGGCTGGAGAGAGAAACGGATGCACTCTGGTAATGTTCTTAAGATGATAAAATGCACTCTTAGTTATGCTTCTAACGTGAGGCACAAAACTGGGATCTGACTCTAAGAGGACTCAAAGGTTTTTTTTACTTGTTTGGAAGGGATAAATGCTGGTGCTTGTGTTTCAAATAGAGTTTCTCTCTCTGACCTTCAGTACCAATCACCAACATCTCTGTTCTGTCCTGATTGAGCTGTAGAAAGTTCTTGGCCATCCATGAATTAGTATCTAAAATGATGTTAAAAAAGGGGCATCTCTTGGTCCTGCTCAGCGATGTATTATTTTGAGTTATTTGTCATCGGCCGTTTCTCCTGAAGACGTCTCCAAGTGGCAGCATGTAGATATTAAAGAGTATAGGACCTAAAATTGATCCTTGGGGAACACCACAGTTGATTTTATGATTTTTAGATGAACATTTATCCATACTTACAAAATATTCTCTATCAGTAAGATGTGATTTGAACCAATTAAAACAATACCAGAGGGACCAATCATTTTGTTAAGTCTATCTAAAAGAATATAAGAACATACGAACTATACAAACGAGAGGAGGCCATTCGGCCCATCGAGCTCGCTTGATGATCTGCTGTTTCCAAGGTTGCACTAAAATCAAGTAGTACTAGTACGGAGATTATTCTCGTATCCATATTGGACCCAAGGTCATTTACAGTCTTGACTAGTGCTGTCTCGGTACCATGACTGGTCTGAAAACCAGATTGGTATTTTTCATAAATATTGTGAGAATTCATAAAATCATTTTAAAAAGTAAGCTTCTCTAAAGTTTTACTTTAAATGGCAGATTGGATACTGGTCTGTAGTTATTAAGACATGTGGCATCTAAATTGTTTCTCTTCAGAAGGGGTTTATAACCATGACGGTTTCACAGGCATTAGGGGAGACACCCATCTGAAGAGAATGATTAACGATGGTAAGTAAATCTTCGGTAAAATAGCCATTAGATGTCTTTAAGTTGTGGGAATAGGATCTATAGAGCAGGTTGCTGATTTCAATTGTGAGATGACTTTGCCAAGCATCTCAGCATCACCCAGGACAAGTTTCAGCAGTGTTTCCTCATGCAAAGACAAAGGTTCTGGGATCTTAAAGTTCTTATACTGACAGGGTGTTAGATTCCACCTAATAGTGTCCATTTTACTTCTGAAGTGGACTGCAAAATATTTGCATTTGGAGTTGGTAGACATACTGCTAGACTTTGTAAGAACATGATTAATTCAATGGCCAATGGTTGAGGATTTTAGGATTGTTCTGGTGGTTGGTTATCAATTTTGAGAAGTGAGCTTGTCTGCCGTGTTTAATTGCCTTACTGTAAATACTCAGCTGTTCATTTTGTTCTCTCTATCTTCTTTCTGCTATTCCACATCTTATGTTCTATTGTCCTCAATTCCTTCATTTCTCCATGGGGGTGTCGGATTGACTTTTTAAGTTAGTGGGGCAACCTTGTCAAGGGTTGACCTTAGTCTACTGTTAAACCTATCCACAATAACATCACAAGAGGAGGGTAAATGTTTGCAGGAGTGTCCTGTAAAAGGTCAATAAAATCTGCAGCCACTTCAGCAGCATTTCCTAACATTCCCTAATTTTCCTAATTTGTGTAGAACTATTTACAGTAAAAAAGACACATATGTGATCAGACAAGCCTACATCCACAGCAGAAGAGAAGAAGGCCGTGGGTTATTACAAGATCTAATGTGAGTCCTCTATTATGAATGGGCTGAACAAACTTAAGAATTCTGTAGCAAACGAGTCTGACTCATTGTACACGTGCAAGTTAAAATCATCTAAAATGATAATTCTGTCATAATTGGCATGAATAATTGAAATTAATTGAGAGAAATCTGGGCCAAATGAGGTGCATTGTTTGGATGGTCTGTAAATCGTCATACATAGTATAGGAGAGATACCATAAATAAGAGAATGACGTTCCAAAGATGTTTTAAATGTAATGACTTTAAAAACAAGTGAGGCTGAGGGATGGTTGCTGTATCCCTCCTTTTTCCCTTTCCTGGTGGAGTACAACATGTTGTAACTTGGCGATGAGGCTTCCAGTCAAAAACATGCAATCAAGATTATTGTCTAAAATCAGGTCATTAATAAGAAATGTCTTGTTTATAAGAGATCTCACAAATTTGTTGAGTGTTATCTTGACTGTCCGTAAGTCTGGTAGTAATAATAACTGGAATTATTGAGTTCTTGCAACTATCTCTGGATGTAAGTATTCAATCTCATGGTGCAGTCTGAACAGAGTGCTGCATGCTAGCTGATAGCATTCGGCTACCCACCCAGTTTGGGTGAATGCCATCAGTCCGAAAGAGGGATATGCTCTGATTGCATGTCATTTCAGTGGTTACCCATCCCCTACCCACAGGGTGGATGTTTATGTGACTGTTCTGCCTGCCATTACACACCAACCCCCAGAGTAGAACATGACAATGAATATTTTTAATTTACTTTTAGCAGACACTACTAATTCAGAAAGCAGGGCCAAACAGTCCTTGTAGCGATTGTAAGATAAGGGCCTCATTCAGGAGCCCAATACCAAAATCACTCTGCAGACCCTGGGATTCAAACCACCAACCTCCTGTAAACAGGCACAGTGTCCTAAATCACTGAGCCACATCCCAGGTCCCATGAAGTAATGGCTGATATTAGAGAATCCCTGCTGTCCTTTATTCCCTCTCTTTTTCCTCTATCTCTCTTACACTTCTTCTCTCCTCCGGCTCACTATCTGTCACTCTATCCTTTATCTGCTTGCTCCTCGCCCGCAGCAAAAACATCCTATAGGATTACCAAACACCTGACTCAGTCCTATAGTAAATTGGCCTTGGGCGGCGTCCAAGCGCGTCTGTCTGCTCTGCTGGCGGCCTCACCAGCGCCCCCGGCTCCAGTGACGCAGTTTCCCTGCTGTGTGGGAGAAAACAGGATTCAGGCCTGGCAGCGAGCCTGGACACCCGGTGATGTCAGCACTGCCTGGTCCCGTGTCTGTGGTTACACCAGCCTTGCCGAACGTGCTGCGATTGCGCTGACATGCAGTTCCTGCCTTTTTCAGTCCCCTTCCCTTTTGTAAACTCTCTCACAGCGTGGGTGAGGTTTGTAATTCATTACGTGGTTGTTTGCTTATATTTAGCAAGAGCGATATGCGCAAATGCTGTGTTTAACGCTTCACTAAGTGGCAAATACTCCCACGGATCCCTGCTAACGTAACTTGTTTGTTTTTTTTAAAATACTGATTATCTTTATAAGATAGCCAAACAAATTCAGCTGATCATTCTGTTCATGTGCCATTATGTTGCTGTGATAATATTAACACAAGCTTGTCATCAGGAAAATATTTTGCTATTTAAAAAAAAATATTTTAAAATATGAATAATTTTGATTGGATTCACTATATATATATGCATCTGGGCAGCTGGTGCTGTTATACCAGGCCTAGGTCCAAGGGGGGGCACATGGTAGTAATGTCCCGGGCCTAACAGTTATGCACACTGGCCCTGGTATGACCATGATACTTATATACTGAACTTATTTTCTTAAATACTTATATATAAGGTGGTGTGAAAAGAGGGAGGAACCAGCTTTTCTTCTCACATGCTGAGTGTTTTTCCTGTTCCTGGTACTAATCTTTGTTCTCACCAAGCCTGTGCATCTGTTCTCTCTTTCTGAAGTGGTACACCCCTGCTCTGGCCTGTATCGTTCCGGGTCCTGTGTATCTGTTCTCTCTTTCTGAAGTGGTACACCCCTGCTCTGGCCTGTATCGTTCCGGGTCCTGTGTATCTGTTCTCTCT
>JAOYFF010000001.1:2202167-2214952 GCA_025773925.1 Cryptomyrus ogoouensis | reverse complement strand
ACGGGATGACCAGCACTGCCTGCTGGCCAAACGGGGAAGGGACACGGTAGGACCACAGCAGGGGCTGACCCTGACACATATCAATTATTCTCAGTCATTTATTAGTTTAATCTCATGGATTTGTTGTTTTTGAACTCAGTGGGGCATTTTTAAATGTGACTTTAGAAGTCAATACAGAGTCTTTATCTCCAGACATCCTCCTTGCTGCCTTCTGGCCAGACAGTAGAAGGTATTTGAGAGGACTCGTGGGAGAACATAGCCTGAAAGGAGTGACGTAATGGATAGAACACTAGCGGTGATTCTGCGAGGTGGCGGGGAAGCCTTTGCCAGCCTGTGCTTCCCTTCTCGGTGAGCAGGTGACGCTCGTTTACCATTACCATACAAATCATGCCCATCCATCCATCCATCCATCAATCAAACTATCTATCGATCCATCTTCCAGCCACTTATCCTGGTAAGGATCAAAGGCATACAAATACACATTTTAATCTAAGCATAACAGATAAACACCAAAGAAGTCGTTCCATTCCTTTGCAAACTCTTTAAGCAACTATGCACATGTACGTTCCTTCCCTGTAGTGTTCCTGTGTACCCTGAAATGGACTGTTCCACTACCTTGTGCCCAGTGTTTCCTGGGGCAGTCTATGGGTTCGCCCTGTAGCTCTTAAGTGGTTGTGGATGATGTATGGGTGGTATTAACCAGTTTTAGAACATTAGCACTTATTATGTGCTCTGTTTGGTTGATTGATGCTTCTTGTAGTGATATGCACCTGCCAAGCTATCCAATGGGATGCCAGTGAGGTGGAGTTTTGGATGAACTCCTTTGAAACACACTACTAAAGGTTAACAGCCTGCAGCTAATTTGCTCACTGATCAGTTTTACAGCTGCGCCCTGGCTTGTAATATAATGGGTAAATTAGATGGCATGAAGTGGGCCCAATTAATTATGCCATTAGTTGCCTTCCAGGTGATTTCTCCCATCACCTTGATATCGGAATAATTTGTGTGAACAGAAGCTTATTGTGGTGTCTGCCAGTAGTCAGGACGCCCAGTAATCTCTGGGTAACAGTGCTGTGGTGCCCTCGCTTACCGCGTCATAAACATCAGCTGTCAGAAGTGTAAACATTCTGCAGGGGCACATTTGTTTGATCAGCGATAGAGAGTTTTAACTTTTGTCCTGTTGTTGCTCTGGGGAATAACTAAACACAAGTGGCCATTGGAATTACAACGGAATTACAGCATTTGCAAAATGTACAGATTTGAGGCATAATGTCTCCATGAATCATCAGTAGTTGGCAGTGTGGCTCTTCTCTTTACTGACTGCTCATGATTCGATTAAACCATAGAGCACAAGGCTATGGTGGCGTCATTGACCTATGACCTGCCTGTTATCACATCATCCATCTTTCTGGTTTCTGCTGCATAACCTTCCCTGGAATCGCCACTTCACTTCTAATTCCTGTTATATCAGAGTCCTGTCAGATGAATCCAGAGATGTTTCCCTTAGAAAGGCCTTAATTGACTTTAAGAAGATGCTGGATTTCATAATAATTGGGTCTCTCCAGACACAGTTCCAGTTATCAATTCTTACAGAACATCCAGAAGATATTTCAACCTGCCTCCATCATACTGTGGAAAAGTCTAACCAGAACTTTCCCCTTCAAGACAGTGAGTGATGGAGCTTGTGATCTGCTCTGTAATTTATTAATTTTAAAGATGTCATGTCCTGTCCCCCCTCTATCAAACCAGAAAGGTTGTGGCTGACTTTCGGCGGAAAAAAATGTTATCAGTAGAGGAAGCTGAGATAGAGCTATTAAATCTAAAGGCACGATTGGCGTGTCCTTCAAAGGATTTGATTTACAGAGCCGCAGTTTTTATGATCCAGAGAGTACATATTGCTCTCTCTTTGCGGAAGCTATAACCTGCCCAGTAACCGGTTTGTTTTTATGGGAATACACTCCCTCATGTTCTGAACTGGACTTTTATGGTTTTACAGCCAGCACTATGTCTAGATTTAAATTATAAAACATTATACTAATCCTGGGTCATTAGACTGCTTTTGTGCCTGGGATACTGCATTAGTATTTTCATCCTGATGATATTTCAGCACTGTTTTCTGGCTCATACCAGCAGAAGGAGTGTCATGTAAAAACAGACATGAATAGACGCTATAGAGAGCGGCCATCTTGTATTTCAGATGGGTTGGTGTTGAGGTAGATCTAAATATTAGTATTATACACAAATGATACGGTTAATGAGATGCTTTAGTCTAATGACTTGGTTTTTAAGGGCAATTGATTGTAGAATGCTGAGGGAGGGATTTATTTGTTTTCTCCCAGAATCACAATGGCTCAGCGGCACTCCACAGTTGGGGCTTTGAACGCTCCTCGTGCATGTTTTGCCAGTGCCGTGCGCCTCCTCTGAGTACTCTGCTTTCTGCCCACCGTGCAAAGACATGCAGTCAAACTCATCACTAAATTGCGTGTGTGTGTTTGCATGTCTGTGTGTGTGTGTGTGCCTGTGTCTATGTGTGTGTGCATGCAACTGTGCATTTGTGTGTCTGTGTATGTCTATGTGTGTTTGCATGTCTGTGTGCGTGTGTGTGCCTGTGTGTGTCTATGTGTGTGTGTCTGTGTATGTCTATGTGTGTGTGTCTGTGTATGTCTATGTGTGTGTGCATGCACCTGTGTGTCTGTGTGTTTGCATGTCAGTGTGTGTCTGTGTCTGTCTATGTGTGTGTGTGCATTCACCTGTGTGTGTGTGTGTCTATGTGTGTGTGCATGTGTGTGTGTGTGTGTGTGTGTCTGTCTGTCTGTGTATAATTGATATATATATGAAAGTTGCCAACCTATTTGATGTGTGTGAACTTTAGAGAATCTTACGTGAATACACATGTAGGATGTTATGTACTTTTGTCCTCGAAATCTAGGATAGTAAAGATCTTATAACTGAAAATGAAATTGATATAGTTAATAAGTTTAATGATTGTTTTGCACGGGTATTCACTGTAGAGGACGCAAGTAACACTAGGTCTGTGACCAGTATATCTATTACTGAAGCTGATGTGGTACAAAGCCTAGCTATTAAATAAATCGTAGGGCCCTGATGGCATCTTACCTATAGTTTTAAAAAAGATGAGGGATATTATTTGCCGACCTTTAACTTTACTATTTCAGAAATCCTTATCTGCTGGTGTGGTACCTTCAGATTGGAAGCATGCTAATATAACACCCATATTCAAAAAAGGGGATAGACGTAATCCAGCAAACTATAGGCAAATCAGTTTAACTTGCATAACTGGAAAAGTAATGGAAGCTGCGATCCAAGCGAAAATGGTAATTACCTGGGTTCAGATAACTTTCTGAGGGATACACAGCATGGCTTTAGGAGAGGTAGATCCTGTTTAACTAATCTACTTGAGTTCTTTGAGGAAGATACAAGAGAAATTGATCACAAAAAGCCCTATGATGTGATCTACTTAGATTTCCAGAAGGCCTTTGATGTTGTCCTCCACAAACGGCACCTTGCTAAGCTCAAAGCAGCAAGGATTTTAGGAATTTTAGCAGCTTGGATCAAAAACTGGTTAACAGACAGGAAGCAACGGGTAGTTATTAGAGGCACAATGTCACAGTGGGCCTGCGTTCATAGTGGGGTACCGCAAGGTTCAATTTTAGGACCACTGTTATTCCTAATTTACATCATTGACACAATAAACTGCTTAAATTTGTAGGCAACACCAAGATGGGTGATGTAGCAGATCTTGAACTAGCAACACAAAGGCTACAGTGGGATCTTGATTTAATCCATGCAGGGAGCAGAAATATAAAGTACAGATATTTCATGAGTTCCTCTGAAATAAAGGTAGCCGATTATGAGAAAGACCTCGGTGTGAATGTTGATGCTTCCATGTCCCACTCTTGCCAGTGTGGGGAAGCAATAAAAAAGCCCAATAGAATGTTGGGTTACATCTCTAGGTGTGTGGAGATTAAGGGAGGTGATGCTAAGATAATATAATTCCTTGGTAAGATCCCACCTAGAATATTGTGTGCAGGTTTGGTCACCATACCTTAAACAGGACATTGCTGCCTTGGAAAAGGTGCAACATAGGGCTACAAGAATGATTCCTGGTCTTAGAGGAATGTCTTATGAAGAGAGGTTAGCTGAGCTGAATCTGTTTAGCCTCGAGCAAAGGAGACTAAGGGGGGACATGATCCAGGTATATAAGATTCTAACAGGTCTGGATGCTGTTCAGCCAAATAGCTACTTCAATATTAGTTTAAATACTAGAACTTGTGGCCATAGGTGGAAAAAAGAGAACATTTTAAACTAGATTTGAGAAAGCACTTCTTTACACAGTGTGTAGTTGGAGCATGGAATGGTCTTCCTGTTAGTGTAGCGCAAGCTAAAACCATGGGTTCCTTTAAATCAGAGCTAGATAAGATTTTAACAACTATGAGATATTAGTTGAGTTCTCCCCAAACGAGCTTGATGGGCTGATGGGTTTGCAAATTTCTTATGTTCATAAAACATGCTACAGGTGTTATTAATCATCATTAAAGATAAATTATTAGTTTAGCTAAAAATAATTTTAAATCAGAAAGTGTTAGATGTTTATTTTTATTTTATTTCAGTTTCAGAAGCGAAATTTGTAGTTTTTATTTAGCTGTTTTTTTTTATTTAATTTTCCTATTCTATTTAATTTCAGTTTATGAAAATGTTTTCTTATAGTTTTAGCTTTCATTAATGAGAACCATGTTTGAAAGAAGGATGGATGGATGTTAACTAGATCACTAATGGTGACTAATCTGTTAGGCATGTACACCATAGGCCAGAAGTTTGGGCCACCCACTGATTAAAAAAAAAAAGATACACGGCTTTTTCAAAAATTTATCGCAAGAAAATATTTAAATATTTTCAGAATTAAGAAATACTTAAACCAAATGTAACTGACTGGCTTTGAAGTATAATGTAACATTTTACTGTGCATTGTAAGTGCAGTTTAATGAATGTGAGTGCCTGAGTATGAGTTTCATCAAAATAACCACCCCTTGCCTTTATCACAGCAGCACAGATTCACTGCATCCTTTCTGGCAATTTTTGGAAATAACTTGTGTCCAAACCCTCCCAGCACCTTTTCTATCATGCAAACAGCTCTGTCTCATTTACTAGACGCTCATTTTAAACTTGTTGGTCCAACTCGTCCCATGGGTGGACTTTCGTCTGTCCACAAGACCTGCTCCCAGTGCTGAATACTCCAGTGTTTGTGTTGTTTAGCCTATAATAGTCTCTTTTTCTTGTTAACACCATGAAGTAAAGGTCTTCTGGCAGAAACTCGACCATGCAGTGCAGCTGCTCTCTGTCTTTGCTTGGCTGTAGTAAGAGATACCGGTTTCCCTCTGTTCACGTTAATCACAGCCCTCAGACCTCTGCAGTCATCTTATATTTCTTTTACACGTCATAATTAAGTGTTGATCTTCAGCCTTTGATGTCACTTTCCTTGCCCCAGACCGTTTCTGGTCACTGTTGCTTCCTGTCAACCTTTTTCTCTGTGAACAGTAGGTCACTCCATGCTTAGAAGCATTTAACTTTCTGGCTACTTGGCGATGAGATAACTCTTCTTCAATCAAAATTTCAATTTGAACACTCTGTTGCCTTTCTTGCCATTACAAACATTAAAAAAATATTTATCAAAAATTCTGACATCAGTTATTATACAGTACAACAGAAAATTGAAATGAGTGCATTAAATCTCTCAAACTGATCTGGGACAAAGCAGACAAGTGGTTATTCTTTAGTTTAAGACACAATCAAGAGAGACCAAGAGCAAATCAAGCTCTGACATTAGTAAATAGAATTCCAACACAAAGTGAATGTCAGTACACTAAAGACAGACCTGACATGTCTTCTTCAAAACCAATAGTTTCAGCCTTTGTGGCTAAATAATGTGTTACTACAAGCTATAACATACTGAAAACCAGTCGGTACATTTGTTTTACATGTTTCTAAAATTTTCTTGCAAAAACAGTGTGACAAAGCAGTGTCTCGAATATTATTATTTTTTTTTAATCCCAGAGTGGGCCCAGACTTCTGGCCTGTAGTGTATGTTGCGTGACTGTACTTGAGGACTGACTATAACTGTTAATTTACTTAACCAGTTTATATAATATGTCCAGTTTAATTCATGAGCACATGAATAGTTTTAATAGCAGAAGCATTTGAAAACAACTTGTTTGTTTGTTTGTATGTTTACCCATGCAGTTACTAACAAATTGGTTTAACAGAACTGGAAAAGTACAGTTAGCTTTCAGCTAATGCATTGAGCTGAATATGATTTGACTACTGATTTTTTGTAAGGTCAATAAACAGCTCCATCTAATCAGATTAAGAGCTCATCTGGACCAGAAAGCAACACTCATGGTTTGATGCAAGGACCAAAATCAGGAGATGCTGGCGAATACAAAACTGAAATGGTGTGTTGGACATTTATAGTTAAAGGCTTTTGCAAGCCAATAAATTGGAATACCACGGATGTTCTTGGGATGAACCGAGTAAGACTAATTCTTCACTCAACAAATAAAAGGCAAGACAGACAGGATACATTCATTTATGTAAAAAGAGTTCAATCGCTTATATTTTATTATTTGTGTGTCTGATTTTCACATGATCCTCATTAACCTAATTTGACAACTCACACAAATTCTACATTCTATCTAAAACAATAAAAAAAAACCCAAATTGGCCTCAATTTCATGCTTTCATGCTTGTGTGTGAGAAGGCAAGTGTGCTCCTCTGATTCAGTGACTTGTTCTAATGAATCAAGCTCCTTTTGACATTTCAATACCTGCCGTGCTTCACTCCACTCTAGTTTTTCCATTTCTTCTGTGTGGGGTGGATGTTTCAGGGTTCACTTTAACCGCAGATCAGTTTTCGGTCCTCCACACACCCCCCCCCCCTTGCTCCTTTTGTCACCACACTACTGACACCCTTTCGCTCTGCTGGTCAGGAGCCTCGACAGTGTGTCAAGCAGGACCTGCTGACGATCATCTGTTGGCATTCAGATGCGTGTCAGCACCGACCGTGTGATGTTAACGCTCAGAGGATCTCTCTGCGTCACCTCCAACTTTGTTTTTCCATCTCTTCTCTGATGGCGTGCCTCTTTCGGCTCCTGATCTTTTGGGAGTTACGTTCTGGCGTGCCTGGGCAGTCTGAGATCTTGTCCCTATGGTGCGAAGCACTCGTTCTTTGGTACGCCAGATTCATTTGCACAGTGCTGTGATGACTCACTCGGGAATAGCCAATCGGAAAGCAACAGGAAGGATGGCAGTGGGTCCACCTCAGTGATTCATGTAATACAAAGTTTACAAAGAGCTCTAGTGCTTACAGTAGATAACTCAACCTGAATCAAATATATAATAAATCAAAGTTCATAATAAATCCCAAAGCTTCCCCTGGATCCCAATGAACAACTGCCAAATAAACACATGAAAATGTACAACTTTATTATTGTACTCTACTTCTATACTAGTAATATCCACTAGCACGCTAGTGATTTTACTTTAAAGATGCATTAAAGCATTTATTACTAAAAGCAGCTGATAAATCAGACCTTTTATGTGGGAAAACTGGCCTTAAGACAAATTGGAGAGTGGTTCCCTTTGCTGGGGGAGATAATGAGAGTTTGCTGGAAAAGGTGGGGTCATGGAATGAGGGACAACTGATGAGCAGGACACATGCCTCCGGATGGGGGGTTTCCAGCTATACATCAGTACCCACAAGGGAACAGGTGTCTCTCAAATGTTGACTGTGGTGCCTAATGTCTTTTGGAGTGTTGACAGCAAGTTACTAGAAACGTATTTCACACGGCTGATCAGCTGTGATCTGTAACTGCAGTCTGATGCTGTGCTTGGGTCATTGTTGATGTCTCTACCTTCAGAGGTATCTGACCCAGCATTTGCTCATTTATCACGAAGAACTGTAGGCCTGAGATGAGCTGGATTTCCTTGTTTGCGCAAGTTCACCCACAGTTGCTCTCTGTTTTTTTTTTGTGTGGTTTCTAAAACAACATTATTCTGTGCAGTTAGATCATTTTTACTTGTTTACGATAGTAGTAACTGGGGGGTGACTCGAGGTAGCACTCTGCACACTGCTGCTCTGTGTGAGATATTCTGTGACCTTGTATGTCTGCTTAGTGCCTTGGAATGGGGGGAGTCGGTCCCCGCTGTTCGTCAGTCAGGGGGGCGCTGACGCACGCCGACAAACGCAGCTCCCATTTGTGCACCCATTCCATCGATGCCACCTTCATCACGCATCCTAACGGCATGACGGCTGGGATCAGACGGCTGTGGAGGAGACTTCCGATAAAAGCAGAGTGCGAGTGGCCGGTTCCGTTTGGGAGCAGCTCTGAGGTGCCTTCCAGGTTGGGTCTGATGTTTTAGCTTCAGCTCTGATATCACCTGATAAATGTTGCATATCTGTTACTGTTTTAAGTAGCAGCAGAGAAATGGCAGGACGCAGGGTTAGGTTGAGGTTGGCTGCAAATATCTGACTATACGTGTGACTGAAATGTTTCTTTTGTCAATGGTTATTGATTCTTGAGGGTGTGGAGTTTGCATGTTCTCCTGTCTTCTGGTCTTATGGTTTCCCTCTGCTGTCCAAAAACATTAGGTTAGGTGAACTGGCATCTCCAATTGTGTATGAGGGTGTATGACTGGGATCTCTGTTTGACTGGGATCCCATGCAGGGTCTGCCCCCACCTCATGCCCTGTATTTCAGGCTCACTGTCTTGGATAAGCAGTTGGATGAATGGATTACAATTCAATCCCTGGACCCCATTAAGTGGGTGGAGACCTCAACCCCCCCCAATGGTCAACCCAACGTCATGCCCTTGGGTATCCTCATTAAATCCGCTAAGAAAAATGTGTTTCCTTATTCACCCAAGCAATTTGTTCTACCACATCAAAGTAAAACTCTGCATTTGGCACATCACTCGACACTTGGTGGAGCGACTCTGTGCAAGTCAGCGGCAACAGCCAGCGAGACTGAAAGTGTACAAAAAACGATACACTTACCCCACGGTAGCAATACCATGAAGTGGTAGCTGATGGTCAGCAAAATGAGATTATAGTGTTGTCTCCTGTGTGGTCTCTGACCCCAGCAATGCCCCCAAACTGCGAGTGAGTGCACATGCCCGTGTGTGTCACCCCTGGGGAGGTGGTCAGGTATGTCCCCTGCTAAAACACGCCAGGTTGTTATCTGCTGACGCAGGACTAGCAGCTTAATGACTCGTGTCTCTCTTTCAAGGTCCTTTTCGCCTTTTTTCTTCAGCAGAAGCGCTGAGTGCGTCGTCTTCATCGCTATGCTTTTTGCATAATTGATGCACGAGTTCACAGCTCTCCATAGTACATTTAGGATGGATCATTTCAGGTAAACTGTACTTACTGAGTAACAGGCACCTTCTCAAATGGTGAATAAAGAATACCGGCAAGCCACGGGCCAGATTTAATGTTTGATGAGCCGATCTTTCATTATTCACCATCGATCTTAACGCTCTCGTGTTCGCTGGAGCTCCAGTTACGCCTGGAATCCGCACTTGTGGAAAGTGGCGTCGGAGTCACTCTGAGTGCTTCCAAGGGTCTGCCTCAATCAGGGATTCTCAGAAAAAAACCCATGCGAGTCACAAGGACGGAATGACAGTCATCAGATCCATTCGTGAAAGCGGACAGCTTAATGATGGCTAATAATGGTGCTGGATATATTTGAAATCTAAGCACAGTCAAATCACTGTGATGCCTCTTTAATCTACTGTGGTAACATATTTACCCCACATGTTTCTGATTTTTAAATTTTAAATAATGTAGAAATGAGCCTTGATGTATTGCAACACATGCTTTCTCTTAGCTTTTGAGATTTTTGGGATCACATATAGTGGTTTTTTTGGGGGGCAAGGGTCCCAGTTTCCTGCGGATGACAACGGAAGCCAGACACTGACAGGGTGTGATGCTCTCACTGCACAGAGCGCTGTGATGTTATGGTGTTTCTGAGGGACACAACCGAAAAAAAATCCAAAAGTTTTCAAGACTGGGCCCGTTTCTTCATTTCTGAAAATAATGGAAAAGATAAAATGTCCCTTTGCATGTATATACAGTAAATCGTATGTATTTCACATACAAAACTACATTTTTTATGAAATTACACAATGAAAGTTTTTCACATAAAAATGAATCTCTAAAATCCAAGCACAAGCTTTTTACAATGGCTCATAGTCCATTGCCAGGATAATCTACCTCCTCATCCAACACCGACCTCTTACCATAGCGTCCTGAAGTGCCTTACTGTGTTTTTGTGTTATGAGGTTGCATAATGGAAATAAAACATTCATTATGTGTAACTTCATGTTTTCTCTAGAAATTGTTTAATCTAGCATCTGACTTGTTTTGATTAATTTTAATATATTGCAATTCCAAACATGTGCTGTATGCTGCCTAAATGTGCCCAGTGTCGATCCATTTTGTCTGATGGGTGGAGTGGTTCTCTATGAAGACTATAGTGAGAACTTTAGGTGATTAGGAAGTTTCTGTGAAGCTGCCCAAGGGAAATGAAGATTCCATATAAACAAAGCTGCCTGAGGCCTTAATGAAATATTATGGAAATTCTTTTTAGTAAAAAAGGAAAAGAATGAAAATGAAAGCCTAGGACTGGCTGTCTGTACTCACACACCAGAAGTTGCACTCTGTCTTCTTTGCTCATGGTAATTTCAGTGATTTTTTTTGTTTTTTTAGTTCACTGATCTGGGCCATTTGAGAAGGTGGTCCAGAGTGAGGCCAGGCTCTGTGATTTGCTGTTGACTGCAGCTGGGTTTCCGTGATTGGTCACCATCCCAGGGGCCAAGCTCTCTCCCAGCTTGGCCCATCAAAGGTCATCAAAGGAGGGGCTCCTAGCCAAACCCCTGGTGGGCTGTAGTGCTCCCCCAGGAAAAAGCACGAGCCGGAAATATGAGACACACCTCTGGGTGAAAGATACTGAGAGACAGGGGTTCATCTGTAGAGTGTGTACAGCACAAAGGTCACATTGCCAACCTGATGGTCCCCCTACCACCAGCTGTAATCCCCTAATTCATTACCCTCCCCCCACCCTGGGCAAACACAGAGGAATGTGTGTTCAGCAGGAAATGATGTCTGCATGCGTGATTGTCATGAGTATGCAGGAGGGCTGTGAGGGGCACCATCAACCTCCTGTGACCAGCGCCGAAGGTGAGGCTGGTGCAGAGGCTGACTGGTTGCAGCACATACTTCCATATTAGGGTGTCTTGCCTTTCTGACCCCTTTGCTCAGTTTTCCCATGATGCTCTCTGAGGGACCATCGCAACGCCATAAAGTTGAGTTTACCTGCCATGTTTCAAGTTAGAAATCGATACTGTCGGGCAGGCAGGGTCGCCTGGGTGCATTCGGGTCAGCTAAGCGCCGTGGCCGGGTTGGATGTCCACCAGGCTTTTGGATCGGCAGGCCAGAGATAGCACCGTTTGTTTGTTATGGAATCTATGCATATCCTGCAAGCCGAAGCAAACTGAGGACAGCAGGCTGCGCCCATCGCATGTGTAATCAAATTAGCATAACGATCAAAGCGGGAAAACCCAGTGGGGGGGGGTACTCGTGTTTGTCATTTGTTATTCACTCCCCTCGACAAAACTCCGCAGAAAGGAGCTAGGCTGCCAGGGGGCCAGCTGCAGTACCGCCTGGAACAGATAGGGGGATAGTTATAGCAGAGGGTCTGAGTGCCATGCTCAGTTCCTCTATACCAGTGTTTCCCCACCCAGTCCTCGGCCCACATGAGGTCATGTCGTGGTGATATTGAAGCCCAATCACCATCTGAAGAAGATGTGCTTCCCCCACAGCGACTCTAACATAACTATGTTCGGAACAGGTAGGGTGCTCTGGGTTCGAGACTCCTGGCAAAGGCCGGCAGGTCTCTAGGTTACTGAGTTTATAACTTAATTGGGCGTTTATTAATTCAACCTTACTTGATGATCCAGCAGGGATCTGATCCAACTCTCCGTTAATCTATTTTTCCCACGAGTGCCTTTCTGATATGACTGTTGGTATTAAATCTGCATGCCTACAGATGAAATGAACTGATGCTTTATTTGCCATTTGTACAAGTATAGCTACATTGAAATGCCTCTTTACACATATGCAATCATGCTGCCCTTTAAGAGAGACGCACTGAGAGACCATGGAGAGAGAAGCCTGAGGTCAGAGAGCAGGATCAGCCATTTTTCCGGCCCCCCTGGAACGTGTCAGGGGATGAAGGACCCAGCAGTGATATGCCAAGGATAGGATTCAAACGGGTGTCTTTCCGGCACACCAGCCGACCCCCCCGAGCCACACAGCCCACCCCGCTGACGCCCTCGGTGTTACATAGAAATGCGAGAACGTCCAAAAAGGCTGGAGAAACACTGATTGTCACTCGCTTTTCCCTTCGTGATAAACATTCCCGCAGTGCCGTCCTAAGACCGGCGTCTCTCTCTCCATCACTGCTCTCCCTTCGTGATAAACATTCCCGCAGTGCCGTCCTAAGACAGGCGTCTCTCTCTCCATCACTGCTCTCCCTTCGTGATAAACATTCCCGCAGTGCCGTCCTAAGACAGGCGTCTCTCTCTCCATCACTGCTCTCCCTTCGTGATAAACATTCCCGCAGTGCCGTCCTAAGACCGGCGTCTCTCTCTCCATCACTGCTCTCCCTTCGTGATAAACATTCCCGCAGTGCCGTCCTAAGACAGGCGTCTCTCT
>JAOYFF010000001.1:2172748-2185522 GCA_025773925.1 Cryptomyrus ogoouensis | reverse complement strand
GTCAGTTACATGTCAGTCATATGCCAGTCACATACCAGTCACATGTCAGTTACATGTCAGTCATATACCAGTCACATACCAGTCACATGTCAGTCATATACCAGTCACACGTCAGTCACATGTCAGTTACATGTCGGTCATATACCAGTCACATACCAGTAACATGTCAGTTACATGTCAGTCATATGCCAGTCACATACCAGTCACATGTCAGTTACATGTCAGTCATATACCAGTCACATGTCAGTTACATGTCAGTCATATACCAGTCACATGTCAGTCACATGTCAGTTACATGTCAGTCATATACCAGTCACATATCAGTTACATGTCAGTTACATGTCAGTCATATACCAGTCACATGTCAGTCACATGCCAGTCACATGTCAGTTATATGCCAGTCACATGTCAGTCACATGCAAGTCACATGTCAGTTACATGCCAGTCACAAGTCAGTTACATGCCAGCCACATGGTAGTCACATGTCAGTCACATGCCGGTCACATGCCAGTCACAAGTCAGTCACATGTCAGTCATCACCTAGGGATCAGCTGCAATCTTGCCCACTTTCACGTGGACCAAAGGACTCCATTTGGTCATGAGATGGCCGTCAGTATGTCTGCCATTACCTACTTCATTCACCAAGGAAGGAAGGAATTCATCCTCAGTTCTTTAGACCGCAATTTGGCTGGACGCATCACAGCAGCACAACCTGTAATATCAGCCAATTTGCATTCTGGATCTGGTGACTGGACACTGCTCCCTTATGCTGCCTTACCTCTAGGAGGCGTCCTCTCATCAGTATCTCTCTGGCTCTTCTGCGGATCCATCTTGCTGTGTATCACTATGCAGTCCATGTCCTGGTTCAGCCCAGCTCTGCGGTCAGACGGCCAACCATGTCTGAGATTCAAACTGCCAGGGTGTGATTCTATGTCACAGGATTTAATCTGTCTGTCCGTATGAGATTCAGGCTACTGAGCGTGTCACTGTGAGTTTTTGTGAACCAGTGCATCTAGAGGTGTTTATTTTATGTTGGGTTCCTTCATGTCACCTGGAGGTCTTAAGCAGGTACCATGTGTGTGACATTCTAACAGACAGATTGTTCGTGCTCTCCCTCTTTGGGTAATCGTTCCCTCTGTATCCCCAAAGCCTTGACAGGATTTCATCTATAGTACATGTCATTAGTTGTAATTGTCTGAATTTTGTCTTTAGTATTGGTATTTATAGTTGTGTTACTGATTGCACAAAAAGTGTGGTTCTTTAAACTAGCGTTGAACACTACGATTATATTTAAGCTTAATTTGGCGATAGGTTTGGCAAAGGGACCCAGGATTCTTTTTGTTTTATATTGCCGATATTATTAGTTATTGAGAAGCTGATTTGGGCCACTACGTGAAACCTGAGCATCTACTGTATATTATTATCAGGGAAATGCCTGGTCTTTCCTCAGACCCCCCGCTACACGCGAAGAACAAACACGCCGTGACTGGTGATGTTTTTGAATCCCTTTACCAGCTATATAGCTGTCTCAAAGTGAGGTTTATCAGTTTAAGACTTTAAACATTTCACTACCCGGAGAATAAAATAAAAAACAGTATTTATCTGATTACTCGTGAGCTGATTACTCGTCACTTGTTTCCCGACACAGAACCGATCGCATACTTGATATGGCACTTCCCAGACATTTTATTATGTTTCAAGGAATTCCTAGTATATTAGAATGATAAATCCCATGCTGGCCATTGCGGGTAGAAATAATGCAAAAAAAATGCAAAAAAGACTAATTTCTTTATCTATTAAACCATGCCTTTAACTAGGTCCTATTAAAATATAATGTTGGGATCTTTTTAATCGATCTCGTCAGAACTGAAAATACGTAATAAATTTCAATAGCAAAAAAAGAAAATATGCAAATATGGAACGTGAATGAAGAAGTCCTTCAATTCAACTACACAAATGATAAGTGGGTTTTTTTCAATAAAGCGGCGATTCTCGAGAATAATTTAATTTGCGCTCAAGTATTTACTTGAATGGGCTGGAATACAAGTCAGACAAAGAGACTTATTAAAATTCTTATTATTTCACAGTAGTCTAATACTAATTAGATTCAGTTTCGATAAACTGGAAGGAGATTAATGTGGATTTGAGCGTATATTATCCCTTGTATTATCCATTCAAGTGCCCCTTTGTGCAAATAAACGCTGGATCATCTGACACCGCCTGTCGTACGGGTTAGTGAATGGTTTCCGTCGCGTTGCTGCTGCTTTGCATAGTTCCTTCTCCCAACACATTGACCCCGCTGGAGGATCCTGCCTAAGCTACCCTCCTGCAAAACTTCTGCATTGGCATTTTCAGGGCGGATGGTAAACGTACCAAAATCTCGCTTCAACCTGCACCAGCACCATCCAGCACATCACAGCTAAATTTTATTTATTTTAGCTTGGTAGCCCAGGTGGACCTCGGGCTTTTTACCACGTCGTTAAAGGTCAGCGAAAAATCCAAAAACATTAGTGGAGTACGCGCCGGCAGTGTTGTGTGTGATCGGGAATGGCGCTCGCAGATCGCCGAGAGCAAAGCTCGCATGAGCAGGGAAAACTGAAAGCGAGGGGCAATAATTCATGAAAGAGGAGCAGAAAGATAGAGCAGCGAAGGAGGACAGCGCGAAGCGACAGCGAGCCGGTGATGCGGGAAGACTGATGGCCTGGATCTATAAAACGCTGTTTTTGCAGCGTGCTGGACGCTGCTTTGGAGTAGATTAGGGGTAATGTGTCCTAATGAATGTTAGTTAAAATGCCGAACTCTGGAGCCTTGCTTCGTTTGTAGAACTTTAACACGTATATTGTGTTTATTAATAATGTTTTTAAAGTTGGGCTTATTTTTCCTTTTAGATCCAACCCATCTTAGCGCCCTGACGTGCGTGCTGTATATTACACTTAGGTGGTAGGGCAGAGTAAAGACCTTTATTAGGCGCACTTACAGTATTAAGCATTTGAATGATGGCTCACGATCATTCTGACAGCAGCAGCGACGTAACGACAATCACTGAAGCAAAGAGGAATCCAAAGCTTACAGACTGCAATGGCTGCGTAAAAACATGTGTCATCCTCCTTTCTCAGGACGCCCAGAGCGGCTCTTGGCCCAGACTCCTGCTCGCTAAGATATGGAGTCCCAACAGATTGTCCTCGGCGGTGTGCGTGGTGTCTCTCTCCGTTTTCCTGGGACTGGTGGTAAAACGTGTGGACTGGGAAGCCGAGCTGAGCGGCAGCAGTGAGAGCAGACAGTCTGGCTCTTCTGCTCATTCCGTGTCAAACTGCGCCGTGGAGCTGCTGCTGACTTGGTGGCATTTGCTTTCCCCCGTCTCCACCTTCCTGTGTGCCTTCTTCTGGGTCGGCTTGTATCTGATCCGCTGCGGAGTCCTCATAAAAACTTCTGTCTTTCTGCTGACCGTTTACCATCTGGGCGAAGCAGCGGCGCAGTGTCTCGTTGACGGGACGGATGACCGGCTGCTCTACTTCACGGCGATCGCGGTGCTGCTCGCCTGCTTGGCAAGCGGGTCATTCATGGTGCTGAGACTCCAGCGAGGACTTTCCGTCGTCGTCCTCATCAGCGTGGTCAGGACAGTCTCCCTGATCTCCCTGAATAAAGTTCGGGCCAGCTGGAGACCGTACTTGGCGTACCTGGTCGGGGTGCTGGGCATCCTGCTGGCGAGGCATGCTCAAAGCCTCCTGCCGACCGAAGGTATCCGCAAGGAGGGCTGTACCTCCATGACCGTAGCGGCGGAAGATACCCCCGCATTTAAAAGGCGAAGGAGGTCCAGCTCCGTAATATCCTCAGACATGGCAGAGAGACCGTCCAACAGCAAGTCGCACCGGAGGACATCGCTGCCATGCCTTCAGAGGGACCAGGTAAGAAGGAGTGTTTTGTACCCCCTCTCTGCCGAATATCGTATAAGTAAGTGTGCAGGCTTTGCCGAGGCGGTATTTTGGCTTTACGGTCGACGGGCTTCTGGATTTGGGAGCGTGTCAGAATGCAGAGCCGAACAAAGTGCGGGTCGGTTCTCGTTCAATGCAGAGGCAAATTATGTGGCGTAATTGACATTTGCATTCTTTACATGTAGTGTTGGAGGTAGGTTTATTTTGGCAGACGTGTATTATTATTATTATTATTATTTTATTTTTTTTTGCTGATATTTAAGAAAAATCCTCACATGTTTATTCACGTGTCTCTTTGGTAAGAGCTTAATATAGTTAGTCCGGAGTTTATTAGTGATTGCATTTACCCCGATATACGTGTAAAATATGCCAGCGCCGTTGTGCAATCTGCACGCTGAGTGAAAGCTTTCTGTAATGTAATATGAATGTTTGGTCATATACAAATATGGTACTTTGGTGCCGCTGGGGCTTTGCATTTTATTTCATGCAGTTTAATGGCCCTCCCGGGTAGAAACGAAAAGCACGTATGAGAAACCACATAGCTAATGAAGTCAAAATAAGGTAGATCATCAGAGGCCATAACTTTAAGTGGAACACTCGTTATTGAAACTAGAAATTAAGAATTCAGTTGTCTTTAGGATTTATATTTATAAAGGGCATCACTTTCGTAGTCTGGTGGGCAGGTTTCACGTTATATACAAATTTCAATAACTGCGTTTTAAGGTTTCCTCCTAAGCATAACAGTGTAATAACATGTATTCATTTGGAATTTGTTATTTATTTGTAGCACAGTTGTAGATACTTAAATGTTCTGTCAACTAAACTACATTTTGATTTTTAAAATAATTTATACTGAAAACTGGACCCTTTCACTTGTACAACCTAAATATTAAATAACAGCATATATTTTGGTGTTTATGGCAGCAAGTAACATTTGTTTAATTATCTGTGTTGGACGTTACTAGTATTTTCAGAAAGAATAATCTCAAAAACGACAAGCAAACTCATCATAGTGGTCATGAGTCTAACCAATACGTATATATTACTGGTATTAGGTATGACTGATTATACCTATAATTTTCTTTTAAGTGGCTCTTTATCAAATAAATTGCGACGGTGAAAACTTACATGGAAAACAGGTATTGGCGTGGATCGATGGTTTTTTTTGCCTGGACAAGGATGAGTAAGGAGGCTTACGTGTAAGACGACATAAAGAACATCAGCATCTTACTTATAATTAATTTGATTTGAAAACAATAACTGGTGAAATAGGCTTTTGACATCTGTGCACCTGTGCATAATTGAAGAAAAAAAAAAATCACACACACACGCGTGCGCGCGCATATATATAAATATATACACACACACACTCACAACTTTTGTGTCTGTGTATGTATGTATGTGTGTATGTATATTTTTTTTATATATATATGTAGCCTATATATAATTCTGTATTTTCTATCTTAAGTTTTATTTGTAGCTGCACACGTTTAGCATAATGCGATGCAACAGCGAAAGGCAATAAACTTATTTTCCTGCACGTGGTGGCACAATGTTCATTT
This sequence comes from Cryptomyrus ogoouensis, assembly GCA_025773925.1. NCBI lineage: Eukaryota > Metazoa > Chordata > Actinopteri > Osteoglossiformes > Mormyridae > Cryptomyrus > Cryptomyrus ogoouensis. The sequence continues at coordinate 2,180,028 of JAOYFF010000001.1, read as the reverse complement.
CCTTTTATATTTTTATACATATAGGCCTGAATAAAATGAATGTTTACATTTTGGCAATTTAATAAGAAAACAATAATGGTAGGGCGAGTAGCAGCAACAGCAATTAACAACAACAACAATAATATTGCTATTAATAATACTAATACTAATAAAAACAACAAATTAACTATAAAATATATGACTTATACCCTGAGTTGTTTACGGACTTGCCTTTAATACAAGCCCTCTAGTGACAAGTGTGTGAAACTACAAGCAGTACAGCTGGAACAGCATCTGGTCGTAACCTTGTTCCTTCCAAGTTAAACTAATGTATTACTGCAGTGACCAGCTCCACTGCAGGTGGAATATTGTGGATGAATATGGGGGACATGGTGAATATGGCAAAGTCAAACAGAGATGATAATGTCCTATCATAGTTTAGGTCCAGCTGATGTATTTGCTGGTGTACTGTAGTGCAGGATCGGAGAATGTTCCAAGGTGTCCATGTCGTCAGCAGAGGTGGACGTCTGAGTGCTGCTAAGTTCCTCGGATGAAATTTTAAAAATGTTTTAAAGCAAACTCCTGTTACTGCTTTGCAATCGCAAGCCCCCTAGGGTCACCCCAACTTTTCAAAAGGCTGCACCAAGGAGGTTTGTGATTGGTTAATCCTGGCCCTTTCTTAGCTTCTATTGTGCCATCTACACGTGTCGCTCACTCTGCTCAGTTACAGTGAAGACAATCAGAGCACACACACTTTACTGTATTTTAAGCTCACTGGAGCACTTCAAAAACATGACGCACCTTTTTCTGGATCCTTCCTCTGGGTCTCGGGTGGAGGGGCATCTGTTCATGGTGCAGAGGACCCTGCCAGTAGCCACTGGCTCCCTGGCCGATGATGTTTCATTGTCATTAAAAGGTCATTATTGCTTTATAGCACCAGCATCACTGCAGTGGGCCATTTACTGAGCTCATTCAAAGTTAGTCAGCATAGTTATTCTATACCGATTACATATTTGGATGACTGCACAGCTGTCAGTAACCCGTGTGTGTGCTGTGTATGTTTGCTGCGTGTGTTTCCTCTGGGTTCTCTAGTTTATTCCCACATGTAGAAACATGAATTTTGTACTTTAAATTGTCCCAAGTATGTGAGAGTGTGAGTACAACTGGCATCTTGTCAATGGTGTCTGCTGCCTTGTGCCCTGTGTATAATAATAATAATTGATGCTTTACTGGGATGGCTCCATAGTCACTGTGACTTTGTTCCGGATTCTCTACTGGAATTTGCAAGGATGGAAGGTTTTGTTCCATAAAATGTATCCAGAACAATCTCAGATCTTCTCAAGGAGCAACTGAAATCGTCACTGGATGTGCACATTTTTCATGTCTTTATTACACCTGATGATCTTATCTGATCCAATCTGCAATGGTCACCTTTTTTAAAGAAATGTAAAGGTCAGTACTGTTTTTGCCATCGCGTTCTGTACAAGTTAACTGTTTGGTTAGCACTTAATAGTCAGGTATGTGAATGAAGTAGCGTAATACTCCAATTGTGACCACAAAGTAATTCGAAACAATAACAAGTTACCACACAAATATTATCCTGGGTATCAGATAAAGTTTGTATTTTTCATTTAGCTATCGAAGATATTTGGACATCCAAGATATCCAAGTAGAAATTATTAAAATAAACATGAACATTTTTGTTTAAATATATTTAATGGTAGCTGTTTTCTTTCTTTCTCTGTATCTCAAATTCAATATATTCTTCATTGTGGTTTTAGACTAAGTCACTAAAAATATTTCTCAGTCAATTGTGTGAACAGCCATGCATGTTTCGTTAGGCGCCTGTGATAGGGTCTTACTTTCCCTTCCAGCTACGTGCTTTTTGCGTGGAGAAAGTAGGTCACTTGAGGTTTGGCTCATTGGGCAGAGAAACAATAGCAGGGGGCCTGTCCACTGACTAGTGGTAAAGACAGTGTGTTTTGGAAGCGTGTTGCGGGTTGTCCCTTCGATATTGGAATGCCTGCACTTCCCACAACTGCCACAGGGGACTAAATGGAGTCCATGTGCCCCACAGAGTTGCTCCAAGTGGTTAAGGCACACTTAGACTAACCCAGCATGCCTGTCTGGGAGTCTGATGTTGTAATGGCAATTCAAACAAAAGTTGCCATGTGAGGTTGATGGAAAAGATTCCCGACACACAATCCAGATAAGCACGCACGGAGAGTAAATGAAATTAATAGGTGGTTTATTCCATTAACAATCCGGTTGACTTTCAGGTTGTGAACAAAGGAAACAAAATAAAGCAGCAAAATAAATATATAAAGCGTGATACTTCCTTTTCGTTTGTGGTCAAGAAATTATTCCGCTTCACCATCTAACCTCCCCAGTGCTCAGTGTATGGACCAATTAAAGCCCTGCATTCGCGCCACAGGCGCGTCAGGAGGTGTGTTTACATATCACGTTACCGAAGTAAAAGGTCACATGACTTGTTTACCAAAAAACGCAAGTAAGGCTCCTACAGATGTGCAGCTCAGGAGTTTGCCTTGGGAAGCTTTTCAGACCATTTTACCATCGCACTCCCGACACCCATCATGCAATGCGGCAAGGCTCCCTCCACCCCCTGGGTCTGCCTTGCCCGTCGGCAAAATCCCGGCCCCGTTCTGCTGCCACTGTTCCTGGAGATGGGAATCCTGACTCAGAGTTTTACAGCAGAACAGTGGCATGATTGAAACTGGTCTCCAGTCCAATTCAACTGCAGTAAAAACCATTTGCCTGAATCCGCTGTGTTCTCCTGTCACACCAGTGTGATGGAGGTTGCTGTGTGATCTAGAAATTTCTTCCCTATTCAGATTTAACAACATGCGCTACACATTAAAATGGTAGCAGCACTGGACCTGTCAAGCATCTATAACGCTGGCTGTCCGTGTCTTGGCGCCTTTCACATTCACCTGGTTGAATTTTGTAATTATGACTCACAGCCTTCCGTATCCCTACAGAGAGGGGAACAGACCGGGGCTTTGCCTTTTGAAGGTGAACAGATTCTGAGCTGTGCCCTTTGCCTGACGTAAGCCGGACTCCAGAGAAAATTCCTGGAAGTGCAGCAGTCCTAGGTTTTCCGCAACTGGAGCCAGAGTTTTGCTGTCACACAGAAGTAGGTTTCACTGCGTGTGGCCACATTTCCCTTTTAATTAGCTAATTAGAGTCCTCGTAAAGCCAGACTTTCACCATAACCATGACTTCTGTGCTAACGTGGGAGAGGTGGTTTAGAAAAGCCCATTAGCTTGGTTATTTTTGGACAAGTTTATTCGTCTTTGGTTTTCTCTTAGGCCAGGGCTGTCTGTCGTGTCTGTTCCCAAAATGCTTTGCAGGCAGACGGCCCATAGCCGTCCGTCACTCTGTGGGTCACATGCCGGCACGGGAGGGCAACATAAGTGGAAGGACTGACGCATCTCTCACTGTGGGCAGTCAGTGGTTGGCAGGTGCCCAGCATCTAGTTCTGACGTTGGTGTGCAGGATTTATCCAAGACTCCCTGGATGACTTGGACACTCCCCTTCCTGTTGATACAACGCCAGTCACGGCATGTTCCTTGTGGAAGTCCTGGTGGATTCTAACTGCAGAGTGAGCCATGTGGCCGTTCTTCCCCAAGAACGTACTTCTAGGGAATTAGACACCGTCGGGTTCTTCTATTAAAACCATACCCCAGTGTGTGGAGTATTGACTATTAAAGTTCTCTCCGTCGTGCAGCCGACGCATAGCTGCTTTTGTTTTGGTTCTGACTGGTTTGGAACTGCCACTGTGGCCATGTGCCAAACCTCATTGGTTTGAAAGCCAGACCCCCTGACCCTCTCCAAACATCACTCCGCATCCAGAGAGAGGCCGTCCTCCTGTGTCAACAGGTGCGCGGCCCTTAATGAATGGTCCGTCTTGTACAACTTAGGGCTCCGTGGAGGAGGGGGCCAAAACGGCCTCGGGCCTGAATCTCTGATTTTTTAAAAGAACTTTTTACCGCATCCCGTTCCAAATTCTCCTTCCTCAGTGAACGTGGCAGCTGCCTGACCCTGCTGACTAGGAAGCGTGTATGAGATTATTTCCTGCCTTTAACCCCCTGCCGAAAAATGGCTGAGCTCTGCGTCTGCTTCAGTCCTCCTCCATACACATCCTAGATGTGTTTATATGACATACATTTATGGCTTCCCCATCGTTCCATGTCACACATAATGGCTGTGGTACTGAAGCGCCACTGTGGATGGCCGATGTTCTCTGAAGTGGAAGGCAACTCCGGGGGCAGTGCAGTAGACAGATCGATGAAGTGTTCATTATTCAGCTCCAGAGACTGTTTAGTCAAGTCGGGCGAAGATGGATCCTTGTGTCCGCAGTGTCTGAATGAGTGGTTGAAGGTTCTTTCATTCAGGTCTGCTTTTTCCACTGTGGCTCCCCCTCCAGAAAACTAGCTACCCTTGTCATGTGTCGACTCATTTGATATTGACTGTGAGCATGTTTCCCATAGGGCAGAGCTTTCTCAGTTCATGCTCCAAATTCCTGAAGGTCAAGGAGCTGAACCTGTTTAGAAAATCAACCCCCCACCCTTAAAAGCCTCCTGGTCAGCCTCATCAAACTCATTCCTCCATTATATCACATGCTTCACCCAAAGTGTGCAAATGCTGTTTGAATCTATTTTAGCAGTTTGTTGATTTATGCCTGCGAATAGTGAGGAATGCATTCTACATCGTCAATTTTTTTCTTTTCCCTTCTAGAAAGACTACTCCTGCCTCTGTAATTGTGAGAGGTCACACCAGCTGAGGGGACAAGGCTTTGCATGACTTGTCAGCGGAAATGGGGGTTGTCCTGAAAGGCACCTCGTCACAGTTGATCTCACCAGTATTATCCAATCAAGACGGTTAGATTGGCAGCAGAGTGTGAGCTGGTGTGTCGGACCGCTGTGCCTCCTTCCCACTACGACAGACAGGGTGGCTTGTGAGGTCATAGCCCCCACTGTGTATGGTGGTGGGCCTACAATGACCCTGACAAACCTTGTTTTCTTAAGGGCAACTTCCAAATGCCAGCAACGTCAACTAGCATCGGGTTGGGTCTAGGATAAGTTCCTCCGGTCCTGAAATTTAATTGATAATCTGAAGATTTTCATCCAAGGCAGTGTGGGAATCATGCCTTAGTGAAGACTTTCGGTCAAACCAACCATCTACGTCATACATTTTTTTGGTGTTTAGTGTTCATTCTTGTTTCAGTTGCACTTACACTATGCTGGTAGATACTATATCTTAAACTATATTATTTACTTACATATCTGCTGAAACATAAATATTTACATATCTATATGCAAAAAAGGCAGTAGGTAGCTTAGTGATTAAAGAACAAGACGTCTGACCAAAATGATAAGGTTCAAGGTCCAGGAAGTGCCCAGCTGTTACTACTAAGGTAGTTAACCTGAACTGCTTAACATGTTCCTTGAACAGTGCACTGTGCAATTTATGTCTTAAAGGCATTCATGGGTTTAGGCTATGGGTATTTGCATATCAGATAATTGCTCAGGCAATTGTATAACATGCAGCTGGTAGTGTTTTTGACAATCATTATGTTCTTTGGTTGTGTAATTCAACTTAAATGCATGTGGGCTAAATGCATAATTCAGCTAATTGCATGAAGCTGTTTGGACTCTGAGCCAGACGCTCACTGGGTTTTTGTGTTTGGTTAATTGTGTGAGAAGTGGGCTGTTTGCCTTAGTACGGATCTTGTCTAAAAGGTACAGTGAATACCAGCCATGCTCAGGGTACAGCCTCATGAATCCTTGGGTTGTCTCGTGGGTCCATTGGTGGGACATGGGTGTCATTGGCATAATGACACATGGAGAGGAACTGGGGTGGGCTTTAGAAGGAGAATAAGACTTTCTGTGTTTTTTTTTATTATCCCAGCTTGTGATGATGTCTGAGAGCTGGGATAAAAAAATGGATTCTAGCACTTTTGGAATAATCCAGAAAAAGAATCATCAAACACGGCTTTGCATTGCAGAACCTGTTAGTACTGTGTGCTCCAGAATCTGTGAGAACATTTTTACATTCTGGGATCAGTAATTATTCACTTTCTAGTTTGTCAGCAGTTCTTCATGGGAACTTCATCAGTTCACTGTATGAAGTGATTTTAGTCTCTATACCAGCATGTGGAATATTGACTAAAAGCTTCTTAATAGAATTACTTGTTATTGAGTTTTGATTGTGAGCACACAGATATAGTGCTTCAATGGCCAGGGTACTAAGCACAAAACAACAAAAGAAGCCTGGGAACTATTGTGGCTTCAAACTGTCCCTTGATCAAAGCTCAGGTAAGAAACAGAAAAATGGGTTGTTGTCAGTTCAGGTGCATTTGGTGGTTTTCAGCAGTTCCCAGCATTTGCAATCTGACTGAGAATGTGTACTGAGGGCATTTTGAACACAGAAGCACTCAATAGCCAGATTGATTGACCTTTCAGAGACACTCGCTGTGCCAGAGCCGGTGCATCATTAATTGCTAGGGAACTGGCTTGTTTATTCATTTTTGTTTACTGCATCGCATTATACATTTTTGATTTTGCAGACATGCCGGGTCTCTCATTTCGATAATTCAGCCTAATGTTCAGTGATACTTGTCTGGTTGATGCTTGCACCTGCTGATGAATCGTCAGCTTTTAACAGTGCTTCTGGGATCTGGCTTTGACGTCCTGGTTCTGATACAAGCCTGCAGAAAAGAGCCGCCCCCCCAACTTGGGAGAAAAGCCCAGCTGCTGAAACAAACCTCTGAGTTGTTCATTTGCTGTGAATGGCAGCATAAGCTTGATTAGAGAGAGCAGGTGACTCTTCGATAGCTGCCAGTGTTTGGGAGGGATTCACAGGCAGCACCTTGCAGATGGAGAGTGACTTTATGTTTTTTGGTTGGGAGGAAAAGAATAATCTGACAAAAATTTGGAAAAAAATCTTACTGTTTAGGCTAGGGCTGCACGATTTGGGGAAAATATCGAATCGCGATTTTTCTGACAAAAATTGTGATTACGATTTGATTTGCGATTTAATTTTTTATGTCAAGCTTCAGTTCAATATTCAGTGTTTAGTAATTTTAAAATATATGACGCAGCATGAGATACCATCAGTATTAACTGGTCTATATTCTAATGCAGAGATGAGAATTTAAAGATGTGAATGTGTTTGTTACTCGGACAAATACAAAACGAATGGTTAAACATTATATGCGTCTCTTTTTGTATGTTTTCTAAATAAGACCGCGTGCCCATACCCAACTGTAACAGCGATTA
>JAOYFF010000001.1:2138723-2167014 GCA_025773925.1 Cryptomyrus ogoouensis | reverse complement strand
CCCCCATTAATCGATTAATCGAAAAAGTAATCGACAGATTAATCGATTATCAAAATAATCATTAGTTGCAGCCCTACTTAACAGACAACTGTAATTTCATTAACTTTTAACCTGAATGAAATTATTTGGACCCTCATATGCCACGAGCCTCTTCTTTCTGCCATATTACTGCGGAATTGAGAAGGAAATTTTTTATCAATGCTTTTTGGTAATCGAGTTTAATCGAATAATCGTGACAGCTCTAGTATGAATAATATATGAACTTGGTTGCACATTAACATAACAACATATGTATTATTTCTGCCTTTTAGTAAGTTGGTCATCATTTCACAACCTTCATCTAATGTTTTTACTCTTTGGCTCATTAATTATGTCTATAAACACGTGTATTTTATTTTCAATGGGATAATTGGTTCATATGCATCAAGTTCTGAGAAATGCTTAAGCTCTGGCTTAATCACCAACTTGTGTAACATGGACCACTCTAAGAGGGATCTTAGGTCTGCAGGACACAACACTGTATAGACCAAAGCTATTGTCATTTTTCCACTGGCATACAGGAACCTAGCCATACCTGTGCTGTACCAAGAAGAGAGACTACAGTAGTTATAGCATGGTTCCAGCTCACTTCGGTTTTCCACTGCAGATTGGTCCACTTGGTAAAGGCATTGCCAGGCTTGGAGAGCAACAGCGACGTAAAACTGAAGAAACGGTGTACATTATGATTTACTGTGTGGTAATTTCAGCATAGATTTGTATTTCAAATCCATTCCGTTCAGATGTTGTAATACTTTAAGTAGATGGTTGGAGATCTTCAAGTTCCAAGTTATCAGGAATGCATTATTACATGTGTGATACTTCTAATAATGAATAATATACAGAATGTGCCATTTTTTCCTTCAGATAATCCATGTGCAGAACACTAGGATCCCCATGCATTTCGACCAATCAGATGCTGGTAATACAACCAGCTCGGTTTGGTCATGCTTTCGATCTTGCTAGTAAGCAGGGCCATGTCAGCGTGGGTACGGCTCGGATAACTTATAATGGAAAACCATCAGTTCGCGGTACAGTTTGGATATGGCTGGTAGTGGAAAAGCGCCATAATTCGTTACTTGTAATCAAACTTGCAAGCTCAGTACTGTCTTTTCTTGATCTGTGGTATAGAAATATGCATCCAAATGCCCATTGAGGTATGTTAATAAATGTATACAGTTTGTGTATGTTGTGTGTAAGAAATGACCTGATTTGAAGAGTGCTGCGGGTTTCGGACCTGTTCTGACATAGATGTAAGTAAGTAATCCCATAATATCTCCCGCACTATATATGACCTACGGTGAGTAATGTGGTCTCACATCTGGCAGAGCACTCTTGTTCTGTTTTCTATATGAGTAGCACAGTTTGAGACCTGATGTTGGGGGAAGGGCACATGCTGTGCTTTACAGTCTAAATGTGATGTACACAGCCACTGGGGTATTTCAATATAGGAACTATGACCATATTATACACAAGGAATGGTAAGATTCACTGACTCACATCTATGAACTTGCATAAAAATTCACGATGCAATTGCCCCGTTTAAAAAAGTGAGCATCACATACAATACTGAGTTAAATAATTTTGATTTACTAATTTTGTATTATTTATTTAGTTTCCAATTGGTGTCAGTAATGTTCTTGGGGATCATTATGCTTCCAGACCACAGGAGGGCACATCTTTTATCGCAAACTTTATTGTGCTTGTAAGGTGTTACGTGCAAAAGCAAGCTTTCTTTTGTGTCTGTGTTCGGAAAGCTAAAATTATGGGAATAAAATTGAGCCATCCATATGTTTAGATATTGAAGCATGTTTGGTAATGAGCTGAGTGTAGTTTTTTTGGTTCATTTAAAAGATTTTGATAAAAGGTAATGTGTTTAGTGATTTTCAAAATTATATATACATCTTAAGTTGTGGTTCTCACTATGGTGAAGTTCATTAGCAAAAAGTTCTTTTGGGGCAAATGCGTACAGTGGCCTCCATAATGTTTGAGACAAAGACACATTTTCCTTGATTTACCCCTTTGCTCCTCAGTTCAAAAATTTAAATCAAACAGTTCCAATGTGATTAAAGTGTACACTCCAGACTTTAATATAAAGTTATTTGCATACATTTCGGTTTCACTTTGTAGAAATTACAACACTTTTTATACATAGTCCCCCTGATTTCAGTGCACCATAATGTTTGGGACAGAGCAATGGTAGGTATATTAGAGCAGTCATGTTTAGTACTTTGTTGCATATCCCTTGCATGCAACAACTGCTTGAAGTCTGTGATTCATAGACATCACCAGGTGTTGAGTATCTTCTCTGGTGATGCTCTGCCAAGCCTCTACTGCAGCCATCTTCAGCTCATGTTTGTTCCGCTGGCTTGTCCCTTTAAGTTTCTATTTCAGCATATGGAAGGCATGCTCAGTTGAATTTAAATCAGATGACTGGCTTGACCATTCAAGAATTTTCCATTTATTAGCTTTGAGAAACTCCCGGGTTGCCTTAGCAGAATGTTTGGGATCATTATCTTGTTGCAGGATGAAGCTTTGTCCATTGAGTTTCAAGGCATTTTCTTGAACTTGAGCAGATAAGATGTTTCTATTCACCTCAGAATTTATTATGCAACTGCCTTCAGCAGTTACATCATCAATGAAGATGTGTGCCAGTACCTGTGGCAGCCATACATGGATAAGCCATAACAACCCCACCACCATGTATAACAGATGAGCTAGTATGCTTTGGATCTTGGGCAGTTCCTTTTCATCTCCATACTTTCCTCTTGCCATCACTCTGATACAGGTTAATCTTGTTCTGCTCCGTTCATAATGTCACACCGGGTGGATAAGGGAGACAAGGATCCAGGAGTACGGGGAAAGCAGAGCTTTAATAAGGCAAAGGGTAAGTTGTCACAGGCAATCGTCAGCCCCGCGAAGCGAGGAATGGAGAGAACCACCACCCAGGTAACCGGAGAGGTGGTGAGAGGCAGAGGGGCTTCTCTAGGGGCGGCGATCAGGCAAACAGGTCCAGAGGCGGTGAGCGGTAGTCGGGGTTGTATGACGTGAGCGAGGGTCGAAAGCCGATGGGTCAGTCCAACAGGCACTCACAGGACTTGGGAACAGGCGGGCTGGATGACAGGGGAAGCCGGGCTCAGCAAGACAGGCGGGTCAAGAACGGGAGCTGGACTAAGGAGGTAAGGAACAAGAGGTAAGGATCTCACAACAGGTAGACAGGCAAGGAACGGGAGCAAAGGGAGACAGAATAACTCTCAGTAAGGCTTCTCATTAGCGCAATACTTCGCGGTTTGTTTGCGATTGACTCCGTCCTTATATTGAGGAGGTGATCAGTCCCTGATGTCCTGCACCTGTCCGATCCACCCCGTGGGCGTGACACATAAGACCTCTTTCCAGAATTCTGCAGGTTCTTTTAAGTACTTTTTCCACAAACTGGTCTGGTCATCCTGTTTTTGTGGCTAACTGGTGGTTTGCATCTTGCAGCGTAACCTCTGTATTTCTGTTCATGAAGTCGTCTGTGGATAGTCGTCTCTGACAAAGACACACCTGCCTCCTGAAGACCGTTTCTGATCTGTTTGGGGATTTTTCTTTACCATAGTGAGGATTCTTCTGTCATCAGCGTCTTCCTTGGTCTGCCAGTCCCTTTGCGATTACTGAGCTGATCAGTTCATTCTTTCTTCTTATTATATTCCAGACAGTTGATTTTGGTAATCCTAAAGTGTGACTCATGTCTCTAATGGTTTTATTCTTGTTTTTCAGCCTCACACTAGCCTATTTGACTTTCATTGGCACAGCTTTTCTCCTCATGTTTAAAAATGGCAACTACAGCCTCCAAATGGTAGAAGCAAGCCTAGGTATCTTATCCCTGCACCAATGAAACACCTGAGTAAATCACAAACAGCTGTGAAGCCAATTGTCTCAAACATTGTGGTGCTCTGACATGAGTATGTATAAAAAGTGTTGTAATGTTTACATGGTGAAACAAATATATGCAAATATAAAGTCTGGAATGTGCACTTTAATGTAGGAATTATTTAAAAATTAAAATCAAACTGAGGAGCAGGGGGGTAAATCAAGGAAAAATGTGACATTGTTATGGACGTGGGACATGATGTAGGTGGGGAATGAGGGTGGTGGTCCACTTAGCTTTACGGCAAAGGGGTATATTAAACGAAACAGAGCACCAAGGAGTAAAGCGCAAAATAAAAGGAGCACATGGGGTCAAAAGCAAATGGGAGAAACAAGAACTAACTATAAAAATACCAAAAGACAACAATTTGGGAAAAAGAGCAACACAGGGAGCAGAAATAGAATAACCAAACAGAGCAACCACACACAGTAACTTGAACTCACAGAGTAACTCACGATGACCAACTGGGGAAGTGAACAAGGGCAGGTACTTAAATACACTGATAACGAGGACTAACAAAAGACAGGTGTGAATCATCAAAAACAGCCAATTAACCAGGGCACAGGGCAACAAGATGGAGGTGAAGTAACTAACAGTGGTGAACACAGAACTAAAGGAGACCTGAAACTAAAGAAACAATGAAATACATGACCGGCCAAAAAAATTGTCACCATTTGAATTTAAATCAGCAAGTACTTAAGAGCCAATGATTGGAGCTCAGCAACATTATGCATCAATAAGGTGAAGTCATGGGCATATTCCAGGATGATAATGCCAAGATTCACTGGGCTCGAATTGTCAAAGGGTGTTCCAGGGAGAAGGAGGAATCATTTTCACACATGAATTAGCCACCACAGAGTCTTGACCTTTACCCCACTGAACATTTTTGAGATGCACTGAAGAAGATTTTATGGAGTGGTTCATCTCGCCTATTATCGATACAAGATCTGTACAAGAAATTAATGCAAATCCGCATGAAAAAAAATGTTGAGATGTTACATAAGCATGTGGAAACAATGCATTGACAAATATGCACCATAATCAAAGCTAAATGTGGTCCTATGAAATTTTAAAGTGTGCAACTTTTTTTTTTGCCCAGGCAGTGTACTACACTAGGACAAAATCAAGAAACAAGTAAAACAGAACATAACCAAGGCAGGGGCAAAAAACCATAAACAAGACAAATTAAACACAGGGATCAACAATATCAAACTAAAGGTAAACCAATAAATAACCAACAGTTGAGGTTGGCTTTGAGCTCATGACCAGAAGGATTATAACCACACACTCAGCCCATAGAGCTATGCGGTAGTCCAGGGAGCTGGGGAAACACACTACGGACTTGAAGGACAAGAGACAGGGTGGCAAACAGGATGGCCAGCGACACCTGCTGGCCAAACGGGAAGGAGACACTGTCCTAAACATTATGGTGGGCACTCTATAACTAAGCCAGTAACTGGTTAAATATTATTTGTTATATTTTTGTTATATTTGCCCATATGTTAAGGAGCTAACATTGAAAGGTTTAATTAGTGACCACTGTAAACTGTTGCGTGCAAAAGCAAACTCTCTTGTGTCTTTGATGGGAGTAGAATCGCCAGCTCCTTGTTATGGTTATGGGAAAGGGAGGAAAAATCTTTAATACAGTCCAAAGTTTGATTTTTTTATTTGATTTTTAAACTTTGCTATTTTTTCTTTAAGTAAAAATATATTTAATATAGATTTAGGCCTACATGCAAATCTTTAGTTTTATTTTGTATTTAAATCATATTCACCTCCAGAATGTATTGATCATCACCCACCTCTCCCATCATACTGCAGTCCCTGCTGGGTCAGAGCACCTGAAGTCTGTCACCACGGATGCTGTTGCTGTGCTGCACCAGGGCCTGTACCTCACTCACCACGCCACGTGACATCACCAACATACCAAAACACACCGCGGAGTATCCCAACAGGAGGGCCTCGGGCTCGGCCTGTACCTCCCTCACCACGCCACGTGACATCACCAACATACCAAAACACACCGCGGAGTATCCCAACAGGAGGGCCTCGGGCTCGGCCTGTACCTCCCTCACCACGCCACGTGACATCACCAACATACCAAAACACAACGCAGAATGTCCCGACGGGAGGGTCCTGGCCCTAGCCTGCCCCGTCCACCGCATGGCCAGTATTACATTAATATTTTATTATCAGTAGAAGCCCTATGCCTTCATTATTTACAAATGTGACCAATAATTTTATTTTTAGACTGATTCCCCCTCTCGAAAGTATTTCTCAAGTGCCCTCTCTTATCTCCAGTACTCCACTTCTATCAGTGGCTAATTGTCTGCAAGTCTCTTGGCCAAGTCTCATTTGAGTTGGTGGCACGTCCAGCGATGCATCACATTGTTTCGTGTCGAATCGTACTGCATTGCAATAGGGGTGAATCATTGTATTGCAATAGTAGTTGCTTCATATGTATCTTTAATGTATCGGATCATTGGCAATGCAAGGAGATGTGTATTGTATCGCCTCAGAAATGGAGATGCACATCTCTGTTATATACTGTAGTCGGTAGGGTGTCTGAGATCTCAGGTAGTAAGTAGACAGAACAGAAGAGGTCAAAGCTACGCATTGCCCTTGGGTCAGGGCTCCTCTGAAGGTATGTCTGATCTCCCCTCACATCCCATGCTAAGCATCAGCCTGTCCACTCAGCCCGTAAATGGTTTGACTGCAGCAGGGCGGGCTACACCTCCCAGCCAGCACAGGGCACTGTGAGATTCAGTGATTTCTGTATGGGTTTGTCACGGGGCCGTATCTGGCACACCCAGCGATCTGTCACGGTGTCCGGCCAGGTTCAGTCTTTGGGCATGCATCGGTGAAGTGTGGTGTTTAGCTCAGCGGGTTACTGGTCTGTGCCCATGTCCAGCAGAGTAATCATATCACCGTTGGGCCCTTGAGCAAGGCCCTGACCTCCAAGTGCTCCACGGGGCACTCTCGTACGGTGCTTGGACAAAAGCTTCTGCTTAATGAACAAACGTTAATGAAAATGTTAATGAAAAAATGTGTGTTCAGTGAGAAATGGGATCTCATTGAACATTGTGCGATGTCATACCACATCTTTCCTTTGTATCACTGTCACTGCAAGAACGTGTTTTCCATTGCTGGACATGCACACTGAGTTCTGTGTCCCTGAATGCTCTTTTTCAGTGGTCTTTTCAAAACTTCTGCTGTACAGTGATGTACATTTAAACGAATGCTTGGCAGTATGCTTTGGCTAGCCATTACCCTTTCTAGCAGTTTTTTTTAAAGAATAAACAATTCAGGGTTTGTCGAGCAAGGCTGTGCACAGCCGTCATTTTAACTGCTGGATTGTTTGTATAATGCCAGGTGTAAGATTTAGTGATATTTCTTTCTTTTTTTCTCCTGAACCTGAGTTGCATCCTTATTGCATTTTGGTTTGTGTTTTTTGCTTAGTTTAGCCTTAGAAGTTGATTGCCTAATATAAGTGGAACAGTTCTTTTGGAGGTACCCTGGTTCTCTTGCAGTCTCCAGAAGCCGGCCGTTTCTCCTCCAGCCCCCAGAGGAAAGTGGAATTTGTCTTTTCTGAAAAGGCCAAAGAGAGGGAACCCTGCACCGTAAACAAATATTTGCAAATCCGAAACACTGGCAGCCTTCGCCATTTGCTTGGGGTCTGTCAGATATGAAGCATGCACTTTTGTTTTTTATTGTTTTTTTCCCCCCCAGACGAATAGTGTGCTACTCCCTCTTTTCCCTTCGTGTAAATGTCTGGCTTATCATGCCTGGCAGTTTGAAGCTGCTAACTACAGAAATTAATGTGGTTTGGGGGGTGGTGGGAGGTTTGGGGGTGTCCCAGACTTGGTTAAGCACCACGACTGTCTGTCTCCGCCCCTCATCGCGTCTGTCTCTACATAAGCTCTTATCGGTCCTACAGCATTTTAAGCTGCAGGAGGAATGCGGAGGGGGCGGGGCTGTTCCGTGACGCAAGCGAGGCGACCTCCGACCTGCGTGTCATGGAATGTGCCCTGACGTGACTGTTTCCAGCAGTTACAGATGGCGAGCGGTACTCTCATGTTCCTCTCTTCCGTTCCTAAGTACGAGTGCCAAATCACCAGCCCTGCCTCCACCTCTCCGTCTGCTGTTGCCACGGTGGCAACGCTGCTTGCCGAGAGAGCCCTCTTCCCCACGAATGGCCTCTGCTTGCCGAGAGAGCCCTCTTCCCACGAATGGCCTCTGCTTGCCGTTCTTTTAACAAGCCCGCTGCTGCTGTGAACATGACCCCCGGAGATCTGAGCAGCGCTGGCTTCCGCCGGTCCTCCGTCGGCTCGCGTGATCCCGTAACGTAAGCTTTTGCGTCAGCAGGCTCCGTCGCTGCCATGGAGACCCAGCATGCTCCTTCCCCAAATAGGGAGTTTTTACCATTCAACCCTGGCGTGCCTGAACCTTAATCATCGTGCGTGGCTGACGTTCCTCATGCCCCCCCCCCTTGCCGTTTTGCCAACTGGTTCATCATGCAATTCAATACTTTTTTCGGCCACCCTGTCACTTGGGAGTGCCGGAATTAATTTCCATTCCAGATGTGGTCCTTGGGCGTAGTGCTCTGGTTGACCCCAATGAGTCGCTGACCTTTCTTTCAAAGATTTGCTTCCCATCTAATTCTGATCCCTCTGTTGAGTTTTGCTTCGAGAATCGGAGGATCACTCCGAATATTACATCTCGGTGTTCTGTTACTATTCATCAATGACTCCGAAGCGTTTTCTTTTTTTTTTTAAATGAGCATTAATTTATGTCTTTTATTTTTAACAAAAATCGGAGCTCTTGAGGGAGGTCTACAGCTCCAGTCCAACTTATTTTTATGTCTGTTGCTGAACATCAATCTCTTTTTATCATGACCAATAATTACTTCTAGCCTGGCTTAAAATCAGAAACTTTTGTTAATGTTCCAAGCTGATGTTTGTGTGAATTTTGAATAGTAATTTACATTTATTGCGAGCCAAAGGTACATGAGAACATTATAACCACTAATGCCTGTTGTAAATTATGTATGAAGTTAACTTTGATAACACCTGATAATTCTGTGTTATGTTGGTTGCTGGCATCTCATATACTCTTACATCAGCTCTGAGCATCCGAAAAAGTAGGTGTGTAATAAGAAGGAATTAAGATAATGAAAGAGTACATTTAAGAAGTTAAATGATTTTCCTGGAAACAATTAAAAACGTTAAATACCTGCTGCGTGGATTTACCTGAAATTCACTTTGTATGACCCAGTGACTGGGGATTTTAGCATATATTTCCAGTTGTTATAAAACCATCATTACGCCTTCTCTTCTGCGTTTGTCACAGAATGCATAGTGGAATAAAAGTGGCCACCATAGTGTTTAACCATCAGCTCCAGCTGGACTTTTATTGTAACTGATCGGGTGGGGGGGGATGCAGCTAGTAACAGGAACTGGATACTTCTCCATGGGAGAATGTCCGTCTGTAGAGGGCAATGACATTCTGTTAGCAGCTGATGAACTCAAAGGGGGTCAAAGGTCAGAGGTTAGCACAAACAAAGAATTGCTCTCAGATTTAACAGCATATCTCTGTGTGGCGTACTCAGTCAGCCTCACATCCTGGCATGACCTCATCTGAAGCTTCTTAGAAATGGTCCATCATAAATATTAGCTGTTTCAGAGCTTCCCCTGATACCAGGGTAATGTCTTGGAAAGATGCGCAAATACTTCGGATAACTTTGAATATTTGTGCTTCAGAAAAAATTTTTTTTGCCGGCAGTAAATTTGTTGCTTTATATAGTTTGTTGTCTTTCTGTGGGTCTTTTGTTGGTCTAAGATTACAGGTGACTGCAGATATATTGCCTACATGCAATTTTTATTCAGGCTTCGCAACATCTTATGGAAGCACTTTGAACGGCATGTCTGTTGGTTTGTGTAGCTCTATATGTGCAGTAATTCATGCACATATAAGTGCTTCAGCGAAGGCTTTGTTCTGGAGCTGTCATCCCTATGAGAAGCACTTGAATAAAAGGCACTTTCAAAGCAGCATAAATGTTTGTTATTGTTTACCTGAAGGGTGGAGAAATCTTATGAGCCAAATTTGCCTGCTCTTTGTCCTCCTTTGCTACTTTCCTTGCATATTACTTCCTTTTTCCCCAGGCTAAAACACTCACTCTTTCCTGTTAAATGGGGATGTGGTTGACCTGCCCTTGAACACAGCCTTATTTTATGTTATTATACTATGGGTTTTATTACAGCGGAGTCTGCTTGACTATCACTTCACAGTTTTGTCTCACACCCAGTGCAGGAGGAGTGTAAGAACTCGATTTACTTATTGCGCCCTTCCATTCTGAACGATTCACATGGACAGAAATTCGTCATCGCACGTGTGTGCATGTTTGTGTGCACGAGGTGGAGGCAGATGACGATACTTAATCCAAGTGTTACTAGCTTCTGGTTAACCTATTATATTGATTTGGAACAGCAGAGATGCTCTGCTGAGGATATCACGTGCTGTCACTGTCGCCGTGCTTCTAACATCCAATGGGGTCTCTGCGGGCCAGCTATTACGGCAGCCTAGCAGGGTCGTCCAGGGGGCCATGCCACCCACCCACAGCAGCTGCATCCCCAGCTCCTAATGAGGCTGAACAGGCCTGCACGCTTGGAGGAGCGAAGCTGACGTCAGAGCTCCAGAAGGAAATGGAAAAGTAGAGATCGTTTACAGTGAACGGGGCCTGAGCTTTATCGTTCTTGCCTTTGGGGTCGCTTCCTGTCACAGCCGCTGAGAGGGCACCGTGGTCCCCCACTTGCTGGCTATTTTTTATGTGACCTCTCCCCATGTGCATGTTCAGCGTCAGGTGTGGTACAGTCGTGTCCATCATGGGTTTGACTGAACACTAAGCTTTCAGGTTTTGATTCTATGTCATTCCACCCTGGCTGGCCTGAGTCTGAGTCACCATCGTCGCCTCTCATTTTTCTCTTTAGAATTCAGACTTGCTTACAATAGTAGACAAAAATTTGATTTTGGGTTGGAATCACAACAGGTTGGAGGATGAATGAACAGAAGGGTTCTGACTGGAATTTTGGAATATCTGCTCACCTGTGCCAGTAATGAACAGGCAGAAACACTAGGAGGCTGCACATGAACGACCTCCTCCTCTACACAATTCCTCTCCTTTCACAGTGTTGTCACGTTACTCTTATAGGGTTAGACACTGAATGCTTGCGTATTACGTTGTCTGGTTTTTATTACATTAATGAACATGGTGTAATAGAAGAGAACATTTCCCAGATGGAAAGGAGAGCCCAGTTGCCCAGAGTCTGTGGTTTTTATTCCAGGGTGGTCTCTAATTTTGCTATATAAATATGGTCCTGTCCCACGTTGTTCATTTGGAGCAATTCTTTACTACTTAATTTTATTATGAATTTAACAAATGCGCCGTCCTGAATTTATGATAGAACATCTACTGACCCCCGCAAACAGTGTATGTTTACTGTCAAGCAGGAAGAGTGCAGCCCCATGGAGCACCAGAGCATGGAGATAATGTCACAATGCTTCCCAGGAAGCAGCCCAGCTGTCCGAATGTCACTGGGTCTGCATTTCAGCTTTTGTGGACCCTGCGTTGAGTTGTGCGCTTCAGGCCCTGAATGACGGGAAAAATGAGGCTGCGACACGATGTGGCTGCTTTAGCCCCCTTCCTTGCTGGTTTGAACCGGTCACAGATTGATTTTAGTTCCTTTGTGAAAACCGGAACAAACATTTTTTTCTTAATAACCTCTATCATGATTAGCTACTTCGACCATGGAATCAGCTCCATTGGCCACGGTGGCATAATTATGGCGTAATCCTAATTCATATTTCTGAGCTGGCTTTGCTTTATATGCCGAGCTGTAGAGCGAGCAGCCAGTGGATCGGGGTACGCCAGCCCCACCCTACCAGCCATCATGTGACCAAATGCCGGGGGTGTGGGAAAGACCAGGCTGCAAGGAGTGGTGAAATCTTATCTCAGGCCGGTGACGCACTTTTCTGACCTTGAATTGAAAGGCACGGGCAGATTCTGAGCCCTGCGGCACGTTAAGCGCTGACCCATGCCAGCGAGCACCATCAGTGGCAGTCTGTGTTCTGCGTCGGCTGCAGCTCCATGCAGCAGCCCTGGGTGTGTGTTTGTCTATGGGACTGCCCTGCTTTCTGATACCCTTTCACTCATGGCTGGTCTTATCAGGCCAGATCCTGATGGTTGTTCTCATTTCTTCTTAAATTCAGCAGAACTAAAGGCAGAGACAGGTCTGTATCTGACATCGTCATTATGTATGACCAGGGGAGGGTCTGGTAACTGCTTACTGAACAGGCCGCAGTGCCTAGAGCCGCGACATCGGAGCCATTAGCATGGTGAGCAGCACTGAGCAGGTGGCACTGCTAGCTTGGCTGAGTCTCTTACCCAGAGGCCCCCGTATGCATTGCTCAGGCTGACCGATGGCTTGTGTTTTACTGGTGAGTGTTCCTGCTGTATTCTTACCTGAGGATGTGGCCATCGTGCCCGTAGGTGAGAGAAAGCATTAGCACTGAAACTCCTGGAGGCATTGGGTCAGGACAGGATCCGTCCTTCAGATGAGGCATAAAACTGAGGTCCTGACTCTCTAAGGTCATAAAACATCCCTGGGCATCTTTCAGAGTAGGAGTGGTACCTCGATGTCCCGGCACTGTGGCTCTATCAGATCTGGCCTCCTAATAACCCCCTATATCTAATTGGTAAATTCTCTCCTGCCCCCTCACCACCCTAACTACTGCATGGTGAGTGTACTGGTGCACAATGGCTGCCATTGCATCATGCAGGTGGTCACAGCGGCTCCCCATTGGTTCTGCAAAGTGCTTCGGGTGTCTTGTTATGTGTCTTGAAAAGCACTACATGAATGTAACATTCATTCATTCATTCAGGATGAGCGAGCCTGCCTCGTTTCTGTATACCATCTCGCTGGTACCTTACACATGGCCCTGACGCAGGCGGGCTGAGTCCTCTGCCACTGCAGATGCAAGCATGTACACGTGGCACGATGAGCAGATGTTGCTTGTGGCCAACACGCCAGTGTAATGCTGGCCTCTGTCACTTCAGCTTTGCCAGAGATGGTGAGAGAGTCGCTTCCGTGACGACAGCACGGCTGTGCCGCGCGCTGGATGCGGTGATCAGTTGTAAACTGGGATGCAGCTCAGTAATTCCAGTCAGCCGTGGCATTTCTTTCCCTTTCTCTTGTTGACTCAGCCTTCCTGTCGCAGTGCACCCAAAATCCATATTCAACTGATTGCTGTCAGGAGAAAGCGCATCTATTGGAATATGTGTGGAGCTCCATCATGATCTGCAGCATGTTGCTCAGAGATTCCAGGTAATTGCCAATCATTCAGTTTACCAAGCTAAACTGAACACTAAATATATGAATATTAAATTACTGTTGAACATGTAAGTGTGTAATGAAGAAAAGCAACGACACTTTTGATTGCTTGCTTTACGTATATTTGGTTACAAAAAGGATGTAAAATTTAAGCTCTGCAATTTTAATTTTCTTCCTAAAATAAAGTAATTTTAAGGAAAGTTCAAAGGGTCATGGGTTGTTTACAGCACACTTCACACGCTATATTCTTGCCAAATGCTTTCAGCGGCTAACTGTGAACTAGCTTAAACATTAAGCTTAAACACGGTCAAACATGCTCCTTTCCAAACTCTTTGTTCTATGGACACATTGCAGGGGACAAGGCATTTACTTTGGGACCTGATGTCACCCAAGGGGTCAAAAGGGCACGCAGAAATGACGATCTCCAGCGGCGCCACGTCTGTGGGTCATTGGGAGAAGCCCCGGGGTGCAGTGGAATGGAGGGGGGGTCCCAGCCTCCCCACTTGTGGCACGTGGCGACACCGGGCCGAGCCAGGCCTCATCCGTTACGCCGCCAAGCCAAATATTTAGTCAGCGCTCAGATGAACGACTCGCATGTGGCACCAGATGAAATAATGATTTAGTGTTCCAGCTAAAAGCCAGAAGAAGCATGGCTCTGTTTGCGTCCCCCCCCCTTTTGCCTGCAGGTTTTCCTTCAGGGGGTGGGGGGCATGCTAGCTTCCTTTTAAACGAGCCCAGACACTTTTCCTTGGGTGTGATTTTTCTTTTTATGTACTTTTATTTTTTTCCCACCTACGAAACTGGTAGATAGTGTAATAGTTCTCTGGTGGTACCCAGGAACTAGCTGCTTCAGCTTGAACTGTTTCTGTAAGACCGTCCAGTTGTGTAAATGAGTAAATCATACTCTGAGTCGCTTTGGGATAAAAGCATGTATTAGCAATCAAAATAAACAAAGGGCTTTACACAGGACCCAAATAGCTGTGTTTACATGAGCAGACCATGGTGGGATTTGATGTTGAAGAGGCTCTCAGAGGGCCTGCCAGTGGGGAAAGAGGGAATACAGCAGTGTGGGGTGAAGCACAGAGAACGGCTGGGGGGGTGACCTTCATGTGCACGCAGATCATGAAAGACAGGGTACTCCAAAGGCATCGTGCTTTGCCTCCTATTTACTGCTTGTCTTTTAAGTTCTGCTCCGAAATGGTCGCGGAAGTAACGCATGTTTTATTACTTTTCGTGGAACATTTTGCCCCGAGTTTGATCTTGTTTCCCAGTAGTCGTTAACCTGCCCGCTTCCCTGCTATGGCCGGCCCGTGGAGCGCAATGCCGCTGTTTTCCCCTGGTGGAGATTTAAAGGCCGGCGAGCCATTAATGTGGGGTGAAACGGAGGGTAGCCATTCTCTGTGGCCCGCCCGTCAACCCAATGCCGTGGTAACCTTTGCAATTGCTGCTCGATGCTGTCAGGCACGTGTGAAGCCCAGAATGGGTCAGTTTATAAACATCTGCCTAGGGCTGCTTGTCTCAGAGAGCACTGATATAAGCAAGATCTAAGTCCGTGACACATAGTAGAGCTTCATTGGGATGCCATGTGCAGGTCTGGACTGTTTAAATTTAAAAGGAGAAAATTCAAAGAATGATTTGTTTATGCCTGTTCTGATTGTTAATGAAAGCTGGGTAATAGAATATCCTGTTGTGTTCTTAAGATCATTGAGCACTTCTGCTGATATATTCCTTTAATTGTTTTTTGCTTTGTCCCAGTTTGCAGGCATGCAGGAAGCGGCATTCCTGGTAAGGGGGTCCGTGAGTGCTGTGAGCTTACATTGCCACACACAGAGTGGTCAAAGCATGGGAGGCCTCTCTTGTATTGCTGAGAGAAACTGAGCTGTTGAATCTTCACTTCAGTGACAGTGTAGCTCTGACAGGAAACAAGGCGGAGGGCCAGCTTCTGGTGAGCTACGTTCCATACAGCAGATGCATGGGAGGATCTCCCGGCCGGCCGCATCAGGGTGCACGGCAGATGCATGGGAGGATCTCCCGGCCGGCCGCATCAGGGTGCACGGCAGATGCATGGGAGGATCTCCCGGCCGGCCGCATCATGGTGAGGCCAGGCCTGTCTCTTACCAAGGGACTTGTTGGGGCTTTTGGCTCCACTGTACTGGTAACTACACTGAACCTGTAAATGGTTCCCTGTGTCCACAAGTACGGCACACGCTTCTGCTCTCTGCGCTGTAATCCCACTGGAACTGGGCCGGATGATCCAGCGGTGGTCAGGGCCAGGCAGAGTCAGATTTCCTCCTGTGCCTTGCCGGTGTGCTGCATCACACATGGCGTTCCCTCGTAAAATGTTTTACAAAGAAGCAGATCAGCACCCAGTTTATTAGGCACTTCATTCTGGGCCTGAGCTAGGAGGAACATCATTCTGGAAGGTTATTATGAAAGCTGATTGATTTGCTTTTCAGAGGATTTAACTGGCTAAACAAATGAATGATTGTAAATTTAAGTGTGCAATTTAATTATGTTTCCTTTTGAGACCTCAATATATGTGTGTATGTTTTTGGCTATATAAACTGTATCTATGCACTGTTACCTGAAAATATTTCATTGTTTCGTGATACTTAGACCATTGTTGATGATTTAATGCACAAGTGTGATTTTGAAGGTTATTTAATCTCTTAATTAATTAATTGTGACCAGAAGCGTACCAGATGATGTACCAGAATGTTGTTTCGGTGTGTAACAGCCAGCAACTACCACAGAAATGTTACGACCAAAGGCAAAAAACACTGAACATAACACAGATTTTAAACTTAATGTTCACTTGCATGGCTGGTATCGTGGTGCAGTGGTTAGCCTCGCACTGTTGGGACCAGGGTCTGAGTGTCCTCTTTGTCACCATGTGTGTGGGGTTTGCATGCTCTTCCAGTGTCATCATGGGGCTTCTTCCAGGTACTCCAGTTTTCCCCCACAGTTCAAAAACATGCTGAGGCTAACTGGAGTTACTAGATTGTCCATAGGTGTCACTGGTGTGTGAGTGTGTCCTGTGATGGGTTAGCCCTCCATACTGGATTGTTCCTTGCCTTATTCCTGTAGCCTTTGGGAAACAACAAGCGGTTTCAGAAGATGTATAGATGGCTGTTCACTTGCAGGTTGCGGGTGTGAGAAACAGAATATTTTTGTTTGCATCACATGTTTTTATTCAACAGCCTGACATAGTCTGTTATCATTGCCTTTCTTTTCTGAGAGCAGTAGTGCAGGGCCAGGAAAATGTTCCTTCCTTCCACACAAACACATGCATAAAATGCATGCATGTGTTTCTGCTACCTGGATAGTTTCAACATGCTCTATGACATAAACTGTAATTTTATGATCTGCCCCCCCCTTTTTTGTGGATAAACTGTGCTGGGTGGTCTCCCAGTTCCTGCAGGAGATGCCAACCTGCAGATGTACTTTAATAAAGCCCCCCCACCTCACTCTCTGGTACCTCTGTTAGGGGGGCTCTGTTTCTCAGTCTCTCGCTGATTATTTTTTCTGTCCTACTGCCTAGCTCTTTCTCTCTCTAGGTGTCTTTCTGAGTAGGACCAAGCGAGGGATAGTGTCTCGTTCATCCAGGTCCACATCTGACACGTTGCATCAACTTCCTATCCAGACTGGTGCATAGATGAGCTTGTATATTCACATGCTGCGGCACATTGGAAGTGAGGCCAAAGCAGTGGCTTTGTCATGTTTATTGATAGTTATATCAGCGCAGTTGTACCTTTTGGCAAGTGCTTATTGTAATGTAAGGGTCAATAGTGGGGGGTGGGCTTCAAAGCAGCGATCAGGATCCAGAACAGAGCACTTCATCGCCTGAGATCCCCACTAGGAAGCTAGGAGTAGCCCCTTGATCCTTGGTCCATCATTCGAGGCCGGTGAAACACGAAAGTCAGCTCCTCTCTGCCAGCAGAGAGAACTTATTTTTACTGTGATGTCCTTTCCAGTTTTTAGCCACTCTGTGAGTTTTGGGCTTGGGCTCTCCTGATCAGTGCTGTTATTCCTTAGGCACACCGCTTTTTATTAAATGACAGCCCCTTTGGCTACCCTAGAACATGCTACCAGCTATGGACTAACGGAGTACGCCGGCGTCCCCGGCTTCTCCATCTCTGTGGGGGGATTCATGAGAGAACATCTGCCAGCTTCGTAGAGGTAAGTGTGTGTTTGTTGGAGAAGGAATGTCAGACATATCCATGACAGCAGCTATGTTCTCTGCGTGGAAGTGTGTCGTATAAGAACAGCGCAGAAATGTTCTGGATGTTTACAGAACCTCGAATAGGTCCTGGTTGGATGGGTCTGATGAGCCACTATCTGTATTGCCTGTGGTTGCCAGGGCGATGTGAAATGCAGCCCAAGAGAGTTGTCGCTCAAGGGGCCTTGGGAGAAGAAAGAGCCAGCTGGCCTCAGTGTGCTGCACGTTCTCGCTTGTCACACCGTGGCATGATGTTGTTTTTGAATCATCGATTTAGGCCTGTTTACATGCATTTCCTTTAAATAATTCATAAGCCGTTGATGTGTAATGTTGTGTGTTCTTTGTATGTATATTTTCATATTTAACATGCTTTGATTTTAATGTCAGCCAAAATCCTTATCTTACGACAGGTTTATGGATGTGTGAGTTTCGCACTGTGTGATTACTGCAGCTGAAATGCACATTGCTCAGGACTTGGTGGGGGTAGATGTAGCCCCAAGGCCAGTAGTATCCTGACCCAGGACAGGCGACCTTCACCCGCTGCTGTGATCCACAGCGATTCTGCAGCAGCATTTCAGCCAGTATCAATACGCCATTTGGATTGTTGTTAACAGAAAGGCTGAGTACAAACATGCCTCCATCCAGGGTTTCTTGAAATGAGTGTGAGAAATGCCGAGAGCTGTGGTTTTCCATCACCCTGTTACAGATGTGCAGCTCTCTTTCCAGAAGGTGTTAAGCTTGGCTTAGGTGTTCCTGAGGATGTGGTTGTGTCTTCATGGTGGTGAACCGTGTGCAGTGCAGTCCCTTCTCAGTCTGCAAAGGAGTGTGGCTGGTGTTGTCCTGCGGTCTCCCTCGGACGCCTTGTACACGTGATGAGGTCCAGATGCTGTGAGAGCCAGGCCTTTTGGGTCCGTGCAGACACAGGGATTGACTTTCACTTAGTAAATGAGTGTAACTTTTTAATGATTTTTTTTCAAAGAGAAAAAAATGGCGATCGAGTTGGAAGGGGTTTTCAAAGAATTGCCTGCTTCATGTGTGCCTTTGACAGTGCGTTCACACTGACTTTCACTCTGTAAGATGAGGACCTAATTGATGCAGCTGGCATCTTGCTTTTGAATAATGGACATTTCCCAAAGCTGCTGTTCGTGTCCATGGGTGAGCCACTCATCTTTCGGGGGTCATGGGTTCTGAGAGAAGGCCTCACTCAGCGTGATGGTAAGTAGAGCTGCTGTCTGCTGCTTTGTAGTAAATTATTTTGATGTTTATTTGTAGAATGATTAAGCTTTTAAAAAATAAAATAAATAAATAAATACATGTGTCTTGATCTAGCAGTGGCATTTAACAGCATGTAGTGTATCCAGAGTGGTCACTCATTTTCCACACACTTCTAAACACAGGTAGCCGTGTGTCCATTTACTTGGCGTAAGTGTTTTTGGTGACCCTCGTCATTGATATAAAGTTTTGGTAGATGACCTCTTTGTTCATTTAACACCCTTAACAAAATGTGTGAATCCCCACACATCAGCTCATTAAGTAGTTCCAGTCGTGCAAGATTTTCCATGCAGAGGAATTTGTCTTTATTCAGGAAAAATAAAAAACACTGGATTCCCTTCCTCCCCTTCCCCTGATCCCTCGGGGACATTATTAGTCAAGGCATGAAAATTAGGGGTGGGGCCTGAGAAAACAGGAGTCGGTGGTCAAGGGGCGATTGTAGAGAGGGGGAGCCCCCCAGGCAAAGAAACGGTAGCTGGTGCCCGCCCACTGTTCATGTCCTGCTGTCATAAGTGTGTGATCACATGGGGTCACGGGTCATAACTTTTAGGTGTGATGACACTGAGGTGTGTTGGGCACTGGGAAGGCCTCAGTATTATAATCCATGGTCTTTGGATCAATGAACAGAAAGACACACCTTCTGAACAACTATCTCCCTCTTTGTGTTTTCCATGAAGTTAAACAAATAGTTTTTCTTTTAATGTCTTGTAAAAAGTCTGAGGGATACGTGTCAAGTGTGACATGGTGTAAAATGCAGGCCAGGTCTGAAGCCAAGTGTCTGGGGATGTTACCTGAGACGTCAGACCTACCTTCGGCTCCCTCACATATACGGAAAGGTAGCAGTGTGTTCCAGCTGGACCCTGCTCCTACAATAAAGGCATTGCCTGAAAATGCCTGAAACTCAGTCCCAGCATCCAGGGATCTAGGGGCTGTACTTTGGCTCGCCTGGTCCACACAAGCTCACTCTCTGAAGAAACAGAATTAGTCATGTTTTCCCGTGGAATTTTCCCCGAAGTTATAAATGTGGAGAGAATGAAAACAATATGTATCGCTTTCCAGTGTCCACCTCCTGGTGCACCAGTTTGTTTTATTTACCGGGTGGAGAAATCAGAACTCTGAGGTTGACATGGGTGAGAAATGTTTAACAGGAAGCTGAAATGCAAGCAGTGCTCATATTGTGCCTTTTGTTTTTGCAAACAAATATCAAACACTTTACTGATGTATCAACGTTACCAAAAAACAGGTGTTTTATGAGGTTTGGGTTTTTACATCATAACTAAAAGAGATGTTAAGTACTTTCTTTTGCAGGAAGTGATACGACCCGGGGGGGGGGCCTTATGTATTAGACTGAACATTTGATTAAGTCTGATTAGGGGCATTCGACCAGCTTCTTTTTCCTGAATTAAGGGTCCACAAAATGAGTGAGATGGAGCTTGTAGAGCATACAGGCTTTTTCATCTGGTCCCAGTGTACTGATCCAAATTAGCATTAACTAGGAAGGTGTGCGATGCGTGTGAATGTTTGTGTGTATTTTCAGTTTCCTCCTGTTGTTAGAGAGCTCTCTTCCTGGCTTCCCTTGTGCTGGTCTTGTTCAGAGCTCCACCAGCAGGTGACAGGCAGTATTGCACCATGTTTCGAGGGCTCAGCATCTGTCACTTTCTGCTGTTTTGCACAAACGCTCTCGATTTGACGTCATTGCTCCACCATATGGGATTTAAATTTTTTCCCCGTCTCTGAGTTTTTTAAATGATGCGAAACAAATCTCTCCTTTGGGGATCGGTCCCATTATTTCTGTTCTACTGTTTTCCTGGGATTCTTCTGAATTAAGCTAAGAAAGTAAAACATTCCAGCTTCATTAAAACAGCTTCCAGAGTGTTACGATTTCCTGAAGCCTTTTTTTGTTTGTTTTTCTTTTTTCAGTGTTTGCTCACGTACATTCTAGGGCACAGATGTGAAACCGCTAAATATTTCAGCTTGTGAATGAAGGCTTACTGCTCTTTGGTCGTTAATCTCGTGCAGGATTCAGCCTCCACCATTTCTCCATGTTATTAAAAGAGCATTAGCTGAACCAGACCGATGACAGTTCTGCTCCTGGGTGATCATCCAACGCGAGACTGACACCTTCTCTATGAGGAGGAGGAGGAGGAGAACAGATTCAGACAGAAGTAGATTTGGATTGGTTACTTTGGCTGGGATTTGAGACATGCACCCCAGAGACTCCTTCACTGGACAGTGAACCGAACCATTTTTCACGCTGCTCATTAATTTGGAGGAGGAGAGATTGCAAAGCTGCTTCATTGTGGGAGTTTTTAAATAACTTGCAATCCTGATTCACCATCAAAGGAACAAAATGGAGAATATGACAATAAATAGCTTTCTTTTAAACTTAACTTTCTTCTTAACAATAAGACTTTAAAAGTTACAGTATTTTTCTATGTAATGGAAATAAACGGTGGAGGTTCCCTCTGAGAAGTTTAGCCACGGGTCAGAACATCACGGAATGACAGCATTTCCCGGCCCAGCTTGCGTCCTGTGCCCAAGTCCGGCCACCATGCAGAATAAACATGAGGCATGTCAACAGGCTCTGCCTTTCTGTCCCCACCTTTCTCCACCCCTCCAGATAAGGCGGTCTTTTAGAACTGACCAGTGTTTACACAGTGTCTCGCTTGCTGCAGCCCCCGTCCATCTGCAGACGGGCTCGCCTTCGCCACGACATTCACACTGATTATTAAGGAGAACGCCGGCAGCCTTGCCCTCGCGCTGTAAACACGGCCCAGCGTCTCTGCTTAGAGCTGTTTAGGTTAATGAGTTTGAAAGGCCTTTTGGCTGAAGCAGCCTAATAATCTGAGGCAACGTTGCTCCTCTCTCATGATATTTTAATAAACAGTAAATGCCACTATGTGAACATTTTGAAGAAAACTTGGCCCTTCTGAATGTAAATATATTATACGTTCTTTAACTGCAGTTGGATTTGTACACGTCATACTGAACAGACTTTTCAGCAAAAGCTGTAGTTTTAGTGAAGACATGATGCGAGTTTATTATATTGTTCATTGCTAAATATTCTCATTCCTATTACTTTTATATTGCTCATTACTGAATATTCTCCTGTTACTTGGAAACTTGAACTAGTAGTAAATTTTCTTTCTCTGTGGTCTCTGTAGTAAACTTCTGGTGGTGTCTGGCCAGTTGATGGGAATTTGTGCCAGAAACTTTTGTTGTTTTTTTTTCTGAATGTTTACCTGCAGCACATGTTCCTAATCGTGATGTCATGCTGCCCATCTCCATTTCTTTCTAAGGGATAGCATGGCATTGCCCTTTTAGAAGAAGTCAAAAAGATTAATTATTTTCCATTAATGATGTTCCATTAATAATTTATATAAAACTGCATAAAAAACATGCCTTGACCATACTTTTATACAGGATGTATTTCCTGCTAACCAGCACACAGTGGCATAGCAACAGAAATTTAACATCAAAATATAGCCAGCACTTTTTTTCTTGGAAGTCCAGCTCTAGAGTTTTCCTAACTGTGTTCCACAGCCACTGGTCCACCGTCTTCTCTGCCACTGCCGCCGCTGCAGACGCTTTGGTATGCGAACCAATAACTCAGACACTGATTGGTGGATCTTTCTTAAACTTTGCAGAGGCATTGTATGGGCACTGTTGTTTATTTGAGACAGATCGTCCCAAAATTACTACATACTGATATCCAAAAAAGGGCAGTATTGACACTTCATTCAGTTATGATAACTCAAAAAGTTTTTGATGCATCTTTTTAAAACTTTGCAGAGGCACTGAATGGGTGCCAACCTGGAACTGATTAATTTTTGACACTGATCACCCCAAAATTGAGGCAATGCCACTTAGTGGAAGCAAAGGGAAAGCAGATGACATTTGACCTTGTGAATGTGATGTCAAAAAGTATTTGGTGGATACTACTACTGTTTCACCAAAACATTATACGGTTGAAAATCTAAACCTGCCAGACAAATTTCCCCCAAAATGAAACAATAGCACTGTGTAGCAGCAAAGGACAGAACTGGCAGCTGTGGAAGACACTTGGGTGGCAGATGTACTAAAGTAAACAAGTCTCTCATTCACCCACTCACTCAGCAACTTGGTCCACTCTTTCAGGTTTGTCATTCATTCATGACCAAGAGCAGGGTTGCCAACTGTCTCAAAAAATGACCTCTTGTGCATCTGACGTGACACTCATGCTTTTAGACTTTCACGCTCATGCAAGACAGTCGATTTTGCAGGTGTAGGAAGGAGACTTCATCAAAGAAAATAAATTTGCACCAGTCTTCTGAAATACAAGGACTGGACATCAGAAGACTACAGCTATTTTCTCTGATGATGCCCCCATCCAACTCTTTGGTACATCTGGAAAATCGACTCATCCCAGGGGTTGTGCTCACTCACAATTCTGCCCAAAAACACTTCCATGAATAAAGAATGGTATAAAAATGTTCTCCAAGAGCAACTTCTCCCAATGATCCAGGTGCAATTTGGCGATGAACTGTGCCTTTTCCAGCATGCTGACAAAGCTTTTGAAACTTATGAAATGTTTATAATTGTTCTTCAGTATACCATAGAAACATGTAAAAAATATGTAAAAGTTCTGAAGCAGCAAAGTTTGCAAATCATAAAATTTGTGTCAACTTTTGGCCATGACTGTAGCTCCTGTAAGGGACTTTTGTTACCCGCGAATGAATCGTTCGTGAATGTCACATCATTGTCAGAAGCAAAGCGGTAGCCAGTTGGAGCGGATAAATGGCTTTGCTCAGACCCCAAGCTTCACAGTCAACTATGTGCATATAAAATGCATAATATGTGTGTGTGTTTGAGTATGTATGACATGGAGAACAATTAACCATGCTTAAATATTCATAATGTGAGCCATCAGTCAAGTCACTTGTTCACCATTGTTACTTAATGTTAGTATGCAAAAGTGAAAGCCAAAAGTTAAAAATACTTTGATTTGTACATAATGTACTTGTTCTAATACTGTTGAGGGCAAGATGATTTTTTGAATACTTTATTATCAAATTTATATTGACTTTTGATCACTAGCCTCCAAGATCAGGATATTTGTAGCAAAGTGGTAGCCGGTCGTATTGCAGGAAATTGTGAAATGTATTGTAGGAAATTCTGCAAAATTTATGGTGGGAGAATTTAGTCGGCTGGGTCCGAATTAACTTGCGGTTTGGTCTGCATCTGGAACCCCTGTTATATACAGTTGGCCCTCCATATCTGTGGGCTTCATGTCCACAGATTCAACCAACCTCAAATTGAAAATATTTGGAAAAAAATCCAGAAATTTTCAAAAAGCAAAATTTAAATTTTCCGTGTGCCGAGCACTACTGTGAACCATATGAATGAAGTGATGTGTAGTTTTGGGTGTTCGTGATCAGTGTTAACACAGTGCGCATTTCTCAATATGCGTACTTGCCCGTACTTGTGTCCTCATGTACCCGTTTTACATCTGCACCCCACAGTTTTCAGTTTGAATACCTCGGGTATATAGGGTTACTTGCTGGTATTTGTGTCCTTGTGTACCCGTTTGTACCCATGTACCTCGTGTACACAGTTTGAATACCTCTGGTATATAGGGTCACTTGCCCGTACTTGTGTCCTCGTGTACCTGTTTTACATCTGCACCTCACAGTTTGAATTCCTCGGGTATATAGGGTTACTTGCCCATACTTGTGTCCTCGTGTACCCATTTGTACCGATGTACCTCATGTACACAGTTTGAATACATCTGGTATATAGGGTCACTCACCCGTATTTGTGTCCTCGTGTACCTATTTTACATCTGCAACCCACAGTTTGAATTCCTCTGGTATATAGGGTTACTTGCCCATACTTGTGTCCTAGTGTACCCGTTTGTACCGATGTACCTCATGTACACAGTTTGAATACATCTGGTATATAGGGTCACTCACCCGTATTTGTGTCCTCGTGTACCTATTTTACATCTGCAACCCACAGTTTGAATTCCTCGGGTATATAGGGTTACTTGCCCATACTTGTGTCCTCGTGTACCTATTTTACATCTGCAACCCACAGTTTGAATACCTCTGGTATATAGGGGTACTTGCCCATACTTGTGTCCTTGTGTACCCGTTTTATTTCTGCACCCCACAGTTTGAATACCTCTGGTATATAGGGGTACCATTAGTGCATGTCTTACTGCAATTCTTACTTCTATGTTGCAGAAAATATTGGTTGTAGTGCAAAAGATGAATGAATAGAATAAAACTATATAAACATATATAAATAATATAAATGACATTTTCAAACATGGACATAAACATATACTAAGGAATACAAGGGACTAATTTGTGGGGAAAGATTCTGCAAATTAGCATATACAGTGAAAACCACTTATAGTGATTACGTCTGTCTGGATGAACTTGATCATTATAAGCGAACAGTCATTATAACCTTTTCTTTATGTCTCTGGCAGATTACCATCTAATCAACATTTGTATATTTATTATATGAATATAAGGTAATAGAACTGACAGCATCGTTATTTACTGCATATTATTGACTCTTTCAAAAATACAGTACAGCTGATTAAAATGCTTTTGAGTGCAGTACAAATTAAATTACTGAACTGCACAACTCAAATACGCTATAATACAATACTGTACATAAAATGTACCTTATTGTATTTTCGCTGCTGCATCTCGTTGGCTTGTTTTTGACAGTTTATCGTAAGCTTTGATGAGTCTATATTTGTCACTGAGAGAAAATGGCATTATTTTTCCCGTCATGTTGTCTGTGTACGCAGCATTAGCCTCAGGTAGCTAGCCAGAAGAAGACGCCAGAAGTTACCGCAAGGCCAAGTAGGGCTATCAAAGTAAAGTAGAAAAAAATATGACCATAGTTTTCATTTTTCCGTATGTTGTCATGTATAAATGAATGCAAAATGAACACTGTAAGCAGACTACTTATTATAAGCAGAGTTTTTTAACAGTATTTGTACAGGAATGATTCTGTCCCAAGCTTTTTGATCCATATAAGCAGTTAATCGCTATAACCATGGTCACTATAAGCGGTTTCCACTCTAAGTGGAATGTCCAATAAATTAATAAGTATACTTTCAGACCTGTGTATCACAAGGACTCACAAAATGTAGGTAAAAACACATTTATTAACTAATACATTTCCAGGTGATCCATCCAGTACCTCCTGAATCCGTACAAGTTGCTGAGTGTGGGATGGATTCAGCTTAGTTAGCTGGAGCAAATGACTGGGCTGTCCAGGGAAAACAACGCTGTCCTTTCTGACTGCACCAAATATAGTTCACTCACAGGTTTTACTATGCTCACCTTTTACTGTTGTAACTTCAACTTATGGGACCAAGATGAGGATTCCTAGGGCAAGTGGATCCACATCTTTGTAGTAGAATTTATTCACAGTGCTTTTGAGCTCTGTGACAACCAGCCTATGATGCTACAGGTATTTTATGCAAAGCAGACATTGAAAGAATATCTCAGATTCTGTTCCTGTCAGGCCTCTCAAAACCCACTCAAAACTCAAGAAGAGTAATTAATAAGCCTTGCTGATGTTCTCATTCTCATGGCATTATTGGGGTGACGGAGGTTAAGCCCCTAGCTGAATGGTAAAGTGCCAAGCCCTGCCTGGGAAGCTGCTGCCTTTGCCTCTTTCTTTTTAACATGCTACCTAGAGGTGCCCCTGAGGGCCTACAGTAGAGAGGAGAGCAACAGCACTGTCAGATTACCCAAGGTGCATCACTCAGCAGGTGAGCCAGACATCCAGCACCCTGCGAGACAGTCCAGGGAAATAGCACCAGTTGGTGTTTGATTCCAGTGTGAGGTATTCCTCTGTTCTCTTCCTCACCCACCGTCTAATAACAATGCCACTAGGTGTGGTGAGACGGGTCAGGAAGAGCTCTGAAAGCTCACAACTGTGACATCAGCCCTAGTGGGATGTCAGTATCTTGGCTGTCCCTCTAAAGGTTTAGAGTTGATGGTAAATGCCATGTAGGTTAGGGGTGGTGAGTTGTGTCCCTGCCCCCTGCTGGTAAAGAGTGATGTTGCGGAAATGCAGCATAAGAACATTTGATAATGGAGTGTCATTTGAACCTGTGTTTGTGTCTTCGCCTGTTTAAAAGCATCCTAAATACTCTAAGAATATTGGTAGAGTTAAGAGCTGAAGGTCATCTGTCCCCCTCTTTTCTGCATGGTAGTGATAATGCTTCAGGAGGTTACCAAAACTGTGTTGAGTACCAAAAGCCCACAAGAACAAACGGCATGGAGCTCTCAGACACGACACGCAGGCCTTCACTGATTGTGTCTGGGAAAAAATGTGGACCCCTTGATTATCGTAAGTGACTTTTGGACTGAAGCCTGGCAAGTCGTGCCAAATGGTGAAGGGCGCCGGTCAGAGAGCTAGCCAGTGAGTGGCAAGGCTGTCCCGTGTGGAAGCGAGATACCGCTGATTTACGGCCGCACGCTGCTAAGCATGGAGGACTCGCCCCCGAAAGTACACTTGCATTGTTTATTTCCTGCTCACTGTGGGAAAGCACTCCACAGTCCAGATCTTGTGGCCTCTCGTCTCCCTGAAGGGGTGCCCGCATTGCAGCTGGAAGATGTGCAGCTGGAAGCCTCCCTGCCCAGGCCGTGGTTGGCTCCGTGAGGGCATGGCTGCTGTGGTGCCTCCTCTGATGCTCGCTCTCTGTAGAGCCGGACGTAGTCAGAGGGAGCTGGGTGCTCTGCGAACGGTCCCGACTGTAGAACTGCAAACCTAACCAAAGGGAAACCACAAAGCCCACTTTATTTTTTTGGGGGACCTGTTCCCTGGGCCCTTTGTATTAACCCTTTGTCTCCCTCTCTCGTCTTTGCCTCCCCACAGATGCTGTGCCAGTCAGAGTGGGAGCACAAGCGAGGCGCCCGGGGATCACAGGTCAGTGACTGCGGTTGGGGACCACATGAGCCGGCGTCATTCCAGCCGGGGCGTGTCCCCGATTCACTCATCGCTGCTTCTTTCTCTGTAACACTGTCATTATCATTTGTGATAAGCTGTCGACTCCGAAAGCCAGGGCAGCTCTTCTGTACTTTTATGCCTTTTAACCACAGTAGATAAAGCCCTGCAAAGTTATGATTCCTGGCAATGGGGTGGTGTGTAGCTCAGCCAGTTATGGCTCTGTGTCCATATCCAGGAGATTATTGACTCCTGTTCCATGGCTGGCAGAGTAATCATTTCATCATTACACCATTTCGCAGAACCCTTAACGTCAACTGACCGGGGAAGCAATAAAAAAAGGCCAATAGGATGTTGGGTTCCATCTCTAGGTGTGTGGAGTTTAAGTCAAGGGAGGTGAGTTTACATTTATATAATTCCTTGGTAAGATCCCACCTAGAATATTGTGTGCAGGTTTGGTCACCATACCTTAAGAAGGACATTGCTGCCTTAGAAAAGGTGCAACGG
>JAOYFF010000001.1:2120637-2134240 GCA_025773925.1 Cryptomyrus ogoouensis | reverse complement strand
TCCCCAAACGAGCTTGATGGGCCGAATGGCCTCCTCTCGTTTGTAAATTTCTTATGTTCTTATGTTCTTATGTTCTTGGCATTGTGTAAACACACATCTGAATGCTCCAAACCAGCAAACTGCCAAACCTCTGCTTTTATAGAGGTGGTCACACTTACTGACGATCAATTAATCAAGTGCATTTGATTAGCAGTGGCTACTACTTACCCTCTTAATTCCTACGGCAGCAGTAGGGCTGTACTTAATTTTTCACGCGCCGCTTCTACATTTTGGCTTAGTTTTTGTTAAATAATGACAAGGTGTAATATGACATGTGTTGTTGTTCATCTGAGGTTGTATTTAGCTGATTTTAAGACCTACGAAGGACCATACGATTTTTTTATGATATGCTGATGCCTAAAACCTTAGAATTGAAAGAAAGGAGACCTTCTTTTTCACATGACTGAAAATGTTAATAAGGGCTTTTAGTTCTGGATTTCCATTTACTTCACATGCTGTTTGTTTGATTTTTCCATTGTTTACTTGAACTGGCCGCGGGATTTAAGAAGAGCTCTGAACTAGGACTGAATACTCCTATGCAGACAAAGGAGACTCTTAAGTTCACTAAACTGTTTTCTCATCGCACATACAGTATGGCCTAGTGGGCTGCAGTGTTTATATGGTGTTCATGTTGGTGTGAGCGTACTGCTCCCGACTTTCATCATAAAGTCACGTTTTCTTCCGATCCTGGTCACCAGCAACCTTCTCTCGGCTGCAGAGTCTTAATGTTTCTTTGAACATAGTTTAGTCTATTCTTCAGCTAGGCGGTCCATCCCTTGTCAGACATCATTATTGGAGACAAAAGAAACATTTCAATGTCAAAATTATAATAGCTTTTGAAACATTTAGGCTATTTTGTCCAGTAAGTGAAAAATGAAGAATGAAGAAAGTGAGAATGAATCATAAAAGGTGGACAGTCTTCTGTTCTCAATGTTTAGTGAAGTGTGCTTGTGATTGAAAGGTTGCTGGTTTAAATCCCCAACCACCACACTACCACTGAGATAGGTACTGCCCACGAGCGCTGTTCCCTGGGTGCTGGATTAGCTTCCCACTGCGATGTGACGTATGGGACACATGCAGAGGACACATTTCGTTGTTGTGTGCTGTGCTGTGTCAACAATGAGCTATGTTATGGTTCTGATACTGCATTAGCTGTCTTTGAGGCGTGATGGTGTCTTCAAATGTGTGTTCTGTTTAGCAGTACCCACAAAGCGCATTTGTTGACATGAAAAACACAGAACCATGGAACAAACTGGCTCCAGACTACAGGAACTAGGGTGCTTCCATGCTAAACCAAATTAGCCAAAACGTGTTTAGAGATTCATAATTTAATTGGGTCTTGGGAATCTAATCTAGACCTTGTTGCATTTTGAGATTTATACTTGTCAGAGACTTGGGAGTTGTAAGACAAATTCTTGATTTTTCAATAACAAAATAATACACATTTAAGCAATTCCCACAATGGCACAGATTAAAGCAGCCTGAGTACAACATTCTCCACATCTGAGTATTGAGAAACAAGCTGTTTGAAAGGTCAGGACTACCGAAATACAAAAAACTGAATAGTGTACTTAAGAAAATCTAAAAATATTGATGCCCATCACTGGGACATTTTAATATATGTAGCTTGTTTCACTCTAGGCAGCCTGCGTCAATATTTGAAATTTAGCAGGTTAAACAGGATCACTAATAACAGCCATTCTTTAAGACGCTGGAACGACTGCAGCATTAGGAGAATGGCCCTAAATGTTTCGGTTGAAATGTGACTCGCTGTACAGTGTCCAGCCTCAGAAATGTCCTCCTGTTCTGAGCCTTGATGTGTTTACATGAACTCAGCAGGCTAATTCGGCAGTTTAAAATTACATAGGTTATTATAGGTCGAGCTGTGGCATCTTCCAGCTGTTGTGTGACGGGAACTTGAAATGTCCTCCGGTTCTCTGACTAGGCGCCTGGACTTTGATACACGGCCCTTGTGAGCAGACTGCTTTATGTTTTGCTTCCATGTAGGGAACTTGTACTCACACACTAGGAAAACAATAACCTTCATTGCTTAATTGTTTTTTTTCTTTTTAAGGGAAATTCACATTTCATGTTTCACCTTTGCAATCATAAGCATTAAATAATTCCGATTTAATTTTCATAGTAAACATTTTTTTAAAATACCTTTTCATTTGATTTGACTCTGATCATTTCTCTTACTGTCAATACTGTACAGAAATATTGAAGTTTTGAGCGAAACCTACTGTGTAAGCTACCAGAAGAAGAACAGAGTGAGGATAAAATCTTGAGTCTCGCGGCCTCGACCAGCTCTGTGTGTGAAGGAGAGTCATTAAAGGCTGCCAGACCTCCAGCCTATTTTGCTAGGTCTGTTCCTTACAAGAATTTAGGCTTGTCCATCATCACTGGGCTCTGCAGGGTTTCACACGGTGCTTAGGGATATTATGAGAATCTATTTTCCTAGTTCTTTAAAAAAGTGAGTAGAAGTGAACGTGGCCCTGTGTGATATACGTCTAACTGATGGATATGCTTGATGGTAATTTCATACCCAACCTCGGGGATGTTTAAAAACCGGTGAATTTGCATGAGTCTGTTTTAGGTTGTGTACGTCTGCTGGTGGCTGTGAACACATCCCCTTTCTGTTCTTTATGATTAAGACACAGAAGAAACATTGTTCTTAAGATGGTGAAGCTGCACACCCATAAAAAGGCTGGAGCTGTATTTGGGTCGAGCGTGTTTCTCAGACGAGCTGACAGTCACGTGGTCAAAATGTTGTTAGTTACATCCCCCCCGTTGTCAGTTTTTCTTCGGGTAGCATAAAAATGGCTGTTTTTTCTGTGCTCAATCCAGAGTCTAAATGGCTTTAAGTTTAATGCTTACATGCAGAATCAGTCAGACTGATTGAAATATGCCCTGTGAGAACAATAAGTCGGGCAAATGAAATCCCCCAAAGAGGGAGCGAAGAGGGATTTGGAGCATTGAAAGGCAAACGTCATCGTTGTTTATTTTCCTGTAATTCTAGTGATCAGGGCCTGAGAATGACCAGAGCTAAGGCCACATGCATGCAAAGCCATCGGCATCCCCTCTTCGGTTTCTGTTGTGACCTGAGCAGCCTTGATTTTGCTGTCTTGTGTCATACAGGTTGATTTAGGCTCTGGTCCCCATTAGTATGTGCGCTGTTTTGGGTGTAACTTGGTTCTGGGGAAGATAGAAATTCACGACGGACGGAAATTCAAGATAGACGGAGGCCTAGAAATTGGCTGTTAATTTGTCTTGATGGGAAAAGTCACCACTGGAAAAGTTACAGAAGGGCAGCTGAATTGAAACCCACACAGCAAAATCCCCGCAGCAGAGAACTGAAGGTCAGCCCTTTTGCGCGATGCCAGTGTAAACAGGATAATTCTGAGCTAGTAGCAGCTTGTGTCAGAACCTGGGCTGATGGGTGGGAATGGAAATCTGATAACATTCATCCGAGCAGAAGAAAAGCCGGCCCTGCTCTCATAGCATGGTGTTTTGGTTGCTGGCTGCTGTGTATCTCTGGACTGGCCTCCGTGCAGTTTGTGTAATACGGTTAGCGTCGACTGCTCTCGGCTGCTTTCTATCGTCAGACCATCTGCCATGACCCCTCAGTCTCTGCGCTGTTCCCATTACGATATTACCGAAACAGTGGGTCCTGTGTTTAGACCTGGGGCAAGAAAACCCCCCTCAGCCATGTCAGCTGATCTGTACATCTAAAACCACAAGGGTAAACATGAAATGGGAGCAAGTTCTCAAAGCACTAATGATTACAGCTATGGCCAGCAATGGTTAGGCAACTACATACTTCGATTAATTGCAATTAATGACTTTAAGTCATCCAGCTGTGACTCAAGGCTACTATGTAGGGGATTTATTATGCAAAGTAACGAATGATTTTTAGGCAGTTAAATAAACAGCACTGTGCCCTGTATTCAATTTTAATTTCAATGTATTTTTATATAGCAGCTTTCAGAACAGTGTCGCCCCAAGACACTTTACCTGAGTGTGATGTGATACATTTATGCAGAATAATACAAAAAACAGGGAAAAGGGAAGACAAAGAAAGAAAGAATGAAAGAAAAAAGCATGATGACAACAGAGGAGAGGGACTAGAAACTCCCAAGTAGGGAGAAAAAAAACCTCTGGGGGTCTAAGGTCAACTGGCTGCCCGACCCCCCCCCCCCCGGGTATGCTAACATTTTGGAAAACAGAAAGTATCCTCCATGAATCACCACCTTATCTGTGGTTCTAGGCGCTAGGTTGTCATGGGTAATTGCCCCTGGTAGGGTCTCCCAAGGCAAATTGGTCCTAGGTGACTAGCCAGAGTCCACCCTCCTGAAGGCCCACCATCTGCAGGGGGGCCATGGGGGTTGGGTACGATGTAAATCGGGTGGCAGTCCAAGGCAGAGGCCAAGGCGGACCGTCAGTGACCAAATCTGGCTATAGGAACATGGAACACATGACGTATTTAGTAGGAATGGAACCTGAGCTGGTGCAGGAGGTAGAGAGATACCACCTAGATATAGTCAAGCTCACCTCTACACACAGCTGGGGCTGTGGAACCAAACTCCTGGAGAGGAGCTGGACTCTGTTCCACTCTGGAGATGCCCATGGTGAGAGGCAGGTGTGGGTCTACTCATAGCCCCCCAATTCTGCACCAAAACACTGGGCTCCACTCTGGTGAACAAGAGAGTCACCTCCCTTTGATTATGACTCAGGTGATGGGCTCTGAATATTGTCTGTGCCAATACACCAAAGACCAGGTCACAGTATCAGGTCTTTTTGGAGACCTTTAATGGGCTGCTGGAAGGCACCCCTCCATCTCGGGACTCCACTGCCCTGCTGGGGGACTTTAATGCTCATGTGGGTAAAGACAGTGAAACCTGGAAGGGTTTGATTGGAGGGAACAGGCTGCCCGATTGGAATCCGAGCAGTGATCAGTTGCTGGACTTTTGTGCTAACCACAGTTCCCCTATAATGAACACCATGTTTGAACATAAGGGTGTTAATGCACCTGGCACCAGAGCACCCTAGGCCGTAGTTCACTGATCGATTTTGTAATTGTATCGTCAGATTTGTGACCTCATGTTTTGGACAGTCAGGTGAACATAGGAGCTGAGACATACTGATCACTACCTGATGGTGAGTTGGATCAGATGGAGAAGGAAGATGGATAGACCTGGTACACCTAAACATGAGGGCATGCTTGGAGTATCTGGCAGAAACCCCTGTCTGGGAGATCTTCAGCTTGTACCTTCTGGAGAACTTTGGAACTTGCATCCAAAACAAGGCTGGAGACATTGAGTCTGAATGGGTGATGTTTGTCTCCATTGCTGAGGTGGCTGTGTGGTGCTGTGGCTATAAGGTTGTTGGAACCTGCTGCAGTGGTAATTCCTGAAACCAGTAGTGGACACCAATGGTAAAGGAAGCTGTCAGGCTGAAGAAGGAGGCTTGTGGGACTCCAGCAGCTGACAGGTACCAGTAGGCTAAGTGGAATGTGGCTTTGGCAGTTGCTGAAGTGAAAACTCGAGTGTGGGAGGAGTTTGGTGAGGCCATGGAAAATGAGTTTTGGTTGGCCTCAAAAAGATTCTGGCAAACTGTCAGGAGACTCAGGAGAGGGCAGCAGGGCTTTACCCAGGCTGTTTACAGCAGGGATGGAGATCTGTTGACCTCAAATGGGGATGTAGTCAGGTGGTGGAAGTTGTATTTCGAGGACCTCCTGAATCCCACTGATACACCTTCCTTGGAGGAAGTAGAGGTTAAAGACCAAGGCATTCCCAGGCCAGCTGAGAGATATCTCTGCAGCATATCCTGGGTCTTCCCCAGGGTCTTCTCCAGGTTAGACACAGCCGAAACACAGGAGGTGTCCAGGAGGCATGCTAGATAGATGCCCACATTACCTCAACTGCTTCCTTTCGATGCAGAGATGCAGCAGCTCTACTTTGAGCCCCTCTCTGCTTGCTGAAAGCGCAGTATCTTGTATTGTGCCAGCCAACATATGTCTTTAACATAGAAAAAGCAGGATAAAACCTTTTGGTATCTGAACTTCTAGTACTGCCTCATATTGGGCTCTGATTGTTGGCCTCAATTATTTTTGCTTGTGTTGTCATTGGTTTGGCCAGAACGAGTCATGGTCATGGGGCTGGGCCTCTGAGATCCTAGCGACGTCACAGCGTGAGTCATTGAAGAGAGGAAGTGTCTCTCTGTGTGACCAGTCGCTGTGTGTGCGTGCCGTGCAGTTCAGGAAGAAGTGCTTCGGTGAATCAGCACAGAGCAGTAGATTTCAGCAGTTTCTCGATTCACCTCTGTCTGAAGGAAGCAGTGAGTCTGACAAAAATGTTGAGCATAGATGATGTCACCATTTTAACTCTGCAGTAACTGGCCAGTGGTGACGATGTACTGTCATCATAGCCCTACAATGGAAAGAATGG
This sequence comes from Cryptomyrus ogoouensis, assembly GCA_025773925.1. Classification (NCBI taxonomy): domain Eukaryota; kingdom Metazoa; phylum Chordata; class Actinopteri; order Osteoglossiformes; family Mormyridae; genus Cryptomyrus; species Cryptomyrus ogoouensis. The sequence goes on along the minus strand of JAOYFF010000001.1, from coordinate 2,127,755 downwards.
CCAGACCTTCTGAAAGTTCTCCCTATCTGCTTTGGAACAGCCAGCTGGCTACATGTTCACATGAAACAAATCATAGAGAAGATTCCTTTCAGCGCTTTTTATTTTAGTTGTCATACACACTGAGCCCACAGAATATCACTTCAGGACACAAAATAGTGTGTTAAATGATCTGATGGGGGATGTGAGGCTTTGGCTGGGAGGTAATATGGGTGTTGTGAAACAGATCTGACTGAGCTCTCAGCCATGCCTGTTCCGATTGCTCATCCTCTTACTGTCAGAGCCCCCTGACCATGCAGTGTCCCCGCATTATTATCCCTGTAGCTACATCCTGGGTGCTCTTAGATGTGCTTCCATGGTGCCTGAATGAGGAGAGGGCTGTGAACTTACAGTAGTCAGGGTGATACTCCAGCTATCTCACTCTCCTTGAGCTATCCTCCATTGTGCAACCCTTTGGTCTGTCAATGTGATTGACTTTGAAAATGTGCTAAACAAATGAACTGATTGACTGACTCCCTCCTCCTTCCTGTTCACCGGTCGTTCCTTCTCTGCTCGCTTCCTGTGCAGTTCCCTTCTCACCCTTTGCGTTGGAGTACTTTGACTCATACCCAGATTTCTCCCCTGTCTCTGTCTGCTGGCTTGGGACCCTGGCACCATTGCTTGGGCACCTACTGGGAACTCGGTTATTTACTGCGTCAGCTTTGCCTTGCGTCAGCCCTTCTACAGATGGGACTGCTGTCCAAGGTTGAGCTTCCATCTCTGTTCATCTTGTTCCTCTTTCTCTCTGTTGTTCTTTTCATCCCTCAGTCCTCAGGAACCAGCGTGATGGTGGACATCGCGGTGATGGGTGAGGCCCATGGGCTCATCACTGACCTGCTGGCGGACCCCTCACTGCCGCCAAACACCTGCAGCTCCCTGCGCGCCATCAGCAACCTGCTGAGCACCCAGCTCACCTTCCAGCCCCTCCACCGGCCTCGCCTCAACCCGCCTGTCCCTCCAAGTGATGCCTCTGCCTGCTCTGACTCGGAGGAGGGATCTGAGAGGGGCGAGAAGCTGGTCACCCCAAAGGTAGCTCTCACTGCATGATGCGAATAACCAGGCAGACCTAGCTCATGTGAATTTTATGATTCTCTTATGCCTGTGAATTTGGAATTGAATGGGATTATGCACAGGGTTATCGAATATAAACATGAGCAGGATTATGCATTGGAAAGACAGATATGAATGCAAACTGGATTGTGCATGGGGAGAACAAATATGAACAGAAGCCAGATTACATACATTGGATTTAGAGATTTGAAGATGAACTAGGTTTAAATATGGTATGGATTACAGATTTTGGTGTTTACAGATTTGACCTGGTTTATACATGGGGTTTACCAATTTAAAGGTGAATTGGATGAATGCATGGCACAGGATTATGTAATGCATCTTCTACTTCCGGCTGTGAGCTGGAAAGGATGGATAAGTAGTAGTCATGATATGCATGTACCACACCGTTAGCCCGGGGTGGAGAGGGGGAGTTGTAATGTTTCTGTAGTATGTTGTGGGTGATGCTTAGGCAGAGGGAATTGTCTTCTATCTCCTCCATTTGCTCCTGATGTTCAGTGTGTCCACTGATTCAACTGCAGTTAAAGTGCAATTAAATAAACCTATGCAGTGAATCTCTGGCAGTCACATGACCCACAGTCTGCTGTTACCATGTGATACTGCTTGGAAGTGGTGTGTACTAGTGTTACTGGTGTTAACCAAGACTGTCTGTCCTGTTACACTTCAAACACTGCCACATTCTCAGTACTAGTTTGATCTAGTTAAGGAAAAATGTGAATAAGCGTGTGGTCTTCATAACTTGACAAAGGTTCACTTAATGGGAATCCTGTCTGCACAGCATGACCTTTCACCTTTCGCCATTCTTAGGTACAGCTGTTGTTGGATGCAAGCCGTGCGTTTTAACCAGGAATAATTCCATCTAAACACTACTGGGCAAAAAGGATTTGATGACTTTGCAAAAATGAATTATTCTTGCCTGTATCACTGCTTGCCCAGGCAATAGCCACTGGCATTGGACTGATGCCCACCATTCACTGTCTCCCCCTGCAGGAATCTATGTGCAGTGCACTTACTCACATGCTGTGCTATGTCCCAGACAAAAGTGGGAGGATATTTTTCCTGTTTGAGAGGAGAAACAATCTATATTCGTTCCTTCTTCATTTTCTCAGTTGTGTCAACAGCGAAAATATGCAGGAAAAAACTGTGTTAAAGCTTAGGAAAGATTCAAGTTTCAGAGATGCATAAAGGCTCCCTTTATGACACACATGAGTTTCTCTGTAGCAGGGTTACAGTCGGTTTGGGCTTCTGATACAGTTCTGATATAACATGTATGACCCTTGTATGTTGCCCTTCATTTTGATTGGCAGGTAAGGACTGTTTAGGTATTTAAATATGTTGTGATTTAGAGCGTTGCAGCTTTATAACTGGTGTAGTTTTAGGATTGCTGAATTTGTCTCAGATGGACATTGTAGCGCTGAGAGTCTGGTTAGCTAAAAATACCGGCTTTATCTCCAAGGGCCCTGAGGGATGTGGGCGATCCAGTCGCCGCGTTCAGGTTTAATGTGCAGGACCACTGGAGGTACTGAGCTGAGTAACACAGCGGAGGTCCCTGGGTCCCAGAAGGAGAGTGAGACTGAATTTCAGCCTGATAATGTTGCTCAGATGGGCAGGTGGGAACACCTTCAGCTGCCATGGAGGGATGAATTCTGTACCTAAGATTTTCATTTGTTGAGGTTTAAATGTTGGAACCCGGGAAACCACACACTGGGCTTGGGGGAGCTGTGAGAGGTGGGGATTTGGGAGAACAGAGAGCAGGAAATGGCATCCAACCGCGAGGGAATCCTGAGCCACCCGGACTTGAGCGAGGTATCCGGGCGTAGCGGGAATCCTGAGCCACACGGGGCCACGCGGACTTGAGCGAGGTATCCGGGCGTGGCGGGAATCCTGAGCCACACGGGGCCACGCGGACTTGAGCGAGGTATCCGGGCGTGGCGGGAATCCTGAGCCACACGGGGCCACGCGGACTTGAGCGAGGTATCCGGGCGTGGCGGGAAATCGTGTCATTGAGGTGTAACGAGGCTCAGCTGTGTTGTCCATGTCCGTGGCTACATTGAAATGAGGAGAGGGCCTGGCGCAGCACAGCATGCACCCGCCGGTAAGCTGACACCTTTGACAACAGGACACAAAGATATGAGCATGTTTGAATGAGGTGAACACTCCCAGCCCAGGTTAACCCGCAAGCCAGTGAATCTCTGCCATTTGTTTTCCCTCAACGCTGCCATCTGTCCCCCCTTTGGGGTCCCCCCTCCCCAGCCAGGGTAGGAGCAGAGTCGATGGTAGATACATTGCTAACGAAGCAGCAGACCATCTTGCTATGATTGGATTCCTGTCTGTTACTGATGCCCAATGAATGTGAGCCTTTTTTGGAGTGGGCGTATCTGTCAGGCTGCTGGGCTTCTGCTGATTGGTCACTGTGGCATTGACTGCTGTCCTTACGGTTGACTCATGAAGGTTCTAGGGGAATGTCTGAAGTTCACATTTTTGCTTTATTTCTAGTTCATGCCGCCATGCTGTCCTGTGTGTTCTCTGCATGCCTTTTGAATTGCTTGTGAAGGTACTTGTGGTGTGTGGAGGTGTGATGCAAAGTGCCATGTACAGGGTGAGTAACAGTGGCTCGTCTGGTCCACTGCAGCGCCTAAGACGTAGCCTTCCCTGCGGGCTGCTGAGGAGAGTGTCGTCCACGTGGACCACCACCACCTCGGCCACAGGCCTGCCTACCATGGAGCCGGGCCCAGTGCGACGAGACCGCAGTGCCAGCACCAAGGCTGTCCATGAGGCCACGCCCTGCAGGTACTGCCTGCCTCCCTTTGCTTTACCCTGTCCCAGATAAGGCATCCAGTCCAATAAACCTGTCAGGCATTGCAGCTTTTTCTTCCTTTATGAAGGGCAGTGTCACTGGCTGCCAGAGCAACAGCCCTGTCCGCTTCCCACTCGGGCAGAAATGTCACTGGGAAATTTGTTGGGTGTCTGAAGAGAATGCCTGTGTACTACATGGATTTTCGTGGGTCTTCCCATTGACTCAGTGACTGGCATCAGAGCTGTCACAGTTTAGTATGTAGTATAGCACACAGGCATCAATTCTGCTGAGCCAGGTTTTTTATGTGTTACAGCCTATATATCCTGAGGACATATCTATTGCAGCCTGCAGTGCAATTTCATGGATGGAGTAAATATCCAGTGCAGCCTGCATTGAGAGTTCATGACTGGAGTAAATATCCAGTGCAGCCTGTGGTATGACTTCATGGCTGGAGAAAATATCCAGTAGCTGCCTATAGGAATGTAGATTGCAGGAAGCTGGGAATTTTGCTTCCCATTGTTTATAGCATCTTTGGGTGATGCATGTTCTGTTTGGCACACACACGGAACCTGGCCCATTATGGGAAAATTCTGCATCTTGCTGCACTGGCATGTGAAAGGGTAGGGATCTGTGATTCACTGTGCTGGCTTTGAGCGCTAATCGCCACAGGGAACCAACCGCTGATGGGGATTTCTGCCCATGTGACCAGCTGCTGGAGGAGCACTTCACATTTCTGTGGCTTGTTTAAAGCCAGTGCCTGCGAACGCTAGTGGGATGAATCTGCTGATCGAGACTCGATTGTCTGGGCCTTTACCAGCTAAAGCTGTTTCACTATCCACTGAGCAGAACATTCCACTGGGCGCCAGTAAAAAAGATCCACAGTCCTTGGTCATGTGTTAGGATGCAGATCTACAGAGAATAGAGCAGTTTTAAAATAGAGGTAGAGATGGTTTAGGATGTGGCCTTAACATAGCTTTGCAATTTCAAATCCCAACACAGGCCCTGCTGTAGGTCTCTTAAACACATCACTGAAGCTGCACTGCTCTACTGAACACGGATCAGAATTTTTACTTTGGACAAAACCTCAGCTTAGCAGTTTAATGTAAGTTTATTCCTATTGGAAAGCCTCGTTAGTTTATGCTCCTCAAAAGCTGTTCAGTAATTATGATTTTACTGCCAGCACAACAGTACAGTAATACTCTCATGTCCACAGCTGATACGTTACAAGACCTACCAGGTCCATAACAGTGAACCGTCCATATATATGACGTCATTTTATTTACTTATGGTAACTGATAAACTACACACAGTGAGACATTACTAACATAGAAAAACAGTAATAATAAAGTACATTGAACATTTTTATAGAGTACTATACTCTCAAATTAAAGAGATTCTGATACTTCAGCCTAGTTCTCAAGAGATGATTAATCAATTAGAAATATGTATCAAGGGACACAGAGCAATGAAAATCATGCTTCTTATACCCCTCAAAGGTTAAAGAACAATGAAAAAACATATCGTTACACATTTTACTTTTTTGGATTGCAGTGGATAAATGAAATTGTGGTTATTGAAACCACCGATACAGGGGGACTGCTATATGTGGGTATCAGAGGTCCATGTGTGTGTTATTACATGCCTGTCCACTGACCATGTGTCTGTCTCTTCCAGTCAGGTCAGTGACCTGTGGAACAGCTCAGCCATGCTGACCATGACCAAGGGCAGGAACGTGTCTGCCTCCTACATTGCAGGGGGCGCCACAAACCACCTCACCTCCAAATGGCCAAACAGACCAGGTGACTCCTCTCAGCTCCACTGCAGCTGGAAGCCATGTCTGTTTCCATGTTGGTATATATCTGTTTCCGTGCTGCTATATGTCAAAAGCCTGATATCCTGCCCACTGGTTTCTGTCATTAGTTTATACATTAATTTTTTGTTTGACAGACAGGGGCAGTATCCAACCAGGGAATCCTAAGACAGGGCTCCTCAATTTCGGTCATGGAGGGCCAGTCTGCAGTTTGTAGATTTCCCTGCCGAAACACACCTATAAAACCTGGTAACTAGCTTGTGAGCCGAATAAGGTGTATTTGAACAGGGAAATCGATAGTGTTGCAGACTGGCCCTCCAGAACTGCAACTGAGGAACCCTGTCCTAGTGTTTCTTGTGATGCTTTCATGTCCCGTGGGGTTTCTCCTGGTGTTTCCACCACATCTTGTGGGGTTTCTCCTAATGCTTCCGGCATGTCCTGTTCGGTTTGACTAGCTGGCATCTCTAAATAGCCCAGAGTGTTTGTGAGTGTGTATGTGTATGTGCCCTGTGATGGACTGCCTTCTGTCCTGTGCTAGCTAGGATAAACTCTAGACCAAACTCATGACCCTGACCAGGATAAATGGTTGGGAGATTGGTGGGAGGCAGGACTGTTGGTTTGTTCAATTTTTTGCTCAGATCGGATTTGCCTGACTTGACGGTTCACGTTCATAATTAAAAGTGACCTGTGTCTAACTGTAATGTGAATACCTGTGTCCTCCGAAACAGCACGCATGTGCGCATCGATGCGTTTTGTCGCAGCTGTCGCTCTTCTCTGGTGCTGGCTGATGACGACAGCGTTCAGTGCAGGCAAAACACCACATAAATTCTGATCTCATTCATGTCGTATGGCCAGGAAAACATGGTCTAGGATGACATATTTTGAAAAGATTTTAAAGGGATTTAAAGGGATTTCTGTGTCCACATAGCCCTGAAAACATAAGACCTTAAAGAAAAAAAACAGCTTTGAGTCACTACAGCCTGGTAACGTGAACATAGCCTTCCTGTTATCTCTGCGCCCCGCTGTAAGACATGGCCGTGAGTGCTTGGGGCTGTGTGTAGTGTGAGACACGGGAGGTTCTGGGGCACAATGGCCGTCTGCCTTCCGTCCCACTCTGTAGTTTAATCGCAGGAATTTCCTGCCCTGAGAAGGCGGGTTATAGAACATTTCTGGTGAGGTATTTTAATTGGGCAGATCTAAGGGCCAAGAAAGCAGTGCCAGTAAATGACCATTGTGCTGTTTTTGATTTCGTCTGACTCTTTGTATGCGGATGGTGCACCTAGGAATGGGAGGGACAGAGTAAGGGGGTGCATGTGGGAGCGTCAGACTGAGTAATGGGAGGGACAGAGTAAGGGGGTACATGTGGGAGCGTCTGAGTAATGGGAGGGACAGAGTAAGGGGGTA
>JAOYFF010000001.1:2102166-2112367 GCA_025773925.1 Cryptomyrus ogoouensis | reverse complement strand
TCCTGTGTGAGATGGTCACGGTTCATGCGGCATTGCATCGCCGTACGCTAAATGTTTGTTCTCCCCTGATGTCTGCAGACTCAGACAGCGGCATCACACACAGCCGTGCAGGCTTTGTGTTTTCCAAGACGTACACTGCATCGGAGGACGGCTATGGCTGCCTGTCAGGCCTCATCCCAGCCCTGGAGCTCATGGCGTTGTACGTGGCGGCCGCCATGCACGACTACGACCACCCCGGGCGGACCAACGCCTTCTTGGTGGCCACTGGTGCCCCTCAGGTGACCCCACAGTGGACTTAACTGTCATGTCGCAGCGTGCATGACGAAAGAAAATACTTAGACCATCTAGCAACCCTCAGACTTCATTGGGCCTCTCTGGGACTTTACTCAGTACCTCCTCCTTGCGATTTTTGTACATGTTGTCGAGCTGTAGGATGTTGTTAATGTTATATAGGCTTTGTCTCCCCCTGAAGGCAATGTGAGGTATTACTGAACATGGAGAACTGGTGACCAATAGCTGAGCTGCAACATATACAGAGGTGGTGCCATAATAAAAATCGATACTTTATTTATTGTCTTTACGCCTCCCTCCGCTTGCTCTTTGTAGAGTAAGCTGTCCGCGAAGGGCAGCCACCCATAGCGGCACCCAGGGAGGTGGGCGTTAAAGCGCACCGGGCTTCGCTCACTTAGCCACACTCTAAGCTACAACACTAAGGCCCTTTCTGAGATCTGAGTTGGCAATATTTAAGTAATGCATCTACGTATGCTGCCTAGCCCCAGGATCTGCCATACTCACTCTGAATCCAAATCACATCTGGGTGATGAATGTGTAAAATTAAAAAAAAATATTGTCTTTGGTAGGACTCTGGAAGTTTCTGGAAGATAAGTGTCTTTTTTTTCCCTCTGTGTCTCCCCCTGCAGGCGGTGTTATATAATGACCGCTCAGTGCTGGAGAACCACCACGCCGCCTCAGCCTGGAGCCTCTTCATGTCCCATCCAGAGTACAACTTCCTGGTCAACCTGGACCACGTGGAGTTCAAGCGCTTTCGCTTCCTGGTCATCGAGGCCATCCTTGCCACCGACCTGAAGAAGCACTTTGACTTCCTGGCCGAGTTCAATGCTAAGGTAGTGTTGGTGACAACCGCTGAGCGCTTTGCCTCTATCTCACAGGCCACTGACATCATTGACTGAGTTATTTCTGGTTTATTATTGTATCATTATACTATACAAGTGCAAAGCTTTTTTAAACCAATGACACATTGGCTGAGTCACCTGGGTCAACCCCCCCCCCCCCCAAACTGATACCGACATCTGAACTTCTACCCCACATCTGTAATTTCAGTGTGAAGCCAGGAATTTTCCATTCCATCCCAAACCAGAAAAGCTGAATTAAATTACTTAATGTGGAGCAACACCTTCGTAGTCAATATATGTCAGTCGACATTTTTTATTCTGTTTGTCTAGAATTAAAATACATTTGGAACAAAGAGAAATGCTTTAATTTAAATTGGACTTGAATGTCAAACTGTCATTGGCCATAAAAGAACTCAGATAAGACTCAGCTCCACGCTGCAGCACAGGGGATTGCTGTGAACACATGAGCACCACGTCCCTGGTGTCTCCACACGCACCGAGCCAACGTGCATCCTGCTGAAGCCCATGAAGCTGTATCTCCCGTGACAGGTGGGCGATGATGTGAGCTCGGGCATTGACTGGTCCAATGAGAACGACCGGCTGCTGGTCTGCCAGATGTGCATCAAGCTGGCTGACATCAATGGGCCACTCAAGAGCAAAGAGCTGCACCTGCAGTGGACCCAGGGCATTGTCAATGAGTTCTACGAGCAGGTGAGCCTCTTTTCTGGAGAGACATGCAAAATTCTTACCACTGATCCTCCCGTGATAATACTGCACCCGCTCTGCTGTGTTATCCAAATTGAGAGAAGATATTTTGCTGTTCTTGGGGTCATGCAGCTGTTTTCTTGGTTATAAATAGGGACATAGAAGAGCCTGCAGGCCACCATGGGCCATAGCGCTGGGTGTGGATGGCGTCATGTGCAGAGCCAGTCGCTCTTAGGAAACATGACAGATAGGGGCCAAGAGACTGGTGCGTGAAGGGTGGTCATAGGGGCGGCTGGATGGCCTTTTAAACAGGGGTCCCAGAAGGTGTTCTAACTGATATACCTCGTATGCCCTGGTGCTCATTTCCATGGTAATTTAACGAGTTAGTGAAGGGCCGCCTTTCACATTCAGCCCTACTGTCGAACATCAGTTTGCACGTGTGCATATATTCTGTTCAGATTGCTGATCCTTATCCTTTCTTGTAACTTTTAATCATTCTGCAGTATAATTTTCTGCTCTTTAATATAATTTGATTTGTTTGGATACTGTGTGCTGAGAGGAGTGTGGTCTGTACAGGGGGACGAGGAGACCAGCCTGGGCCTTCCCATCAGCCCCTTCATGGACCGCTCCGCGCCCCAGCTGGCCAAGCTGCAGGAGTCCTTCATCACCCACATCGTGGGGCCCCTGTGTCACTCCTATGACTCGGCTGCCCTCCTGCCCGGCCACTGGGTGGAGCCGGCCGAGGGGGAAGAGGAGCAGGAGGAAGGGGAGAGAGACCATGAGGGAAGCTGGGAGGATGAGGCGCCTGAGGAGGACGCGTCCAGCGGCTCAGAAGCATCCCGTAAGAGGCTCTTTTGGTAGTACTGCTAGTCACCTTGTTTTAGTCAGATTGAATCAGCTCAGTGATTGTTTCTCAGTAAGTGAAACACTGATTCAATTTTTTTTCTTCAGAGAAGCGAACCCCAAAGAAAAAAGAAAAGAAGAGAAGGAAAGTCTTCTGTCAAATCTCTCAGCACCTCCTGGAGAACCATGAGATGTGGAAGAAGGTGATCGCGGAGGAGGAAGCCCAGCCGCAGGCGTCGGTGGAGGAGTCGGTGCACCATGGCAGCTCCACGGGGCCAATCCTGGCCATCCACCAGGAGGAGGAGGACCTAATGGGCAGGGCGGAGCCTTCCAGAGGCCAGGAGGTGGTGGAAGGAACTGGGGAGGAGACTACAGAGCCATCATGCGAGACTGTAGAAGCACATGAGAATGACCCAGAGTGAGGACACTTTCTGAAGAAGGGTGTGAAGGAAAGCCCCTTTGGCAAGAGCCAAATCATTGGTGTGTTTTCTTATTTTTAATGAAAAAAGACTTTGATATTATATTGCCAGCACAGCACCTAGACACAACACTGTAGAAGCTACGGGGAACATGTGCCTGAAGAAAAGTGGGTGGGGTCTTTATTGGGGGGGGGGGTGTCTGGGATTCTGAGGTTCTACACACAAATCTTTAAGGTCAGGTCCTGGTTCAGAGAACTTCCTTGTGGCAATACAGGATCACACTGCCTTTTCGAGTGGAAAAGAATCACCTCTGGGTGTTACTACCTGGCCCATTTTCGAAGAGAAATGGTGGAAAGCAGTAGCATTTCATGGTCAGGCCTTCCGGAGTTTGTCCACAGCTCTCTGGATTGGTCAACTGGTCGCCGAGAGAGTGAAGGGGCAAGGGAGAAGTACTACTGGTTTGAAAAGCTTTATCTGAATCTATGGAAACTCACTCAGTTCACTGTTGCTTGGACAGTTTCCATGTGTTCCTTCATTTGTTCTCATCCTTGCACTTTCACATGTCATTTCCTGCATTTCTTTCTGCCCTTAATGCTTCAGCTTATTGTTAAATTTATTTCACCATATTTTCCTTCTTATGATAAAAGGTGGATTGTTCTTTTGAGATATTTCTCATTTCCCGTTTCTCCAAAGCTTTTTTGATGTTTTTTTTTTCCAAAAATTCCAAGTTTTGTCAAAGCTTTGTTGACTGTAGGCCTAGACATCCCTTGTCCAAATTCAGACTGCAACACGTCAAGTTTCCTTCCCAGTGTGTGTCCCGTTTTATTTTTCACTATGAAACCAGGCCGCTGGTTGATCATTTTCTATCCAAGCGTGTCTGTTTGAGCAGGGCGTTGGAGAAGTGCCCTCAAAACAGATTCAAAGGAGAAATCCCCCAATGATGACTTAAAAGCCAGATGGTAATTCTGCCCTCATTTTCTCCTGAGAATCACAAGGCGTAATCCACCACCAATGTTGGAAACGTAGGTTCAGTAAATCTTCTCACCATGGAGCCCTAGTAATAATTATATATAGCAACGTTCTCATAGCCAGAAAATAACCTGTCAAAACGACACTCCAAACAGAAGGAGCCTTCCCTTGCTTATTCTAATAATATAATCCTTTAAGCTTTTTAAAAAAAAAAAAATGAATGGAATTTGCCAAGACCTACTGACAGCGTGGTTTATAAGTAACCTTCTCCAAGTAGAGCATACTCCTCCTTCATCTGCTCACAAGGCCACATGATCATTTTCAGTGTAAAGAAGGTCATAGGGAGTCACAGCGTGCCAGGGGGGCGTGGAGGGAGGGCCAGGACTGGCGAGGACGTTGGAAGCTCCACTGATGAGTGATGAGGTCTATCCAGCAAAGCAGCTGCTCTCTGTAGCTCCGGCATCATGTTCCTACACCGTTGTAATCGCACTGCAATTCATTCAGGAGGAAAGGCGCCTTCTAACTGTTGCATTTTCCTGATGGGGAGCTGAGTCTTTCTCTTAAATGTAATAATGAATTGTTCGTGTGCCAAAACATTTGTGGCCTACCATTTCTCTTGAAAGCAATACTGTGTTTCTCTTCATGCGTTGTACTCTCAGGGTTTTGGGCGTAAATGGAAAGTCGTCATCCATTCTGAATAAGTATTACTTTTCCAGGAGTACAGCAGTCCACTTGGGAGTACCAAAAATGTACAGCTGATTATGCTTAAGCTTAGTAACCATAGGGAGTCTTTAGCAGCTGATATGAGTTTCAGCGTTTTAGCTGAGATGTTGAATGCAGTAGGAGCCATTTTTGGGGTCTTGTGATTGGTTGGAGGGTTGATGAGTGTACCTGTAGCAGGGCTAGACCTGTGTCTTAGTTGCACCATTATTAATATCTGAACATATTCTAGATGAGTGCTGTTTTTTGAGATTGTGCAGCTGAAATATACTAGACTCTGGATATTTGCCATTGGGTTGCATGTGTCAAGCATAAGTCCTAACATGTCGCCTGAAAGTTACCCCCCTGTGGACAATAGCTTTTCATAACCATCAACAAGGCTTGCATATATCACTGGATGTCTGGATTCAACTTCACTATACTCAGTCTGGCCATACTTGTCTAAAGCTCACTCCCAATATGGCTCCTTTCTGCAGCTGTCCAGATATTCCTTCAATACCTGTCATCCAGAAGTCCGATGTCCATTTCCAGTTGGCCACTTTGGATGTCTCCCTTAAGGGAGTCTGTGTCCTTCCCTTTCTCCTGTATTCCAAAGCCTCCATGGAGCTTTTCCTTAGAGTATTTCAGTAGATCTTACTGAAGTTGGCTTAAATAGGGCATGATGAGCAGGTATAGACGCGTTTGATAGTGACAGGATCCTTAATGTGCCATTTGACAGCCTGGGATCAGGGTCAGACAATGAGTGTCGCTCCTTGTGGTTTGCCGGTGTGGAGCCCAGAGGGCCTCAGCCGTATCGCGAGCGCATGGGGGGGGGGGGGTGCTTATTGCCAGGCACTGTGGGGACACTGTGTCTCCGCTTGACGGTTCGCTTCATTATGATGTTCTAAGGGTAGGGATTAGTTAGGGAAGAATATTACTCACCAGTCAGCCAGATTACAGTGCAGCTGTCTGCCGGAAGCCCAGCGCGTAGAGCAGGCCTCGTCCTCCCTCCATGTGTTTCTCAGAGTAGTTTGTGTTCTGAGACCTCGTGTGTTATAGCTTGGTCTCTTCAGTTTTGGTAGTATCTCAGTCTAGAAGCCATTCAGCTCCTTCCAGCAGTCTGGCTAGGGGGGTGGCTTTGATGAAGGAGGTTATATTTGCAATTCGTCTAGGTTACTATGCTTTCAGTCCTCCATGAACGCTGCTTCACAACATTTAGTCTGCTTTCCCTATAGCTTTTTTTTTTAATTGTTGATACATTTCTTGTGGCCATATTATGCGTATATAAGTCCATGCATTTTCTGCCTGATCTCTTACAGGGGCAGAGTTCCTTAGATCCACATCGCTTTCATTCCCTTTGATTTCTTTCACCCACGGCTCCCCTGTGCTGCATGCTCTCATTTGGGAAATCCTGAAGGACCTCAAAGGGGTTTCTCTTTGGTGTGCGCTGGCTTGATCCTCTTCAGCGTTAATTAGGTTCCACAGATTGACAATGAGGAATGGCGCCCCCTATCTGGAACCCCCTGCCAGCCCTATACATTAAAAGCAAAGAAAGCTAATGAACTGGTATTAACCTGCAACCCAAACACTGGAGATATGGCTTTTATACGGCTTTATCACTGCTGTGTTATGTTATGAGTCCAGGTGTTTGTTGTCATGACAACTTGTATTGTCATCCAGAGTGCCTAAGAATAGGAATCTGATCATAAGAAAAAATCCCCTTTTTACATCAGTTTCTGCCAACATATATTCAAAAATAACTACATTTGTTGATATCATTAAATCTCTCTCACTATTATACCTTTGTTAGAATATGGAATATAGTGTTAAAATGTTATTATTGTGATTTATTCTGTTTAGAACTGAGATTTGGATAAAAATTCAAACTCAGATCTAAGATAAAAACCCATAAGACAGTCTTCTCCAGCCTTTGCTTGTCAGCAACGTGAGATAGACGCTTCCCCTGTGCAATTCCCTGTGAGATTATGCAGCACCTGTGCACCGTCCTGACGTCCACACAGTGGACTCTCAGCTTCAGCTAGTCCCGCGTCCCACTCTTTGTATGAGGGCCTCTCTTCCAGCGCTTCCAGCGCAAATGTGCTTTGCCAACTCCCACACCTCACGGGAGCCGGACACTAAGGCTCGTGGTCACATGTTAGCAGCCAGTAAATTGTGCGTGGTGCTGTTTCTTCATTCTTCATACATTCCTTTCCGAGTATTAGGTCCTGGACTGGCTGCGGAGCAGGACTTATGTGACTGCTGTTGACAAGGACAGTCATTCATTAGTTAAAGGGTGATTCTAGTCATTTTTTTGGACTCTATTTCGCATGGACATTGTCATGGTCATTGACGATTATTTGCTCAAAGCCATACCTGGTATGGTCTTCTGAAATCTCATGTGGAGGCTTGCCACTTAACACAGAGGAATTCCAGTTGCCATGGTTTCACACTCATCTTTAATTATTCATATGTTCTATGAATGCCTGACCCTCACACATATTCTACTAATACCAATAATCAGCGGGACCAATCCCATGGTTTCATTTTGTCAGACCCACCAAGCATCATTTGTGTCATAGCGCTGAGCCAGTCCACACAATAGAGGCATTTGTGGCCACAGGCTAGAGATTATGATCTCCTCTCTGAACCTCTCATATGATCTGTCTCCATATAAACGTCTCATGTACCAGCCAAGTCACAGCCATCTCTGTTAAGCTGTTGTATATCTCTTCTGTTTTGATTTTTATGTGAGTTCCATAATCATTGCGCATATTATTAACTAGAAGAACCAAACAAGTGTCACAGCTGTGTAAACGAGACTTGTATTTTTATATAGTCGGCACTCCACGGACTGAATAATCATTTTCTTCTCACTAGTATATTGCACTTAAGACATGTAGCAATACATAAAAGGAGAAAATTAATTCACTAGTATTTGTTAAGTGAAATATTCAGTTTATTGGTGGTTTATGTTCCATTTTGTACAAAACATATGCTGTACAGATAAAAAACTTAAAATGATAAAAAGTGTTTTAGATAAACATTATTTATTTTTACCGTTTTTGTAATTTAGACACTATACTGTAACTCCTTTATTACCAGAATTACTGGAAGTGCCTCTTGATATATTTGGTATAAATATGTATTGAGGTTATTAGAACTTATTTGTCACAAACTGAACAGTGTGGATGTTGTGATGTGAATACAGATGAATAACATGAAATTAATTCTGTGGTACTCGGAAGTCTGTGTGTTCATTGATGCATGAGCGTGGACAAAGCTTTCTCCTGCCTCCTTTCTGCATCACTGCAGGCCGATTCGATTCGCTAAATGCCATTTTTAGCCAACTAGGTTGGGGGTGGGTGGTAGTGATGAGTCCTGGCTTCAAGATCTGGAAGTGCTCAGAGTGTTCCAGCCCGATTACCACCAAGGGGCGTCAATTCAGCGAGATAATTTCCTCGGGGGCCAAACTTTCCCAGATAGGTGTGACTGCGTTGCGATTCCGCCAAGAACGTCTGATTACACAGTAGCCGGTGAAGTGGACGGGGGTCGTGACCGGCAGAGTTTCACAGGTTGGTGCGACACCTGTGGAGGTCCAAGCAGTCCTTTCAGCGGGAGGAGAGACAGGCAAGTAGTGAGAAAAAGCACAGATAGAGTGTGTGCCCTTACCAACACAAGACTGATGTTCCATTATACAGAAAAACATTCAAGTGATCCTACACAGAAGAATATTCATGCGATACAGAAGCACACTCACGTGATTCATTACACAGAAGCAAATTCACACGATTCATTATACAGAAGCATTTTCATGTCATACAGAGGCACATTCACGTAATCCATTTTACAGAAGCAAGTTCATGTAATCTGTTACACAGAAGCACATTCATGTGTCCATTATACAGAAGTAAATTCATGTGATCTGTTACGCAGAAGTAAATTCATGTGATCCATTACAGTGGCACATTCATGTGATTCATTACACAGAAGCAAATTCAAGTGATACAGAAGAACATTTGTGTTTTCCAGTATATGGAAGCACATTCAGGTGATCCATTACATCAAAGCACATTCACACGATTCAATACACAGACGTACATTCATGTGATACAGGCATGTTCACGTAATCCATTATACAGTTGTAGATTTAGGTGATCCATTACAAAGAAGCACATTCACATGATCCATAATACAGAGGAACATTAAAGTCTTAATGATCCTGTGTGAGGTTTTTCCAGTGGCTGGAATGCCAATCCTGCCACCAACCACCAAGTTATTCCCTATAAGTTGGAGGACCTCCTTGCAGGGCTGGATGTAGATTAATATCATACCCAGAACGAAGCAACTGCAGGTTAAGGGTCTTGCTCAAGGGCCCAACAGAGTAGGATCACTACTGGCATTCACAGGATCCAAACCATCAACTAGGCGATTGCTAGTATAGTTCCCTAGCCTCAGAGCCACCACTCTGCCCCAAGACCCTTAATACAATAGCATTTTATTTAAAAACAGCTAAATATCCCTAATGTGATGACTTCCAATGGAATACCCTTCGGCCAAAAAGAGTGACAAGTGAATTTTAGTCAGGTATCAGATAATACAAAACACAGGCCTCATAAGCTCTTACCCCACAGCAGATGTCAGCCCAAGCGATATGTGACCACTTGGGGAAATTAGCTTCATGTGAAATTCACTCTGCTATGACGCTATTATTTATATTTGTGTTTCTTATCTTTATTTTTCACTGTAACTCTTTTATATGTGCCACCACAGTTCAGTCCTCATCGCCAGGTCAACACACATATAGGGGAGGCCATACCAACAGGCTGACCCCACCCCCCCCACCCCGGGACATACCAATGAAGTATGGGGCTGACATGAAGACCCTGCACTTCAAAGGCAATAATAAAATGAACTGTTCTCATCATTTACTGTTCCATTCACACAGTAAGGCTCCAGCCCTGTGACCCACTGTCCCTTAGGAGTGTCTCCCTCCATTCCTGGAAGCCTGTTTCTGTAACTGGGTATTTTGGGCTTAGCAGTGTTATAGTGGGACCGATCCTGGCACTCGAACCTGAAACCTCCTGTCCATTGCCAGCCTCATTAGGTTCCTGGCCCATTCGCTTCATTAGCATTAGTACCTTCTGCTAAAACATCTTGCTTTTAATTTACTTTTACAATAGTTATCCAGTTCTTTGTTGCATGCTGGTTCCATTAAATAGTAGCAGAATGAGCTTTTCTCGGGGTTCTACCTTGGATACCTTTCAGTCATCTTTCAGTAGCTGGAGGAAGGACACTGCCAGTTCTCCACACTCACAGCAGGGGGTGGCAACCAACACTGACCTCACTGGTACAAAGTGTCGTGACTGTGACAGGGGCACCCGGCCAATCCAGTGCCATTCGCACGTGGGACACCCAGTCATAGGTTGAGTTCAC
>JAOYFF010000001.1:2061837-2083322 GCA_025773925.1 Cryptomyrus ogoouensis | reverse complement strand
ATACAAATGTTAAATGGCCCAGCTTTGTGAATGTTTGTGTGATATCATGCTTTGGCTGTGAACTTCATACTCTGTACTGAGGACATCTGTAAGCACCTGTTTTCAAGAAAATATTGCAGGAGTTACTGGAGGCCTGAGTGACGGTGGCATTCTCTGAGTAATATTACTGTTTCCTGAGTAACATCAGCTCTCACGGAGTAATAGTAGCATTCTCTGAGTGATGCTAGTGTTCTCTGCATGATGTTAGCATTCACTGAGTGATATTAACATTGTCTAACACTACTGTTCCGTGAGTGAGCATTCGCTAACAATACTATTTCTTGTTGGAACATTATAGTGTTCCCTGAGTATTGTTACTGTTCCCTGAGTGACCTTAGCATTCAGTAACATTACTGTTCCCATCTGTAATGTTACTGTTCCCTAAGTATTGTTACCGTTCCCTGAGTGATGTTAGCATTCTGTAACATTACTGTTCCCTGTTGTAATGTTACTGTTCCTTGAGTATTGAGTGATGTTATAGTTCTGTAATGTTACTGTTCCCCGAGTAACGTTACTGTTCCCTGAGTGATGTCAGCATTCTTTAACGTTACACCGAGCGATATTAGCATTCCGTAACATTACTCTTACTGTTCCCTGAGTAACGTTACTATTCCCTGAGTGATGTTAGCATTACCTGAGTTATGTTAGTGCTCCTGTCTTCACCTGTGACTAATGTGCAGCTACAAGTTTGAAACATCAGTCAGGTCTTCGGTGAACACCAGCACTAGTCCATCCCCGTGTTCAGCAAGCTCACTCGACCCGCTAACACCAGACGACAGCCTTCCTGCCATCCCAGGTGAACATGTTTACTTGCCACACAGTTCACACTCCTTTCCAGTCAAACCCAGCTCTGACAGACATTACGTTTAAATAGTCAGCAGAAACAGCATTAATTATTCATAGAATAAATGAATAAAATATCAAACATTTCAAAGTTACTCTGATCCTAATGCAATACTGCTCAAGGGAGGAACAGTCTGCATTTTTATCCTGAACATTGAGATGACTGTCTAACATTTATCATATTGTATATAAAACATATCACTGCAATAGTCATGTATATAATCAATAATTCCATGTGCAGTCTCAGTATGACAGCTGTATACATGTTTATGATCTTGCATTGCATGTAGGATTATTTGAGTTAAATAACTTACATACATGTTTACGATCATATAGTTATTCTATTCGTTATATTCATATATAAAACACGTATATGGAGGTAATAATCATCTCTACATGACACACACTTAGTTTATTAGGAGCCAATTTTATCTCCAGAATCACATCATGGGTTGTGTGTTCAGAGAGGCCTGTACTGTTGTACTGAGCTCTTATATTCACGCGGGTGGCCTTCCTGCTAATTTTATAGAGCCTGACCACACTAATCTCTCATTAAAAAGGTTTTTCTTCTCTGTAAACTCTAGAAAGTGTAATATCTGAAAAATGCCATGTCAGGAACCAACGTGTCTAGCATGAACAATCACAGCACGTTTAAAATCACTTAGATCACATGCCATAGACATTTAAATGATTTTATTCCACGCAGTAAATGAACCTCTTGGCAATGTGTGCGTGATGTAATTCAGCTGCAGCCACATAATTCCCTTATTCTGAGTTAATAAGCAGCTGTTAAGGTGGCCCACTAAGTACACATATATTTATAATTACAATTATATAAAAGGAACAGTTACTATAGAATTATAATAATCATGATTACTGTAGAGGGAGTAACGGTAACATATAGTCACAGCTAAACTGTATATTTGATTTCCATGATCAGACTATTCCTTCCCCCCATCCCCATCCCTGCACCCCCCACCCTAGGCTGTGAGCGGGAGTCCAGTCTCTCCATGTGGATCTACGTTCTCCTGGGAAACATATTGCGTGGAATCGGCGAGACTCCCATACAGCCGCTGGGAATCTCGTACATCGACGACTATGCCCGTGCAGAGAATGTGGCCTTCTACATTGGTAGCACCCAGTCTTTTGCTCAGAGAGACTTTTCCATTGGTTATTATTGTGAGTTTACCAGGGATTCTGTACAAGAGGACAGAAACAATTTAGCTATACAAGCCTTACAAGCCTATCAGTGCAGTGCTGCGCAGAATAACTGATGGATACAAACTGTATCACACCATCCAGCTGCTAACTGGCAGCATTATGCAACTACATAAAAAAACCTCAGACATCTGACTGGCTCCTACTATAAGTCTTTTAACTCTCCCTTGTCAAGTATTGTCTACCCCGTATGCAGAGCAATTATAACAATGTTTATAATTATAATTATAAAATACAATTATTTTCCAGGCTGCATTCAAACAATATCCATCATTGGTCCAGTGTTTGGCTACTTACTGGGATCTATCTGTGCTGGAATATATGTCGACATTGGATTTGTGGACATGGGTAAGTACAGGAGTGATTCTAAGATTATTTTAAGGTGTGGGGGGGGGGCAACCTTACTTTAAGGTGGAGGCATAAGTGGGGCCAACCTCATTAACCAATGATATGTTTTGAATCGGTGAGTGACAGGGGAGGGTGCACACTGAGGTCCAATCAGCTTTCAGCTTGCACCCAGTTAACCCCGTAAGTGCCTTCCTCTCCCCCTTTCAGACAGCATCACGATCACCCCGGGCGATGCCCGCTGGGTGGGGGCCTGGTGGCTGGGCTTCATCATAGCAGGGACCGTCACCCTGCTCTCTGCCATCCCGTTCTGGTTCCTGCCCAAGTCGCTGCCCACGCCAGCAGGCCCCCGGCTCTCTGGGTACACCGCGGGAGAGCAGTCCTGCTTCGTCACGGGCGCGTCACACAGCGAGCATAAGCACACTGCTGAAGAGCCACCTGTACTCCTGGAAATGGCGAAGGGTAACATGGCCGTTAACCGTGGTGGTCTACGTTACGCTAAAACAAAGCAGCAAATAAAAAATGTCCTTGTTGTTACTTTAAAGAATTTCTGCCATCTTTGAAAAACCTGCTTGGCAACCCAGTCTACTTCCTGTATCTCTGCGTGACCATCGTCCAGTTCAACTCCCTGATTGGGATGGTCACATACAAGCCAAAGTACATCGAGCAGCATTATGGACAGTCAGCATCCAACGCCAACTTCCTTATGGGTATGAAGCTGTCACCCTCCTATCAGACAAAGCTCATATTTATGCCAGCCCTAACACTGATCCGTGTACCAATCCTAATGCCAACCTACTCCCATCCATAATTCTAATCCTAATATTGCCAAATGAAACTCTGATAACAAAATGTACCCCTAGAACGAATCCTTATGCCAACCTTCACCATAGACTTAAGCCTATAGCCCGAATGTCATCATCAGCTCTAATGACAGCAGCATCCCTAACCTGTTTCCTAACCCTAATCTTTCTCTTGGGTCTAATGCTAATACCAACCTTAACCCTAACCTAACCTAACCTGAACTTAACCTAATCTGGTGCCATCCCTAACTAAACCCTTTATGAAAAACCCAGTATGGTTCAAGATCAAGTTCAGTTTATTACTATAGTGCATTTCAGACAACCAAGGTTGACACAAAGTGCTGTGAAAAACAGAATAGCAAAGAGAACAAACACATACAACATCATGACACTAGACAGCTCCTATACTGAATTAAAAGCCAAAGAATAAAAATGGGTTTTTAAGCAAGCTTTAAACGTATACAGTGTTGGTGCCTGCTGAACGTGCAGGGGCAAATACTTTCAAAATGTTGGGCCTGCAACCACGAATATGCACAATTTCCCCTAAGCTTCAACCTAAATTTCGGGATCAGCAAAGGGCTTTGGTCTACTGACCTCAAAGTTTTATTTGGAACATACAGATTTAAAGGCCCCGACAGATAGGTGGGAGCAAGGCCATTAAGGGATTGTTAGTATTTTAAATTCAATCCTAAAAGACACCGGAAACCAGTGCAGTGCAGCAAGTATTGAGGAAATGTGATCCCGCTTTCGCTTTCCTGTTAGAAGCCGCATTTTGGATCAATTGTAGTTGAAAGATAGAGGCCTGACTGATTCCAGCATAAAAAGAATTACAATAATCAAGACTAGAGGAGATAAACGCATGTGTGACCCTTTCAAAGTCATGAAAGCTCAGAAAGGGCTTGGCTTTGGCAAGAGCTCTAACTGGAAAGAGCTCTTAACCACAGTTTATTTGTTTATCAAGTTTGAAATCACTGTCCATAATTACCCGTAGATTTTTTACAAAGGGCCTAATGTGATGTTTGAAGGGACCTAGGTCCGTGTTATGAATATCATGTTTACGAGGGAAAAAAATCACATCCTCGGTTTTACTTTCATTTAAGTTTAAAAATGTTAGCACCATCCATCTCTTAACATCATTCAGACACTCCAGCAATTTTGTTAGTAAGTTTGAATTCTTCAGTGTTAATGGACAATAGATCTGAGTGTCATCCGCATAAAAATTTAATGAAATTCCATCATTCGTAAACATGGATCCTTAGGGAAGCATATCTAAGTCTTAACCCCAACTTATAAGGCAACCCTACCCATAGCACTGGGGTGACCATGTTTTACTTTGCAAATAACTAGAACTCCTGGGGTAGGACACAAAGAGGCATCAATGCAAAGCAAATATGCACACAGAAATTATCATAACTGTAGAAAGCAAACATCAATATGAAACAACGTGAAATCCTGGACATCTTTAGGTCCCAAAACAGAAGACAAGCCTGGGAAAAAAGTACATATGGTCACTTTACCTAAGCCCTAACTCAACCCTAACACAGCCACACACCATGACCAGTCTAGACACACCAGTTAGCTTGTATGTCTTTGGAGTTTGGGAGGGAACCAGTGTACCCAGACAGATCTGTGTGACTCTCCACACACACTAGGGAGGATGGAGTCGGATTCCCAGCCCTGGAGGTGTGAGGCAGCAGAGCTTCTCTCTGCCATCAGAATGTTTACATCTCTAGACTTGAGCACTTTCCATCAAGTTTGGATTTGGGGACTTTGGCATCTCTGAATAAGCAGTGCATTGGGATGTCGTCCTGACACTCATGCTGTCTCTGCAGGCGTCATCAACATCCCGGCTGTAGCCCTCGGGATGTTCTCAGGAGGTGTCATCATGAAGAAGTTCAAGATGAGCCTCATGGGGGCAGCCAAGTTCGCCTTTGGGACGTCACTGCTGGGCTACTTCCTGTCCCTCTTGTTCTTCTCCATGGGCTGTGAGAATGCCAAGGTGGCAGGGATAACAGTGTCCTACAGAGGGTGTGTGCTTCCTAAGGAGCTAAAAAGCATAATGTCACAGCGATACATCTAATGATAAAATGAGCTGCAGAAAGCCAGGACATTGAAGGAGGAGCTGGAGGACTTGACTGCTGTTTTGTTCATATCTATATTAAAGGGGCCCTATTATGCTTCCTGGTTTTCCCATTCCTTTAGTGTGTTATATAATTTTATGTACATGTAAACGGTCTGCAAAGTTTTAAGGCTCAAAGTACACACCAAAGGGAGTCACTCTCACCACAGAAACCACTAATCTCTAATCAGCCTGAAACACCTCGTTGGAATTCCTGCCCTTACTTCCGTGACATGGTGAGGTCACCTCGTAAAACAATCCTTATTGGCCAGCTGTCTGCAAGGATCTGTCTGCAGACTGAAAGATGGGTGGACTGTGTAGGGAAAGCTGGCCAATCTGGCAAACTGACCAATGAAAGCAGACTGGGCTCATTTGGGGTGAGACTTAAAGCTTACTTACGCCGACATGGCTAAAATTGCCCCCCAAATGGGCCTCTAGGGCTATTTTTATAGCTGAAAGTGAAGTGAGAATTAAAAACAATATCACTTCAGTAATCCCCTAATCAGCACACTGTCTGCCGGCAGTATATTTGCAGATTGGGTGTCCATATTTCCCAATGCGGGGCAGGGGTCCTATTTTGCCAGCTGATTTTGCTGTGGCCCTCGAATGTAGCCAAGTATTGCCGTGCATTAATCCGCCTCTGAATCCTCTGAATCTGGGTCCTTCACGTGTACCTTAAGTTTCATTATTTGTTGAACAGATAAGCGGGTCTGTCAGCTCACTCTCACTCGAGTTGCGTTCACACTCCATGTGCTTAAAGAGTGGAGGGACTCTCTTACAACGAGAAGTCCCAGCTTGCAGACTGCAACTCCGGCTGCCTCTGCTCCACGAACGACTGGGACCCGGTGTGCGGCGAGAACGGAATCACATATGTTTCTCCGTGCTTAGCCGGATGCCGTACTTCCCGTGGATTGGGGAAGAACACGGTGAGAGGATATGGGGGGGGGGGCGTGCTCTCACTTTGCGGATGTTTATCGGGTGTCTTCCCAGGCCTGGGTGCTGACCGCTGGCCGTGTGTGGTCTTGCCAGGTGTTCGAGCAGTGCCAGTGCGTGGCAGAGGCTGGCCAAGGCCCCCACAACCTGACGGCCACGGCGGGACACTGTCCTCACAGAGAGGGCTGCGATCGCATCTTCCCCTACTTCCTGGCCCTCTCTGTCATCAGCTCGTTCATCATCTCCCTGGGTGGCACCCCAGGCTACATCCTGCTCATCAGGTTCCTGCCTCTGTACCAGACGTAGAGTGTCACCTTCTGAAATACATGATACACTGCCCTAGGACTGGTGAAGGAGGATAGCTAGATGTCCGAATCAGACAGGAGGTTCAGAACTACTTTGATCTGCCAAAGGTTTGAGGTGAAATCGCCAGCAGCCTTGCTACTGTAGTGCTTCCATACATCATCATCCAAACACAAGGTCCTCCAAGTTCTTTAGAGCTTTCCGATCACAGGTTTTAATGAATGTACATTTTTCCCTCACCTACAGGTGCATTAAGCCAGAGTTAAAGTCCTTAGCTTTGGGATTACACACACTGGCTACACGAACTCTTGGTAAGTAAGAATGAAAGACAAACCTGCATGGAAATCTTGCTTAGAGATGCTGAGCAGTGAACCTGCCAGCTATGATCCTCTGACTCTACTCGCTGTTTATGTAGATTCTGAAGGGCGGGGCTTTTGAGTGGGGAAACAGCAAACCTGTCTCTGAGTTCGGGGGGGGGGGGGCTGCCTGAGATATTGACACTGCTGGAGTTTCCCTCTTTTCCTGTGCCGTAGCGGGAATCCCTGCCCCCATATACTTTGGGGCCATCATCGACAGCACCTGCCTGAAGTGGGGACAGAACAGATGTGGAGGGAGAGGAGCTTGCAGGATCTACAACACTGCGGCGTACAGGTACTGGGGTGCGCTCTATGCAGCCCGTGCATCGGGGGCATGCGGCATGCAGCGCTTAGCACGTAGCGGTTAGCTTAGCATGTCCACCGGTCTCCGCAGGATCGTCTACCTGGGCCTGACACTGGGGCTGCGGACCGCATCCTTCTTCCTCTGCTTGCTGGGAATCGTGCTGCTGGAAAAGCAGATCAGGGAGGAGGCAGACGGGCAGGGCAAGCTGGGGAACGGCACGGCAGAGGCCGTCACGAAGGGCGAGGAGGAAGATGACAACGGCGTCAGCTCGGCACACTACAGCCAGCTGATACGGACGTCAGGCCGTGAGCCTGACAGGGAGACGCGTCTCTGAGCCTCCCTCTCCATCCTCACGCATGCACTGGGCAGCACCAGCAAACATCGCAAACTGATTTCATACTGCAGATATATATTTCTACACAGATCACAACAAAATATTTCATAGAAACTGCAAATACGTACCGTTTTACAAAAGTTTTTTTTTTTTTTTAAAGATGTCATTTTTGTATTGACTTTTTTAAGTGTCTGATTGTAAATGGTTTGGAGCTGTAGAAGTACGGACTTTCATTCCACGATAGCTTTTTGTGACTGAAACTGTGTCCTGTGTCTCACTTTCTGGTTTAGGCCTTGTGTTGCAGAGACACGGCTGTGTCAGGTCATTACGTTTCCCATCTTGTTATAGCTGTTCATGAAGCACCGTGGCAGTAATCATTTCAGGGTGTCGTGAGCACCCATGACACACTTCCCTGTACACATCCGGCCTTCTTTGTCACAGGATGTGGTTTTTGGCACACAGCATCATCAGCTGACACCTCAGACTGGAACCATGCAGCAGTACGATGTGAGGTATCGTATGAGGCCTTACGTACCACCCGCATTGTTCTTAATTAACCGGCCCTTTGTGCCTCAGCCTTCTGAGCCAGCATCAACCCTAACAGAGATGTTGATTTCAGTAGAATAGGTTTATCGTACCTTGTCCGTATTCAATATTATTTCCATAATAGAAAATTAATTTTTAAAAAGCTGGATAACAAATGAATATTACTGCAAGTACCATAACCTAAAGTAAAATATTCAGTTCTTCTCTAAAGTCTCTCTAAAAATGAGTGTGTGCAGATTTTCTCTTTTGAATCAAATGTAATTTTCTCGAAATCCAAGACACCTTTTTCTGACCTGTTAATACCATGCAGTACGTGTGATTTTAAGAGGGGAAAAATTAGGTAAAAGCCGTAGAGCCTGACTTAACAATCCAAACAGCAGCACATAAATAAGCGTGAACATTCCACATCTCCATGCTTGATAGATTTTAAAAACAACCTCATTCCCTTCAGCTGTGACCCAACATCAGTCTATTTCCTTAGAATACAAAAATTCAGAAAATCTATATATTATACATACATTATATGGACAAAAGTATTGGGACACCAGGCCGTTACACCTACAGGAACTTATATGACATCCCATTCTAAATCCATAGGCTTCAATATGGAGCTGGTTGCCCCCCTGCAGCTGTAACAGCTGCCACTCTTCTGAGGAGGCTTTCCACAAGATGTTGGGAGTGTGTCTGTGGGAATTTTTGCCCATTCATCCAGAAGAGCATTTGTGAGGTCAAGCACTGAAGTTGGACCTGAAGGCCTGGCTCACAATCTCCATTCTAGTTTATCCCAAAGGTGTTTGATGGGGTTGAGGTCAGGGCTCTGTATGGGCCAGTCAAGTTCTTCCACAGCAAATTCACCTAACCATGTCTTCAAGGATCTTGCTTTGTGCACTGGGGCACAGTCATGCTGGAACAGAAGCGGGCCTCCCTCAAACTGTTCCCACAAACCTAGAAGCATAGAATAGTCCAAAACATCTTGGTATACTGAAGCATTAAGAGTTCCACTGGAACTAAGAGGCTGAGCCCAAACCCGGAAAAACTGGGTTTTTCTGACCGCAGGGTGAGGTGCTTGATTTTATGGATCTGGGTCTGAATCAAACACCTGAATTCAATGATTAAGACTGTGTCCCAATGTTTTTATCCAATGGTACGTGTGTGTGTGTGTTTATATATATATAAAATATACATAGATTATATTAATACCTGCATCACAAAAAAGGAATTGCTGATTGACATACAAAAGCCTTAAAATGATCTTTATTTTACATTAAGAAAAAGCTAAATTCAAAAACAAATATTTAAGAAAAAAATGAACATATATGGCGTTGCTGTAAGGCACACTGCTAAATGAATTATTAGGGCTAATTTAGTGCAGGTGGCGGAACAGAGGTGAAGGGGATGTGCCGGGAATCGGAAGCTTCCATGTTCAAATCCCAGGAGAGGTAGTCCTGTTATACCTGTAAAGTACTAAACATATAACATTCCACTACGTTATCCAGCTGCTAATGTGGGGTGAAGATGGTTAGCCCTATCAACGTGAGCTTGAAGCTTCAGGGCTAACGGGCATGGACACAGCAGACAGCTTCAGCCAGTGATGTCTGGCCGAGTTAAAAGGTCATATATGCATGCAGACCGAAAACAGACAAAACCAAGCCTGTTTACCTCCAAAAATGTGAGGAAAAGCTGTACAGCCATGTCCCCATATCCTCATCCACCAGCCATGTCCCCATATCCTCATCCACCAGCCGTGTCCCCATATCCTCATCCACCAGCCATGTCCCCATATCCTCATCCACCAGCCATGTGAAAAGACTTTGTAAATATTTAAATGTATGACACGTGTGAATGTTGGTATCTTCATTAAAAATTTAGTAAACCTTTGCTCATGTGATGTTTTCGCTGCATTTAAGGTGATTGTGCAGTGGCGTAAGAACATAGATGCCAAAAAAATATGGTGACGGAATACAAATGGATGGAGGATTTCGCCAAAAGCAGCCCTCGCCCATCTCAAAGCACGCAATTAAAACCGCAAGATGTTTCACATTACTGACAGCCCCTCTTCCCTTTTTAGATCAAACATTCCTTAAGCTAACAACATTGACAGCAAAAATGTGTCAAAATTGGCGAATACTCAGTGGAGCCACAACAGCACCCATGTGAAAGCCCGACAGACGACGGCATCCTCCGGTTTGTTCCGATCTGACTTCAAACCGCACAGGACAGAGCTAACAGCTACTGAGTCTACCATTGTCAAACATCAATGGACAAAAAAAAAATCAACCAGTATCAAACGAAACTAGGTAGACAAAACAAACAGCACTTATTTCGGAGCTATAAAAGAGCGAAAATTATTCAAAAGTGCCCCATTTGAGGGAACCCATTTTGGCAATGAACAATCAGCAACACATGTGGAAAGCAAGTGAACCTTTTTTTACGTTTCTCCAGCTGAATGATTTTTTTTCCCCAGTGGATAATTAAAGTCCACACTGGAAGAGTTCTGGAGAACGCTTGCCGTTCCAAAGCAGCCCAACGCTGGGCATCTCGGGCTGAAACGTGGAGAACATGCTGAGGGGTTTCCTGAATGCTGCTTGAGGGGCCTTCGCACGGACATCCACCCTCATCCGCCGGCAACCGCCACCATGTGAACCGAAGGCTCCACCACAAAGCTCCTTGACTTACTGGCTCTTCTTGTCACCCTCATCTCCTTGATGAAAATTCTGGGTAAAACAACAGTGTTTGACAGTGTTGATTAATTTATAAAAGGAGAGCTGGACTGTTTTTACAGAGTCTCGGTTCTAAGCACTTAAAAGTTCTCAGACTGATGCAAACTTGGTGATAAAATAAGCAAAATGGGCATTCATGAAACTCAAGGGTCCTTTAACTAATCATGTAAACTAAAGTGGTGACTGATTAGGAGCAGCCAAGGAGGATGGGGTAAGTGCCCGATGCAGACAGTCAGGTCCTCCTGCCTGTGAGCCTGGATGAGGACCTGGAGGCAGGCAACACGGAGGCAGGCAGCCCGTTGCTTACCTGCAGCACATGGTGCTCCTGCAGCAGCCTCTCGTACTCCTGCGTCAGGCCCTCCGCCTGCCTCCGCACGGCCTTCACCTCAGCCTGGGACTTCTTCAGAGCTGTAGAGGAGAGAGAGATAGATATATCCCTCACACTGTTCTCTACATTTATTTTTTTTAGCAGATGTACAGCCAGTCCCTGGAGCGAATGGGGATCAAAGGCTCAGGGGCCCAACGGTGACATCACTCTGTCGGTGCTGGGATCTGAACTAGCAACCTTCAGACCAGATTCCCAGAGTTTTAACCCACTTAGCCATACATTACTCCCAGGCAGAGACTTTTACAGTGGACTGTAAAATTAACTTCACAGCCAAGGCGATTTCAGACCACAGTGTGACAAACCCTCATCTGTGGTCCGCAGCTCCTGAGTCAGCCTCTCCACCTCCTTCTTCAGCACCGCGTTCCCCTCCTCCATCTTCCTCCCTGTCTTCCCTTCATCCAGCGCCTGAAGGATTGGAAGATACAGATTCATTTGGCCCTTTTTCACCAGCATGCTCTTACACAAACTGGAGAACAGCTCTTAGTCCCATGAGCCATTGCTGCTGCTGGTAGTACAGCCTGCGGCAGAACACAGCAGTAACACACAGGTCAAAACGGGAAAAAGACGCCTTGTCAATAATTCTATTTCTTACTTATCCCACCCCCATCCCAGATCACCTACAAAATGTTTTAAGGCGTTAACACAGTTAAGCTGAAGCCTCATTCTCCAATTCTGATTTTTTTCGCTCAGACCGTATTTGCCTATCTTGACGGTTCACATTCATAGCTACAATTGACCTGAATCTGTACTGTGAAGGCCTCTGTCCTCCGAAATGGTTCACATGCACACAGCGCAGTGTTTTTGAAAGACTAATCTGCATCACCAACAACAAAAAACACTCAGTGCATGCATATAGGCAAAAAAACTTGAAAAAATTCAATTTGGCCTGCAGATCGAGCTTTCGTTTTCCACAGAATAGAAAATGGCACAACGTTATCCTGCTAATAAGCGCTGGCAAGTTTCGCCGCCGGCACTTGTGATATTAAATGAAAGTATATTGGTTAGCGAATTTTCCGATGCAGAAATATGGAGACACAAGCAAAAAATGTATTAAGAGTATGCTCACATCACAGAAGGCAAAAACGCGATGAAAAGCTCAACGCGCTGTATTGCGTTTTTTTTCCTCACGTGTTTTTCTGCGTTTTCATCTTGCGTTTTTCCACATCCTTATGCGTCTTTATACACGTTTAATGTTGCGTTGTATTAGCCGTTTCTATGATTATACATGATTGTCCACAGTGTTTGTGGGGAAAAAATGGAGTAAAAAACGCATACAAACACTTTGGACTGCGCTTGTATCCATTTTCATCGTCATCTATGGGAGTGGGCAGCAGAGAGAAATATGGACAGCGGTGCGTTTTCAAAACGCACTGCAACGTAGCGCACTAACATCATACATCCTTTCTACGCAATGCACGACGTTCTAGCGAATCGCAGAACCTGCGCGTTGACGAAAATCACAAAGCGTTTAGTGAGAACGAGCCTTAATTGATGCATGAAATTCAACTGGGGTAGAAAATTACAGAAGCCTGCTCAATTTTTGCTCCAATACATCTCTTCTGCACTTCCGTGTAACTTCCGTGTATGCCTGCTTCAATCCATGGAGAACCAATAAAACAGCCAATAGAAAGTAAGATAAATCTCTGGATGACAGCCAGCACAGTTATTCCCCCCTCTGTCAGTTTAAGAAGCTCACCTTTTTGAGTTCCTCGCAGTCCTCCATGTACTTCTTGGCCACCTGGTTGGCATTCTCTGCCTGGGTCTGCAGGGCCACTCCAGTCTCCGTGACAGACGCTAACTGGTTTATTAGCATTATGACACGCCTCATGACACTGCCATCAGACACACAGCAGGGAATTTGACACTCACTTGATGCATTACATTCATCAGCCAGTAGGGGGCAGCAGAGCACACAGCATGAGATTAGGTGATGGACTTGTCGGTACACAGCATTAAATGAAAATTTCATTCAACTATGAGGAATCCATTTAGGTTTTAAAGAAACGTATAAAGAAACAAAAAATATACTCGTATGCCATGAGAGAAGCACTGAGGTTTTGAAACACAATTTTGGATGGTACTGTAAGTGCCCTATAATCATAATCTAGGTCAAGCCAATAGGAATCCAAAGTAAAGACAGTTAAACCAATCGGTGAATGACCAGCACACAATATGCTGATCTATGATGGGTCTGGAAACTGTACTCCCATTCATTAACTACACAAGTAGAGAACGCGACAGACTTACAGCCACAGAAAGAGAGAAAAGCCAGAGATGTAGAGGTTCCTCTGGGAACGGAACAGCTTCATGTGCAGGTGGTCGAACATATTGGGTTGCAGCTTGGAATTCTTGTTGAGCTGCTCCCCGGAGTACTTCCTGACCTCCCGGATAGCGTCTGTGGGGGAAGCCAGAGGCAGCAGGGTCAAGGCAACAAATATCGCCTCTACAGTAAGACCATAACGTTAACAAGGTAAGTCAGCAAAAAACAAATGCGACAAAATACGTCAAACATTCTTCAGGCAAGGTGTTTGTTCCTTAGAGCTTTGGTGTGATCTGTGTGCTGGTTATAGATTTCATTCAAACTTACCAAGGAACAGGACAATTAGGATTATTATCATGGTGAGGAAGGCTTTGTTCCAGAATGAAGCCAATGCATTCCATACACGGAACCTGAATACAGACTGCCACCTAAGGGAGCAAAGGCACAGGAAAACCAACCTTTGCTACCTCTGCTACTGATTACATTAGAATGCGTTCAACGATTTGCTCTTATTTTGCCTATATTTTCATTATGTGTCATACACTTAGAATAAAACATTATTCAAGCAAAGTGTTCTGATAAAAATTACCAAAGGTGTGTGTGACAGTTACCTCAGACACACAAGGACAAAGAGGTGTTCTATCATTACAACACTCTGTGATGTTCATATGTCTCTGCATCACATTTAAAGAGATATGCAGACACTGTGGTACCTCTTGGCTGATATGAAAGGCAGACAGAGGATGAGCAGGACACCAATTTCCGCGTAGAGGAAGGTGGCCACCGCCGTCCACTGCAGAGTCATCCTTCTGAAAGTTAAGCGGAAAACTAAAAAATCGTTTCCAAATTACTACAAGACATATAGATCATGTGAACGCAGCCACCGGCTTCAAAATTTAGCAAAGAAACATACCCCTACCCCACGGTACACAAACACCACGTGCTAGTTATTCCTTTTAAAACACGCATGTAGCTCAGTGTGAACAGGCAAAGTAGAAGGGGACACCACAAATTTGCAAATGTCTAATTTATGTAGGCAAATGCGAAAACTTTTACATAAAGGCCTCTTTGATGGCTAGAGTTCACATATGTTCATTCATGTACATTATTCGTCATTTATTTGTTTCACATCTAACGGTCTTATTCCAACTTTGCTAGGCAGCGAGGTGAGAATTTGTGGACTGTCCATTTCCATTTTCAATCAATTGTCCCTTCAACAACCCGTCAGTAGTGTTAAATTTTTATATGTAGCTTAACCTACTATTACTTTGGGGTCGCCTTACATCCTGCGAACTACCTGGCTCGTTGGACAACTTTAACTCTGTTTAGTCGGAAGTGTTTGAGCGAATTTGCTACTCGTAAAATAATTTATAACTTTGTAACTATACCTAAAAAACGTGACAAACACTAATAGTTCACCACTTACCTTCTAACCACTTTCTTTTCTAGATATAACAGATCAGAAAAGACGATGACACAGACAAGGCACTGCACACACCCCTTCCTGATTGGGAAAGCAATACTGCAGGCGAACTCGCGTTACGTCATATTAAGTCACCGTCGCTTCGTGTTTGCGTCAAACCCTAACTTCACGTTGCAGGGTTCGTGTATTTCGTAACATCGTGTTAACGTTTTTATCGATTATAACGATCTATTTATTATTCATTTGTAGAACTAGACATTGTTGTAGATCAGTTTTGGTTAAGGATGTTACTAACACTGTGCTCCACTAATGATTTAAAATAGAATGTTTTACCCTTCTCTCCTACTTCACATATTGTATAATATAAAAAACGGTACGGCCAGACGATGGCGCTACTGTCAAAGTCTAAGTTCAGTATGGCTTTATTGACCAAAGAGATTAAAATGACACGGTTTACGTACGATGTTTGAACGGTTTGAATTTTGAAGGTTGTACGAGCCTTGTCATGTGTGCATATAGAGATGCATGATATAGTGAGCATATAGTTTTTCCACTAGATTATATAACTGTTGTCTCGAGAACAAGTTTCACTTCGCACTAACAACTTGAAGTACATTATTAAAGTACACTGTGAGTAAATTGAAATTTGATAATGACCAAGGCATTTAAACTTTGTACAATGTAATTTTACAGACTTCTGTCTTAATATGTGAGAGGGTTACTTTCTTTTCCGCTGCACATATTTCTCTGCGCTGCCCACTCCCATAGATGACAATGAAAATGGATACAAGCACAGTCCAAAGTGTTTGTATGCGTTTTTAACTCCATCTTTTTCCCCACAAACACTATGGACAATCATGTACAATCATAGAAACAGCTAATACAACGCAACATTAAACGTAAAAAGACGCATAAGAATTAATGTGGGAAAACGATGTGGGCTATCGTATGTGATATTGAGAAGACTATGTCATTTTGACCCTTTGAGGTACAAAAGTATCCCCCTCTCTCTCTCTCTCTCTCTCTCTCTCTATATATATATATATATATATATATATACACACACACACACACACACACACACAATAAGGAATTTATATATATTTATTTAAACCGTTATTTACATATCCTCAGATCAGAATCGTTTTCATGAAACCTGGGGAGGAACGGCAAAACGCTTAGCTAATTAAAAGATCTGTACAAAATATCTATGTCGATTTAAATTTTTAGTCAATGGAGATATTACGTTCGTTAGTCTTGACCTGCTCCAGATATTTCAAAGACGAACATTTTTATTAGATTATTATATATGTAACGCATGGACGGTGATGGGAATTTTGATTTTGAATAAACGAGTTATAGTCCTCTATCAAATTCCGTTAAATTCAAATAATTTAAATATATCACCTCGCTAAATATGATTTCCCCTGGTAATTAAGTGCATAACATAGGGCGTAGAAGCAACATTAGATTCAGAAAATTAAAACGAATAGACAGAGACGCAGCAGCTACAAATAAGACAGCTCTAAAAACCTATGGCGGGGCTGGGGATTATTGGGGAGCAGATAGGGTGCGGGGTGTGGATGGACAGGGATGCACAGGTGAGGTGTGCTATCATCGCATTCTCACTCATGTGTGCCAGCGGCCACAACTGAGAGAAGGGGCCTCAGATTCGGCGGGATCACAGCAGGCCTTGGCTGAACCTGACCAATCAGATGCCACGTTCCTCCTGTCACATGGGAGACAGTGCTGTCATCGCCTCGTACACCCGTCCGCCTGACGCTCAGGCCTGCAGCGCTAAGCTGCCCCCTTATACTGCCCCCAAGCCAAAATAATACTGACCTATCAGTGTCCTCCAGCAAGCCTGACAGTTCTGGTGTTAGTGACAGTGCAGACGTGCCCTACTTTTTGTGTTCCTATGACAGACTCTAAGACCATAGAATATATGATCATAGACCATAGAATGTACGATCCTGCCAAAGACTGCATATTTCTACAGAGACTACAATGTTCTAGCAGTGTTCTGCATTCCTGATTTCTGCTTGGAGATTTGTTTGTCTCCATGTGCATCTCAGTTTCAATCACAACCATCTCTGACTGACACAGAGCTATGCAGAGTGCTTTCGCTACCTGGACATGAGTAGCGGTCAGCAGGGGGTGGATCCAGCTCTTTGAGTCTGAGACAGCAAGCAGGCGACCCACACAGCTACAGGGAGCTCTCCTGACATGGCTCATGTCTGGACCAGTGCTGGGGTGGATTGATTAAAAGCTTTTTATTTTCAACTAATGCCTTTTGACTTATCACACATTGCCTCTTATTTTTGTGAAAAGCTATACAAACCAAAGATTAAAAGAGTAAAATTACAAGCGTAAAATTAAATGGAGTAAAATGGTGTTGGTCAATTATGTACATTAATAAATACATTTTAATTTGCGTTCAGTATGTAGAAACTATATAAATTCACGTTTCACCAAATGCCCTAAGCGAGGAACTCCTGCCAGGCCCTTGAGAGGATAATCAGCTGGGATTCTGCCCCTTTCGTTTGTGCGGTCAGCCCACTGCTGGGGGGTCATCCTGAGCCTTGGCCTCCGATCTCACCTGGTCCCCGGGTCAGAATATCCCAGTTCTCAGTGCTTACATTCAGTACGCAAGTGGTAGCTGATAATATGCAAAAAAAAATGCCAAACAATCTTATTGCTGTACAGCTCTGGAAAAAATTGAGAGACCACAGCAAATTTTCAGCTTCACTCATTTCTCCATTTATGGGTATGCGACTGTGTAAAATATAAATTTCTTTGCAATGCAGCCTGGCTCTTCCCTGCTTCTCATTGATGAAGGGCTTCTCCTTTATGGGACTCCGGTCCTGCTTCTAGGAGCCTGTTATGAACTATCCTAGCAGTGCCTCTTAAACTCTGGTCTCTTAACCTTTTCCAGAGCTGTATGTTCAGCAGAAACATTTCACAACAAAACTGCGGACAAGCAACAATACCCACAGTGATGGATTCAGTAGGGAGTCTTATCTCTAATTTCTGACTTTAATCAAAATCTTTAAAAAAAAAAGCTGTACTGCCGACACTCGTGTCTTTCATGTGCAGAGATCTGCTTTTGTTTGTGAGCTATATCAGTCTCCCTTGGCCGTAATCTGCAGCTGCATCTCTGAGTGCCCCTATCGGTCGACTGCCCCGGGGCCTGCTTCATTTTAAAGGCAGTGTTTTGAAATCGAGTGTGACCAACGATTCGTCAAGCCGGCGCAGCTCGCCGCTTTCCATTCGTTCTCCGTCTCCCTGGCGATAGCAGAATCGCGCTGAATTATAGCCAAGTGCGCACTGGCCTAATACAATAGAAGCACAACGCAGGGCCACATAACACAATTTGCCGGCTTTTTTCCCACTCTGAACCTGCTGGGTAACGCCGGGGGTGTGGCAGCAGGGATGGGGGTCAGGCTAGGAGGGTAGCTGAAGGGCACATGGGGGAGAGAAGCAGAGGTGCAGGGGAGATGTGAGCTGGCGAAAGGGTGGAAATGAGCGCAACACACCGTGTGATGATAAGGCTGAAGGGGGAGGGGGTGCAGATGATGATCACACACTGCAGAGTGGTGGCATCTGGGGGGGAGTCAAAGTCAGGCAGACGTCAGGAAGCAGGTCCTGGAGGGAGGCCAGGTCTGTATGCAGAGACTGGGGGGACTGTGTGCTGTGCGTGTGATGGGCCTGTGTGTGTGTGCTGGCGATATGCGAGCGTGCATGCTGTGTGCTCATGTGCATGTGCTCTTGTGATATGTGAGCGTGCATGCTGTGTGCTCATGTGCATGTGCTCTTGTGATATGTTAGCGTGCATGTGGTATACATATGATGTGCATGTGGTGTGCATGTAGTGTTCAAGTGATGTGCAAATGTGTGTGCTCTCTGAGGGTCCTTCTGATATGTGATGTGCATGTGATGTGCATGTGTTCCTGGCCAGCTCTTCCAAAGGAAGATCTTCCCTCCACTGAAAACAGAAGAATTGCTGCATACAACCATCTCTTTGAACTCTCT
This sequence comes from Cryptomyrus ogoouensis, assembly GCA_025773925.1. NCBI lineage: Eukaryota > Metazoa > Chordata > Actinopteri > Osteoglossiformes > Mormyridae > Cryptomyrus > Cryptomyrus ogoouensis. The sequence goes on along the minus strand of JAOYFF010000001.1, from coordinate 2,064,356 downwards.
CTGTCAGTGTGTTTCATGGCAGATGTCAACTCCCTCCCACAGATTCATGCAATACATACATCAAGTCTCTTCCAGTTCTGAGGACACCTGGGGGGCTGTCAATGAGGGAACCTGTGTGGATCACCAGAACCCCCTGGAAAAATGAAACACGGATGAACTTAGAGCAGAACTACTTATCTAGTGTCATGAATATTTACAGACCTTGGGCCAGCAGCTAATTTGTCCTTTGTCTTCTAGGGACAGCAAGGGAAAACACCGTCACAGATACTGAGGCCTGAAAGCCTGGTTAGAAGGAAAGGGGCCATAGAGAGGTACGGCGACGGGCCGAGCCACACACCGCCATGACGTGGGCTTGGTTCATAACAAACAGCCCATCTGCTGACCTGGCAAACAGGAACGTCAAACGGGGCATGTGTGCCAAACGGCATTCCAGGGATTTTCATACAGGACTGTCTCATTCAGTTTGATGAAACTTAAGCTGTTTATGTATAGCTTAAGTGTTAGACACTGTATCCTTAAACGTTTGTCCGCGAGCTCCATCCTGATGATAAACTCTACACTCTTATTCCTGGAATTGTCTGCTGCTTCATTTGATTTCCTGTCAATTTCCTGTTGACGTTTTTGCCGGACGAGCCGTTTAACAGATAAAATATCAGCCATAGATATCAAATGCCTTCCTGAGATTAGATAAATTGTGGAGATGGGCAGGTATCCCTGGAGGCAGAAGTGAGAATTCTGCTCCGTAGAGAAGATTCGTCAGCAAAATTGTTAGACCTACTTCTAGCACGTGGAGCTGACTTTTGGAAATGTTCCACTTTTAACTTTGACCTTATTCTGCAGCAGCAATCAGACTCCCTCGTGTTTCTCTGAACATTTAAGCTGTGGCTTATCTTTACCTCTCGGCTGAAACGTTACTTGTACTTTAACCTTGAGCCTTTTCCCCACTTGGAGCTTCTACAAACCCCCCTGGGTTGATAAGGCCACAGTCTCGGGGGTCAGAGAGCTGCTGCGTCCATGCGGGCACCCAACCTGCTTGAGGCTTTATTTGCTGTCAGCGTTTTTAGTTACAGGATCTTTGCTGCACACATATTAATCATAAAATTCAAATTTGGGTATTACTGACATTTGGCCGGATTCTGACAGCGGCTCAGCCTATCGGTTGTTTTTAATCCCGTTGAAAATGTGATTTAATCAGGGCGGGTGCAGGGCTTGTCAGTAGATGTCAGTGGCAGGCAGACGCAATGCGAGCAGAGCTGGAGAGGGTGCCAGTCACGGGCCGCATCCGTAACGTGGGCCGGCTTGTGTCGCTGAAGGGCCCTGCTAGGCAGAGCACAGTAGCTCTCAGCCCTGAGCTGAAGTGGGACAGTGTGCTGGTTTGTATTCTGGGCTCCTGCCTCGGATGACAGAAAGGCTCTGCTCAGCATATTACCCACCATCCATCCATCCATCCATCTCTCCATAATCACTTATTCACTGATGTGTAACTCTGAGCTTGGAGTCAACCTCAGGAGGCTTGGGGCATGACATAAGGGACACCCAGGACAAGATGCCAGTCCATCATTGGGCACACAGTCAGCCACACAGTCACATATATGGACAACTTAGGGATATCTGTTCACCTACCAGTGGTGTATGGCCCAGTATGCTAGGGCTCTGTGCCTGCGATCAAAAGGTTGCCAGTTCAGATTCCATACTGAGCAGAATAATCTCATCCCTTGAGCAAGACTTCTAACCCGAACCCCACTCCCCACCAAAAAAAAAATAATAACAATTCTGGATAGATGCTCAAACTGTGCTGTGTTCAAACTCAAAATTGTGCTCCCATGCATGTGTCTCTTAAAGCAACATGGGGTATATCTTTGCTTAAAAAAACATGTTTTGGGCATTTGGAGGGAGGGACCCTGGGGGACCCTGTCACTCCACACAAATGGGGCAGGACTTCAACCCACAGCCTTGCAGGTGGGAGATGTGGTCGCTGCCTCTAAGCCTCTCTGTTCCTGAAAAAGTGCCAATCAAACCCATTTGGCAACATGGACAACTGCCTAGGGCACCATCTTCTGAGGGAACCTGACTCGGCAAACCGAATTTCCAGGGGGTGGGGGGGCCCCGGCAAAGAAGCTCACCTAGGGTGACACATGGGCTTTAACCCCGCAGCCATACTATGGGAGCACTACCTCTGCGAGCGTGGGTCTTCTTACACCACAGACACTCAGAAGTGCATCTCCGGTTTCATGGTGCCTGGCAAGATTAAGAGGACGTTTGCTTTACCTAAAGAGAGGCTGTCTGGCACCTTTGGGACCCGCTCAGAGCCCATCACGGTACGCATGTTTGGATCCTGCTCAGAGCCCATCACGGTACGTGTGTTTGGATCCCGCTCAGAGCCCATCACGGTACGCATGTTTGGATCCTGCTCAGAGCCCATCACGGTACGTGTGTTTGGATCCCGCTCAGAGCCCATCACGGTACGCATGTTTGGATCCTGCTCAGAGCCCATCACGGTACGTGTGTTTGGATCCCGC
>JAOYFF010000001.1:2048377-2061737 GCA_025773925.1 Cryptomyrus ogoouensis | reverse complement strand
GCCCATCACGGTACGTGTGTTTGGATCCCGCTCAGAGCCCATCACGGTACGCATGTTTGGATCCCGCTCAGAGCCCATCACGGTACGTGTGTTTGGATCCCGCTCAGAGCCCATCACGGTACGCATGTTTGGATCCCGCTCAGAGCCCAGCATGGTACGTGTGTTTGGATCCCACTCAGAGCCCAGTGCGGTACGTGTGTTTGGATCCCGCTCAGAACCCGTTGCGGTACGTGTGTTTGAATCCCGCTCAGAGCCCAGTATGGTACGTGTGTTTGAATCCCGCTCAGAGCCCAGCGTGGTACGTGTGTTTGGATCCCGCTTAGAGCCCAGCGTGGTATGTGTGTTTGGGACCCGCTCAGAACCTGGTGCAGTATGTGTGTTTAGAACCTCCTCAGAACCAGATGTGGTATGCGTGTTTGGGACCACCTCAGAGCCATCTTCTCTGGTCCTGTGGCCATCTTCAGCAAGCGGAGACATGTGCTGATCAACCACAGGGTTTATGGCTGGTTTTCCTGACACAAAAAGGTCTTTGAAGCCTTTTTATGGGGGTGAGGGGCTCATCAAGATGCCCTGCTGCCTGCTTCACGGACCAACACGGGTCCTAGCCTTTGTTTGACTGAGCTTATGGACCAAAACCTCTATCTGGCTGAATCTCTAATGTACGTCATTTGCAATTGATATCATTTTCCTTGAAATACTGCACTACAGGATTGGTCTTTCATCTGCGGGTAGTGCACTAACCTCACTAATATGCTTATATGTTTAGACTGCCCTCTAACTTTTATCTTCTAGGGCCAGACTGCTACACTATGTAGGATAAATTGCATAGAAGCTATGAATTCTGGGTACCAACCCTGCTGATGGCCCTCATCAAGTAGGGGTTTGTCATCTGACTGCTGTTCTCTTTTGCGAAAGTAAAAACACCTCATTGGAAAAAAAAACCCATCAAACTATATATTTAAAGTGTTTTTATTCTAATTTAGACGCAAACATCGTCTCACATTGGGGATCTGTTGGGGATGGCTTACAGGACCCCGTCAGTGCTTGTAGTTAGGCAATGAGTACAAGTAGCGGCAGAATCCCGCCATGAAGTTTGCCATTGTGCCACACTTACTTTGCCCATCCAAATAAACACATATTATCTTTATTTTTACATTCAGAGGGAATCAGAATGGCTGAATTTATTATTCCTGAGCCAAGCATTTCTCCTTACCGCACTCAGCTCGATTGTGCTAAAGACGAAGGCAGAGACTATCAGGCAGAGGTAGAGAATTCCTCTTTTTCCTGCATTTCCTGTACCCCGTGGTTGCCGTGGGTAACCCCCCCCCCTTTCAGGTACATGGAGCCCTTCCCTGGCAGCTTTCCGCCATGGGGTTGCTGCGCCGGTGTGACTTGATAGCCCTTTTTGCAGCGTGGTGTGACCTTAATCGGGCAGAGAGTGGACAGCCACAGACCAGCAGGGGGCAGACAGCGGGGCAAACCGCCTTCAGCCGGTTCCCGGCGGTGCTCCTCTGGCTGCAGGGCTGGCCTCTCTGAGCACACGCGCTCGCAGACTGACAGCCACGGTGCGGCCCGGCAGCTAAGGCCCTATTAAAAGAAACCTTGCCACTGCCAATTGGGCCTGTGGGTGAGTCTGATGTAAAGCAGACCTTATTTCCTGCAAATCACGCCGCTGTCCCCCTGAGCGGCCACAGCCGTGCAGCAGCATTGCATTATGGGGGCTGTAATGAAATTACTTCAGCTCGGCTGCCCCCTCGAACAATCAGTGACCCCCACCCCCCCAGACCAGCATTTGCCCTTGAGGAGTCCCTCGTGTGGCATCTGAGGGAGACCCCCCTCCCCCGACTTATGCTCTGGCCACCTGAGAGGTCTGGTTTGTACGGGGGGGTTCTTGGCTTCATGATGGACCACAGACCATCTCCTCTTTTAAGCTATTTATTATAAATTGACAGATTTAGTGTCCAAGTGTCTATTCTCTGTACATATATTATATACATGACTGGCTTATATATACAATGTATTCACTACTGTTAGAAAAGCCATGCAATTTGTACAGCGTGTTTCTCTATGAAACCTACCGTCATCTGTTCACACAATAAATAGTAATAAATTATGTTGCTCTGATCTCTGCACATGGAGCGTTCTTTCCGCAGTGGTACAGATCTGGAATAACATTCCCTTTTTAATGCAGAGTCGCTTGGCCGGAGTGGTTATGAGAGTCTCTCTGCATTTAGAGGACGTCGAGAAGGACAGTCCACATCTATGAGTTATGAGAGAAGGTCACTCTACATCTTCCGAGGAGAGGCATTTCTGCCTCATTTCATTCTCCTCGAAAGTCACCTTTTTGTTCCTCTTTGGGTCAATCCAGGAGTTGTGGATAACAGCGTTTTTGGGCAGGGGGTCGGCCTCCACTATGGACACGACCCTCTTCTTCATTTTGCTTTTGAGCACCTTCTGGAACTTCTGGCGCGTGAAGGCGTACAGCAGTGGGTGGAAGATGGTCGTCCCATAAGCCATGACCAGGAAGCCTAGCCTGAGTTTCACCATGAGGTTACTGGGGCCTATGCTCAGGATGACTGTATTAAGCACAGTTATGGGCGTCCAACACAACAGGAAGGTGGAGATGATGAGGAGGGACATCCGGAAGACCCTTTTCTGTCTCTCTCGCCGCTCCCGGTGACGCCTGACCGCCCGGCGCAGAGCAATGATGACTGAGACAGATGTACGCATGCCCAGCGCAGGGTTACGCCCTGTGCTGCTCTGAGAGGCATCTGTTGTGTCTGGCTGTGTCGTCATAGAGATGGTCTTCTTCTTGTGTGCCTTCTTCTTCTGCACCACGTGGAAGCGTGTTCCGATTCGGATGTTGAGCGCTTGCAGGATCTTGGAGTATGTCACTAGCATGACCACAACGGTGAAGAAGAAGATGGGGATCTGGGCCAGCAGGTGGTAGTAGAGACCCAACTCCGTGTAGTACTGGTTGGTGTGGGCCACTGTCGCTACAGTCTGGTTCTGGTCCAGTCTCGCCTGGCTGAAGAAGCCCACCTCCATGAAGGGAACCAGGAAACTGAAGAAGGAGAGGGCCCAGATGGAGGCGAGCAGAGCCACGGCGCGGCCCATAGTCAGCACACGGTTTGCAGGCTTGACCGAGATGTCGTAGCGGTCCAGCGTGATGGCCAGCACGTTGGCGGCCGTAGCGACGCTGGCGAAGGAGACGGAGGCCTCGTGGAAGCAGCAGACGAGTGCCGTGTTGCCCTCGAGCGAGAGCAGGATGAGCACAATGGTGAGCGGGATGCAGCCCACGCAGATGAGCACGTCCAGCACGTGCAGGTTCACCGTCACCACATTGCTCACTGAGTTGATGAGATTGGACTTCATGCAGTAGAGCACCAGCACGGTGAGGTTGCTGCTCAGGCCCAGGACGATCTCGAGCATGAGGAAGCCGGTCAGGGTGACCTGGAAGCTTAGTGGGTAGGGCGCTGCTGCGTTCATGCTGCGGTCGATGGACTCGGCGTTGTCGTGGACGGTCACGTTGCTCATGGTGCCCTCTTCCTCCAGCGCGGGGGGGGCATGCATTATCCTGCAGCGGGAGAGACATCAGCAGGGCTTTCACCAACGTGTCAAGGCATGAGTGTGGAAACCTGTCTCCGAGAAACGCGGGCGCCTGTCGGAGTGGTGAATCAGAGGACGTGTGAATGTGTTTCTGTGGATAAAAAAAATTGTTCGACTGGTCGGACTCCCGCCTTCAGGTCTTAAAACAATGAAATCCGGCTGCTTCTGGTTGTATCAGCGAGACGATTATGAATCGCTTCATCCCTAATCGCTTGTGCCTGTCACACAAACCAGATGCGACAGCAGAGCATTGTGGGTAAGGTCTAGTGAAGTTTTAATACCTTTACCCTGGACGGTCTTACTGATAATACAACGTTCGGTTCAGACGCATCTGCCAGGACTACGGACTGTGAGGAAAAAAGAACAAATGCTTGGCAGCTGACATGCTTGTGAGTTTCACACCCTTTTTGCGAGATTCGCTCACCTGCTGTGCCAGGGGGTCAGTTAGTATGTGATGGACCCGCAGTATGTGATGCTCATTGTGTTATGGAAGCAGCTTCTGCAGGCGGATTTGCTCTTGTTGGGTCGTCTGTCCCTGAACGCTTTGGCAGCACAAGGGACTTTGATCAATAGATGCCAAAGCACTCACTGTCAGAGCATGCCTGGCATGAAGGGTGCCCCCTTACGGACAAATAGTGGCTAATCAAACAGATAAGTTCTGAAGATACCCATCTAGTGTCTGCCAGGGAATGTCACCTGCTGTGGTTTAGCTCTGTTTGAGAGGCAGTGAGGGTGGGGCTGCAGGATGCCTGGAAGTGGGCGGGGACAGGGAATGGGAGGGGCTTCAGGAGAGAAGCAGATGGAGGGCCGAGGGTAGAGAGGAGCAGTGGCGGAATGAAGGTCGTACGCAGGGAGGTGCTGGAAAAACACAGTGTTAACGACAGGCTGGGCTCTAGGGCAAACCCACGGATGCCAGTACCGTCTAGATAAAATTGCCTCATTTTCTCAGCCCATCCGGATAATGTAATGATCATTGGATTCTGCTACATTTACTTTATGCTTTCCCTTTTGCAAAGACCCCTGGTCTTTCCTGGCATGTAGACACACACACACACACACACACACACTTGTACAGACGCACCACTCTGAGCACCTTACCCTTTGTCCAGATGCCTTCTCTCGCTCAGTAGTCCTCAGCACAATTCTCCAAACTCCAAATAAGATAACCACATCCCAGCATGCTTAGGCAAAAAAATAAAGATGTCCACCTCCACAGAAAACCTACTTTCTCTTAGCCCACCACTCAGCCCCGGGAAAACCACCCACTCCAAGCTCTCCACGGCGGGACAGATATCAGGGCCCCGCAATTGGCCAGGTTAAAAGCGAACTCTCAGCCAATCCCCCGGCATGCTCATATCCACAGTCTCCACCCTGACGTCCAATCCACCGTCTGAGCTACAGCTGCATCAGTGGCCTCAAATGTCGCAAATCAGCTGTACGGAAGATTTCCAGTTCAAGAAACGTTTTGTATTCCCAGCCAGAGGATCCAGAATGGATGTACAAACGCAAAGTGTCCTCCTCTGTGGTCGGAGGGAGGGTGATGAGCATTGTAGCATCCAAGGAAGAAGAACAGGAAGCCTTTCTGTAGGATCTGTCTGTTTAGTCCCACATTTCGCGGTTTTTCTTACTTTGAGTTCACACACCACTCATTCATCAGTTCTTGGAGTTTTCCGTTAACCACAACGCCCTCTGCAGGCAGACAGAGGAAGCTCGTTCCACCGTGCCTCCGCTTCCGGGTGGTGGGTGGTGATGGTCCCTGCGTGTATTTCTGGAGCTGTGGGTTAGAGGTCCACCCCCGCAAGGCCAAGGGGCGGGGTGGAGCAGAGGCGAGCAGCAATGTCTCCTGGCTGGCCTTCACGCCCTCATCTCCCTGCCTTCCATGCTCTTAGAAAACAATTCTCCCCAGAGAAGCAGCGCTCTAAAGTTGTTGTGGAAATGGTGGGGGGGGATCAGCTCAAAGTCGCCCCCATGAGGAGGTGAGGGGAGCAGGGATCTCCGTCAGTCGCGGGGCTCGTGGTGGCCGCCCAGACCGGCCAAACGGGACACATCAGCGTCCATCAGCCCCCGCCGCTTGCCTGGTTCCCGATCCTGTCCTGGAGAGGAGAGGCAGGAGACAGAGAGACAGGTCTGCATCTGAGACAGGCAGCCCCCCAGCGGGATGCTCTCAGTGCGGGACAGCCCCCCCCCCTTGCCTTTGTACTTCCATCAGCTTCTTTACCTGCTTACTTTGCTGTTGGTTTATACGGTACATTTATGGACTGTGAAGTAGGTTGCCTGGTGAAAACGTTCCGGAAAAAAGACATTCCAGAAATAGTGGCTCCTTCGTTCCCGGGAATGAGTCTGAGCTCCTTGCCATACCTGCCCTTCATTTGCTTAGCAAATCAGCCCCCGGTCTGTGAAAGGTGAGATTAAACTCCACCCCTCCACCTCCACCTTACAGCTTTTGGGTTCCGTCACGGCCCTGGAAGTAGACAGGCACGGCGGGAAGCAGGGAAGATCTCCCAGGAGAGGGAACATGAAGAGCCGTGGCTTGGACCACCAGAGCAGCGACGGGTGAGCCTACCGAGACGACACCCCTCCCCCCGCACGCGGCCCGGCCTGAGTCCCCCGTACTCCAGAGACAGGACGGCATTCTCACTTCCTCTCGACTTCTGCGATCCGACGGGAACTTTCATCTGTCAACACTTCCAATCCATCCACATTCCGCACTCTGAAACGATCGCAGGAAATAAATCCTGCCGGATCAGGTGGTGACCCAGAGTTACGACGGCTCTGGATGTGACAGATTCACCGCGGGAGAATGCGTAGTGTAAAGACTGGTGTCGCTGCCCAACCCACCGGCAAGCAGAACGCAGAAAGTGTCCATCAAAGTCGCTCACGGCCATTTACAGGTCACAGAGGGGCCAGGCGCTGAAAGTATCAAAATCATACAAAGGCACACTTTCAGTTATCACCAGCCTCCCACTATGTGGAAATGGCTTCTGATTATCCGGCATTTTCCGTAGCGGGTGTCTAATTAGCATCGATCACGTTTCTGAAATGCTCGTTCATCGGCAGCAGCTGAGAGCGGAGTTGGGCTCTGATCGCCGACACGCTGTCTCCTGCGCCCACCGCACCACGGCCGTCTGCCATCAGCACCGGGGGAGCCACTTACCTTCCTGGAGAAACCTGTCACGGCTCCTGTAAGGGTCCTGCCCCCCGTCCCCTAAACATGCCAGCGCAGGCAGGGCAAAGTCAGGGTCCTTGGTGGCCAGGGGGTCCCTCACTCCTCCAGGAGTGTCAGGGGCGTCGGCTGGTGGGGGAGCATGGTGGGGAGGGCGAGTCACGCTGCCTTTCCAGGGGTGTCCTGCATGAGGAATGGAAGCAGACCAGCAGAAGTGCAGCTCGCTCTCCCTGCTGACCCGCCTGCTGCTCTGCTGTTACTGTCCCCCTCCTCCCTTCCACAGTGTGTTGTGACTGAACAGCCCTTTCTACTCCCTCTCCCTCTCTCTCATGCTCTCTCTCCCTCTCCCTCTCTCTCTCCCTCTCTCTCATGCTCTCTCTCCCTCTCCCTCCCTCTCTCTCTCCCTCTCTCACATGCTCTCTCTCCCTCTCCCTCGCTCTCTCCCTCCCCCTTGCTCTCTCTCTCTCACGCTCTCTCCCTCTCCCTCTCTCTCTCCCTCGCTCTCAATCCCTTTTTCTGCTTTCTGACGGTTTGCATACACCAGAAGCTCCCCCGTCACTCTGCACTCCCCTCTCTGATCTCTCTCTCTGCTCTCTCTCTCTCTCCACTCTCTCTCTCACTCGCTCTCTCGTTCTCTCTCTCACTCTCTCTCACTGCAGAGCTTTGCAGCGCTCGCTCCTGCCCTGATTGGTTACTAGTAATAACCCCATCCTCCCCACATGGTGGTCTTCTCCCGTGCCCCCCCCCCCCAGCCATACCTGACGGTTGCAGGAAGCCTCCACATTTATTCCTTTGCAAATGGCCATGGCTGGGGGGGCAGACAAAGTCTAGATACAGGGGGAGGCAGGAGAAGGATTGGGGGGGGGGGGCATAGACAAATGTATTAAATATTCATGAGAGAAAGATGGGTGAATATGTAAAACATTTTCTTAAGGTTGGGAGAAAGAATGAATGTTAAGGGATGGTTTTAGGAGGAAGACTAGACAGACAGGTGGATGAAAGGAGAGGAGATGTCCTGATGGGGTGGGCGGCGCCCCCTAGGGCTCTGGAGGTCGGCTGTAGGTGACCATGGCTCTCTGCATGCTGTCATGAAGGTCGATTACAGGAGGATGAAGGTCAGGAGCAGCAGGCAGGATTCCTGGAGTTGAGGTGGTGCTCAGGTCAAGGAGGCGGGAATCGGGTACCTCAGTGGTCATCGGGTAATCATTCTGAAGTATGAGAAGCTGATGGGAGATGAACTTTGTTGGGGGGGGGGTGCTCCTCGTGCTGTGTGGGCGTCAGGGACACCAAACACCAAGCTACACACCCCCTGGCTGGGTCAGGCTGTCCACCCCCATCGCTGGACACGGCCAGCTTCAGTCTTACCCTTACAGGGGAACAAATTGCTTATTATAGGTTTGCGCTGAAATATGCTGTTATACTTGTATTTACCATAATAAAAGCACAGCGCAGGTCCATTAGGAGCTTTGCAGGTGGTACTAGGACTGGGCTGGAACCAGGCGCCGGTCGTGTTATTTCAACTTAAGTATCCGTTTGAATTTATGGATTTCAGCTATGTAACTGAACCATGGGCCACAGAAACTAAACACGACCCCAATATAATGCCCAGTTATGCTCTCCCATTGTTCTAGGCGTCTCACACATTTTTTATTTAGCAGATGGGTTTATCCAAAGCACCACACGGCTGAGAAAGTAGGGTCAGACAGTCCCTGGGGCACTTACTCAGGGGCACAACAGCAAAACCACTCAGCCGACCCCGGTATTCGAACCAGCGACCTTCCGATGACAGAAACAGTGCTCTAAATGACTGAGTCCCACCACCAGCAAACACATGTGTGTGTCCACTCGGTTTTGGGCTGAGGACCTGTCAGGTGTGAGGTGAGTTTGATCTCCACTACACTCAAGAAATTAAAGGTCCTAAGATAGCGGGTAAAGTAACACGTAGGAGGTCCATTTTCAGAAGGATCAGGCAGCACAGGAGTAGATGATCTGCTTTTAGCTTTTTGTAATACAGAGGTTAGGAATTAGAATTTCAACTGTCTTTCCCTGTTGTCATATTTTCAGATCCTGCATCACTAAATCTGAATGTGATTTTTCTAATCCAAGTGATCACAATGTATCAATCAAAGGAACGGGGCTGAAATGCTTCAATGCCGAGTAATAAATCTTTTCTAGAGTGACTATTATATTTGGAGAAAAACATTCTAAAAATAGCAGCAGATATATAAATAATTGAAGGGAACGTCACTGAGGAACACAGGGGAAGAATGCAGATTAATATTTCATGCAGGTATTAATATTTCAGGAGGCTTTTTTCTGGTCGTCTGTTGCTTAATGTTTGGTGCGTGTAGCTCTCACGCTCTGCTCTCTGCAGCACAGCTGCTCTGTGATGGATCCCACTGTCACCTAATGCTAGCCGTATTGCTATAGTACTCGAGACCAGTCTTGGTCTTGAGACCACTTTTTTGCGGTCTTGGTCTTGTCTTGGTCTCGGATACAGAGGACTCAAGGTTTGATTTCAAGACCAGTCAAGACCACTCATCAAAATGCCTCAATATTTATCACAATATTTTTATTACAAACATGGCTATAACTATTCATAAAAAAGGCATAATACATAATCATCTCATCTATAATCCACTATAAATACCTCCATAATACAGCAATCAGCAATACATCGTTAATTGTTATACTGACCATTATTATGTATTATGAAGGTATTCATAATGCATTATAGTTGAGAGCTTCATAGAACATTCAAATGCATGAGAAACATGGCTATAATGTGCTACGCCTCTTTATAAATATTTATATAAATTGTTACAATGTTACAATGAATTATAAGAACAGTTATTAGGCTTTATGAATATGGGCTTCATAGAGAGTGTTACCAAAATATTTATAATTTAAAGGAATAGAAAAACACTCAAAATGGGCTGGAGTTCTACTAGAAGTAACAAAAAATGCAACATTCTGTTTATTAGGAAGACAATTACTTGATATTTTATCCACAAAAGATTGTCTATGTATGTTTGATGTCGAGCTCCATTAAAACAGTTGAAATTACGCCCATCGTGTAATTGGAACACATCCCACATGTAAACACAGTGACATGCTAAAGCGTAGGTTTGTTGTTTGAGGCTAAAATGCCGACTAATAGCAATGCTTTTCTATTTCAATTTCTTTCAGATGTTATAAAGTAATAATTAAATATAAATAAATATGAGTAGCCCAGAATGTCCTGAAAACAAACGCATACAGTATAGGTGTCTAACTCATATACATACCATGTAATAATCCTAAAATCAAAGGGATAGAAAAACACTCAAAAATGGACAGGGTTCAAAGGGTTAACACAGTACTGTGATTGGGTGTAAAACGTCCTGCTTCAAAGTTCAAATGCAACCAATAAGGTACATCGAAAAAATGTTACATTCGTACATTCGTATTTAAATTTTAAGAAAAAACATCCAGGGTTCAAATTATGCTGTGGAACAAATTTTAGGCCATATTGCCTAGCCCCAAGATAGTGCCTATGCTCCACATTTTATAGTGTGTTGTGCTATGTAGTCTGTTTCTGATCTTGACTTGGTCTAGCCCTGCCTTGGTCTTAGTCTTGTCTCTGTCTCACCCAGCCTTGGTCTTGTCTCAGTCTCAATACACTCTGGTCTTGGTATTGACTTGGTCTCAGTTTAGGTGGTCTTGTCTACATCACTAGCTAGTGGGTCCCTGCACTCCAGTCACGGGTCGGGTCGGCCCAGTTCCACTGACCTGCAGATGAAGGTGATCTCTCTGGCTTTCTATATAGGCTCTCCGCTTGGGTCTTCCCCTGAGCCCATGAGGTAGAATCAGGAGACAGCAGAGGGCCTGGAATGGCTCTCGTCAAGGGTCTCAAAACAAGGCCAGAGTATGAACTTGCCGTGGACACCCCCCTAGTGCTGTCTCTGAAACCCTTAACCCCAGGGACTGAGATCTGGCAACACAGGCTGGATTTACAGCTAGTTTAAAGCTCCATCCTCCTGTGGTAATGGCAGAACCGGGACCTGATTAGGCTAGCCAATGAGATGACTGCAGGTCCGCTGTAGGAATGATAGAGTGCCTTAGAAAGGGGGGAGGGGTGGGAGGAGGGGAGTTCATCATGGATACTGAAGGATGACATAACGTTGCAGCCCCTCCTGGATCGCAGAGCAGATGAGAAGGAGGAGCCTTTAATCAATCCTCCAGCCACTGACCTCGGTCAGGGTCACGGAAGCCCATCCCAGAAAGCACAAAGCTGCACGCTGGACAGCATGTCAGTCCAGGTACATACATTCCATTTATGGACATCAATTAGCTAACTGCGAGTCTTTGGACTGCAGGAGGAAATCTGCATAACACAGGAGGAACAGACACACTCCACACATGCAGGAGGGAGAGCTAAACCTCAAACGCAGAGGTGTGAGGAAACAAGAGACTTCGCCAATCAATCAGTGAAAAAACATTTATTTTTTATAATACACCTCGACAAGCACGTCTTCCTCAAAGTGACTGAGAGTAGTCACCAGCATTTTTTTTTCCTGAGGGAATTCAAGACAAGAAAGTTGGAATGCCAGTGTTGGTAAGATTAAGAACGATTTTCTGACTGTTTTAAAGACTGTGTTGCCTTCCATGCTCTGCGTGTCACCCCCTGGTCACGGTCAGTCTGCTCCCTCTGGGCCTTTCTGGCACAGCCCGTTTTCAGGGTGCAGTCTGTGTGGGTGTTGTGTGTCAGGCCACGATTTTCATGTTCTGCTTTCCCTTCGCTGTTCTAGCACCTCTAAAGGTCTACGGAGCCTCCACAGGCTTCAGGGCAGTCTGACGGCACCTCGGTCCGGCCTGTGCTGTGATATCACACTGTCCTCTTCCTAGTTTATGTCTGTCTGTCTTCTCACAGGTCAGCTGGTGCGATTTATTAATCAGAATTTCTGGTCCCCATGGACCACAGACAGACAGGGGGGCGGCTGAGAGGGGGCCCTGTTTGGTGTCTCTGCTGATGGAAGAGCTGCACTCAGTCACGTTCTCAGCATCTCCTGGGAGCTGGGGGGGGGGGGGTGTTTGCATATGGACAAGAGACAAGTCGAGAGCACAGTGGACAAGACGGGGGTGAGGGCAGGACAGGGCAGGCCATGACCTGAGAGGAGGCCTTTCTCCTGATGTTCATACAGCTGTTCTTGGTGGCCACATGTGGATCCATCTTTGGACTCAGAAAGCTTTGTAAAGACCTGCTAGATTCACAGTACTGATTAAAAGCCATTGACCTGTCGTGCCTGACTTCTGAAGCTGGAAACGCAGCAATGTCTCATTCGGTGTGAATCCCTCAAGACATGTCTTTGGCGTCACTTTCTGTTCCTCTGCCACTGTAAGGTGAGGCAGGAGGGACCTGCCTTGAGACGAGAGCATTGACTAGGACGTGAGGAGAAGTGATAGGGCTCTCGGAGCCATTCCCGTGAACCACGTGGATGACCAGCATTTCCTGCCAAGGCGAAACAGCTGTTTACATTCGCCATGTCAAAGGGTGGTGGGGAGCTGGGAGGGCGTGGGAAAGCAGGGGTCCTACCGCAGAGCTGCGAGGAAGTTCAACAGTCGCTTGCATTGCCACCCCACATCAGCCCAAAAAAGCTATTTTATTGTCTAATGACATAACAGTGTAGGATGTTATTTATTCAACTTGTGTCTTGTACTGACAGACAGTTTCCCCCTTTTACTCATTTGATACCCAATTTTTAATTCAGCTTTGACAGCCTCCGGTAAATCAACTTGAAAGGAAATGCCCACCCTCTTGTCCTCTGGTAATGCCCGTTCAGCAGTAATGCCCGTTCAGCAGTAATGCCCGCCCTCTTATCCTGTGGTACCGCCCACCCTCTTGTCCTGTGGTAATGCCCACCCTCTTGTCCTGTGATAATGCCCACCCTCTTCCTTGGCTCATGTATCTCCAGCTCACTGGCATCTGCGTGATCCTCGTGGAGCCACATGCCAGTCTGACACCCAAGCAGCAGCTAATTTGAGCCAGTCGACCCGCTGGCCTCCATAGGAGGGGAGAGGTGGTCAGCGCCTGGGCCTGTCGTTTCCAGCTCCTGAAGGATCACTGACTGTGCTGTAAACAAGGTCAAGCTGGGTGCTCCAGTGTGACTGAGAGAGGGGTACTGAGTTGTTGCATCTCCAACACTGATGCTACCAGAAGTTGAAGGTACAGGATGGGACTTGTGAAAGGTTGGAATCAGGCTAGAGAAGTTCTTAACCACACCCTGGGGAGACTGAGGTACCTTCCGGTATCAACACTTTCAACAAGTGCGAATAACAATGCTGAAAGGTTTAATCTCTCTCATTAAGAGGACTTCACCATGCTGTAGAAAAACAGCTCCTGTAGAAACACAGCTCGAACACTATGAAGGTTTCACTGCTCTATAAAAACACAGCTTCTCACTATGAGAGCTTTACTGCACTGTAAAAACCCAGCTTCTCACTATGAGAGCTTTACTGCACTGTAAAAACACAGCTTCTCACTATGAGAGCTTTACTGCACTGTAAAAACACAGCTTCTCACTATGAGAGCTTTACTGCACTGTAAAA
>JAOYFF010000001.1:2018747-2029036 GCA_025773925.1 Cryptomyrus ogoouensis | reverse complement strand
CTGAATGTGACCATCACATCCGTGGCTGACTGCTAGGCCGTGCCGCGACGCCACATTCCAGTGCAGGCCGGGGGGGTCTGTGGGCCCTTTGTGGTTTATAGACACCGGACATGCAGAGGTGTGTGGGGGGGGGAGCCGCGTTTGACACGGAACCAAGTGGGGATGCAGCAAGTGCGTGCTAGTGTTGGCCGGGTGGGGGGGTTGGGCAGGTAGTTGGTGGTCAAGGAGAATCGCAAGACCCAGACTGAGCAGGTGAGCATGACTGCCCCCAAGTGGCATTGAGAAGAACGACCATGAATAGACCAACTAGAGATTGGAGCCATTTGCAGGTGGGCGTGGCTACAGGTGACGACCAGGCCTCAGACAGGTGACGACCAGGCCTCAGACAGGTGACGCCCAGGCCTCAGACAGGTGACGCCCAGGCCTCAGACAGGTGACGCCCAGGCCTCGTTTTGACCCACTTGCTCTTTAACTGGACCTCTGAATATCACTTCTGTGAAATCGATTAGGCCCTTAGTTTCTCTCATAATACGTACTTCTTTTATAAGTGGTGTCACAGTGTTTTAGAAAATGCTAGCGCAATACAGAAATAAATTTGCATACTTAATATTTCATACAAGAGCTTTGAACTAATTTAATCCTAAAAGCATTGAACTTTATTAATGAACTTTATTAATTTATACTGTTACAGCAAATCAATGTGGACTATTCACAGTATTTTCTGAAGTTCACTGCAGTTCAATATTACTATACTTGTTACTCTGCTAAGTGAAGTAATATTTCTTTGAAATGTCTTCTTTCAGATCACTTCAGTGCATTTTTAAGATAGATTCTCCCAATGATGCTGGCGAAAATTAAACGATGTTCCAAGAGTATCTGGGCAAGTGTGGGGTTGAGGCTCACACCAAAGGTGGCAGGTTTGAGTGCCTCTGAGCGGCTAGCGAGCGGACCTTAGCTGTTCCTGGGCATGTCGCAGCAGACAGGGAATGATTGTTGATTTTCATTATCTGCCTAAATGTATGCCAGGCCAGATGAAATACGATGGCGCAGCTGTAGTCAATAATTTGACTTGAATTCTGAAAGATTTCCACCTTGATGCTTCATAAAGAAATAGCTCTGACTGTCATTGGACAGAGATGTTGGTGGGGAATCCAAAGGACAATTCTGATTGGATGCAGCTTCCCATGCTAGCATGCTCTCCAGCTCCCTTAGAGAAAAGAATCACTGGAAGCAGTTATCATGCCGACAACATCTGCAAACATGGAGCCCGTTGAGCCTTTAGCGCAATCCAGCTTTGGCCCCATGTCCATTGCCTGTCGCTGGGCTGCAGGCATCCATCGAGGCCTATATGGGGGGGGGGGGGGCAATCAGCAGCCGGAAAGGCCGGGTGGCCCGTACGGATTAGTGGAGGAGGGCCCCCATGCTCCCAGGAAAACGTCATTGGAGCAGATGGGGCCCGGTTGTGCGGAGCTGGCCCAGAGACAGCCTTCTCATGCCAGGGGCGGTGCGTGTCAGCAGAGGTGTAGCCAGGAGAGCTAGGGGGGAGGCAGGAGACCCGGTCCTCACTCATCGTTCTAAAAACTCCACTAGAAATGCCAACATCCAAGGGTAAACAAGGCAGTCGGCGCTATTAATGGAATCCGATTTAAACACGAAGCCCACAGACGGCTACAATATTCATGGAGAAGGGGGGTAAGATGTGAAAGCAGATTGTCCCATGGCCAGGAAGGGACGCTTATGACACCTGTCCCTACACCAGGATTGAGGAGCCCTCATCCCTTTGGTCACAGGTGATGCCAGAATGAATGTGAGGACATTTTTATCCCAGCAATGTACATTTTGAGAAAGCAGGACCAGCCAGTGCCTGGAGCAACTGTGGGTGAAGGGCCCTGTTCAAGGCCCCAATGATGACATCACTCTGCCAACCCTGGGATTTGAACTGGCGACCTTCTGATCACGGGCGCAGCGTCCTATGTCCCTGAACCTCCATTGTAATGATATATTATATATTGCATTTTATATTTCACATTACAGGCATGTAAAGATTACCTGTTCGAATAAGATGGTGTAACCTCAGTGTTTGTCAACAGTGGGACTCAAGGCTGACCACTGAGAACGAATCAGCCGTCACGAAACCACACACGGCATCGAGTTCATGGCCACCGTATCAACGTGGCACTGTGTGCACACGGTCTACTGCCTCAGAAATGGGGTCTCTTAACCACGCAAAACTCCAGGTACGCAGGTGACGGATGGCTGGTCCTTCAAGATACTGGCAACAGGAGTGAATCGTCCCTGGCAAACGAGTGGCCTCTCATCAACCATCCTCATATTGAGCGAGCCGCAGCACGGTGCTGGGAATCTGTTGCAAAGAGACCTTGTCGTTCACATTGGCGCCATGGAGATGATGCTAAGATGCCGTTGCACGCCAGACATGGCACGCAAGCGACGTGGCCCCAAGGGGCCCCATGGAGGCCTGCCAAGCAGAAATGAGCTTTTAAAAATAAGTTCCACAATGTGTCCTGATCTCCAGCTTATCACCTGGATGCTGCAAATTTACGCGGTGCTGTGTGCCTGCCCAAGAATGTTTGAGATTTGGACTGATGCTCTCAAAGAAACCAAAACATTCTCTCAGAGTGCCACATAGTTTTAATGATTTTTAAATGGATCTTGATTTCCCAGAATGCTTTTTTTATTAATGCAATTTCATCCCCGTGGTCTCTCTGAAACATCCTAGCATTTAAAAAGTCATCCTCTCAAATTTCACTCCTGTCTCTCAATGACTTCTTCTTCTCAATGAACTTCCAAGGGTTGCCACTTTAGAATAACTACTACGAGGGACGTATCGAGCCCCGCCCCCTTCAGGTCCTAGACAAGTTGCCTCCAGCACGAATACGTAAAAGGCGGAACAGGACAGCGCCTCCTATCTGCCCAAGTGAATCTCTCAGCCCCCCTCTCCAGATCTGCTAATTCCGCCTTGCCAACGTTAACCTAGTGGTTTCTGAAAGGCCTTTCACTGCAATGAGCCTTAAGTCTGATTTCACTACTGCTTCTAAAGTAAGTAATTAAACCCATGCATCACAAGCCAGTTTTATACAGTAGTATTATTGCATTTGTCGACTGATGTGTACTTTAGGGCAGGTGCTGTCAGAGAGCTCAGGGACTCAGAGAGCTCATTCACACTGTATGTAGAATATACTTCTGTTCACTTTATTAAATGTCATCACTCGGCCCGGACATCCTGCCTTTGGCTCACAGAGGACACAATGCCCCTTCTCTCTATCATTGGCTATTAGTATCAGCGTGGTAAAAACCTGGCAATGAGCTAAAAAAAATTTGCTGTTGCTATGGTTACCATGCATGTGCTCAAAGATTTCTGAAAGTGCCTATAATAGACAGAAAATATCTGCTGTACTGAGCCCAATCCCTCAATTCCAAAATCCCCAGCTGTATATTACCGTACGCAGACCCCCAGGCTTGCTGGGTAAATGTGCATTCCTCAGCTTATGAAACTGTTCTCCACAGGGAGTAATTTACCTTCAATTTCACTTCAACCAATTAAATAATTACAACAAAGACACGGCTCAGAAACAAGAGGTGATGCAAAAGCTGACCTAGTAACAGAGGTCAACTGCTCGACCAATGTCCTCTCTGACTGTCATTTGTCCCCATGCTGCTATTTGCCATCTCTAACAGCGCCAGCGCTAACAGCCACTAACAGCGCTGGCGCTAACAGCCACTAACAGCACCACCATTAAAAGCTGCTAACTGCACAGCCAATAACAGCCGCTAACTGCACAGCTAATAACAGCCGCTAACTGTACTGCCGATAACAGCCGCTAACAGCGCCGCTGCTAACAGCGACTAACAACGCTGCCATTAACAGCTGCTAACTGCACAGCCAATAACAGCTGCTAACAGCACCAGCGCTAACAGCGTCGCTGCTAACAGCAACTAACAGCGCCGCCATTAACAGCTGCTAACTGCACAGCCGATAACAGCCGCTAACAGCACTGATGATAACAGCCACTAACAGCACTGATGATAACAGCCGCTAACTGCACTGACGATAACAGCCGCTAACAGCACTGATGATAACAGCCGCTAACTGCACTGACGATAACAGCCGCTAACAGCACTGTCACTAACAGCACCTCCAACAACAGCCACTAACTGCACTGACGATAACAGCCGCTAACAGCACTGACGATAACAGCCGCTAACTGCACTGACGATAACAGCCACTAACAGCACTGATGATAACAGCCGCTAACAGCACCGTCAATAACTGCCACCAACTACACTGACGATAACAGCCGCTAACAGCACCGTCGATAACAGCCACTAACTGCACTGACGATAACAGCCGCTAACAGCACTGATGATAACAGCCGCTAACAGCACCGTCAATAACAGCCACTAACTGCACTGACGATAACAGCCGCATTCTTCCACAGGAGTAAAGACTGGCAATTTTGTTGGGCTACTTTAGGTTAGCGATCATATTTTAGGGAACGCCGATGAGCCCCTCCCTGGTGATTCAGTAGGTTACTTGGTTACTAGTCCAGTCTGTAAATCATATGCAGCATGCAGGCCTAATGTGGGTACTAAAATTCTCATTGTAGCTCATGTGTAGGTAGGTCCTGGAGTCTACTCCTAATATAACTCCTGATATGACTCTTTGCTTCTGAGACTCAGTGAGTTTACCCTGCAGTATCCTGATTGTTGTTTACCTGGCATATGTGTGCCATTAGGTAGGGGCGATTCTTAGAGTTTTTATGGTGGAGGGCATAACATGACCATAATTCATACAGAGGGTATCAATTACTAATGGCATGATTCAAATCGGTGAGTGACAGGGGAGTGGGCACTCTGTGGACCAATCAGCTTTCACCTGGAGCCAGTGCCCCTGTGTCTGTGCCTCAGGATACCCCTCTACCGCTGGGAGAAGCGTTATCATGACTATACCTTCACCATGGTCAGAGTAACGAGGCTCCAGTTGACACTACCCATAAATTAGTTTCGTTGAGTCTGAAAACTCATGCAAATATGGAGAGAACATGCAAACTTCACACGCAGGCCTGAAGAATCAAACCCAGGGGGTGTGAAGCCGCAGTGCCACCCAAGAATGAAACGAAACAAAATGTGCTTTTCTGAAACACATGTACACTGCTGGCTTATACTTGTCGTTTAAAGCCAAACACAAAGGTGCTGTGTGTTTGTTAAAGATCTGCCATCAATGAGACGTGTTACATTAATGCTGTGCAGTACAGCATGCGGCCTGTCAGCTCGCAGAACCAGCACTGTGCATGTGACGAAGGTGCTAGTGACTCATTTGTTCTGTGACCTTTGTGTGCTCTTTCGTCCCGTACTCTATCGCATGGCGTCCCCAGTCACGGTGCTTCATTTCCACCGTGACATTTATGAAGGATCATTAGGACGTTGAGATGCATTTAAGGTCTGTATTATACCACGGTCCTGCTGAATTCTCAAATCTGATTGGTCAGAACAAATGTTGATTAATTTTCTGTAACCGCACATGTAATGCAAGTCAGACGAATCACGGTAGTAAATCAGTGCACCATTATAATCTTTAATTCAAAAGTTACTTAATATTCCAGAAGTAGAACATAATTTAAAATTAATGGAAACTAAACGGAAATGCTGAAATAAGTTATTGGAGGAGGAAAGCAATTGTACTACTAAACGGATTCTCAGCTTTTAAACATGAAAATAATGTCTTTTGGTAAGAAAGCAGATGCTTAGTGACAGATGTTTAGTGAGGGTTAGGGTTAGGGTTGGGGTTAGGGTTAGGGTTGGGGTTAACCCTCACTAAGCCTGTCATTGACTGGCTGTGATCATGAGGCAGATTTTAACTCACCATCTTTCTGGAGTCAAAATGTGTGCTTTCATTTCACTTTCTTCACTAGTAGCGTTAAGAGTCAGTGGGACCTGCAGTAATTAGGTCACACTATTTTAATTCGTCCTCCATCTTCAACAAAATGTTCTCAGTGCGTTTCTGCAACATGTCCCAAGCCGTTTGGGCGTCCATATTCAGATTTGGATCGATTGCTTGGGACTGTGGTTCTGGTGCAGATATGACGGACGTGAATAATGCAGGCAGGCATGCGAGGGGCCCCCTCCTGTGGAGGCCATGTGTGACCTTGGACATGTGCATGAGATCCCAGGCTGATAGCAGGACTGACTCCCTCAGCCTTTACAGACTCATTCATCTTGTGGCCAAGACAGGTGTTTGCATACGTTGACTGAAAGATCCACCATGTCCTTTCTGCGCCTTCTCCTGGTCTCATACAGCAGTGTCTTTCGGAGCTGGGATTCAGACGTTTCCTCAGAGGCTGGTTTCTCCAGCAGGTTGGTATTTCAGTGCATCTTTTTCCACCTTGATGAGCTGGCCATTTAAGCACCAGCAATTCTCGATCTCCAGCTACAGGTGACAATGACAAAGTTTTGTTCTTCCATCTATCCTTGAACTGTATCTCAAAGATCATTTACTGTGACATAATTGTGAGCTTACCCTTGTGATTAGCGTGTGTGGGAGCAACTACTTCTCCTGGGCCAGGCACTGGGTGTACTGGCCCCGCCTCTCTCGCCCCCAGTTCCCGATGCAAAGGATGCTTCTCTCATGCCTCCTGACTTTTTCATCATTGCCAGGTCATTCTTTCTGTCCAGTATATACAGCTTTTTCTTCAGGTCTACAGATCAGGTGGATCACGGTACTGTTTTAAATTTAGAATTGACACCAAAGAAAGGCACGTCTGAATTGATCCGGTTGGGGGTTGGCAAATAACCCTCTAAGGAAATAACGAAGGAAGGATTCTGTGCAAATTGCTCCAGGTGGCATGACAAACTTAGCCATGTGAAACAGCACTGAGGAATGGAACAACAGGTTTACTGGGAATAAGGTTTTCCACACAAAAGGGGTCAATTTGTCCATTTATAATTTGAATGTAAGTTCATGTCTATGTGAGGAAACGTGATACATTTGAGAATCTGAGCAGTGACCAGAACCGCCTGGCAAGGAAGTTAGAGAGCAGAGGGAAACAGGCTGAAAGTCACAAATTCAAAAATAAACAAGCTTTGGATGATAGAAAATGCAAACGAAATGTACAAACAAAAAGTTCGGACTTGGGCATGGAATTTGCGTACAAACATGTAATCCATAGTCCGGCTGAAACAAGATACATCACCGATAAATAATCTTTTCGGAATGAGGGACAGGTGCAGCTAATCAACAGAAAAGGCCAGGTCAGCTGACTCTGCCTGTGACAACCATGCCCCCCCCACATATGTTTAGTTATGAATGAGGGACAGGTAGAGTTAAAGCAACACAAAGAGACCCAGTCACCTGATTCTCTGGCCCAGATGGCCACACCCCCATCTCACATGTAGATTCACCAAACGACTACTCTGACATGATGTTTTGTTGTACACACAGGTGGAGTAATTAACATCAAAGGTAACCCTGCGTGAGAATACCAAATGCTTTTTTTTTGTCTTTGATCCGCAGCAATGAGCATAATTACCCTGATTACAGGAGACCACATGTACTCTCTGAAAGCCAAGATCATTTTGTGCTATTACAAGATTTAAATGGTTTCTCTGGGGATGCAGGGATGAAGCGATGTACCGCAATGCAATCAGAGAAAAGCGAAAACCATCAAACAGGTGCCAACTGCTTTGATATTTCAGTTTTCAGCCAAAGAATTTTATACAAATATATTCGCTGATACAGCTCCCTGATATACATGCCCAAGTTTAATTTTTTATTTTTGTTCTTGCGGATATGGCTCATGTACTTTTCTTGTTCATCCCTCCTGTTGATCCCTCCCTTGCCTAGTGCCAGCAAACCTCGAAATAAACGAATCTCCAGTAAAGAGCCCTGCTTTCTCATGGTTCTGCTTGTCATCCCCAGCATGGAGTGGATCCATTCCCTCCTGTTTTCACAGCATAGTACAGTGGTACATATCCTCAGTCGTCAAGGGCAATGTCCTGCAAGTCACTCTTGAACTGGATTCCTTTTCCTACCTGTTTTTGGAAGATAGAAAGATACAGAAGGAACACCTGTGTTTGAGGAGAGACACCTGAGATGCATTGCAGCAAAGTCCATCCATACGTTCTGTACCTTCAGGTCTGATGTACCTAAGATAAGTTCATGTGCCACCTTCACTCAGAGACTCAGACACATGGTCTAAGACACCATCACAGTCAGAATTCACATCCTGAAACCCCTTCGAAGGACTACTCAGCAGCAACATCTGAGATATCTCCAGAGAAGATGTGTCTCCGAGATTCCTGTAGGTAGAAGCTGCATGTGCTTTTGTGGTGAGAGGAACACCAAAACACAACAGTATCGGCCCAGATTATCCATATGGCATTCCCTTTAATTCCCCTAATCGTCAT
Source organism: Cryptomyrus ogoouensis (assembly GCA_025773925.1). Classification (NCBI taxonomy): domain Eukaryota; kingdom Metazoa; phylum Chordata; class Actinopteri; order Osteoglossiformes; family Mormyridae; genus Cryptomyrus; species Cryptomyrus ogoouensis. The sequence continues at coordinate 2,020,615 of JAOYFF010000001.1, read as the reverse complement.
ATGATACCAGAATTTTATTAATCTAATTTACATTTACTGATTTCTGAGTATTTTTAGACACACTCATGGTCCTCTTGCCCGGAGCAGCGAACCTCATTTTTCTGGAAGCTCAGTTTACAAAGTGCCAGCCAAACCTTTTTAAGTGGATTTTCTTCTGCCAGCAGGGAAACAGAGAGTTGGGCACCGGTGAAAACAAGGCAGTAATTCTCAGGACAAAAGCCCAATATTGCCAAAGAGTGAGTGATAGAAGAGAGAGAGCACTCCAGTGTGAATACACCCCACCCATCAAGGTTAGCCTGCTGCCATTCTCTGTCGTTAGCTACAAACAGAGCTTATTAATTTCTTATTAATGGCCGTGTTTTGCCCAGAGTAATGCATTTTCCACTAAACAGGATGCTGTCTAGGTATTAACCAATAACCATGGAAGCACATTCTTATTTGAGGCTGGGGTACCTCCACCTTAATGCAGTGGCATGACTTGTGAGCAGAAGATTGCTGGTTGAGTTCCAGGATGGTATAACATGGTACCTTCAGGAACTGAAGATTCTACTTGCCTAATGAATCTCATGTGTAGTGCTTCCAGTTACAGGGAGGAGGCCACAGGGGCACTGGCCCCAGTGGAAGCTGATCAGCACCCCCTTGTCACTCACTGATTCAAAATGTGTCATAAGATAATTATAAGCTGCCCCCTCTGTATGGATTATGGCCAATCTTATGCCCCCCCACCTTAAAAAAAATCCAAGAATCGCCCCTGTCCTGTTAGTATGTTACTGTTGCTGGGACACAGAGTATACAATTTATGCTCATAGGGCCGTAGCCTGCATGCTGCCTCACCAACAGCCACGGCCCATAACAGAGAACCTCCTCTGGTCGAATACCCGAGCAGATATAAAGTGAGATGTGATTTCAAATACAGCAGGTAGAGCATGGCTGGTGTCTTCACCCTGCTGGGCTGTAGGAAGGAGATGAAGTAAGAAAGCAGGAGAACCATCCAGTGGAGACTCTGCTGACCTCGATCCCAGCACACCGCGTGTGACTCACTGAAGCAAGACCTTCCCCGGGGCCACAGTGACAAGGGCAAAGCCCTAATTGCCACTGAGAGTTCGCTCGCTGACAAGCGCTTTAATCAGAAGCCATTCCTGCTGTCCCGCTCTCATCTCGGCAACATTACAGCGGCAGGACTGGGCAGCTGGCTTTTGTTGTCATCCTGTCATTATACATAAATTCATTCCTCTAAATGGAAGCCTGGGACAAACTATGAATTGTGAAAAATGTCCTCATCTGATGGTGAAATTATTTTTAGGTTTGATATTCAGCAGTTATAAACAGATGCAGAACAATAAAAAATCCTCTGACTTATTCCAAAATGTTAATCTGCTGATTTCAATAGACTGAATGCTATGTTATTAATTGTTGCCAAACGTATCCGTCATGAAATCTACGGCTATGACTGAACGTTTAGCCAAAGTCTAATGATTGAACCCACTGGTCCAGCTGTCAAGTATACTCTGGTGTCTGATGCAGCCCAGATGAAGTTCTCTGGTTGTTCTGGGCCCGATTATTCTTGAAGCTGGTCATCATTTCACTTTTTACCTTATACAGTGGTCCCTCAGTTCTCGAACTCATTAGAACTCGAATTTCTTAAAAGTTGAACGAACAAGTTCGAAAAAAAATTACCTAGAACTCGATCTAAATCTCAGAAGTCAAATCATGAACACCGACCTAAGATAACTTGTACGCGCGGGGAAATGAATCACGCAGCACGTCTCTCAGCAGAAACAAAGGGTAACGCTTCAGTCTCAGCCCTGCATTTGCTGTGATACCATCGTGCATGTTTACACTAGCTGAATACATATATTTAGACAGTA
>JAOYFF010000001.1:1971239-1985755 GCA_025773925.1 Cryptomyrus ogoouensis | reverse complement strand
TCTGACTCAGGGATGATAAACATATTGAAACGAGCTTGGGAGAACAAGATTGGGCGCGGGGTGCGTGCGGGGGGGGGGGGGGGGGGGGGGGGGGGCAGGCGGTCCTGTCCACGACTCTGTCCAGTTCACATTTTCTCCGCGTCTGGCTGCGTCTGTGACCTAGTTCTGCTGCGAGCCCTGTGTGGGAGGGGGGCAGAGAGGCCAGGGTGAGCTGCAAAGGACAGATAAGGCTTCCGGAGCCCTGCCCCAATTTAGCTAACAGATAAATACCCTCCCCCGCCTCTGGGACACCCAACTTCCGGAGCAGCCCCCATCTGGGCAAACAGTGTAAAAAAACAGCAGGATTGCCGGCTGGCCAGGGCACACTGCCTGGGTGATATGATGAACGAGGTTTGTAATTGGTCCTTGTCTAGAGGCTCCTCCTACTGGCCAACTCTGCCAATGACTTACTCCTGAGAGAGTGTCTGTGTAACTGGCAGTGGGTAGAACCATTCACTGTCTACCACTGCACAGTTTTTGGTACAGTGCTCACCGAGTTAGTTCTCTTGCGCTTCCAGCAGTCAGGGTTGAGGCGCTTTTGCTCCTCTGCCAGGGCTTTGGCCTCCATGGTGTATAACTTCCTCTCCTCATTCTTCATCTTCTTCCACTTGTCACCCAGGATCACACTGATGGCTCTGTGGGGGGGGGGGGGCACAGGGATCAGGGCTAGGCGATAAGTGTCGTCCTGTGATCGCAAGCTGGACTAATCGGAGTTTCCACGATGGCCCGGCCGGCATTGGCAATGCAGGACGCTGCCTGTGGACATGGAGGCTGCAGCAGTTTGGCATGGAAATTCAGCAGAGAAACATCTCAATGACGGCATCATTGGCAAAAGGGACAGGGTGATTCAGAACTTCTCAGGAGCATGAACAGCGCTTCAATGATGCAGAAGTGCAGTAGTGTAGTGGTGAAGTCATTTAACACTGTACGAGTGTTATACTATAGCGGTGAGGTCACTTGGTCCTGTACTATTGCAGTATCTTAGGGGTGAAACAACTTAATAATGTATTTGGGTTATACTGTCGTGAAGTAATTGGTACTGTACTAATGTGGTACTGTAGTAATTTGTTACTGTACTTGTGCAGTGAAGTTCATTTGTATGGTATTAGTGTAGGAGTGAAGCAGTGAAGTCATTTGGGACTGTAGTACCTTAGAGATGAAGTAACTTATTACTGTAGTAGTGTTGTATTACAAACTAACTGGTACTGCACTAATGTAGTACTGTAACAGCATAGTAACCTGATACTGTACTAGTGTAATGCTGTAGCAGTGAAGTGATGAAATCCTGTACTAGTACAGTACTGTAACACAGTGTAGCAAGATAATGCAGTAGTATACTAGTGAATGCTGTAGTATTAAAGCAACTCTACTGATAACCTTACAACCTCTGTAAATCAATGCACACACACACAGACAGACCTGTTGTCCTTCCCTGGGTACATCTGCGTATATTCTACCCTGTACTTCTTGGCGAAAAGCATGAAGGCGTTCATTGGCCGCTTGCACTTGGTGGGCGTGGCACTGCTCCCGGTCCCTGAGGTGTGGCTTTTGTTTGATTTGGGTGTCTGAGTGGCGCTGCACGGCTCCAGGTCCCGAGCCAACTTCTCACAGTCGGGACTGACGGCGCCCCCGCTGGACAGGGAGGCACGCCTCTGACGAGCCATGCTGCTTAGCACATACACAGCTGATGAGTCCAGGGGGGTGAAGTCATAGCTGGGGAAGGGGGGCACAGCACATATTACAAGGCACAGCCCAGCCACAGGGGCAGTAAAATGCCAGCGACCTCATCGACCAGCTGGGTGCTACACATAAGGTCCTCACCTTCTGAACGTGTCAAAGACAACCGAATCGTCACAGTTGATGGCGTCTGGGTGTCCTGGTGGCAGACACAGGTCTCCCACCTGGACCTCATAGCAGGGAATCCCGTGCTGGACGACGGTGAGGCTGGGATAGAAGGAGGACCACCCTACAAAGAGGACACGGGGAGGACATGAATGCATTCATGCGACTCTTCTGCGATACTGCTGCTAACTTTTCCATACATACAGATGTTAGGAATGTGATAGTGATACCTGATTAAATGACGGTTATGAAGAGTAACCACTAAGGAAGCCACTGGAAATATGACATCACATCCAGGACACAGGCAAGTAAACATACTTATTCATGCAGTACAAACTAGCCATTTTCTCCTGGCATTTCCTGTCTTTACCTTTACTTTTCACATAAAAGGGATGGTCCAGTCTGCATTCTGCAGTCAAGAGGCCATCCTCCGGCGAGCCAGGGTCAAAGGTCAGCTTGAGGACCGACTGGCCAAAAGAAACGGTCTCCTCGTGGGCAACTAGCTTCAAGCCGTCGGAGCCATACCTCTGCAGGGGGACATGCCAGAGAGAGAGTCGATGACGGCCTCTGTGTCAGTCAGTGCTCCCAGTGTTACCAGAGACGACATTTCACCTTGATGGTGCGACATGGTGGCTCCCCCTCATCACCGGAGTCGTCATCAGAGTCGGCAAGGTCCTCGGCGTCCTGCCACTCCACATTGGGGCCCTTGTGGAAGCGCAGACGCGTGCCTGTGGACAGAGGGGCCAGGAACCCATCACACACCGCAATTGCGAGACCAATGTCCAGGGGAAACAGTCTCTACTTCTTCCTTACGAAATGAAACTGCATTCTTCTCCGTTTAACTTTGAAATTTGCAGTGTTTTTAGCTCCAAAATCAAATCATTTAGTATTGAATTTATATATATGGGGATGGTGTGTGGGTCAGTGGATTAGGATGGCGCGCCTGTGATCGGAACGTTGCTGTTTCAAACCTCAGGGTCGGCACAGTGATGTCACCATCAGGCCCCCCCAAGTGCCCCAAAGAGTGGCTGACCCTGCTTTCTCAATCGTATGGCTCTTTGGATAAAAGCCAAATAAATAAATCTGTAGCATTTTTGTTTTTGTCAAGTCAAATCATTTATTTACTTCATACATATTTTGTGAGTCATTAATAACTTTTTTAAACTGAAATATTAAGTGGTTATTTGTTTGAATGGCTAAAGGTCCTGCCATGTTAAGTGCTGCTCTTGTCCCAGCGCTGCCTTGTACTGGTTTTGTCCCAGCTTAGAGGCACTTGCCCCAAAGTCGGCTCCTCCGCAGCTGCATGCCAGTGACATACTATCTGCCTTGCCTGAACGTTGCTTTGCTGGCAGCTAAATAAATAGATCTTTTAATGTAAATGAGATGATAACTGCTGGGTTCAGTAACCCCTGGTAAACAGGCTCAGCCAGAGGAACTGCTACATGTCTGGGGTTACTGATGTATGACTGAACTACTCATGCATGTGTCTTCTTGTGCAGTTTAATACCGTACAGTAGAGGGCGCTATTGACTTTAAATACCAAACTTATACAAAATGGCTGGAAAGTACTAATAGGACTATGGAAACATCAGATATCAGTCATTTATCCAATCCAGTCCATCACAGCATACATATGCAAACACTATGGGCAATTAGGAGATTCTAAGCAGCCTATGTGTGTGTGGTGGGGCAGCCAGCAGGAAGGAAACATGCCAAGTTCACTCATAAACAGGGCAGAGACACCATTTAGCCTGCAGCTAAATGGTCCACAAGTATCTAGCTGAGCCGTCTATGTAGAGTTCTGCCATGTGCCTTATGTTTGCCCTAATACATACAAATGTATTTATACGCTACAGATCTCCATATATCATATTTCTATGTATCTGGAGTCTATGTGCATGTGTGCAGGGGGGCCGTGGAGATTTTGGGCCCTGTGACATTATATCATATTGGGCCCCCAACAAGGACCAATCCAACTATGTTGCAAATTGTTTAGGACCCTTCATCCTAACTCTCTTCCCTTTATGGTGCCCCTGTAAATATGTATCACCTGTATATATGCATGTATATATTTTTCATCTTTAAATTTTAATTTATATTTTGTCATTTTAATGGCACAGTATGGTCTGCATTCCACTGTATGCTCCACGTAGAAAGAAACTCAACAGGGAATCGAGTGGTACAACCTTAGGTGGACCCTCCCTCGGCAGTTGGTACCTTTCAGGAAGCAGTGCCAGGCGGTAGGGGGCCAGGAATGGGACCACCCCAAGTCGTCATCATCAGAGAGTGAAGACGTGCAGAAGACCCCCGACTCTGATTCGCTGCTCGCCTGGGGGGAGGCAGTCAGGAACACAAATACAGTCAATGCTACACAGTCAATGCTATATGGTCTGCTTGTCACAGGGGCTCCACAAGGGGGCGACAGCACCACCTCGGGTCGTACCCGTACACGCCTGCTGCTGGAGGCCTGGGGGGGGCGGGCGTAGGAATGTAAACTGTTGCTGCTGGCGAAGATGTGGACAGGGGAGGACCTGCAGTGACAGAGGAAGGCGAGATGAGTTAGTGATTCATCAGCAAGCTGGAGAAAGACAGGCGTGACGCCTGGGTCTGGGGAGAAGGCGTATGCCGACTGTGTGCCGCTCTCCTCGCTGGCTGTACATGGAGCAGCTCCCTGCGTCACATTACTGCCGTGTCACACAAATACACTTTTGCTCTGTAACTGCATGGCCTGGCATTTTTCACTGAAATGACTGAATGGTGAACACTAGTGAACTTGCTTGAACTCCATCAGCATCCATTGCGTGATAATTAGTGGAGGATGTGGCGTATGGGGGGAGGGGCCCACCTGGGGTGGGGGGTCTGCAGGAGGGGGCTCTGTGGACTGGTGGCGATGTTAGCCAGCTCGGCGAGCCAGTTGGTATCAGGAGAGCCGCTGTCCGCAGCCGGGCTCCAGGCTCCCTGCCGGCGTTCCTGATGGGAAACGCCAGCTGACAGCTGGAATACGGCCGGCGAGCCTCTGCCCTCCTGGACCTCCTGCAGCTCCGGGAGATCATCTGGGGGGAGGGGGGGCAAATTGAGAATGCTAATGTCGACACCACTTTGCAGAGTCAAAGCAAGACTACAAAGCAGCTCCTTTTAGAGCATTTTCAGTGTGTGAAACCTTGCAGATCGTATTGCTCATTAAACATATATTTCATCATATTTTAAATGACATTTACAGCAGAAGTGCAGAACTGGATAAGCTGCATGTGCTAAAATATGATTTCAGCTGTACTCAGTCTATGGGGCATAATTACAGATGGGTAAGCCTGGCTCTGCCCTGCGCCTGCCTGTGTATACGTGTATGCATGCCTGTCTGGGATTACCATACTCCACGTGACTCTCACTGGAAGGGTATCCGGGAGAGGATGGCAGGTCCTCGTTGCACTTCAGCATGTCAAAATCGTCACTGATTCCTGAGGCACTCTGCAGCTCTACCAGCTGGCTTCGGTCTGCTCTGTTGGGCACCACTTCCCAGACCATATTACGCCATGTCAGCTTGCCGGACTGCAGAAACACGGTGGTCACCACAATCATAAGTGATTCATCGGCTGAAGCCCATCCAGTCCTCATCAATATAAATTAAGAATATGACACCTTTATTGAGTGTATTTAGGAATTACATAATGTAAATAAGTATTTACAGTAGGGATTACATAATGGCAAACGAGATATCACAAAAACACAAAATGCCCATTACATCATATTTACATAACATTACAAATAGCTTCATATTTATAACGCATACCACGGTTTCTTTTGTTTAAAGAGAAAGACGCCATAAAAGGTCTCAGAAAACGCTACATGCAAAAAAGAAAAGGCTTCCCATTCTGTATTTGGAGGTAAATATACATTCAGGTGCATGTCCGCGGAGTGGTTACACACATTTTTGTGGAAAATGCATGCCGCGAACTATAGTCTATTGTCTCAGAACTCGGAGTCTCTGTTCGCAGGAGGCGTCATGTGACCCTTTGCACGCAAACCTTGTTTATAAACTTTTGGAACTTGGCGCATGCGCTCCAGGGCTCATTCATTCAGAACTGCGTAACTACGAATGATCAATAACACGAAAGAATTACCGTAAAAGGTTCAGCTCAAAATGTTTTCACAATGAGAAAAGAACGTGCGATCTTTTTGCCTTACGTGTCCCATTCACTTTTATAATTAGGTTGTGGCAGATCGTCGATCAAATGCACGTAAAAAAGTGCATTACAATGTTATATCCGAACAAAATCAGTTTAAATACGTATACGGAATGTAATAATACATTACATTAAAACAAAAGTTACACATTTTCCCTTTGAAGTGTCCCTTTGTCTCGAAAGTCCTCGTCTTTATCTTCTGCAGGCAAAATTTTCATACAAAATCATATGCTTACAAAGACACACAAACGACGGTCGATTAAATTTTTTTTTTAAAATTCCAAAATTAGACAATGGTGGTTTTAGGTATTTTAATCGCATTAATCTAGTGACTTTCGATAACAAAACGGAACTCTTTTGTTGGATGGATAATCAGCCATTATAATGTCAACAACAAGATAAAGAAAAAGCGGACTACAAAACGATCCAAGTTGAAAACTTCACAAAAATATGTCGACAAGTTCAGACACGAAGCCCCGACGACTTGTCATTCACGATGGTGAAATGAATGAAGTTAAAAGTTACGGATCGACAAAGGTACACGTCTCGGGCTGAACCCCAAACTACCTCCTGAGAGCTAAACCAAAACAAAACTACCCAGCTAGCTAGTGAGCTAACGGCTAGCTACCAAAACAACAAACGTTCACAATGAAATTTTCCACCCTGGCAGGAAATGTCATTCGAAGGCGACACTGTCGGCGGTACTCTTTCGCCATCTGACGTTCACGTCCGCAGAAAGAATTAAAGTTATTTTATCGTTTCATTGTATTTCCTTCAACCTTTTGTTTCGCTCCGTAGCCAGACAGCTAACTTTGTCACTTACCAAATCCGTCGCCATTACCGAGTTTCTCTGGCATTCACTGAAGGGGCGGGAGTGATTACTTTTAGATCTGCACATCTATTGGTGTTACAAAATGTCAATCTTAGCCACGTTCCTTTATAATTGGCTTAGTTTAAGCATACTTCCGAAAATTTTAGCCCTCATTTAATTCTTGTATTATTATTGGTTGAACGGCACGTTCGTCATCTGTATGCCGCTATTTATTGGACAGAGCTCCCCCCACCCATTGTGTTTTTTGTTCTATGATTTAATATCAAGAAAACTAAGTGTTAGTGTTTCGATACAGAATCAAACAATGGTAGGAGAGGCGGGTTATAAAGTAATCCATTTATTTTTGTGACGCTTGTCTTTTATTTACCAAATATTAAGAATGGGTATCGTCCGATTCATATAAACGGGTCGTTTACACAACGTGTATAGAAAAACAGCTCTGGTCATATTTACATCCCCAGTTTCTTCCTAGTACGCAGAGCACCGGCATTGTTTTCCATATTATCTGTTTAAAAAATCATACATTATATTTGTTTAAGTAGATAATTTTTTTGTTTTTACTATTCGTTACATTCTGCAATATCAAATAGCTGTACAATGCTACACTTTGAGTACAATAAAAATGTTGACTAAAATTATATGAGTAATTTCCCACATATAAATTAATACATTCATGAATAAGTGATAAGTGATATCATTCATATAAGAATTCAGTATTTCACATTAGGGCTAATTGACTTTAATCCTCATTGCTGATGGCTGTGCTTATAACTAATGCTAACGTGAACAGTATGGTCATCTTCATAACTACAAATGACGCAACGATGAGTAACAGCTTCATCAATTATTATAGGAGACCTATGTGAAAGAATTGCAGGCAGAAATAAAAGTCAAACAGAAATGAAGTAAAACGAGAACGTGCGCGGTGTGTAAAACAAAACGCTTCTTTGTCTCAAACAAAGATAAGTGGAATAAAGTAAGTGTTATACGTGAGAAGCAGACTACGAGCTGCTAGAAGGAAATGGAAGTTGGTAGGAGTTTCGGTTACAGCTGACTATCGGATGGAAAGAAGCTGCCAGCTGACGGCAGTAGGGGGCGCCCGCTCGCACTATAGCAGCCAAGTTTGCAAACTCCCCGTTTGAACACCAGAGAATCTGTCGCCTTTAAAATGCTATGATCATTTTCTGGTCTATTCCCGGCCTTCTCTGCATTTTTCCATCAGGAGTGAAAAAATACAAGGACGTAAACTCCACTGTAGTGTGAGAAAAAAAATTTCAGCTGAGTTACACTATTTCATACAAAATAAAACTATTTACTTATACTCCACACATGGAATATATCAGTGTGTATGATACTTAACGGCCCAGTATACATGTAGTGGGATGCTTCAGCAGTGGCACTGGCAATAAAAAAATAAAAATTCATCCTTCACTGACAATTATTCAAACTACAAATACATACAATTACATAAAAATGAATTTCATTACATTAAAGACTGACCTACATTGAACTGAACTATATATTTTTTAATAGATCACAACAGAATATACAGGATCAAGTGTAAATATTCACAAATATACATTTGTCAAATAAGTTGAATAAGTCTTTTTTAATAAAAAATTGTACTTTATTGTAATGAAAATTCAAATATAATCAACAATATCATACTGAAAATACTCTTTAGACCTTTGAACTGCATTACAGGGAACATACAGCACTGCCAACACCAAACTAGTCCAAGAAGATGTCAACTGATTAACATACAGAAAAAAACATACCTTTAAAAAAAGCTACTCTCCATTAAACTTGTGTACACTAGTTTCCATGACATGTTCACACATTAAAGTCTGAAATTATGCGGTTACATAAATACTACAAAACAAGAAAAATCGTATGTTCTGAAAGATGAAGGTGTAGACTTTTATAAAGAATATAGGAAATTGTTGGTATGGGAGTGCAGAGGTAGAGAGTGATGAGCCAATCAACAGTCTGTCCTCGGGAGTGACTATCAAGACGGCAGGAATCTGCCCTTTGCTGACTTTACTGACACTAGGAAGGCTGTTGCTTCAAGATTAAAGACAATTCAGTAAATATGACATCTGGGTAAAAAAAAAAAGCTTGTCTAAAGTAAAATTGATTAATACTGTATCTAATGAACTAATTATTAAGCATCTCGATTACCTTCCTGCCACCCAAACTCCATCAGTTCCACCATAATACCCTTATCATTAAGTATTATTCCAAAAAAGCAGAAAACACAAGCTATTTATCATTTATAAGAAATATGAAGTCCATGCCCTCGTACATACATTAACACACTGGTGAGTCCACCCATCACTTAATAAACACTGGACAAAATGAACAATGGAAGCAGCAGTAATACTGGATTTTGGGTTTGGACTGGAGGTATTAAACTCTGAACTTCAGTCACCCATCTATAGGCAGGGGCCATTCTAGGATTTTTTAAGGTGAGAGGTATAAAAGAGGCCATAATCCATACAGAGGCGCCATCCTTATCATTAGCCAATGATATGTTCTGAATAATTGAGTGACAGTAGTTAAGCACCAGTCAGCTTGCCAGTATAAATGTCAACATATCATGGCATAAATATGTAAATATGCTCTATAGAACCTTAATACATATTTCATTCACGGTTAAATTTTTAGATTAAACGAAATTCAAGTATTACATGTGTGCAATGTGACATAAAGGATCTGTCACAAAAGCCTGAATTCAGGCCGTAATCATTCAGGGGAAATGTAAAGCTCTTTTCAATCTGTTGGAATTATCCTCTGTGACGTTGTTCTTTATGACAAAGACTATAAAGCATTACGCTGAGGGATAACAGAGATTCACCTCCGCAGTCACCAGAATGTGTGGAGACACGTCACCTCGAGCTCATCATGAACCTGTCCACCTCACAGGTCTTGGCCTAAAATCTGTGCAAAACTGTGCCAGTCCCAATATCAGAACGCATCAACACACTAGCATGAGAGGTCATAGCCCTGTCCGGATAGTCAGCAAAATGAGAAATTAAATGAAGAAAAAGCAGGACGATACCGCAGGTAGCCTCGCTAAAACGTGGTCTTTAAGCGATTAGTGTTATCAGAGGAGGATTTAAACAGACAGCATTTATCCAAAGACTAACAAAGTCACAGACGCGATAATTCATGAAAACAACAGCAGGGAAATTAAGAAAGTCAAAAGTGGGCATGAAACCAATAAAATAATAACTGTACCATTTCCTGCAGATAACCTTTTTAAAGCCTTCCCACATGAAATGTGGCAGTATATTAATGTGTTGTTTTTTTTTTTTTTTCAAAAAGACCTACATCGCTACCATTTACATAATGTTTCACATTTCTGAAAGCATACAAATGAACAGGAGTTACGGGAACAAGCTGATGGCACTGGGGAGCCTGCTCAGCTTCCCCCTGCAAGGGGGCGCATATGTCCCCTCCGGTTTGCAGATCCCTCACGCCTCCTGATCCTCGACGTTAGACTGGCTCCCGAAAAGGGCAGCCAGTTGTTCCTCGTAGTTGACGATGTTCCGCTTCATGATGTTCATACAGGGGCCCAGTAGCCTTTCAAAGGCCTGGATATCCATAACTGTCAAGACCAAGGAAAATGGGGTCTTAATGGGCTACTAAGAAGATTAAAACACATTATAGTACATATTCATCCACTTAAGATGACCATACACAAGAGCTTATAAGGATCCACAAAACAGCACCAAAAAGGTCTATTGTACACACAGACATGGACGTGCTCATCAGTGCTGCTGTAATATTATAATACTACACTGGAATTAGTACCATTGCCAGTCTTGTTTAGAGTATCGGAATCAGAATTCACTTAATTGGTCAGGAACAACTGCATGTACTATGAATTTGCTCTGGCGGTACTGCTGCATACATTCACAGACAGCATAGAACATAAGTTAAGAAAAATGGTATAAGGAGGAATAAGACGATGTAATAAAATAGTGCAAACCATGCAAAGCTGTACAATTACTATCAATAAATATAAACTTAAAGGGAACAGAGATATACTGAGTGCTGAAATATAAAAATATACGATGCCCAGTTAAAGATGGCTGAAATGGATGTGCAAAATCACATGCAGAATCAGTAGGAACAGTAGGAGCAGAGTCAGAAGCACACTTTGAAGTTTAAACTTATACTCCTAGATATCCATTGAAAATCTTCATGGAACCCTACAATCTGCTGAGTGTCTTCTGGGAAGCTAGGAGAGAGTCACTACCTAAGCACTTGACGCTTCCCACAGCATAAGCTGAAGCTGCCCTTGGCTTGTTGGTGACCAGCGCCAGTTCCCCAAAGTACTGTCCTCTTGAGCACATGGCAATTTCCACCTCTCCATTCTCCAGGTCCTTCTTCGACTGTGAGGGTACAAATAAGTATCACACAAGACACCTCACTTGCTTGCTTGAGCATGAGCTGTTTGGCCAAGGCAAAGCTTAGATTTTCACGCAAACCTAAGTTGGGTCATTAGGGTTCCTGGTGATCCACCGTTCCAGATTTCTCAGAATATACCTCAAAATCGGGACTCGATCAGAAGCTTCATTCAAATTCAGGGCCTTGTGCTTCTTACCCGGAGGTCAGAGGAAGGGCATTCGGCCAGTTAACTACGCAAGCAGATACCAGCTAGGTGGTCTCACTTACCCGGCTTCTTCTCATGGTAATCCTAACCTGCCCAGATTCCACAATGTAAAAGCAATCGGCCATGTCACCCTGAAATGAGCAGAACGGGAGTCGTGGTGATACACCCATGCGACCCCAGCTCCCTAAATCTCACGGTCGGGGTACATTTCAACTTTCAGCCATATTGGACAAGTAAATTCAGCAGGTAGCACTTTGCATTTTTAAAATCAATAAGATGCAGATATCATTTAAGTGTTTTGTTTACCTGTGCAATAATTTGCTCTCCATCGCTGTAAACTTTAGAAGACAGTACATCTACGACTTTCATTCTCTCCGAGGGCTGCAACGCGGAGGCATAACATGTAATGAAATGTCTCCTCTCGTAAGGGAGAACCCAGAAACACAAGAGAGGAATAGAGAAGAAAACTAACTTCAAGTGACTTGAGCAACGGAAGTGTCTCAATAAAGGCTTCGTACATTCTCCTCTTCTTGGCGTTGTTCTTCACAATTATTCTCCTGAACGTTAGTCGGTCCTGCAGAGCAAAAAAGCAAGTATGTCATCTTTCAAACAGGGAAGACAAAAGGAATCTACTAACACTGAAGCAACGCTGCACCACTCTGTAATTTGATGAAGTTTTTATATTGTAAATTTCAGTCTATTAAAATTGCAATTAGCATCTGGCTATTGAACATTTCCTTCACCACATCTCCAGCAGAGGGAGCTATATCCAACTGTTATTATTTATAATAAAATAACGGGTGCAGACCATTCAATGCACGGTAAAACAGATTAAATTGCTGTTCAGCAAGCTGACCACTGACCAAGCACCAGAGGGCTCCTGTCGAGGTGGCAATGATGGTGGCAGCCCTGGGGGTGTTGTACATCAATGCCAGCTCCCCAAAACTCCCACGGCTGTTGTATGAGCCCACCAACCTCTCAACACCATCAGTCTTAACGTAGATGTCAAAGGTCCCTCTGAAAAGGACACCAAATGAACTCAACAGCAGATTGAGAAGAGCGGCCTGCAGATACACTTGCTTCTTTGCAAGTGCTATCATAGTTCATTTAGAAATTGTGGCACCGTGATTCTACACTGTTCCATCAAGTTCCTGTCACAATACTCAAACTCCAGTCATCCAGTTCATAAGGCTACAATAACATTTCATAGGTTATATTATTCATCATTACTGAAAATGATGTAGCAGAAAACATCAAATTAATGTCCACATTCAAGCATGGCATCAACTAACCTTTCAATGACATAGAAGTTATCGCCATCGTCGTCTTGCTCAATGATGTGCTCTTCTGTCTCCACAGGCTTCTCAAACATGGCATCCAGGACCTGAGACATCTGCTCCTGTTGCGATCCCACAGAAAAACAAGGAAGCAGGTTATAGCAGTTTTAACATGGTTCATTTACCAGTGTCCACATTACTTCATTAAAACTTCTATCAACAAACTAAAGAGATGCTGAAAGATCTGAAGATGATGTGACTCCAGCATATGAAGGAGTCTGACCTCTAGAGGATAAAGATGCAATGAGCTTATGCAGATAATCTGACCTTTAAACAGAGTGAAACTGTGCAGAAGACTTAAGTCTTGAGATCTGTTGAAGCTGAAGATAAACCTTTGGTATGACCATTGACCTACTGAGCATAAACCATCTCTTCTTTTAGGTAATTTTCATTATTATTATCGCTTTAACTTTCATTACTAGGTAACAGGACTCAGAATTAACCATTAATCTGACAGTATGGTTACCAAATGCAAGGCACCAACAAACAATTCAAATAAGCACTGTAATCTGTAAACACTAAGCGAGTGCCACCATTCTAAATTATGTTCAAATTAGTCCTCCATACAACACATCTTACCGGGTCCAGGTTTTTGAATAAAAGAATGTCCCTGCACGCTTCCTGTAGTCGCTGCCTCTGCTCGTCTGTTTTGGGATAGGTAATCTGAAAAGAAAAGCTGAACATCAAGAGACTGACCTATGAAGTGTGTCGCTAAATACACTGCAAGCTACATTTCCCAAGATACTAATAAGCAGAGCTTACAAAGATGAACAACCCTCCCTTCCATAGAAATACCTTGCTGCATGAGAGCTTACCCTGCTGCATGAGATCTTACCCTGTTGCATGAGAGCTTACCCTGCTGCATGAGAGCTTACCATGTTGCATGAGAGCTTACCCTGCTGTGTGAGGGTATACCCTGCTTCGTGAGAGCTTACCCTGCTGCATGAGAGCTTACCATGTTGCATGAGAGCTTATCCTGCTGCGTGAGAGCTTACCCTACTGCATGAGAGCTTATCCTGCTGCATGAGAGCTTACCCTGCTGTGTGAGGGTATACCCTGCTTCGTGAGAGCTTACCCTGCTGTGTGAGGGTATACCCTGCTTTGTGAGAGCTTACCCTGCTGCGTGAGAGCTTACCCTGCTGCGTGAGAGCTTACCCTGCTGCGTGAGAGCTTACCCTGCTGTGTGAGAGCTTACCCTGCTTCGTGAGAGCTTACCCTGCTGCGTGAAAGCTTATCCTGCTGCGTGAGAGCTTACCCTGCTGCGTGAGAGCTTACCCTGCTGCGTGAGGGCATACCCTGATGCGTGAGGGCATACCCTGCTGCATGAGAGCTTACCTTGTTGCATGAGAGTTTACCCTGCTGCATGAGAGCTTACCCTGCGACTGAAAGCTTACCCTGTTGCATGAGAGCTTACCCTGCTGCGTGAGAGCTTACCCTGCTACGGGAGAGCTTACCCTGCTGCATGAGAGCTTACCCTGCTGCGTGAGGGCATACCCTGTTGTGTGACAGCATACCCTGCTGCGTGAGGGCATACCCTGCTGCATGAGAGCTTACCCTGTGACTGAAAGCTTACTCTGTTGCATGAGAGCTTACCCTGCTGCGTGAGAGCTTACCCTGCTGCGTGAGAGCTTACCCTGCTGCGTGAGAGCTTACCCTGCTGCATG
>JAOYFF010000001.1:1947287-1959332 GCA_025773925.1 Cryptomyrus ogoouensis | reverse complement strand
GCAGGGACCCCAGGGTGCATAAAGAGACAGAGCAGGGACCCCAAATCCTCCCCCTAAACTAGTTTCCCTGCCTCGTACGGCTCGTCACCGCCGCCCTCGGCTTCCCAATTTGACGGGAGGGCCCGGCGTAGGCCCGCCTCTCCTCGGCTAGCTCGCATTATCCTCCAGCCCGCCTCCAGCGACGGTGCTTGGTTGTGAGCGGCCGGCAGCAGGCAGGGCTCGCAGTAACAATACTGACAGCCGCGACGGGAAGATGGAGCGAGGAGACCAGGATTTCAACATACTGCTGGCCACGGACTCCTACAAGGTGGGTTCCGCGGAGGAAAGGCGGCGGGATAAAAGGCGGCGGTGGCCGCTGGGTTGGCTGGCAGGCGGAGCTCATTGACCGCAGCGGTGCAGGAAAGCCGAGGCGGATTATTCTCCGAGGCCATCACTTCGTGCGCCAGGTTTGCTAGGCCGACCCGGGGCGGGGTGCTGCTGGCTGCCGGGGGGGCTCATTTAGCCATTGAGGGACCGAAATGTGCTGTTTCATAACCTCCATGACTCTCCTTCCCACCCTGACTCATGTGCTCCTGGTCAATATGCGGACATTTTCAGGAAAGGAGTATGTAAATGCTCCATTTTGCACGTACGCGCGGTGGAAGGGGGGCGGTTTGTTCAGGGGGTCAGGAGAGGCGAAGTGATGAAGGGGAGGGTCGGAGGGTAGCAGCTGGTCAGGGGGGGAAGCACGGCCAGCTGCTCCGTCTCCTCCGTTCTGCCGAGCGCGTGACAGTGGGCTCCGAAACGGAAAGTGAAACTAGCGTACTTAAGTAAAACCATACTTAAAGGAAGTGCGAATTTATCACAATTTAACTTATTTGAAATAGTAAATCATCTTCTCAGGAGTATGATACAATGTTTTAGGTTTCAATTTGAACTACAAATAAAACAAATGACTTTCCTTTCTTTGTAACCACATGTCAATGATTTAATAGTAGTTTATCTGGTCGCGTAATTTCAGCAATAGAAACGGCGGTATTGCTGACTGAATTGTGTGTACAGGTACAGTGCCGCCTGCCAGAGGCAGGTGCGGGCCTCCTTTCAGGCTATAGTTACTATTTTTGTGCTTTTCGGAGTGATGCCGTGGGAGACAGATGCAGAGAAGCCGGCTGCCACGCCTTTAGTTATGAAATCAGACTATTCTACAGTCAAGCATTAAGTGATTTACAGCAGAAGAGAAGAATAAGTACTTATAACTTCCTTGTAACGCGAACAGGGTATGTCGTAATAACTTCCTCGTTTCATTTAAAGTCTATATTTAAACTGTATAAGGATCTCTGATATATCACACTTTCTGCTGAAGACAGTGCATTTACTAATATCCATGATAAATACATTACATGTATTATCTATGATATCTATATATATATCAGTACATTGTACGAGTAAAAGCTGAAGTGCATCCCTTTTTCATATAATCAGCACTGCATGGCTGAGAACCCAGATTAACAAATTTCTACAACATGCTACCTGTTAGCTACAGTATGGTACTTGAGGAGGGGGGGTCAGGATGCCTCATCTGATCCAAATGTCGCTGGTTTGAGTCCAAGGAGTGACGGAGTGATTTTCACGTTGGACCCTTGAGTGAGCCCCTTAATTCCCAGCTGTCTCACCCTGCTTTCCCAACAATCTGTGTTACTTTGGATAAACACATCTGCTGTAAGGATTAAATGTATAATGAAAGTGTAGTGAGGCTCCCTAGGGGGTGTTAGAGCTTCACTACAGAGGGAGGGATGTGCAGACTGCCGGAACATCCTGATTTGGGTAGGCAAACAGCCGCGTATCGTGTGGGATGGCTGGACAGGAAGGTAAATGTAAAAGAACTTTATGTGCGATTAAATGCACTTTTGACCTTAACATTTATTTATCGTTTCCATGCTCATGTTGTCTGGAGCGCACTATGGTCGCCGTGCCTGAAAACAGGTGTGCGGCCCCAGATTTATAATCTCCCTGTTCTGATGACAGACTTTGGTTCTATGTTGGGGGGTGACGGGGTGTGTTTAGCAGAAAACTTGATAAGCAGTTAACAAGACGCATCAAGCTGAGAAAAAGATCTCAGGCTGCCCTGCGCTGCCTTTTCGGGGGCGTGTGATGTTGATGTGAAGGTCGAGGAAGCAAAGGTCACAGGCTGTTAATAGCTACAGCCAGTGAAGTCGCGTCTGTCACTAACACTGCAAAATGCAGTGGCATTATTTAAACGTTTAATGGGAAAAACCTCTCCGATTGTTTTAATGAAAAAAGTTCAGCATGCAAAATTTTGTTTTTACGTGGATTACTTAACTTCTGTGCCACGACATCCTTATGCAAACTGCTGCAACAGGATTTATTTAATGCCACCCCCAGGGCAGGCCGTGTCCAGCGGCGTCTGTGAGGATGGTTGTGTGTGTTTGGTCTGCTGTACTCGGACCTTGGTGCTAAAGCAATGGCATGACCCAGCTGATTGTGACCAGCAGTGGGTACATCCACAGGATCTAGGGCAAGCAGAAGCCTGGTGGTAGAGCTGGGCGATATGACCAAAAATTTATATCACGGTATTTTTCCAAAGTTATATCGGTTTCATGGTATACGACTTTTTTTTTTTTTTAAAGTATGACTGGGCATTTACCACATTTTACAGTACACATTTTTGTTTTACGTTTTTGCATTGTTCCCATATTTACTGTATTATTTTATTATTAGCCATTGCACCTATCTGCTACCTTAATGATAACATATGGCTAACGTGTTTGTTGGCTAACTGCTTATAGATTTGACTAATGTTAATCTAATGTTAAGCTAATTTTAAGGTGTGCGCCAGCCAAGTTAACATTTTTGATAAGTGTTTTTAATAGTTCAGTGTTGCTGGAACGGGAGCTTTACTGACCTCACGAAATTTTTCATAAATTTCTTTAAGATGCTTTGCTAGCTTTGACGTGCTACTTGGCTTCGTTGCCACAACTGTGTACCACTGTTTGCATAGAGGCTTATCGACATCCTTAGCCTTTCCATGCTCGTCTGCAAAATACTTCCAAACGGTACTTTAAAATTTTTTTTTTTTTTTAACCAAAGCACCTTCAACTTCAGCCCCCCCCCCCCAATGCTTTGCAGAAGGTATCAGAGAGAGTCAAAATGGGCCCTCATAGGGGGTCAGAATCCCACATGCTACACCGCAGGGGGGGGGGGCTGCAGACTGAAAAAGTGCCACGGTTTATTATGCTCATTGTGGTTCTGCCATGATTTCAATGACAAAGGATTCCAGAAAAAGTAGAATCAGAAGTATTCATCACACCGTGAACCTGTGCAGTTATGCTTGTCTTAATGTTTCTGGACAAAATAAGCACCGTAAGCACATTACAGTGCGCTCATTAATGTATCCCTGTCCGTGATCTTCTTGCCAGGCATTATAGTAATTGCCTTACCTGGTTTGTAATTGCCTTACCCGGTTTGTAATTGCCTTACCCGGTTTGTAATTACCTGCTCCTGAATCCCTTGGCCAGCCTATTGGAAAGGATTTTTTTTTTCTCATACAGGGGAACCATGATAATGAGAAACTCTTTCACCCTCCCTGTTTTGTTCCTATGTGTCCCTCAACCTAAGCCCCTAAAAACTTGTCACGCTTGAAGCAGGCTTTTATCCCTGGATTCTCATAGCCGGGCCAGAAGAGAGTGTGGGGTTTGGGCCTGTCCACGTCCCTGCCTGACAGTGATGCTGAGGCAGCATGCTTGTGGCGGCCTGGTGCCATGTCTCGGTTCCCATTGTGGTGCCATGTCTCGGTTCCCATTGTGGTGCCATGTCTCGGTTCCCATTGTGGTGCCATGTCTCGGTTCCCATTCTGATCAGGGTTTGCTCTCACCAGCCCCTGATCCAGACGGATTTCCAGGTGTCGCTTTCAGAAAACAGTTGGCTGGGATTAAACCTCCAGAACTGCTTCACCACTCGATGCTCTGCCTCCAGCTTCGTCTGAATGCTGTTGAGTCGCAGTGAGTGGGATGGGGGCCTGGCGTGTTGGTCCTGTCAGAACTGCGCTGTCACATGAACCAGTTGGTAGGAATGTGTCATGTGAAACCCCAAAATTTAAGAAATGTTGATTTGTTTACTTTAATACTTTTCTTTTTATCTGTTGCATAGGTTACGCATTACAAGCAGTACCCACCCAATACAAGTAAAGTCTACTCATATTTTGAGTGCCGGGAGAAGAAGACAGAACCCAGCAGGGACAGGAAAGTAAAGTATGACAAAACGGTCTTCTATGGTCTACAGTACATCCTGCACAAGTACTTAAAAGGTAGTCACTCCTGTTTCATAACTTTTTGTGTTTGTTTTAAATTTGGTAGACCTGTTCATGTATTAAAAATGAATTCCAGGGCACACACTCCACATACACTTCCTTTTAAAATACATCAACCTGAAGGCTTCTTGAATTATTAAGGTATTTGTACCTTGCGTGCCAACAAGGGAAACGTGTCTCTTGTGATGAGTTCAGGAAACGGCACTGTCGCTGCTCACTTTCATCCCTGCCATTTTATCTCTGTCACCCCCCCGCTGTCACCCACCCCTGTATCTCTCCCCCTCTACTGCCTTGGGGGGTCCCAGGCAAGGTGGTCACTTCAGAAAAGATTCAGGAGGCAAAGAAGGTGTACCTGGAACATTTTCAAGATGATGTGTTCAATGAGAGTGGTTGGAACTATATTCTGCAGGTAAATGGGTTAAACAAATATCTGAAGTTGCAAGATTTTGTAGAGCTGCAGTAATTTTTGTTGAGGTTTGCATAATACAGAAATGATGGTCAGCTCTGCTAGTTAATGGATGTACTCATTTTTCTTGAAGTATATTTTCAGTATTTTTCCGTCATGAAATATTTTGTCATGTTTTTCACATGTCCAAAAGTGATGCTTATTTTAAATACACAGTACTCAATTATTAAAAATGTTTTTATGACATTAGCACGTCAAATCATGTATTTATTTTGAGCTGTAGTTAAAATGGATATTTATGTTCTTTGTCTGTTTGTTAGGACCTAGGTCCGTGCACTTCATTGTAGAGTCATACGTGCTATTTGTGGCTTTCAGGAGTATGATGGTCACCTCCCCATCGAAGTCAAAGCTGTCCCAGAAGGCAGCGTGATCCCACGTGGAAATGTGCTCTTTACCGTTGAGAGCACTGACCCCAAGTGCTATTGGCTCACCAACTGGGTGGAGGTAAGTGAAATGGCACTCAATTGGTTGAGAAATGGACCCCTGTGTGGTTCATCCTACATTCTGCTAGATATAAATCTTCCCCATTCAGAAAAACTCTGTGTCCAATCATTTATTCATAAATGACAGCCCCCCTTATTTTCATCTTTTCTTGATTTGTTTTTATTTACTTGGCCAGTGGTGGCTGCTGTTTATTTAATCGAAATGGCTGTTTGCATGTTTCATGATGGTGGTTGTTCACTCAAAGGTAGGTTAATGGTGTACATCTTTAACCTTGGTGTCACTGTGCAGAAAAGAGAATGATTTCTGAATATGACTTTTTATGATCAGAAAAAAATACTCCCCAGATGAGTATTGAATCTAACCAGCCCTTAGAATGTGAGCGTTGACCTTGGTCTGCTCATCATAATCATACCATGCCGTCATGCTTGATGTTCACTTGTATACTTTTTCTCCTAAATGGTTTTCTTCTTTGAAGTATTTCTCCCAACCCTTCCATCTGCTTGAATGTAGATCTCAAATGTCCTTATCCACAACAAATCAGGAGAAGAACCTTAAAGCAGGGAGTGGAACATCAGCTATATCATCACCTCCAAAGGGCCTGCAGGCAATGCTGCCTTAGCATAATCTAAGGGCCTGGAATTAAGCGCTATCCGTCTGGGAGGCCTAAATTGTCCATCAGTAGGGTACAGAGTGCAACACTCCCAAAGTAGTATTGTCCTTCCCCACCAGACAGTATCCACTGAGAATTTCTGTTCTGGCTTCATAGTCAGAGAAGTCAAGTCAAAGGTGGACTATGCTTGACGCTCAAGGAATACTATCCCAGGTCCTATAGACACCCTTTGGCTTTTGACTAAATGGATGGTGCCCTTGTAACAACCTTGTTCACACACATGGTCCATGAATGAAGGATCTGGTGCTGACCCAGTAGCCTTGTCAAATGAACAAATTTGTCTCATCTCCTCTTCCACAGACGATTCTAGTTCAGATCTGGTATCCCATTACTGTAGCCACCAACTCCAGGGAACAGAAGAAGATCCTGGCCAAGTATCTGAAGGAGACTTCTGGGAGCCTTGACGGTCTCGAGTACAAGCTCCATGACTTTGGTTATCGGGGAGTCTCTTCACAGGAGGTAATCTCAGAGTGTAGCCGGGGCTTTCACAGGAGGTAATCTCAGAGTGTAGCCGGGGCTTTAAAACCCCATGAATCAGGCCCAGTTCAATAGCATTGAACCTGTTTCAACCATTTTGTAATATTTCACTTCTGGCCCATTTCCGCGTCTGTTTCAGTCTACTGTAAAACCAGCAAGTTTTTCAATGGTCTGGTTGTCAGCATTTTTTGTTTTGTTTTGCTTATATGTTTCAGACAGCTGGCATTGGGGCCTCTGCGCATTTGGTGAACTTCAAAGGCACAGACACCGTGGCTGGTATCGGGGTCATTAAGAAATACTACGGCACCAAGGACCCTGTGCCCGGATTCTCTGTGCCGGCAGCAGAGCACAGGTAGAGCTCCAGCAGATACCAGGCTGCCGCCCCTCACTGCTTAGCACAGGCACCATCTATGCCTTCAGTCTTTTTTTTAAATTTATTTTAAACTGAAAAGCATTTTTCTAGATATACTGCATGCTCCCACCTGTCTCTTCAGTCAGTAACCCATATCTTTTGGGAAAATGCTTTTTTCCATTATTTTTTTTCAGAATTGCATATTTATTGCTTCATGTTTTGACTGTACTGCCCCCTGCTGGCTGCTATGTCTCATGGTGGTAAGGGTAATTGGTGACACATGATTTCATGTATATCTCCATCACATTCTCACAATGAAGAAATACAGAATCAATGGAACAACAAGGGCAGACTGTCCTAACTGAACTTAAGTGCTATAAATGGTGCTCTTCTCATACAGGTCGCTAATGTTTGTTTTTCTATAACGTCCGTGCCTGGTGGTAAAATCAGCAAAACATGCACTCTTTCTGTACCTGTTATTTGATGAGAAGTTCCTTTTTTGTTTGTGTGACTCAGGGGTCTGGCATGCTTTCCACTGACTCACAATGTTCCTAATTCTGCACTTTCCCCCAGCACCATTACCGCCTGGGGGAAAGACCATGAGAAAGACGCCTTTAAGCACATCGTGACGCAGTTCCCCTCCGTCCCGGTGTCTGTTGTCAGTGATAGCTATGATATTTACAATGCCTGCGAGAAAATTTGGGGTGAAGACCTGAGGGACCTCATCGAGTCTCGGAGTGCTAAGGCGCCTCTGTTGGTGCGACCAGACTCTGGAAACCCTCTGGACACCGTACTGAAGGTAGGCTAGGGCATCATCACATCATGAAAGAACCCTGATCTTTGTGGCATGTACTGGTCAGTCAGCATAGATGCTCAGTCAAATCACATCAAATCAATCCTTCAAAACCACTTGTGGGCAAATTCACAACAGCAGAGACAAAGTAGTGCGAATAAAAGAAAACAGGAAGTGCAAACAGGAAGTACAGGTGCTCCTCGACTTACAATGGGGTTATGCTCTTATTAACCCTTCGTAAGTGAAAAACAGTTGAACATGATATGGTAAATAAGTAAATAAATACTGTTATGAATAAGTAAATGAATACTATAACTAAATACCAGTAATTGCATTGTGAATAAATGAATACAAATTTGGTTAAACGCAGGAAAAAAGACACCATACGATACATTGCTAAACCCAGTTTATGCTTGCAATCGCTACAGAGATTGGAAGCTTGGCTGGTGGACGCTGCCATACTTCAGTATAAAGTATCGTACAACATATCGCTAGCCTGGGAACAGATCAAAATTCAAAGACAAAACCCAGAGACTACTGAATGTGCATCACTATCGCAACCATCTTAAAGTCGAAATATCGTAAGTCGAACTGTCATAAAGCGAGGAGCATCTGTATACAAAAAATGGTAGTGTAGAGCATTGTAATGACCGTGCAAATTAGTATCAAATAAACGAACAGCCATATGAATGCAAGTCTGAATGCACAATTGGGTACATTCAGTAGAGAGTACAATACGATGATTTTTTAAAATATGACTGAACAATGTTCATTTGTTGTTGAATAAGAAGACCGATGCCTTTTATTATCAGAATTTTTATTCCGTATAACTGTGTAAGAATTATTGTCCTCTTCTGTCAGGTCTTGGATATATTAGGCAAGAAGTTTCTTCCTGTTGAGAACAGCTTGGGTTTCAAGGTTTTGCCCCCCTACATCCGAGTGATCCAGGGCGACGGTGTAGATATCAACACGCTGCAGGAGGTGAGTACAGTCGTCCTGTTTTCTGGGGCCAATGCCTTGCTAGAGGATGCTCTGTCTGACCTTGTGCCTGTGCTTGGGGGGCAGATTGTTGAGGGAATGAAGACAAACCGGTGGAGCATCGAGAACATCTCCTTTGGATCTGGTGGTGCCTTGCTGCAGAAACTGACTCGAGACCTCCTGAACTGCTCCTTTAAGTGCAGCTACGTCGTCACCAACGGTCTTGGGGTGAGTCCTTGCCAGGGTCTTCTCTACTTCTAAAAACTGCTACAATGGATCAGACCACACCTTCTCAGTCATAGTTACCAGTCTTCCACTGCATCAAGTGACATCAGCGTTCTTGTGGGATGGTCGTGCTTTCGGCCCAGATTTCCGAGGTTCCACTACGTTCTCCTCTACTACTGCCACATCAGGTTCCCTATTGTTTCAGACACAGCACCCGATTAGTTTGGGAATACGCCTCCTTTTCCCCACAGGTAAATGTGTTCAAGGACCCTGTAGCGGACCCCAACAAGCGCTCCAAGAAGGGACGGCTGTCCTTGCACAAGTCGCAGAGTGGGGAGTACCTCACCCTGGAGGAGGGCCGAGGGGAGCTGGAGGAGTATGGAGTGGTGAGCATTTCCAAATGGCCTCTTATGTGCTTGTGAAGCTTTAGGGTTAGTGGGCCGCAGAGTAGTCTAACACCTCCTAGGCTGGGACTTTGAATCTGACTGTAGCTGAAGTTTATATATTCTCCTATGTTTTTCTCTTTCCCATAGTCCATACACTACACATTTATGTATTTGGGGTAAGGGGCTTTGCTCAAGGGCCTAATGATGACTGTCAGCCATGAGGTTTGAACCGCTGACCTTTCGATCAGAAAGCCATGACCTGCAGAGCCACACACTCCGCAATACATGGTTTTGGAAGATGGATGTTTAGAACCTGTGTTTTACGTCCCCTTGCTTCATCTTTCATATATTTGTTTCACATTTTCATCCCAGTTCAGCTTCTAGCTGAAACTGGCACTGGATTCCCTGCTCTGGCTGTGAGCGTTTGGCACAGATGTGTAATTCTCCGATTCCCCAGTGGCCGGCCACCATTTCCTTTGGTGTGGCGAGTTTGCAAACGGGAAACTCAAGATCTGCCACTACTAGCACCTTTCCAGATGGCTCTGATACCCTCTTTGAATTATTTGCCAAACCTCTACAAGAAGACCTGTCCATTAATGTTTTCAGTCAAAAGATGGTGGATACATTATTTTTATTTATCTAATAGTGGAAATACGCTGGATTTTCTGTGTCATGAGAGGTCCAGTAAAAAGTTTGAGAAGCCCCAGTTTCCTGTATGTCAGGCTGCCGAAGTGGGTGCAGCATGTTGCGTTCCTGCCGGTCTGACACAGCTTACACCCGCAGTCCGGCAGGGGCACAGTCAAGGCTATGCTGCAGCGCCATTCGGGTTTGTGGAAAACTATTTTGAAAAAACCGTGGTCATTTTGGGGACCTAAACCTTTGAGCCAATGAGTGATATTTAAGGACATTGATAGATGTTCTGATTTACTTTTTAGTTTTTTAGTTTATATTTTTAACACAAAAATTTTACAGAACTGAGAGCAGAAATGTCAAATGAAACCAGCAAATTATTTGTGTGCGTGTCTGTGTGTGAGATTAGCACTTGCTTATAAAATTGGCTGATATTTCTGCATCTCCATGCAGTTAAATATTGCACAACAAAACAAAAAGAAATCTCATGATGAAAAACATGTTTTGTATTTTAGATGTCTACATTTTAATCTACTACTCATCTGTCCTTCATTCTGTTTGTGAATCGCTATTAGAGGTATGTTTATTGCACTTCAATGGTCAAATCTCATGCTGGTTTCTTCGGTGTGTCTGTGCCCATCAGGACCTGCTGCACACAGTATTTCACAATGGGAAGATCGTGAAGACATACACGTTTGATGAGGTCAGAGAGAATGCCAAGCTCAAGGACTGCGAGGTACAAGAGCTGCTGAACTGACCGAGCTACAGCCTGCCCAGGCAGCACTGCATGTGCTCTCTGTGCTAGGGGTCCTGGGTCCTGTTTGAGGCCACCACCACTGTTTAAGACAACCACCCGCCGCCCTGCACCTCTGGCGTGGAGAGAAAGCCAAACACCTGCCTGAGCTCAGAGAGAGAGCACACACTCACAGAGAGCTTGTAGGAACAAACCCCACAGAATGCGTCTGTATGCTGTCTACAGAACTGTATGCTACAAATTCCAGAACTTTAAGCTTTGTTGTATATTTAATGGTGGGACGATAAAATTAAGAGACTAATACAGTTTGAGGACTTATTACTGTACATAAACTGTTCAGTAGACCACTATTCTGAAGTAAACATGCACATTAATGAAAGTGTCTGAAATTTAATCAGCTGTAGAACCTTAAGGTAAATGTTAAATGTTGATGAATGTGGATGTGTTTTGCAAACTGTTAATTACCTGTTGTTTGGGATTATATTCCTTTATGCAATTTATGTTTTTAAATGGGAAAGGCACTTTTGTTTTTTTCCCTGTTCACCTTTTATTCAGACAACTGGATCTTTTCTCACATCGCAAATGCCAAATGAAGGTGATCTATTGCCTGTTCTGTAGACTGAGTCCTGTAGCAGTCAGACTTTGTTCTGAAGTTAAGAACTCCACAATGTCCATGGAAACGGAGTAATTGTTTTTTTTTTTGTCAAATTTAAAATGTTTATTGCATTACTGTCATCTGGAAATGAAACACTTTGACAGTTTCACAATGAGATATGGATCAAACGATTTTACTAGAACCTGATTTTACAATTTTGATACATTCAAATTTAATTTCAATTAGATTTTTTTGACAGGATAATGTTGTTGAAAAGTTATCACACTGAATATTTCTATTTAGGGAAATGTGGCCAAACTGCCTTCTCTGAGATTTTTGTGTGTTTGTGTCTGCAGATGTGTGTATTTTTGTATGTATAGCTTAAGTAAAAGTTCTGTCTGGTTGGGAAGATGTACCTTTTTCTGTCTAAAGCCCATTTTTATAAAAATCATTTTCATTGGTTTTAGCTCATTTGTGTACAATATTTGAATGCTGAAGGTGATATCTATGTGTGTGTAGAAGTCTGTTTTTTCTATTTTTTCCTTTCATCACCTTTGGAAATTTTGGATAATGTTATTGTGGAGATATTCACATAATACTGAAATGACCACCCTGTCTGTTTGCCGAAATATTTTCCTCATTGTAAAGTAAAAAGAGGACTGCATTTCCTTTTCTATCTACTGAAAAAATAGAAGAAAAAAATTGACGAAAGCACTAACATTTAATTTGATGGCACCTGTATCTATTTTCAAGAGGGATCAGTGTGCTTGAAACGTGTGTGTGTGAAATTTGAAATAAAGCAATAACAAATAGAGCAGTCGCTGATTTCTGTGTTTTTTTTTTTTTTAGTCTTAGGCGATTTTAGGGGCACATGAGGTGTGACTGCATGCATGTACTGATGCTCTGCCTGAATAACAGACCCCCCTGTTGGTATATGGGCACACGCACGTACTTATGCTCTGCCTGAAT
>JAOYFF010000001.1:1926833-1940153 GCA_025773925.1 Cryptomyrus ogoouensis | reverse complement strand
TGGGCACACGCACGTACTTATGCTCTGCCTGAATAACAGACCCACCTGTTGGTATATGGGCACACGCACGTACTTATTCTCTGAATAACAGACCCACCTGTTGGTACGGTTCACTCTGCAGAAGCGCTCATGTTATCGCCTGAACGTGGTTACTAGCCGTCATTCATGTCAAAACTACACATATAATCGTCTTTTAAAAATAACAGCAGTCGTAAGGAGTTGTGAAATTAATTTCTCCTGAATTCGGCCCTTTTAACTCCATATGATTTTTTAAAATTAGAATCTTCCTTTTCAGTAATATCCATATAGTGGTTTAGTACTGAAAACCAATTCTCCAGTACTCGTTACAGCTGAACCTAGAAGCTCTTCCTAGCTGCACTCACGCCTAGTCGGACCCTCGACGGCACGTACCTCGTCGTTTGGTTTTCGGTGGTTATAGATCGGACGGCTCGTTGTTAGTAAACAAGAAATACTAGCTGGTGTAGAGGCACGATGCGGCGAACAGACTGACATCGCCGACGGGTGAGCCTGGGGATCAGTGGGAGGAGGAAACGCCGGGTTACTGGCAGAAACGCAGCTGGTCCGCAGTCCTCTCGCTCCGTCCGCGAGCATCAGCACGAGGACGAGCTGGGAGCTTTTTTTTCCCGCGAAAGCAACAAAAAATTCAAACATTTGTAATAGTTCCTGTAAATGGCGGGGGTCTTCGGTGGGAAATACATCTATACAGAGATTTATACATCCGAAGAGCTGGTTTGCTGATAATAAAAGGACTGAGCGTTTTACGCCCAACTTGTTACATCTGAAAATCCAGTGCCTACTTTTTTCTTTTTAATTTCCGTTCATCTTTCAGACTCTTTTAGCGGACGATGTCAGGATTGCGATTAAACCTGCAGGCCATTAAGGAGCCGTTGGGGTTCATCAAAGCCCTGGAGTGGGTAAGGTGCCCCGGACGCTGGGGGTCGGTCTCCGGAGAGGGGCGCGCCTCAGCTGCTTACTCTTTAAAAAGTACCGTAACATTTAAACACCTTTAATCTCGGTAGTTAAAAGTCTAATCACTAACCGGGGGACTTTTGTTTAGGTATCATAATCCAACAATAGTGCTGCTGGAAGCTGATTAGCTGTCTAACAAACTGTCTCCTTTTATATACGCGTTGACTTTAGCCATAGCTCTGTGTCATTCACTAATGTGTTTTCCCGCAAGGATTCGCTTCGCCAGACTAGCAAACTTTAAGCGGCTAAATCAGCGCCCGTTACCGCATACGAGTCCCATAACCGAAATATTAATGTTAACAAAGCGATTTGTATGTCCGGAAAGAAGCACAGCATTTAAAAAGGTTTAGACGTTTAGCCATGGAAAACAAATATTTCCCATTGTAATTCCAATAATGCCTTTAACTAACTCTTCATTGTTATGATACATGTCGTAAGTCATGTTACAATAAAGAAGACATTCTTCCCTCTACCAAATCAGTCCTTAAATCCTTTTTTCTGAAATTCCCCTTTTCAGCTGACTGCAATTTTCGCATTTGCAAGCTGTGGCGGATATAGTGGTACAAGCATAGTAACCCTTTTTTGCAAAGATGGCAAGAATGAAACGCTGAAATTCGCCTTCAGTTACCCCTTCAGGTGAGTGAGTTCACAGTGCAGTTTGACTAACCTGCTTGGGGTCTTTGCTGACCACCGGCATGCAGGCTCACTGCTTTGCGGGGCAATAGCACATCTGTTCTAAGCAGGGATCAAATAGTGTAGGTGAGTAAGGTGTCCTGAAGCACAAAACCTAGACATCCCAGTTAAATTTACTATAAGTAATATGGGATATGTACTGTTTAATTGATTTCTTTGCCTGGGATTCCTCCAAGAATTCTACAGTTTTGAGTAATAAATCATTAATAAGCCATTAAAATGTCCTGCTTAAGGGTACAACAGAAGAGTCCAATCTTGGATATTAGCAGGACAACCGATAGATTATGGCTCGATGCGCCTAACTGACATGGCCAGGGGGTACTGGTCAGACCTGGAAATCTCTCGCACCTTCAGGTTGAGCCACACGCTGCTCGTGAAGAACAACACGTCACTTTGCAACGTCACCGTACCTGAAACTCACCTGGTGGGAAGCTCTGTGTCTTCGTCCCAGTTCTTCGTGACCGTCGCTGTCCTCAACTTTTTTTACTGCATGGCTGCGCTGGTGCTCTACCTGGGGTACATGCACATCTACAGGAACTCCAACTTCGTGCCCAAGATGGTCAGTGCACATGCCTGTCTTGCTAAGAGCTTCAGAAAGCATACTGCCTGTGTATGTGTGTGTGTGTGTGTGTGTGTGTGTGTGTGTGTGTGCACGCATACATGTTCTCTTTGTTTTTGGGTTTCCTCCTGGTGTCGAAAATGTGCTTAGGCAATCTGGCATCCCTAAACTACCCGCAGTGAAAGTGTATTTGTCCTATGATGGACTGGCATCCCATCCAGGGTGTCCCTCACCTTGTGTCCTGTAATGGACTGGCATCCCATCCAGGGTGTCCCTCACCTTGTGTCCTGTGATGGACTGGCATCCCATCCAGTGTGTTTCTGTGCTTCCCTGGATTCAGCCACACGGCAACCCTGTACACTTGGGGAGTAGCCGTATGGCGAGTAGCTGTTTTCACAGAGTGGATTATTTTTAAGTGTACGTAATGCATTTTGAGAAATCTTTAAATGTTGCAAAATGTGTGCAGATCTGAAACGCTTAGCATGCATTCACTTTGTTTACTTGAGCTGGAGAGGAAAGTTTTAATGCACAGTTTTGTCCATGTTAATATGGCATTTGCACAGCCAGCTAATGGGAATCAGAAGTGGGAAAACTGTAAATCCTGAGAGATTATTCAGAGACACTTTCTGGGCAAACCGAAGCATGGAGGATGCATGTCACGGTTCTGCTGTTGAGTTTCCACTCCACCTGTGCCCCTAGGATTTCCTGATGACCATGATCTTTGCTGTCTTCTGGCTCACATGCACTTCAGCGTGGGCCAAGGGGCTGCAGAACCTTAAGTATGCCACGGGCACTGTCGGCATCGTGGCCACGCTGGCTGTGTGTCGGGAGGAAGGCGTGGCCTGTGAAGTTACGGTGCTCGCCAGCATGCGCAGCCTCAATGTGTCTGTGGTGAGCTTGCTTTGTCCATCTCTTACTCCACAGGGGATGTCAGATGCCCTGCTTCTCCTCGGGCTGGGAAAGTAATACACAAGGCTCGCACACGGCTTCACATTCAGTATTTTTGCACTTTATGTTAGATCCCAATGGATTATGAGCAGCCTACATAAAAACCGTGAGCGTTTATAAGCCTGACTGTTTGCTGGCTTGTTGTAAGTATTCATGCTGGGTTGATTGTTGCCATCAGGCTTGTAGTCGGCTCACCTTTGATTTCTCCGCAGATCTTCGGCTTCCTTGGCCTGATCTTATGGGTCAGTAATGCATGGTTTGTCTACAAGGAGACCCGCTGGCATACCATGAGGTACACCGCCCATCCGGGGCAAGCCCCCAGGTCCATCTAACCGCTGCCCCAGAGCCTGCTCCATGGCCTCCTGAATGTGGGAGGTCCTGGCCTTGTGTTGCTGGATTGCTAGTTGTTCCTCCTGGGAGCGTCTCTGAACAAAGAGGCCTATCATTCTACTTGCCGTTCTGTGACGGCTAACCGACGTAATATGTTCTTTTGTATTGCTGTTTCTCTCTCATATTCAACATTGTTGTTACTCAGTTCCCCGTTATTCCTTTTATTCCGTTTTGTAAATCTGGTTTAATGTTTGTTTGGGAGCTCTGTAAACACTCAGTTAAGTTTTTGAGACCGAGCCCCTCTCTGTAACACTGCAGGAGTATGTTCTGACCTGAAGCAAGAGAAAAGTAACACAATTAATTTGTTATGGATTAGAAGTTAATCTGCTTAGTGAATGAAACACGGAGACTGCAACACTGTTTCTGGTTTTGGTCTTGAGCAGTATGAATCCTTGTGGCTTCTGTATATGTTAAGGCTTAATATGTTACACATTTTGGCATTGTTCCCCGAAAACCAGTGTTCCTGAGTTCCTTTTGATTAAAGTCCTTTGAATTGTACTTTGTGTTCTAACATTGATTAAGTGATTTGGTGCATGCAGTATGAGCGCACGGCTGTAGATATGGAAAAGGACAATTGACGCTAAAAAACTCCTAGCCCTACAAGCTGGTAAACGACAGCCACTGTGCGCTCATTATCATGTTATATGTTCTTTCTAAATGCCTCTACTCATGGGCAGCACACTTCCAAATAAGCAAGTCTTTTTCTTTCAAACTGGACAAACTAGAAACTTCAGCCAGTTGTGTCATTCTTGGTGCTGCCAGTGGTGGATGGTGTGGAATTACCCCCTGTAGCTTGTTTTTACTCCATGTATAGACGAGCACAATCAGTGGAGACCCCCCCTACCAGTGACTGTAGCAAAGTGTGCATCCTGACGGGTTCCTCTGTTTACGGTGTGTATTTTAGTATGTCTATAACACAGACCGAAAGTTGGTTGCAACCATTCTACCACAATTCATGTACAGAGAAATATATTGCTTACTGTCCTTTTAAATATTTGTTGATTAAACTATGAATGTGATCTTGTATAAAAGCAGTTAAACATGGTCTGAGACAATTTTTTCATATTATAACATATGCTTGACTAAAGTAAAAATCCTCCCAGCCCCCAACCCTTAATGGTTCTCCCCAACAACACCAAATAAGGCCAATTCGGCCTCTAGGCCTGGAATGTATGTAAATCCCATCGGTATAAAGCTGCTTCTGTTTTCCCGTTTATCTTGTGACTTTACTCCGCCAGCTTTCAGAGAACAAGCCTGACATTATCCCCCCGCTGTGAAAACAGCCCTGCATGGCGGCCTCTGGCTGATAGGAGGTGCCGTGGCCAATCTGTTACAGCGACACCTTGCTGCAGATACGAGCATCACCTTGTCGACGGAGGCATGCCTGGGGGAGGGTCCTGTGACCCCGCCATTCTGTGGGGCATCTCTGCCTTTCGCACTTTCGAACCATGTAGTACTTCAAACCAATGATCTATTATTGCTGCTTTGTCCTTCAAGCCAGGAACCGCCTTGGTCCGGTTAATGAATAAGCGTACCGGGCCGAGGTAGAACTGGGTCAGGAATGTCCTGCTGCTGCAGAAAAACCACGGACATTTCTAACCACACGAGGCTATGCTTTCCGCTGTGCGTTTCTGTGTTCTGAAGCAGAAAGGGCCGTTAATGATTCTTCCAGTGTGCTTCACAAGGAACGGAGGCAGATGAAAGGAAGTCTTAGCCACAACAGACAGACATGTCTGAAGAATTAATCAAGCTTGGTGTTATGCCTCAGGTATGGAAACAAATTCCTCTGCGTTGTGTGTCAATGCATTAAACAAGAGAAAGTAACAAAGGAGTTTATTCCACTCTCAAGTGTACAACTATCTGGTTGAGTGGGACCAAACCTGAAAAGCTAGTCCTTATTTTTGATTGGTCACATACGCCTTATCTGCATTATGACTGGATAGAAGGACACAGGTGCGGTGCTGAGTCAAGATTGGCTCCTGTAGACAATCATGTGATGTGATGAGGCACACAACTTTGAGGTGAATGGAATTTTTTTTCCTAATTCAGAAGTGTCAGCTAAGCATTAAAATTATTCTGCTGCAGTAATTGCTTAAGATGGTGGAGCTGAGGACAACGTCCCTTTTTCACCAGTTCCTGACAGCCCTTAAGCTAGATGGCTGGGCTGGCGGGGTCTAGACGTTCCTCTGAGCGACAGAGGAACAGATGCAGGTCGTTGCTGTCTGCGAGGGTGATGCGAGTCTGATCTGGGCAGTGTGGCAGTCACGGTCAGAGTGAGAACTGCATGTTCCCCCAAAGATACCAGCCAGACACACAGCCTAATGGGTTTGAGCCCCCCTCCCCCCAAAATTTGCTACCGGTCAGACACATAGCCAGCTGTGAAATAATGGGTCTGAACCTCCCTTGAAATCTCAGAATTTGCTTGTTGCCACCCAGTCAACAAAATCTACTGAAGGGGACCCCTAACCCCATAATCACCCCCACCCAAATTTAGATTCTGGTATCGGGCCTGGCAGAAACTTGCAGTCCATTGAGCTGGCAATGATGAAGGAGATCAGGTCTGCAGCAGCTGGGTTACACTGGACCAAATTTTGTTATTATTTGTCACAGGAAAAATAACAAGTATTTGGGGAACTTCTTTTTTCTTTAATTTGGGGAACATTTGGGAGGGGCAGATATGATTGATTAATAATTCCAAGAAAGCACTGTAATGATGTATTGTCTAAACCGCAATCCGAAATCAGCCTCTTTCTCTGTATGTATTTCATTATTCATTAATCATGACTCAACTTTCACATTTGTTTGCTGGTTGATTGTGTAACAAACAGAGCTGGGATCATCTGGCATAAGTGCAGTGATATTAGTTATGACTAAGGAATGATGAACAATGCAATAGTCCTAAAAATAGACACTATATTCTGTCATGGAATTCATGGGAGATCTGTCTGTGCAGATGAATTTAAGAGACAATGAGACAATCCAAGGTTGGCTGCTGACATGCAATATTAAAGTTAAAAACACACAGGATATTAAAATTCTTTCAAACACATTTATTAAAGTAAACTTTTGAATTAACCGATGCTCAGATTTTAATGTGTTAACCTTGGTTAGTTTAGGAATCAAGCACCACAAAAGAAGGATTTTTCTCCAGGCACAAGTAAAAAGGATAATTGGTGGATCTTCTTTCTAATTTTCATAAATGAGAAGCCAATTTCCCAAACTCTATCCTATTTTTTTCTTTTTGATACGAGACCACCAATGACCTAACATCTTCCTCATCATATATTACAGTGTTGGGAACCAAAGCTTTGTTAATTTCTCTTCAACTGAAAAGTTTTGTCCTCCGCAAGAACCTTCTGTGCTGACTGATGCTGAATATTAAAGTGGAAGGGGCCACAGTGAACAAAAACAACAGCAACAACAAAAAAAACACATTTTGGCTGATTGAGACTCATTCTACGCTAAGACTCATTCTGGCTCCCCAAGGTTATAACCTCAGAGTGAGAAATACATCACAATTAGTGACTCTGATCAACATATCACCACCTCTGGTTCATATCTCTCCTGGTGTTGACTTCCCCAGGATGTAGGCATTTGAACAAGACATTTTGTGGGTCTGTGGTCACTTGTCAAATTATTTAGTATTAAGTTTTAGATAAGCATCACGTATATCAGAAAGCAGCAAAAAAAATTGCCCAGTCCTCTTTCTAACAGAATTTCAAAAATACCATGAGTGTAAATTATGTTCATCAGTCACCGATAACTGAACCCAAACAACAAGCGGATCTGCAAGAGGGCAGACATGTCAAGGTCTCTCAGCAGTCTATTAGACTCTTCATCTTTTAATAATCATTCACTTTTGTTCAGAAAGGGGTGGGATTTATTCACAGTGACCAACAGCTGTCCCACACAACAATCTGTAAAAAAAACATTGCTGGGGACCACCCAGGGCATGGGCTGACAGTATCTGAGACCCACAGTAATAACAGAAAACGAAAAGGAGAATGATAAATGCCGATAAATCTTTCTTTGTGAACCCCTTTGGAAATACATGTATTTCTGCATAAATCACTCTTAACGGTTGATGCTGATGTTCAACTAGCAGTCATCTACCAAACACAACATGTGTTTCGTATATTTTCAACAGCCTTAACCGAACGCTTCTTGCAGTTGCTGATAAGACCTACGTAGTGGTTAGAAGCTATGATAATGACGAGTCACGTGGACATTTTAGTTATGGGAGAAAAATATTTTCAGGCAAATAATAAATACCAGTGTAATGAGGTGATCATAAGGGAAATCATACATTTTGATTTGATTGTGCAATATAAAATTAATTTATTTTATCACAGTTTTTCTTCTTTTCACAAGATAAACCGGTGAGGCGCTCTCTGTTTATTATATCGAGTTATTGACGGGCGAATTGTATTTTGCTTGACGAATTGTATTTCACTGACACCTAGTGACAATTTCTGGAAAAAGTGTAGTGTGTGTCCCTGCCACCATTAATTAACTGGAGAGGACTAGTCCACGAAGTTTTTAAAGTTGAAATATACCCAAGGTATTACGAAGATAATTGTAGTTCATTTGAGAAAAACAGACACATACACTACTTTTAAAAATGCTAATCACATTAGATACAAAGCAGTACTTTATATACTGCTTTTATATAAAAAGGCATGCACAATTATTATTTTTTGGTATTCACGTAACGTAAGGTATTTTGTTGTTTCACGTGTGATCATTTTCTCACCGCAGTAAAGCCATGAAAAAATTATAACCAATGCTTGAAGTGGGGATACAGTACCAGTTGCTGGTACTCACCTTGCTATTCAGTACCAGGTGCCGGTACTCCCCTTGTTATACGGTACTAGCTGATATTGAGAGGTGCCGGTTCTCTGAAGAGAAAAACAAAAGATGGGCTGGTACTGAATACCGGTGAGTACCGGCCTACTTCAAGCACTGCTTATAACCCCGTATTATTACCACCCGAATGTGGCCGAGCTTCGAGACGAACGGAGGCGGAAATTACCGACAATTACGTCAGACACTTCGGAAGTCTCGTGTCGCTGACAGCGAAGGAGAGAAAAAGCAACAAGAAGGAAGAGCAATGGCGACACTGGACGGGAAGCTGCCGAGCCCGGATACGTTTCTGTACAAACCCTGGTCCACGTACGCCGATGCGGCTAAACTGTACTTCTGTGGCGGTAAGCGTGTGGCCCCCTGCCCGTCGTCTTTTGCGCTCGTCCCTGGCTCGTTAGCTGGCTAGGCTGCCCGCTCTCCTACGTGTACCTCTAGTTGAGGTAGCTAACTAGGCTAACGTCTAAATAAACAGGTAGCTAGCCAGGTTAATAAAACGTGAAGTTGGCCGATTTACTCTTAGCCCAGAAGTGGCCGTTCAGACACCGGGTAAGTTGATGAGCGTTCGCCCCGAGCCCCGCGTGCTGTCGCTGAGGTACTTTGACAGATGCCCCTCCTGTCAGTGGCGGCCAGTGCCTAATCCCGGCTTCATTTACCAGGTGTGTGTCTGATAACTTATGTGGGGGGTCAGTAAAAACATCCAGGGCCAGTATAGCGATGTGTCAGTGTGCAGGGTGATCCCATGAGCCCGCTCTCCCCGGCAGGTGCGCGCGGGAACGATACTGTCGGCAAGGAGCTGCTCCTAGACGGCCGGGGGGAGGCGATGAAACTCAGCAAGGACGGTAAGTTTTCCGCTGGAGGCTCCCTTACCTTAACTTCTGCCGGTTATAGCCCGTCCTCTGTCAGGGTAAACTCAAACAAGGCTGCCCCGTGTCCCCGGTGCAGTTTTCTACTCTTGTCACTCGCGGGGTCTGATCCAGGCACCTGTAGCTCAAAGATCGACGAAGGCGATAGGTGCACGCTGGAAGTCCGATCGAAAACTATCAAGCAGCCAGGTCTTATAATATAATACATGACATTAGAAATTAGACCAGAATATTATTAGAAGAAATACTGTTAAATAAAAATCTACCATGAAGGGTAATAATTTCTCTTTTTTGAAAGGAGACTTAATGAAATATTCAAAATGAACACTGAATTCTGATTTTTTTTTCTTTTTTACCAAAGTAATGCCTCGTAATAATATTTGTCCCCCTGATTATTTTCCGTACAAGCTGAAGAGATGTATTGTTTTTAATAACGCATAATAACACCTTGACAGATTGCATACTGATGGCTTTGAAGACAAATGCATCTGAAAAACCAAAATAAGTGACACTAAGTATTACAAAAAGCCATTTTTCTGGGATATGAATTTGCATTATCATTACCAAAATTCTGAGCACAGAATAAAATGTTTTTTGCAGTGTCACCTACAGGCAACTTTGTATCAGAAAGGGTATGATATTCTAATGCTCTGTGACGCTTAAGAGAAACACAATCAGAAACGTTTTTGCTGCTTTGTGAAGTTCTGTTTACGGTGATAGCACAGTGGAGGCGGCGCTGAAGTGATGTTCCTTTTTGCACGTTTTCTGTAAGCCTGGTGTCACTGAATTCTTTTGGCATGTAGTCCAGTCCTCAGTAATTGTTTATCATCTGTAATGGGTCATGCATGGCAGTCTGGGAATAACTGGTCTCATTCTGTCTCCCCAGCACAGACCCACTTCTCTGGTCAATTTCATGAAGCTCCTGTCTTGTCCTGTCCTATCGATGTTGAGCATTTGTATGCAGAAACATGAACTTGCATGTGTACCTGCGCCTGCTCCCAGGAAAAAAATATGCTGGTGTGTTGTGGCCCTTCCCAATTTCTCTATTCATGAACTTGAGGTCACACCATAGTTAATGTAGTTATGGGATTGCCACCCTGTTGTGGTAGTGCAGCCCAGCCCATGCACGTTCTGCATGAGCCGCTCAGAGCCATCTTCAGCTGGCAGTATCCATTCTGCTGCATGTGGGTCAGCTAAGGACGTTACCTATGCGGTGCTGCTGCAGATTTATTGTAGTTGTGGTCTTAATCGCCACAGTCTGTAGTGAAGCTTGATCTAGGAGCCTGGGCTGAAGGCTTGTGTAAGCTAGCACAGACGTTCAGGCGAGGACGTCATTTCAGCTTACCAGCGTTTTTTTGGCATGGCTGGTTAAGGTGAAGAGTGCGGTCAGCCTGCAGCATATAGCTGACTGCCGGGATCTTCTCTTTGTTCTTGTATGAACATGCTACTGGCGACATTGATCAATTAATTATCATAGTGAACTTTTTATTGCTATAATCGGCTGTAATATCTCCCTTCTTAGGATGAGTTTCTGTGATCTTAATACAATACCTTCATTGTTAGTGTAGAAGTGGCAAATACAATGATATTCAATGTCTAACCCATACATCCATCCATCCATTTTACAGAATATTTGACATCACGGTGTTATGCTGGCTCTGTAAACAGATCTCCCTTTCCTGGGGAGGACTTCGTGAGCTATAGAAGGGCTGAATATCAGAAAGCAGAACGTTTTTTAACTTTTTTTTTTTTCTTTTTTCCCCACACACTGCCAGCTCCTGGCAGCGTTCATAATGAATTCACAGAGGCGTAGAAAGTGTTTGAGTGCTAATTTCCCAGCCCTCTGCAGCGAATGGCTACAAGAACACGTCTTATTTATGTTGGCAGGCGTGCTGGAATGGGGTTTTGTGGCACAGTCCACGGTTCGTTTATGTGTTTATTTAAGCCTTAAAGTTTCTAGTTGAGGGTAATTCGAGACCATCCATACACTGTGACACTTTGGTGAAGGCAACTTGTATCCCGTTTGGCCGATAAATGGCTCAGGGTTTCGTATCCACACAGAGGTTGCTCGAGCCAGACATGGCAACAAAGCCACCGCCGCCATCGTTTTGGGATCTGCTTGCGGCAGACGTTCCCACGAATCACGCAGAGGCCATGTGCTCCTTATAGTGGGAAAATGTAGCGTGTTCAGCGGAAGGCAGCTGGCGGGATGAGACCGCCCATGGCCTGCTTTCCTGCCTCAGTGCACGAAACGGAAAACACAGATTTGGGTCAGAAACATGCCACAAACCAACAAATTTATACATAAGCAAAATAATTATTACACTGTTTGTAATAATTGATCTGCCTAATGGTTGCTTAGTAACACAGGTAGTGCAGGTCTATTTATAAGATCTGTGGCAGGATGAGTGATGTTTACATGTTCGAATTGGAGTAGGATTTTTTTAATGTAATAAATACTTAAGTTTTGGGGATGTTAATGGATGTGTCCTGCTTGCTATGCAATGTTTCATTCGTCCTCCGGTATAGACTGAGGATGTGACAAGTGACTGGTAATGCGCAGCCCCACCCACTTAACTCGCAGCCCCCATGCTTCTCTCCTGCAGACATGCGAGTGTTCGGCCAGTGTCCTGCACAGGATGATTTCTGTCTTGTTGTGTGCAATATCTGCAATCAAGTTGTTAAACCTCAGGGCTTCCAGATGCACTGCGGTAAGTTTTGTTTTCTTGGCTTTTTTTCTTGTGCCGTGTTTGTCTCTGCTTAGCCGGACTGCGTATCTTCTGCATGAATTCACATGCTCCTGTGTGCAGAGCAGAAAAAAAAACAAAATCAGATATGAGCTCTGTGAGTTCTTCACCTGGGCACATTTGATGGATCACACAGGGTGAGTGCCAGCGGGCAACTGATTTTGAACTTGTCAGGCAAGCATCCCTTTTCATGGCACTTGTGTTTATGTTGGTGTGCCCCTGAACTGTGTGAACCTGAACAGGGCTGAATGCTCAGCGTTCTCTGCTCTGACATGTGGCAGGGTGAGTAGATCATTGTGAGGGTCCTAGTCTGGCCCCAGACACTGCAAATCATTTGTGATTAAAACAAACAAAATGGCGGCATATCTCTTTTGTATTTAAACCAAACAGACACTGTCTTCAGACTTGGTGCCCGTGAGGTTGTGTTGCTGTGATCACCTGTGTGTGTGTGTGTTACCGTATCTCTTGCTCTGTCTTGACGTTGGTGAGCGCCGTTTCACCACCGGGCCGCTGGTGTGCGTTGTTTTCTGCCAGCACCATGTTTACTTTCGCTTCTGGCAGTGCAGCACGGTGGCTTGGCCAAGCGCCACGCCCCACCCGCATGCTCGGGCAGAAAACGCGCGTAGCCCGCTGCGGTGTGGTGGTGACGGTGTGTCTTAGCTGTCACGCGTGGGCGCCTGTGTGCCGCTTGAGGGAGTCGGCCGCTGGATCTGTGTATGCTGTTGATCGGGGATCATTCGGCTGTCCCTGCTGGTGTAATTTGAGTCCTGTCATTGTAGACGCTCAGTCACAGGCCGACCCTCCCTGTCTGGTGAGAGAATCTTCTTTGGAGAATAAACGACTAAGTTCAGAAGCTGGAGCTACTCTTACAAATCCTTTCTACATGGGACTGCATCAGACACTTTGGTTGTTAGGTGGTTTTATGACATAAGTATTCTGGTAGATATTACTTCAATGGTAGCTGGCAATTTTATTCTTCTGGCCTTTGCAGTAATGCTGTGAAATGTCCAGGACCTCATGGCCCAGTGCCTGTGTGAGTCTCCATGGATGTGGGCCATGGACAGTTTGCGGGCCAAACCATGAGCTGGACTTTGCACTTTGTCTGGCATGTTGCCTGTTTGCACACCTGCACTAAGATGAACACGGAGCTTTATCAGGGTTCCCGCAGGGTCTTAAAAAGTCTAAAATTAAGAAAGTTAAATTTAAGGCCTTAAAATGTCTTAAAAATGCCCAGATTTTCATCCTAGGTCTTAAATTTAATTTACCC
>JAOYFF010000001.1:1899532-1921809 GCA_025773925.1 Cryptomyrus ogoouensis | reverse complement strand
TGTGGCTCATCAGAAGCCAGGTAGGATAGAAAACCTACTGGATAGTAGCCCTCCAGGACCGGAGTTGGTGACCCCTGATCTAGGGCATCGCTGTGACTGTCACTGTGGGAAAGCCCACAAAGCAGGAGGCAGCCCTGTAGCCTCACACCTCCCATGGTAGTGTTTTGATTCCTGCCTCTGTGTGTGGAGTTTATATGTCTGTCCCATGTTTGTTTGGGTTTTCTCCTGGTTCTGTCTGCAGCAGAACAATGTGCAGGCTAACCGGAGTGGCTAAATTGCCCTGTGTGTGTGATTGTGTATGTGTGCGTGAGCGTGTTAGCGTGCGTGTGCGTGTGCCCTGCTGTGAACTGGTATCCTATCCAGGTTGTTCCTCTGCCATTTGCCGTGTGGTCCCTGGGACATGCTCAAGACTAACTGTGTCCCTGTACTGGGTAAGCGACATGGAGGTCTACACCTGGCAGCTGACTTTTAGCATGGTCCAAATAATTAGGCAGGTCTGTGGAATTAGCGTAAAAGCACTTCTGTGTAATTGTGAGGGGGGAGACAGGCCACTTGTGCCTTTGGGTGACCTAGCTTTCCGTATGAACTAATGCTGTGACTTCAGACCTTCCAGTTTATGCTTTTGTGGCTTTTTCTTCCTCCCAGGAAGGGTTTTTGACCCCAACAAGCACTGTGGAGTCCTGGACCCTGAGAGCAGTCTCCCATGCACGCGATCGCTGACCTGCAAGGTTCGTCATGGGCCCCCATGGAGTAGGAGCCACCTAATTATATTGATAAAGTATCGTCGGGGTCGGTCGGTCGGTGATTCAGGCAGATAGGCACTTTTAATTGGCTTTAATTGGGTGCCCTCTGAGATTCTGAGAGATTTAATGTATTGTGATGTCAAAAGCGGTGAGTCTGTAGGTCCACTTCTTGGTTGTAAAGCATGTCTCTCTCTCTGTCTCTCTCTGTCTCTCTTTCTCTCTCTCTCTGTCTCTCTCTCTGTCTCTCTCTCTCTGTCTCTCTCTCTCTGTCTCTCTCTCTCTCTCTTTCTCTCTCTCTTTCTCTCTCTCTGTCTCCTCTTCCTTTCTTTAATTCTTTCATGTGTACCGTCCACTTTCCAGACGCATTCACTGACACACAGACGCGCTGTGCCGGGCCGCAGGAAGCTTTTCGACTTGCTTCTGGCGGAGCACAGGGGGCGACTTCAGGCGAGCAACACGGGCCGTGGCAAGGAGCAGGCAGGTTGGAGGGACTCATCCAAGGCTCGGCCCACCCTGTCACATGACTGCCAAAACGGTGTGCCTGCAAACTGTCATGATGGCAAAGGC
This sequence comes from Cryptomyrus ogoouensis, assembly GCA_025773925.1. Classification (NCBI taxonomy): domain Eukaryota; kingdom Metazoa; phylum Chordata; class Actinopteri; order Osteoglossiformes; family Mormyridae; genus Cryptomyrus; species Cryptomyrus ogoouensis. Next base: position 1,920,499 of record JAOYFF010000001.1, on the reverse strand, counting down.
GCAGCCACACTGAAGACCCGCTTCTGTCTCAGGTGAAATTTTTATCCAGCTCTGTATACCGTGAAGTTCCACATATCTGCTTTAAACTGAAACAACAGCATTGCAGAAATTACATGAAGAGACCTCTCTGGCCACCAGAGGGCGCTGTAGCAGTCCATAGCCTTTCTGAATTTTTTTGGTAACACTACCTAAAGCAGTAATCATAGTGCATTATAGATACCTTCAGCCATTAAAATGCATTATGAAGGTATTTGTAATGCATTATAGATGAGAGCTTCCAGAGCAGTCATAATGCGTAATACACATGGCTATAATGTGTTATGCTTTTTTATAAATAGTTATAGCTGTTGTTATAGTACGTTATGAATGCATTATAATGCATTGTGAAGGTATCTATGATACCTTCTATACGCTTTAAGTATAAAGTTTTTCCTTTTCACGTTATATTGTACATCTAAAGCAGAAGTGGCAAATCTTATCCTCAATGGGCCGGTGTGTACGCAGGTTTTTGGGATGACCTTTAGGTCAGCTGCTCAAACCCAGGTGTGAGGACTCTTCAGCCAATCAGTCCTCTAATTGGTAATCTATTCAGGGATTTGCAAATTTGAAAAAATTGGGATTTGAGAAAACCTGCACACACAGTGTCCCTGTCAGGATAAGATTGGCCACTCCTGACCTAAAGGAGAGACAGAAAAACAACTGACATGCTTGTCAAGTCTGCCAGCGTGTATTTGGTGCTGTGAGTAGGACATTCACTTGTAAATGTCAGCTTTGTGCTCTTTCTCCCCGTCTGTATTTTGTGTCTCCTGGTTCAGCGTGAATAACAGCTCCAGTGTCATACCCACTGTCGGGTCCGCACCCCCCTGCCTGGGGGGGGATGACGGAAGCCGAATATCTAGCGACGAGGGTGGCCCTCCGGAGGACTGCGACACTGCGGACTGTCCTGGCTCCACCCGCCACCCTTTGCCCCTGGGGGTATGTGCTGTCATTGGGGAGGCGTTTCCCGTACGGGGCTGTGTCTCACTGATGTGTTACGCTGCCTGTTTCTCTTCCTCTCTCTCCCTGTCCCTCAGTACTGCTCCTTCGGCAGCCGGCTGATGGGCCGTGGACACTACGTTTTTAACCGCAGCCTGTATCGCCTGAGACGGGCACTGCAGCACTTAGTGGACCGGCACATGAGCTCGCAGATGTGGAGGTGACCATGTGCCAGTGTCTGTCCCCCGCCTGTAGTCCAATAGATCGATAATCTTTCTGAATGTCTTTATTGTCAGTGGTCTGACCTGTAAGCCCCTCGTTAGTACGCAGTGTAAGTGGTGCCATCCGCCCTGTGCTGCAGGAAGGTGCCCCTGGCAGCTGAGGGACCCAGGGCCTTCCCTGGGGGGCTGCCCGGCCTCCAGCTCCTGGGTGCACCGGGCTCGGCCTGCCTGTCTCCCTCCGCGTCGTCGTACTCTGTGAGCGCCGCGCCGTCCAGCGATGTCTCCATGGAGACCTGTCTGGCCGTGTTCCCGCGTGGCGGCCGCGCCTGCAGACCCTCGCCTGAGGAGGTTGACTCGTTTGTGCCTCCCAGCCCTGGCCAGGCCCCCATGTCGACCCAGGGCAAGAAGGTCAGAGCCAAAGGAAGTGGGGGCCAGCGGAGGGGCAGGCCCCCCCAGGCCGCGACACCTCCCTGGCAGGCGTTGCTGTCTTCCCCCACGAGGCCCCGCTTCACCGCAGGCTCCTCCTTCAGCTCGCACTCAGCTCCCACCAATGGGGGGCCCCCTTTCTGTGCCAAAGCAGAGCCCCCGGGACACACCCGACACAGCGAGGCTGCCAAGCCGGCGGGCGCTGATGCAAAGGTGTCTCACCCCCTCATGGAGGAGCACGGCCTCCTTGCTTTATCGCGCCCTCACGGGCGGAAGCACAAGATGCCCAGCACCTATGGGAAGGCCAGCAAGGCGGCCAAGGTGGCAGGTCTGAGTGGCGATGACAGGAGGAGCACAGTCAGCCTTCTGGCCCCTGTGTCGGAGGCTCCCCACAGTGCCCCCTTCTGGCAGGTAAAAGCGCTGCTTGTAAAGTGTCTGGGAGGGACTGAAATAGCAGTGCTGTGAAGGGTACCCATGATAAAGGTGCTTAATTAAAAATGCTTACGTTTTAGTGTAAGTACAGTATATCACTTCAACTATTTGTCTGGGTAGCATCTGCTAAACTGTAATAATTAAAAGTGTGTACTGGCCTTCTTGCGGACACTGCAGTCAGTCCTGAGACCGGCAGAGACACTACTGATGGTGGTAGGAATTTGATTTCATGTGGTTGTGAAACTGCCATCAAAATGAGTTTAGTTTCAGCATAATGTGATTAAATAGCTATATTTCTATATTAGGACTGATGAGGGTTAGGTGACATACATGGTTTAATTAGTCGAACCTGTGAGAAGCCTGCTGTGAATGATCAGACAAAGGATGGAGTCCTTTCTTATCTCCTGTCTTATCTCCTGTGGGTGTCTTTGCAGTCCCAACCTAAAGTGCATCACTGAGGCCTGGTGTGTGGAGCTGCTGTCTGCTGCCGGGGCCTCGTCCTCCTCAGCATCCCTCCTTCTGCCGGGACCTCGTCCTCCTCAGCATCCCTCCTTCTGCTGGGACCTCGTCCTCCTCAGCATCCCTCCTTCTGCCGGGACCTCGTCCTCCTCAGCGTCGACGACATGCCTGCATCCCTCCTTCTGCCCGGGTTGTCTTCAGGCTGCTGTCCACTCAGCAGATCGCTGCCTCTGATTTTTGCAGCTGAACGCTTTGCTGTGTTTGGTGGGAAACTGTGTCATCCTGCTTCATTTTTTAGCAGGTATTGTTTGAATGTGTGATATTTATTAGTCAGACACTCCTTTTTTTAATTAACAAAACTAAATCTGAATTTGGGGATTTCGACTGAGTCCCAGGACAGGACCTGTGCATAGGTATGGCCTCTGCGCTGGGCCTTTAGCCAAACACAGGCCCACTCCAGACAGAAGTGGCTCCCCCAGTAGATCAGTGTTAAAAGTGCACTTAATCCTGGTCTGGAACTGTCTGTGAAGCAACAGACCAGGTGCTTTGAACCAAGGGAATCTATTTTGCTGACACGTTTTTTTTTTTTTTTTTTTTTAAATATAGGACAAAGTCAGGTTTTTGAGGAGGTTTGTATTAATTATTGCAAAGCATTCAAAGTTTAGGCTCACCACGTAAGTGTAATATTTTATAGTGTACGTTTTGTATGGTAATTTATTATTTCTTGTAATAACTTTCTAACTGACCAGAAAAGTGCTACAGATGGAAAGAGGAATTATATTTGTACTTCCTTTGTAAAGTTGAAAGTATTATTACTGAGTCCCTGTCGTCGAAAAATGTGTACAAATCCTAATTATTTTTGTATTTATTATTTTTTCAGAGCTAAAAGCATTTAGGGGATTTCTGCCACCCTGGTCTGGTAAATACTGGTAAATATGAAACTATATTGTTTTGTGTCGTAAAGGGCACAGCACTACTACTTTGCATTGGGCCAGCAGTGAGGCCAATTGAAAGAACACCCCCTTCCTGTGGGGTTGTGCACCCTCCCTGCCATGTCACCCTGAAACTTCAGGAGAGTGTCCGCTCGCCTGTTTGTTTTTTTCTTTCTTTCTTTGGTCCTTTTCCCTTAAACGGCGGGGTCCACGACTTAAGCGTGCAGGAAAATCCCACTTCTCAGGATATCCCAGGCCTGCTGAGCACAGGGAACGACGTTGTCAAAGCCAGAGCAAAGTGTGGCTGGGTTAGGAGCTCAGCCAAGGCTACCTGTCACTGCTCAGCCAAGGCTACCTGTCACTGCTCAGCCAAGGCTACCTGTCCCTGCTCACTTTTCTGCTGGGCCTCTTGCTCCAAAAACCCTGGGAGACCTTTGCTTTTATGCACTTATTATCCTGCGTCAGGATCTTGTTCAGCACTTATTTATATTCTGAAATATGTGGAAATCTAATATTAATTACTTAGGGAAAATGTGTTTTGTTTGCTAAATGCTGATGTTTCCTAAACCCCAAGTATCACAAGTGTACACACACACACACACACACACACACACACAGACACGCGTATGCAGTCACATGCATCCGGCATCTTAAGCGTTCCCACCCTTCAGCTCAGTGCCGCCCTCATCCTGTCATACTGATGCATTCTGACAGCTACTCGCCCTTCTCCGCCTGCCGTTTTCCATATTGTATATGTCATATTTTTTCCACGTCACATTTCTAACAGGACAGGGAGATGCATGGCTTTCGCGGGCCGATCTTCCGCTGTGTCATCACAAGCAGACTTCATATGAAAGTCACCGTTCAGTACGGCATGCCAGAAGACCTCCGTCAGCCACAGGCATGTAGTAGATGTATGGCTAACGTGTAGCTAGCGCAAGCTCGCAGCTCATTTGTGGGTTTTGGGCTTTTAAATAAATTAGATTTTCAGGGCTTCCTGTGCAAAAACAAGAGACTTACCTGCGCTTTCTGAGGAGATGATATTTCTCAAACTATATGAATATCATCGATAACGTAGAGGTGTGGTGATGTTTTTCATGATGTTTGAAATACATTTAGGTTTTCTATGACAGCGTAGAGGTGAATGAATTGTAAAAATTAGGCAGCAGACATGGGAGTAAAGCACAATGATCATAGTATATTTTGCCCCAGCTTTTGCACATGTAATTATTAGCCTATAAAATGCTGTGATAAGGAGGGAAGCCAGCTGACTTTCAGTTTCTCTTAAGACTGATCCCACTCACATTTGATCATCTCACACTTCGTTCACATGTTCACTGTGATACACCAGATTTTGTTTTTGGGACATTTTTTGCTGTTTGCTACTGGTGGTGGAAAAAACAACTCTGAGGTTTTATTTAATTGCCATCAGTTAATGTACTTTCACCTCTGATTACTGCAGACCACATAGACAGCATGATCCCACGCATTTATTGTACGACATGAATATGTAGCAGATGTTAAAAGTGGGATCAGACCAATACAAATGTTGAGAAAGTCTTGATGATGTAAACTGCCCTACCCCTCCCCGAAAACAAAACTAGAAATTTGTTTATGCACTGGACATGTATTTTGGACATGCAGGAAATTACTGAGAGATTTAACAGGGAGATTTCCTCTAAGCCTGCATACCTTTAGTGGGTTATGTGGATGGCAGCTTGTGTCCTGGTACATGCTGATTCCAGGCAGCAGGATCCTTTGTGCCTACGTGCTACCAGAGAAGATGTAAAACACCACTGGTAATTATTCATCCCTTCTGTAGCATTAATGGGTCTTATAGCTCTGCCTGTGAGTAGCTGTTTTTAGTATGTGTGCTCCTGGGGAGCAATTGCTGGTTTCCTTGAGATGTTTCTGTTCAGCCTAACACAGGGCCCCTTTGTCCACATTTATTCAGGTAAAAACAATGCCAGCATAGGAACTCCTGCCTTTTGCATCATCAGTGCTAAGCTCCTGAACCCAGAGGTCCCATATTTGCACCCTGAATTAGCACCTGTGACTTATTTAATTGATTTAAGCCCCCTAGCAGGCCGTCATGGTTTGTGGGCGGCTGTTGACAAGCAGTCCTTCAGCCAGCCGTGAAACAGCTACATAAACGTGTGTGTAGAATTCCTTGTTTTTTTTACCCATTGTAAATAGAACTACATTTGGTGACTGTGTTTATATAGAACTCTATGGCATTGCTGATCCTTTAGTGTAAGAAAAATGTATATTTTTGCACTTTTAAATATTCCCATTGAATTTCACAGGAAGTGACATCAGACCTGTAACAGATATGCATATGTACCCGCCAACGGTTCTCCTGTATTCTGTTTGTAGATTTTTCAAGGGGATGTTGGAAAACTAGAAAATCAAATTTCCCGTTTGGTTGTAATGATTACACTAGATATTGTTCCTGTGAAAAATCAGGTGTGCGTGTGTGAGTGAGAGAGAGAGAGAGTACGGAACGTCAGCTCGGTCCGGGTTGTGATCGAGGGTCTAACGGCGGACACGTGGCCATGTTGGACTCTGGGACGATGAGTAAACATGGTTAATGACACGGAGGCTGCCGATTGCGGACAGCCACTCTGCTCGCCTGTGAATGGAGCCTGAAAGGAGTTATCCTTTTATTTGTTTAGTATTTGGCATTGTAAGTAAAGAGTATTTATATGTTTGTAAAAAAAATAATAATAAAGTCCAGACTCTTCCATCAATGTTGGCAGATCCAAGTAATAAAATCAGTATGTATGTTTTTTTTCTTTTACTAATGGAAAAACGCCTCTTTTTAATTCATGTGTGAGTTTATGTGAAAATAGCCGCGACTAAGAAATATGAGTTACTTATTACCATGATTCACACCTGTGCACACAAGCTGGCAGCAGAAAGGACGAAATATTAATCTCATTGAACCTGCATTTTATAATCAAATTCAATACAGAACAGCCGTTTTGAGACAGGAGGTAAATCACAACACAGACAACGTTCATTTGCCTGTCAGTTTTGAAGAGAAGCGAATCCGAGGTAAGCCGAAGTGCGATCGGTGGCCGTAAAGCAGCAGATCGCTGTGTGCTCATTAAGCAGCACCTCTGCTTCCCCTCCGCGCTCTCTGGCGTCTCACTTTAATATTGAAAACATTAAATATGCTTACCATCTAACTCAAAACAATATTCCGATAGCAAAATAATAATTTTGCTCTGCTGTCCCACATAGGCTAATATTAGGACATTTGCAGGCCCCATGAAGGAGGACAGTTCCTGCACCTCGCCCGATGCGCATCGTGAGGCGTTTCACACAGGCTTCACACACGTTTAGGTTTCCACCGGTACGGCCGTGTCTGAAAGGGAAGCTGCGCTGGGCTGCTCAGTGCCTGCTCACGCTGCAGATAATGACCTTAAATGCCCTGTGATGTGACAGGGAGGTGGACCACCCCGGCCCGTGGATGCAGACACGGTGAAGGAAGGGGAGGCCGTCTGGGTTAGCCTGCTTAAATACCTCCTGTTGGCGCATCAGACATACTTAAATGGTACTCAGACAGACCGACCCAAAACATATGACCACCTTTTATCTTAGGAGATCAAGTCACTGTGTTTTACATTTCAATATCAAGAGACTTTTACCTTACTACAAAAGTTATTGTCAATAGGCCTACAGACTCTCACTGACTGGGGTTATTCTTAAGGTGTTTATTTTACATAAACTCAGCCTTTGTGTGTTCTATAGTCTATATTATAATTTTGAATTGTGTTGAATTAAGACCCATGCCAAGCATGCGAAAAATACCGTCTTTTGATACCCGACAAAATCTTAAAAGCAAAGTGTTAAATTTGCCTTTTCAGTGAACGGTGGGAGAAAGTTCTATACAGGGAGAGAGATTATGTATAGGCTACTGATTTAAATACACGGAGAAAAAAGTTTATGTAACGTAAATTTTTCTAAGTTGCGATCTAAACGTAGTCTATGACATTAATCAATTCTGAATGCTCTTTTACCAAAAACAACAAGAATGTCCTTCTGTGTGTGACAACATCTTCAACATGTCAGTGAATTCAGAAAGGGATCCATTTCAACAGCAGTTCTCTCTTATTATGATAATGTATTAATGCTGACCCTTTAGTTAATTGTCTACACAGTAGCGGTGGGTACCTTTTGTTATGTTTTCCTGGGGGGAAGGGCAGAAGGAAAGGGATTAGAACTCTCCAGAACAGAATTCCGCAAGTACTATTAAACGCATATATTTTTAAGAAAAATCCCTTTGAAATTATAAAGCATGTAGTGCAAAGAGGCACATTGCTTCTTAGGGAAAAATAGTAGGCTAATACTACCACAAATTATTACAATTTATAACGGTGCGATTAAAACAGCAAATCAGATCACCCTGAAGAATCAAAACGATTTATGCAATGGAAATAAAGGCGTAATCGCGTTTATCAGAACGGATTGCGTTTAGGCAAATGCCGAATATCACGTGTGACAAAATATTATTATTTTTAAATTAAAGCAAAGATTGTCGTGTCGACTAAGCGGATCTCGTTCAAAATTCGTTGTATTTCCATATACACGTTGTGAAGTGTTTCCACTTCGCAAAATGTCTGCGGTGAGACCATCGCCTGTTGCATCGCCCTCGCGGCGCCGAGGTATTCAGACACTGAATTTCGCGCGTTAGCCGGAGATTGCGCTGCCATGGCAACCACATTAAACAGTACCTGTGAAAGAACAACATGGCGACGCCGGAGTGCTGCGGCGCGTTTCTCTAAAATATGTGCCCGACCATTAAGTTTTTCCGGATAGTCCCTTGTGCTTTAAGATAAATTGAGTTAGGGCTCTTGTTTTATGCACACGCCGTCCGATCATTCCAGTATTATCGCCCACTTCTAGTTAACTAGCAAATACATGAATTGCTAAAGTAATCCAAACATAGAAAATACGACCAATTAGACGTACAATTAAACGCAGGCAGAATGGAAAAGGGATAATAGTGTTGAAGATGCGGCGACAAAACTGTATACAGAACTAAATGGATATGGCGATATTACAGTAGCTGAACCGTAGAGGTTTTTGGCCACGTCTTAACACCCACTTTGCTTTTTGAACTCGATTCACCAGCTGGTCTCGCTACCACCAGGTTTTTTTCTCCTCGATATGACTATGACCATTATCTGTATAGGGAAAAGGTATTTTAAAAGTTACTTTTTGTTGCTTTTTTTGCAAAAAAAGTTGTCACCTAGAATCAATAACGTGCTTTTTGATTATAGATCATGCTTTATGTTAATCGAAGTACACCCTAAAATAAATGTCAGAGGAGAACTAGAATCTGTTTCTGATAGTGTTATATATGACAAGAGAAAGTGGAAAAAGTTTATGTCAAAAATGTCGTTTGGGTTTGTATTACAATGTGAGTAATTTATTTCCTGTAAAAATCGTCACTTTAATTTAAATTCCCTTAATGACGCTGTCTGGAGAACCATGGACATAAAACTGTTCTCATGAACATTTAAATTAGCACTCACGCTATTTCACTTTTAGTCTATGCTAATCTTTAATACTCGATCTGCGCCCAAAAGATGAAAAGAATGGTTACACCAATCTTGACTTGAATTTTCAGGGTAACACTGATAAAAGAGCACAAGCGAGGCTATCTTAAAAGATGCAAGTGCAACGTAAATTCCGACTGCACCGACAGTTTTGGCAAACACCACCAACAAAATCAAACACAAACCGAAGACGTTTGCCGTCTCATGCAAATAACACGTCGCCACTCTCCATATAAATGCATCATGCATAGTGAGGCTGATGACAAATATTGTATGTAATTTGGAGTGAAATCACAGAATTAAGGACATAAATATAATCAATGATATATACAAGAACTCAACGCGTGCAAAACTATATACATAGACCCATATTTTAACACTGAGGTTTGTGCAAGTATATATGTGTTAACCAGCCAATAACCAAGGAAATTCACAGACTGGTTATATGACTGAACACGATCCATCCATCCATGCATACACCCAAACATCCAGCTGTACATCTTCGATTATAGCTCACCCGGACAGGCCTTCATGATATACAGCTAGGAATTTAAAAAGGGTCATTTACGCCAAAGTTATAAGATAAACACCACGAATAACAGAAATCCGGCGTGCAAGCAAATATGTTTTGAAATTATGGAATTTAAAAAAATTAAATTATTAAACATTTTTTCAAATGTTATTAAAAAGTTGTGGTGTTTCTCAACAATTTACCACAGAACAAAAATACCCAATAATGTTTAGAAACTACAGAAATTTGGAGTTAAACTTATGTTTAAGGAAATACGGGAAAATTATAAAAATTGAATACAGGACGAGTTAGTCAAAACTTAAAACTTATTTTGTTCTGGCGTATTTATTATATAAAAACTTCCGAACCTTTTAAATACAATTAAGCTAAATAGATTTTTTTGTTGTTGCGCAAAATGACTTACTAAAAGCGTAACGGCTTATAAAGTGCGCAGTTCTGCATAACATCTAATTAACTTGAATGCTTAGCGAGCCGACGTGTATTAATACATAAGTAATATATTAAAAATATATTTAAGATGAGATAAGATAAGTGACTAAGTGAGAACAAACCAAAACGAGAGTGATACATTTCAGTTTGTTTAATTTTTGCATATTACGCCGGAGTGTCGCCATTTGGAGTGAACAGGCGTGCGTTTTAGCTCGGAGACGGAATAAACAGGGTCCAAATTGACCGGAGCTGCCCGCCTTTACTGGGGGGAGTTAATCTAATGCTCGTCCACCCCCTCTGAGTGGGGAAGACGCTGGCATTCACGCTGCTGCGGAGCTGAAAGAGGCGCCGCACCTTTGCGCAGCGGCCGCTCTTCAGCTGAAAGGTCTCCCTCTCCGTGCACAAAGGCTGCTGCCAGAGCGGACCGCGGACAGGCGCTCACAGGCGTAAGAAGCTGCCTCCAGCCGCTGGGACGCCGACTCCGCAACGCCGGCCGCCCGAAAAGCGCCACATATCCGAATTTTAGGCTCCCGATTGAGCGGCCCGCGCAGGTAAGGACTCCGCAAGCGGCTTTGCCGGGAGTGAAAGCGCGGGGCCCGAGTCGCGTTGAAAGGCGACCCGATTCCTCTGCTTTGCTTTCCCGAGCGTGGTTGTTTTTTTGCAGAAAATGGCGTCATCGCTGTCTTGTACTCTGCCTCCACAAGGAGGGGAAACACGCTGGTTTCTGAGGCTAAAAATCGCCCGCCGGGCTTGTGATCAGATGCTTCGCTTCTCGGGGGTGGGAGCCGGTGCACGATTCGGCCGTCGGCCGGCGTTTATACGCGACTTTGTGCGAAATCGCAGCCCGTGGAAAGACGCGCAAAAGCCGGAAGGGTCACCGGAGCTGTGCGCCAAGCTCCGTTTTGGAAAAGGTGGCACGGAGTCTCAAAGCGCAACATTTTTACACTTGAAATTTCGACATTACTGCGGTAGCTCGGGGAATAACGTGGGGCGTAAGTTTTTAAGACGGATCGATTGACGGTGTTTGACGAGAAACCGCCGCTGGCCGGGCTCGTATTTATGGATATGTGGACATGCTCTTTGTATATCTTTTCTTCGGCTCAGCCCGCTTTTGCGCCACACTCCCTGCCATGCAGCAATCTGTAAAAGGGGCCTCTTTTTACGCTTTGAAAGGTGCGTTTTGTACTTGGCTTTTCCTTTGATCAAGTTAATCTGGCCCTTTGTGGTCCAAAATAGGGGCGTTTTGGGGACTGACAATATAACCGTGTAAAGGAGATTTCAGGGGATAATGGGGCGATGCAAATCGTGCCATGAGAACGGTAAACTGTTTTGCCGTAGGTTTCCAGAAAAGAAAAGGTCGGAATAAGATTCCCATTTGGCCGGCCGGGGTGTAGTTAACACAAAAACCGGCCTCTGTAGCTGCGCAACGAAGGTCCCGCTTTGCGCATATTCGCGGCCGCCAGCTGCTTCGCGTAGACATATTTATATGTGTATATATATTTTTTTTTAACCGCTGGTTAACCTACTTAAATATCCGGTTGCCTGCATCTTTTTGGGTAAAGCTCTGCTTGCGTCCTGGCGGTCTGTCCCGCGAGTTTAGCGGAGTTGGATGGGGAGTTGAGCGGCACGCCGCGTCCCCAGCCCGCTACGCCGTGTGCCCCCGGCGCGTACGGCCGCGCCGCGCAGAGCACGCAGCTCCTATCGGGCGGCGTTGAAACCACGCGGGATCGCAGACCCGTGTCCGTCCCACCGTTAGACGAACACCTCAGCTAGGGGAACGAGTTAGCGTGTGCAGAAGTGCAGTTGTCAGACCGCACGTACTTAGGCCCACCAGGTTACCGGCCAGGTTACGGATGTCTCACATGGTGCCTCCCAGTGCTGTTCGTCGTCTGCATCCTGCTTCTGGTTTTGAGATGGGTGGGGGTGGTAGCATCATCCGAAGTGCAGATTCGGCCCGAAAATCTTTGGGGGGGATGAAGAGTAAAGCCATTAAGTGGATACTCGGCGGTGCCGATGCAGACGCCGGCGGAGGAGCTTGGCTGCGCCTTTCCAGCCTATGGTCTTAAACGTACTCGCATTTAGCGGCCCCTTCACTTTGGCGCGCTGTAGTCGGCTGTCCGCCTATATGCATGCGACTGATGCGGCCAAGGGTCCTAAATAGACACCAATGACTCTAAATCAAAAAGTGTACATCTCGCCTTACCCTGGTCGGTCACATCGGAACCGCACTATGATCAGTAGGAATGATGGCTTTGATCAGATCAGAGTGAAACCATGGACGCCCCGAGTAATAGTGCGTGTCATATAGAGGTGTGTACCAGGAAAGTCGGAGTTCGTGGTGTTACCTATTATTGTGGTATTCAAATAAGCTGATCACATCGGCCTAGCTGAGAACGGTAGTCACGAAAGGAGACACCGCGTTAATGCGGACATAAACACGCCAGCAATTTAAATATAAAACACCATAACATCTCTTATGTAGGAATTACATCGCAGTAAGCCATGGACACGCCAAATCTGTTTGATTTAATACCAGGGTCACTGTTATCAGTATTGATTTTGAGAAGTATCCCAAAGTATGGGATGTAATACTGCTCCACATTCATAAACAGAATGCTTCAAAACAATGTTATTCTATATAGGGAAAGTTTGGGCCCAAGGTTGTGGTTTTTCTTATCTAAAGAAAATGCAGTGCTTTAAAGTTTATATAGTTTAAAGCTTTACTGGCTGTACACTTTTGAATTTCACAAATTCCAAATGTTGTCCACATGCTTGCTCAGGGTGAGCCCTTTGGTGCCATGCCTCAGTCATTCTGCATCTTCGCTTTGCTTGTGTGGAAATTTACTGGTATCAGACTTGAGCGTCATCAATTTAGATCAGGGGTGGGGAATCTTATCCAGAAAGGGCTGTTGAATATGCAGGTTTTCGCTGCAACTCCCTAATTAGATTACTAATTAGAAGACTGATTGGCTGAAGAGTCCTCGCACCTGGGTTTGAACAGCTGACCTAAAGGTCATCCCAAAAACCTGCATACACACCAGTCCTTTGAGGATAAGATTGCCCACCCCTGATTTAGATGAACTGAACCAGTGAAATTCAATATATTCCATAGGCTGGCTTTTGTATTTTTTTTGTTTTGTTTTTTTTTTGCAGATTTTTTTTACATCTAATTTTAGCAGAGTTTCCAAGTCCTTTGGACCTGTGCTCCTCATCCACGGATTCCTTCATTTAGTCTTTGCTGTGCGACATTTGGTGTCCTGAGCGGAATACAACTGGCAGGGTTTTGCTGGCCAATGAAATCACCCCAGGACATTTAATTGACTGGGCTTTGTCGGACTGTTGACTGTTACTGACAGGAAGAGGAGTTTTGACTTCCTGTGCCTTTCGGAAGGTCTCGTACAGTATGTGTGACATTTGTATGGCCTGTAAAGTGATTTCTTGGTGTTTGCAGCCTTCCTGCAGACGTTGGTTGGTGTGTGACGTAAGTGGGGTGGTGCTTCATAGATAGCAGGCCCATTATGAATGGAATTTCATCTTTCTAGAAGGACTGGCTATATCTGACAACAGTCTATCACGTCTGGATTTGCCAGTCAGGAAGTTGTCATTGATTAGCTGAGGAGCTGTGGCGCTGCTTGTGGTTTTGAGGCAGGGAAGTGTCATCCGTGCACCTTGGTGGTGAAGCTTCGGACCCAAGGGCTGCTGTGACGTAGCATTCATCCAGGCCCCGGACTTCTGGTGTTTGATGAGAACACGTTGAATGTGTTGTTGAGGTGCTGTTGTGCAAACTGAGAGTTTCTCTTGTATTAATTTTAAGGTGTTACTACAAAAAATGCACACCCCCAAAGGTAATCTTGGTTTTTGGCTGTCTGTCAGCTGCTGTAATATATTTTGGGTCAATACAGCGATAGAACTTGCTAAATGGAGATTTACCATTTTATCAGTCAGTGTACCTTGTAAATTTCCTAACAACTCTGAGCTTGAATTAACTGTAAGTGATTTTCTTTGTAATCAGATGACACTTTTATGAAAGGCTGGACTGTTGCCGCATTCCGTTTACCTTGGAAGTCAAAAGTCAGAGCCGGGAATGACGTCGCACCCTAGTTAACCACATTCCAGTACAACTAGCCAGGTTAGCTGTTAGTAATTCTAATTCTAGCCAGGTTCATTGCTAGGCATTGTTAGCAGTTATGCATTGCGTAATACTACAAAATTACAATTACGTGACGTTTGTATTTTATAAATATCACGCAAACACCGTGGCAACATGTCCAGACAGTGGTTGGATAGTACTGATTTAATAAGACAAAAGTATAGTATAGTAAAGTATATTATTAGTACTAGAACAGTGAAGTACTACAGCTTTTTACTCTTGATGCACAGAGCAGCCATCATCAGTCCTGTTGTCGAGGTTGCTCCGACTTTCCGGATTGGACATCTGATTAGAGGGGGTGTTCTAGTTGAAATTTCCAGTTAGGAACTCAGAAATTCTGACTTCCCAGTTCAAATGCAATGTGCCATGTAAAATCACTCTGACAAGTCTGGGATTTGAACCTGAAACCTTCTGATCACAAGCATGCCCCCCTAACCCACTGAGCTACACCAAATGTGCAGATATATGGAATCATCGATTCACAAGTTCATCCACACAAATGGTTGTTAGCAGCTTATATTGGGGGGAGGGGAGACAAATTTCTCCTCGAACAAATTTAGGAGCAAATTTGGAAATCTGAAATTGTCCTCTTGATTTTCGTGAAAACTTATACAGCGAAGCACAGGACTGCAAAAGTAGGTGCGGGAGCATCATCTCCTCCCAGCCAGCTGAGGACTGTCAGTGATGTCAGTTGCTGCCTGAATTGGCACAGCCTCGGTTCTGAATCGATTGTGACACACGTGCAGCATAACAGGAAGTGTAGCCAGTGGCGTGCCGTAAACACATGAATGAGTATCATCTGATGCGGGGTGTGGCTGGTGAGCGGAGGGGCACGTGTTTTCATTGGGTGCCTCTCTTATTTTCACCTGCTGTTGACTTGATGCAGGGGGTTTTGAATCCCAAAATAGCCATCACAGATGACGAGCTACCTAAAAACTGTAGAAAGGTGCAGTGATTGCAGTCTAGGTGTCCTGGGAAGCAGACTTGCCATTTGCTACTTTTGAAAATAGTGTTGGTCTCATGACCGTGACCCCAGCTTTACACAATCGCTGGTGTTGAGGGCTCCGTCTTCCTCTTCTCGGTGTCTTGACGAAATGCTCTCTCCCTTGGTGTGAATGAGGACAACTGAATATCAGTCTACATGTCGTACTAAAATAGTTCCTCTGGAAAAATAAGGGGGCTTAACGGTGCCGTTATAGAAGTACTGGAGGTGAAACCCGAGAGCTTATTTTGACCAGTAGAATAACTTGAGCTGGCAGGAATGTGCATAATGGTCACCTGAGGCAGACTGGTAACTGCAGCATCTGGCCTTTTAGAACCAGGGTGTATTTAGGTCCAGAATTCCAGGGACTTTCAGAATCCCCCCCCCCCCCGGGGGTGGTCAGGCAGGTGTTGGGCTGATGTGGGCTGTGGTCTCTTGGGAAGAAGGAATGATGAGACAAATGCAGGGAACCTTCCTGAAGTTAGTGCTGTGAAACACACAAACTTTCTTTGCAGAGGAGTGGAGTCGGATTTACAGATTTGAAGACATCAGGAAGCGCTGTCCTTTAAAATGATGTTAATATATCGGGCTGGTTCTGCCGTCCTTTGTTTGTCTACCCTGCATCTCTCACTGCTATGGTCAGAGAGGCATGTTAGAAACTAACATTTTAACATTTTAATTTCGAACATTAAGATGGTCCTGTTAAGATGTTTCTGACTTTGAGATGATTTTCTCTAGAGCTCAGTGATTCCTCTCCAGATCTGCTGTTCTTGGTTGCATCTCTCCCTCATGCTGTGAAGGCCGCAGGCTCCCAGCCATGCGATGGCCAGTGTTGCTGTGAGTGGCAATGTGTCTGGTCCACCTGCCCCCATGCCTAACTGTCTGGCTCAGTGACACCCCTGGCAGGGTATGGTAGCTCGAATCTCACCATTACAGGCTTGGATTCTCAGTGAAAGACGAGCTCATGATCAGTTCATGGAAAAATGAATTTCATTAGCTTGAACTTTAGCACTCCTCTCCCGTTTGTGTGGTTAGAGCGCCATCTGCTGCCCTTTCGCTATATTGAAATGCACAGTTGCTCGTGAAATGAAGCGTAAGAGGAAGTCTGTGATCAGCTCAAAGGGAGAGGTAAAGTTTAGGCCGTGACGGTGGACAGCGTGACCGAGTGCTTATGACCTTTCTCTTTGTGAAGTAATGACTTTTAAAAAGCAAAAACGTACAACTTGAAGGTGTACAGAGTTACTGAAGTCAGTGAAACTGAACATACCGAAGATTCCTGTCTACTCACCTCTACTGACAGGCTCAGGGATTCTCCAACATGGTTTTAAAACCATATACAGCTTTCAGAAAATGCAGGCCTGAATGTCAATGCATTTCAGGAATAAAGTTGAACTAATGGTTTATATAACTAATGGTTGTTTGGTTGTAGGAGACGGTCAGTTCAGTGTTTGAGATGCAGTATTTTAGAACTGAGGACTCCCTCCCAGCCCCACCACCAAAGGGTAACATCAATTTACATGTGACCTGTGGGACTTCTTAACTCGTGTGTTAACTCATGTAGCAGAGCTGACTGCAGGCACACTTTCTGCTTTCCCAGGTCACTGTGAGGAGGAGTATGGAGAAACCGCACTCTGCTCTGAGGAAGACCCCTCACCTGCGGAAGCAGGTACCGGAGCCGCCCCGCCCCCCAGTCTCTGAGGAGGCCGCCTGATTGGCTGTATGCAGCATCCACGTGTCCTTAAAGGCGCAGAGCTTGGGGAACCCATGAGAGACACCAGCCGTTAATCGCACGTCGATTGCTTATGGCATGTTAAGCACTGGGGAGATTATGCTCAGTGACGCAGACGCGATGGTAATCCTTGGTATTTTTTCAGCTTGGACAGGCACAGTAGGGTAGGCACTCATTAAAGGGGTGGGCAGAGTTTGAGGATTGCGTTTGCGATTGTTGGGGCCAGGTTGGTGAGGTCAGAGGAGAGGAGGAACCAGCCATAATCAGGGCTGACCGAGGCCCATCTGTCTGTTGGGAGTTGTCAGAATGATCCCTCTTGCTGCTTCCTTGGTTCAGCAGCTCAGCAGGATGGACTGGGAAGTAGGGGAGTCCAAGCCCAAACTGCAGAAGACCCCGACCAAGGACCAGTGCTGCCAGACAGAGCAGCACCAGGACGACGGCGAGGCTGCGGTACCCCCCACAGACGCGGATGTGGGGCTCAAAGCACCAGGTGACCTTTACGTGCTGTGCGTGTTCTGTTGTGTAGCTTCCCACGTGTTAACGGGCCTGAAATTAGAGCTGTGGGGTTTTTGTTTGGCCGCTGACTGCTTTCACCGTGTGACATCACTACAAGCAAAAATTCCTCCAGTTACTCCACTTTCTGCAGCACTTGCTCCCACCCACTTCCCATCACATGACACAAAAACTCCAATGCCAGCCTCACTCAAAAACCAATATGTGGGGGCCATTCACTGACTTGTGAATGTTACATTAGATTCCAGATTGTCCCTTGTGTGAATGTGCTGCTACCCCAGCAGTGAAATGAAATTGCTGCTACACCAGACTGTGCAATAAAAGACAGAAGGATATCAAAATAAGCACTTAAAATATAGAAATGGATAAAAAGTTAAAAGAAAATACAAGTACAATGAATGAAATGACTTTTTCACTGTATTTAATATATAATATAAAGGTACAGTTATACTACAATTCAGGTTTCAGTTAAGCCAAGACTGATTAAAATACCAAACACCTGCTTGAATGTCTCATGGCCGTGTTTATGTGTGACCTGTAGGAGGCGATAGTGCAGAAGTGGGATGTGGAGTGGGATGGGCCACAGAGATCCAGTGACAGGTGGGGGGTGGGTACAGATCTAATGACAGGTGGGAGGGGGCACAGAAATCCAGTGAGGGGTGGGATAGGGCACAGAGATCCAGTGACAGGTAGGGGGCGGGGCACAGAGATCCAGTGACATGTAGTGTAGGCCTGTTGACTGTTTGCTCGGTAGCAAACTGAAGGAGGTTCAATAAGATAGATGTGATGTCCTTCAGGGGGTCAAAGCCAGTTTTTCTCAAGGTCTTCATGACCACAGATGTCGGAGCAACAAGCCTGTACTCACTCAGTCGTTTTATGCGAGATGAATTTGGCAATTGGGGTGTGATGGATTTTTCTAGTGATCTTAGTGAAGATGGGAGTTAGTTGATCAGCAAATGCTTTTGGGCAGGATGGTGAGATGCTGTCTGGGCCTGGTTTTTTCTTGGTCTGGAAGAGCGCTCACAGGTCCGCTTCACAGATCTTCAGTGTAAATTATCCGGATTAGATTTGCAGGTACCCCAGCACTTGCTAGAAGTATATTTCCTCTACTCTTTCTCGGTTGACCTTTGTTCTGGGAAAGTTGGTGCTGCCATCTACTGGACATGTCCAGTGAGTTTCCCTGCATGTGCACAATAGACATGCACCGATGCGCATGATCTCCACTACACAGACACCGTCTATAACAGTCTGTCACAAACCCCTGATGACAAAATTTAACTTGCCCTGTGTGTGACCAAAAGTGCACATGGAAAAGTGAATTATGAAGATGTTGATGTAGGATGTGACGGTGCCTGTGAGCTCACCCAGGTTCAAATGCACTCTAGTCAGTGCAGTCAAACCAATCCTGTAGCCTCAGCTTTGCCTCACTGGTGTATCGTGTAACATTGACCACAGATTTAGAAGATTTACATTTCTGCCTGTAGGTTGGGAGAAGATGAATGGACAGCACAGTAGGTCTGCTTAACACTGTAGCAGTGGTCCAGTGTGTTACTGTCTCTGGTTGGGCTCTTGATGTGCTGTTTGAATTTTAGGCAGTTCTTAGCTCAGGTTTGCTCTGTTGAACTCGCCAAGATGATCGGAAGGGATGTTGGGTATTTCTGCTCCATGCTGGTGATAGATACAGTTACAGTGCCTCACGCACACAGGCTTGCGCTGAGATGTAAACACTGACCAGAATAAAACAGGAAAACTCTCACAGAGAATAAATTGTGTGCAGTTAAGGAAGAGTGTTTCTAAATTAGAGTTGCTTCGGCCCTGTGACATCAGTGCACCAATCTTCATTTATATAAAAACAGATTCTGTTTTTCCACTGTGTGAAGCTTTAAAATCTGTCAGATGTAATGTGGTGTCTGGTATGGATTCACTGAGCCAGGTTTATGTGAAGTAGACAGCGGCACAGAGCGAAAAGCCCCTGTTCGTTTTGTTGAGGAGTAGGAGTCTGTCCATTTTGTTGCCCCGAGAGTGGAGAGGCAGACTCGACGGCGGCGTCCGAAACCCTGGCGGACTGAGCTTGATGAGCGCGGTACGCTTCCCGCTTCCCCTCCCATGTCTCCTGTGGAGAGCTGTGGCTCCTCTGGCTATAATGTGCAGGAAACTTCTGCATTTGTGAGGGATCTGACATAAAAGGTGTCGGAGTTGATTGCCAGATGCACAGCAATGCTTTCCTGGTAAACTTGATGTTACTCTGATTTGATCTGACGGTGTAGGAAACGCTGGTTTACAGCATTTTTGTTTCCTTTATAATTTTTGATGTCAGATTGGTGTTGTGATGCTGATTACAGAAATCACATGAGGATTATGAGAAATGGGCAATTTTTATTATTTTAAAATGTTTCACAGCACAATTTTTTCACAGAACAACAAAGAGGTGTGTTATACACTATGATGTCGATTTAAGAAATGCGCTCAAAGGTGCAAAGGACTGTAAGTCTGTTTTGCCGGAGTTTACAGCCTGTAACATGTTTGGATGTGTTGACAGGGTCCTGCTCTTTCTGATACGGAAAAATGATATCAAGGCAAGTATGCTTGCCGACTTCTGTTGGACCCTTAAGAGGAATGTTCCTGAGGCCAAGAACAGCAGGAAATCATACACTCCTACCTTGAAGAGTCACTTCTATCATGCACCTATACCGTAAATATACATACAGCATAAGGTTTACTCATGTCACTCAAAATCTTTGACTGATGGTAAATTCTAATGAGATTTTAATTCGGCACAAACAGCACTGTAAGATTCCCTTGTTTTGATTTGTGTAACAAAAAACAAAGTAAAAATGTGTTGCCTGGTGTAAAAAAAAAAAAAAAAAAAAAAAACAAAGTACTGGAGTGCACTGAAGTAGGGATGCACCGATACTGATACTGGCATCGGGTTTCAGGCTGATACTGCACTCATATACTGATACTCGTACTCGTAAAAATTGCCAGATACCACTTAATTGCAAGATTAAGTTGAAACTCAAATCTACTGTATTTTTTCAGACTGTAAGGTCTGTTCTGCTAAAGTGTCAAAAGGAGGAAGGGACAGCACGCCACTGAATTAACAAGCAATTTGATCAAATGACACACCATAGTGCAGAGTACACGGAATTTGCTCATTTGCTAGCAGAGAAAGACCGCAACAACAAACTTTAGCGCAAATTAAATGCAACCGAAGCATTATTTCTATCTAGCATTAAATAAATTTAGTTAATGTTAGATACAACTAATGGTTCAGGTTCAATCACAAATGTAAGTAAAGAATGATCACGAACGAAGAAAACATACATCTGAGCACCTTGTAGATCTTAGTGGACTACGGTTTAAAGTTAACTTTTTTCTGTTGGCTGGCAGTGGGAGCAATTGGATGTTTATGAAGTTTCACTGGTTTTTCATGTTAGCTTGAGAAGAAGCTTTAATCTAGGGTTGGTTTAAACCCTCCCCCCCGCCACACACACACCCACCCACCCACAGCGTGGGGCTGTCTGCACCTGACTCAGGAACTAAGGGCGCTTTTCCACCGCACAAAGTACGGTACTTTCGGTACGGTACTTTCGCTTTTCCATTGACTTCCGGTCGAGTAC
>JAOYFF010000001.1:1875884-1889485 GCA_025773925.1 Cryptomyrus ogoouensis | reverse complement strand
TTTAATTAAGAAATCTTTATTTTTAAATGTATTTTTATTATATAATAATTACTGTTACTGTCTATCATTGTCTAAATATATGTATTCAGCTAGTGTAAACATGCACGATGCTATCACAGCTAATAGAAGACAGACTGAAGCGTTACCCTTTGTTCCCACTGAGAGACACGCCACGTGACTCATTTCCCCTCGCCTACAAGTTATCTTAGGTCGGCGTTCACGGTTTGACTTCTGAGATTCAGATCAAGTTCTTGCTAATCTTTATTCGAACTGGTTGGTTCGACTTAAGAAATTCGAGTTCTAATGAGTTCGAGAACTGAGGTACCACTGTATAATGTGTTCATAGAAGATTATACACAGCGGCTATAAATATTTATAAAAAGGCATAACATATTATAGCCATGATTATTATGCGTTATGAATGCTCTATAAAGCTCTCATCCATAATGCAAACTGATTTTCGTAGAACCACCCATGTGCATGAAATTCCGTATCAATATTAGCATCGCACATCCTGCAAGCCAGTAAAAGGAGAGCGGGACCGTGGTGCCCTGAGTACCGCTGTCACCCAGCACCGCCGCTTTGTGTGGCAGGCTTTTTGTTGGATCCTGTGGATTCCTTCCAACGTCCAAAAACAGGTGCCATAGAATGAAAGTCTTACTCGGCATAGTTGGAAAGAGGTAGCTTGTTACATGGAGATCACATACCGTGAATCTCAAACAGTGCTGAACAGGTGTTTTGCCGAAAAAGGCATCCCTGCCGTAGAATGCATGCCTGTCTCTAAATGACCGATTGGTTGCTGATCTGAAACGAGTTGAGCTAATTTGTCGAGATAGGCTACCGTAGTGCTAATCGATAGCCCTAACCCCCAAAACACCCCTAAAACCCTAACCCTTTCCTCCAAAAAACCCCTAAAACCCTAACCCCCAAAAAACCCCTAGAAACTTAACTCGTCAGAACACCGGCATGCATTCTACGGCAGGGATGCCTTTTTCGGCATAACACCGGATTTCAAATGTAATTGCTGATTAAGTGAAAGAAGGAAGTAAAACGGGCAGTTTCGAAATTCCGGGACTGTTACGTAACGGTATTAACGACGACCCTAAAAGTAATTTAAATGAACTAAATAGACATGTGCACAACAACGAAAATGTCAGGCTGTATGCATAAGTGTGCCATTTGAGGCTATATTACCCTTCCCGAGATACCGAACAGCAGGCTGATGTGCATCTTTAATAGGTCAGGGGTACGTTTCCCCAAAGCTGCCGTAGCAACTTGCATAGTTGGAACCGTTCAGTTGTTGTTAGAAATCAGGCTTTTAGGAAAGTACCCCAGGTTAGCAGGGGAGTAGTAAACGACATTACGAAGTCTGTGATACTGACACCGACAAGACAGTTCCGTGCTTCCCGTAGACGGCTTTTGGTTAGCGAAACAAATCTCTAACCAATACTGCAGTAAACAACTGAAAGCAGAAACCCAAATTAATCACAAACAACGCATTTACAAGCTGCTCAGCTTGCTGTTTGAGGTTCTTAATAAAGCTTACAAGTCGAAACTAGCATTGTAAAATCATTTGTTGCGTGAGACAAAAAAAATATTTCAATGTTTTTGTTACAATGCTGAAAAGTGTCCGTTGTGCTTAGGCTGAAGTGGGGCTATTACAGTTACGTGCGGTAAATTGTACCAGGAAACAAAACGTACCACTCAGAAGCCTGCATTTGCAATCTCTGGCTGTTCATCGGCATCCGATTCCCCCTCCGATACAGGCTCAAACACATATGGCAGGGTGCCTAAACGCTCCATGTTTCACCTGCGCTGATCTTTGTTGGTTCCATGTGGGCCAGTGCGCCATTGTAAACCAGCCAATCAGAGCGGAGCTCGTGAACATATTAATGAGCCCGCCAAATAAGGGTAAACTGGCCTGTAAAACCACTAGACATTTTTCGACCAAACCAAGTAGACATGTAGACACCAGAGAACAGTCTGAACAAAAAGTATTCTGTGACACCTTTAAGTGAATTGAAGTGGCTAAACTGAGCGTATGTGCCACTGACTAAACAGTATAGGCTTTAAAAGGACCGCACACAGATAACCGCACTATGACACGCATTGCCCACTGTGCGGCCGTCCGGACCGCTCCAGCCCCTCACGGGGAACGGCGGGCGTCGATATGCCGAGCGGCTCGTTTTCATGTCCCAGCATGCCGCACTGCTGTACTGTAAATAGCCCTTGTCTATGCCATGTATGTATTGTAATGTGGCTCGTCCTGTCAGTCGCGTGTTCTAGTGTCCTGTTTAGATTTGTGCTCGATCCCCGTGTGTTTAGCAGTATAGAGTCCCCATTGTGCGTGTGCTTTGCCGCCTACTGTGTCACCTCCCTGCGTTTCCGCGTCACGTCGGTCCGTGTTATTATGCGTTAAGTTCGGAACTTTTAAAGTACATTAAAAGAGCAACCTGTCAGTTTGCGCCTCTTCCTCTTTATTCTCCGCTGCCATCGCGATCCCTCGGTCTGCACGGCGCCAGAATGGCGTCAGAAGTGGGATGTCAGAAGCGGCCCCACTGGCGCTGCTGTAGCGGATGCATCGGAACATCTTCAAGCAAGTCCCCTCCAGCCTGGCAGACCTGCAGGCATTGGTGAAGCGGCGAAATGAGACAGGCATCGGCTCCGGGGAGAAGACGCCGCGGACTGAGAAGCTCGTTTGTTGGCGCTCTGGCATTAAGGGGCACCAGCTGCGATGTTGCCCACAAGCCTCCCCCAAGCTGATAAGTTAATAGATGTGTTTAGTAATACTTTATTTTCTCTTCTATATAGTGTTCAAGGGGCGTTAATGTAATTAGAATGGTATGAAATTGGGATTAAGACATGATTTTTGCTGAAATCAAATTTTCAGAGTATCTCATTTTAACAATACTCACCCTATTGTATTATATTACTGTTTTATACAATATAATTATTATATTAGGTCTATATATAAGCGATTATTCGATAAATCGTCGGATTAGTCGGTAGATTATTGATATAATCGATAGTCACTAATAGAGACTTGCAGTTTGGTAGGTTTTCTCATGGGTGTATGAAAATAACGTTTATTATAACGTAATCCCTGTGAATTCATATTCTCATAATTCATAATTATACAGAAATGAAAGTCGTAGTGTTATAACTAGCAGGTAAATATAAAGTGTACTGGGAAAATGATCCTAGGTATGTTCGTATGTATATTTAGAAAGCTACATACTCAACGCCAATTAGCCCATGAGTTATCAAGCTATATAATATTGTCATCGTTGGTTTGGTTGAAAGCAATGCATTTCCATTCGCTGCTTATATCAGAACAGTCACGGTGATCGGGAACTTGAATAATAGTGAGTTATGGGATGGAACGGTGTCTGGTTCATTTTAATTAGTCAGTTTCCTTGTCTATGATAGGAGACACATGCAAACCGTCGGCAATTGCACGATATGAGCACTAGATGGCACAATCAGACTTCGTGGTTGAAGTCAATGGATGGATAGTTTAGAACAGCGCTGAAAAATCAATCGTGTTCGCGAGTCAAACTGCTTCTCTTCTGGCAAATGCGAAATTTCAGCCAACGCCCCAGTCGGCGTTAAACAGACGCTTGAATCTACATCCATCATAATACGCGCATTTTAATGCAGATCGGGGAGTATGACTATATAAAACAGAAATTTATTTTCTTCCGCAAATACAGGTTTCCTTAATATTAATAATTTAGCGACGTTTACAGAATTTTTTCTGTTAACCTAACACATTTTTTACTAGTTGAGAGCCCAGTGCTAGTATTTTTTCCTTATGGATCTCATTCCGCAATGGAATAACCACTGTTGATCAGTACCATCATTAGTCTATATGCAATTCTCTACAAACGAACGTGTTAATTTTACTGGATTAATCATAGATCCATAAAATACTGATGTTCTGAAGTTATTTTTTAACGCGGACAAGTTGCGGCATCGTGCAAATCGACGGAGCCCGCGGGCTGATGCAGCTCCCGACCGGCGAAGGTGCGCCGTGGAGAGTGAGGAGACCAATCAGGGCCGGTGGGAGTATTTTGTGATTCACTTGCGCGCTCCTGCTCCGTAAGCGCTGTTCCTTTCAGCACTGACTGGAGCGGAGCTCAGGACCGATAGCAGCGTGGCTCAACCCTCAGGACCGCAGGTACTACCTTAGTGCATCTTGTGTTTTTGTTTTTCATTCTTTATTCTTATTGATGTGATGGTATGAGTCGGTTTTTGCAGGTGGTGGTGGGGGAGTTTCCCATTTCGATTAATCTGCATATGTCTGTCGTGGCCCGTCTACTTGTGCACCACACGACGCTCTCAACTTTAAAATCATAACGAAATGCTTTCTGCCGAATTTATCCAACACTTGGCAGTTAAAGAGTGACAAAACAAGAGAGGAAATCTTAATGGTCGCCACGGTGGGTTTAAATGTTTAATACTGTAGTTTTACAGTCTGTATACATCACAGGGGAAAGTGCTGAGCTCCACAAGGAAGTTCCCTCATATAAAAGCGAAGGAACGCGCTCAAATTGGGAATTTTTACAACAGGCGCCCCTTTAAACCGCTTTTATTTTTTTAAACGCACCTAATTAAGCATTAGTAAAAGAATAGCTCTTTACGTATTTAAACTGTATCTAAATAATGTACTTAATATATCATTTGATAGCCTACTTTATATATTATCAAATGTCATGTTTGTCTTTATTCTGCTTTAGTAGTTTACCTACATGTTACCAAAACGTTAAAAATAAATTAAACAACTTAAGCGAATCTTGCAATATATTAAAATGCTTTCTTGATATCGTACCTGCGTAAATCTTAAAGACCTAGCCCTTAGTATGAGCGGCAAACCAGACTCGTCAAAATAAGGTCGTGGCTGTGTGTCATTATGAGGCTGCCGATGGTTTTAATTAGGCGGTTGTATTCCTGTGCATGGGCGGCAGTGGCATCCTTGCATCCATTTATCACGGAGAAGTACCGGGCATTTCACAGAGGGATATAACATATTGCAGGGGAGTTTGTTACCGCGCAGCTGTTCATTAGCAGGCGCGATATCATGCCTTTTGTGAGCATTTATAGCAGATTTATCAACTACAGTTATAAATATCTGTGCCTCTCCGATCTGCAACATGTAGCGCAATGTCGTATTTAACAGTTGCGAAAGCCTGGGGGGCTTGGGGGAGTGGTGGGGGGGGGGGGAGGGAGCGAGTTTTCCCACAGTGCAGAGAGCCGAAATAAATCAGTTTCTGAAAAGAGCAAGATTATCCCCCGAGAGCTGTTACTTTGCGGACAAATAATAGAATCAACAGCAGAAGATGAAACAGCTTGACACTTTCCAATTCGCGTAAATTAAAAAGAGAGATGGGTCTGACCTCCAGTGCTGAAGTAATACAGCGCTCTGTCAGAGATCTGTCGTGGAGCCTGCCTTAAATTTCACCGTCACCCCGGTCAGTTTGTGTAGTAAAGGTTACCAAAATATACAATATGATACATGTGTGTTGTGTCTATCTTAAAAAAATTGCCTAATAAGTTAAAAAAAATTACAATATTTTAAAATATAAAATGCTTCGTGAAATTTAAACGACTAAATTCGGTCCGTTAAATATACGTAGAACGTTTTATTTTTACCTTAATGGGAAACAATTGAATTAAAATCGCCCTGAAAGTGTGATATTGTGAAAATGGCTAACCGAATTAATCAGATTTCCCGCAAACGACATCTAATATGAAAAACTACATATTATACATGTTGATGATCGCCTAACGTGAACCCGGCGCTTGGTGCAGGATGCACGGGCAGTGCGGTGCTGATTTATCGGGGAGAGACCCTTGGGGTGGCGCTGGAGCGCGCCTGCAATGGCGCGCGTCGCCGTCGTCAATGCTGTCGTCGTGGGTGCGCGGTTTCACCGCGAATGACAACTTCGGCAGTCAGCGGTGGCGTTTGGCTGAGCTGTCCCCAGCAAGACCTCTCTTATATGCGCTGCTATAAATGGGAATATTGCGTCGGGTTTCGTTTCTATGCGTTTCTGTTTATTTATGTATATATTTATATTTTTGTAGTGATGTAATGAGGTTCCTTAAACGCCCATCTATCTGGGTCGTAGTTAAGGCGTTATTTTTTAGGGTACCGGTTTATGTTCATGTGTAAATTTGTATTTAGTGGTCTTTCCCGCTGCACTATTCATAGACACAAACCCTGTTCGCAGTACCGCGGAATCACCGCTTCTTAGTTAAGTTGGAAAACTAGCACATTTTATGAAAAACTGGCATGCTGCATAATCGCCCTTTTGGAGTAGGTACGAAAGGAAAATTCCATCATAGGCTGCCTAGCAGACTCCTAAAATAATAAGGGTATTGCCGCATGTGTTAAAACAACAGTAAATTGCTTTGTTTTTTTTTGGACGAAGGCAGCTGCTGGACTCGCGGCTCGGTACCCTGACTAGCGGGGGCTGCCAGACCGCCAGATGCACTTTGAATTGGACGTTTCCCAACCGGGGGTTCCTCGCGATCTGGCTGTTCTTGGCACCGCGTTAATAAACTTTCGAGCGGCGCCCTAAAGCGTGCTTGGATAGGCGTAGGAAACTTTGTGTACTGTCCGGGTCTTTAAGTTTAGAATCACTCTGAAAATATCTACAACGTCTAAAAAAGTCAACATATTTTGTCAACAGCAAATAGTTTTAAAAAGCCACGGAAAAGTACCCGTATCTCGTCCGACCAAGAGATGTCTAGAACTTGACATCTGGAAGAACAATGACAAATATCTAAATTGTGCAGGTCAGCACGTTATTCTCAAACGTTATTTTATCTGTGAATTAATGCCCCTTTGGGATTTAAGGAAGGTTTTGTAGGAATAGTCAGTATTAACAGGAATCTTAATACTGATCTATTCAAATTAGCTGTACCTTTATCCGGAGAAAAACACAGTGGGTGGCTATTTTAAATGGCAATCTTCACTTTCACGCCTGAATGAACGTTTTGGTTCGAAAGGTGCTTTTGTAGTGTAGTCTGAGGGATGTTTCGATTTACACCAGTAGGAAGTGCAGCGTATCGGGAACAAAAGACCGTGACATGTGTTGACATGAAGAGCACACCTTGACAAACCGTGATGATAAATGTCACAGCTGTTGGGACTCGGGAACAGGGATGAGGAGGAGTGTGTGTGGAGATTACCTGTTAGCTGGCACCTCCTGCCTCGTGGCTTATGGCTTGAGACTGGGGGCTGTGTGTGGCTCTAGTGTCCCCCGCCACATGTTTGCTGGATATTTCTCCAGGTGCTCAAGGTAGTGCTGGTAAATTGGCCTTAGGAAGGCAGATGGCCAGCAGGCCGTTGTCTCACCAAGACTGTGACCAGTGCTTAATGGAATGGCCCCAGTGGGCCAGGAATCTAACATGGAATCTAACAAGTAGCTACAGGAAATGGATGCATCAGCACTGTGTTGGCAGTATATTATGCGGATATTCTTAGTGATAAGATAAAACCAAGATTAAATTTAGGAAAAACAATAACTATACAGATGCTCCTCTACTTACGAATGATATACGTTCCAAATGGCCGTTCGTAACTTGAAATGTTTGTAAGTCGTTATTCAACATAATTTTAAGGGTATACGTAAGTACAAAGAACTAGGATGCTGGGAGTACGCACGCTACACTGCTGTGCGGCGGGAGTAACGGCCAGAAGTCATAGTACCCGGAATTGGCGCACAGAAACGGACAGGAAACGGGAGCCTAATGAACGTAATTTGGACTTACAGTCCTCTTCGTTCGTATGTCTGAAAGTTCGTAACTTAAAAGTTCGTAAGTAGAGGAACGTCTATTGTATTCTTCCTGAGCATCGGGCTTTGTGTTTTTTTGGGTCAGACTTATGATAACCTTACATGTGTTTTGAAGTCGGGCACTCATAGAAGCTCCTTTGTTGATTTGTTGATGTTGATGTTCTTTTTTGGGTATGTCTGTATAGGCTCTTGGTGTCTAGAGTAGAGGAAACAACGCAGTTGCTTTTGTCTGCTTCTGGTCAGGATCTCTAGGAGGTGACATTTCGGGTTGCATCAGAAGCCAGCTCTGCACTTAGGCATCTGTGTCTGTCCCTCCCAGGTCTCCACTTCTGCTCTCCTCCTTCTTGAAATGCGAGCCACGTGCGGCTGGGATGTTATAAAGGTCCAGACTCACCCTCCCAGGAGCTCGGAGCACGCGGCTGGATGCTGATGTAGAGCGAGGCACTGATGGTGCCACTTGCGACCTACGTCCACCAGCGGACCGTCGCCTGCTGCTCTTACCCCGTGTCACTTCGAGACCCTGCCCCTGCCCCCGAGTTTGCATCCTGCCCCCTGTCGCCATGGCGAGGGCCTCCAAACGCAGATCCGTATCCTGCCAGTGTTTCTTCCTGCTGACAGCCAAGTGTTGCTGGCTTCTGACCTCCATGCAGAAGACAGAAGCCCAGGAGCATGCCCACTCCATCCGGCTGGACGGCGACATCGTCCTCGGTGGCCTGTTCCCTGTTCATGCCCGCGGCGACCGTGGCGTGCCATGTGGTGAGCTCAAGAAGGAGAAGGGCATCCACCGGCTGGAAGCCATGCTCTTTGCCGTCGACCAGATCAACAAGGATCCAGATTTGCTGCCCAACATCACTCTGGGCGCCCGCATCCTGGACACCTGCTCGCGGGACACCTATGCCCTGGAGCAGTCGCTCACCTTCGTGCAGGCGCTCATCGAGAAGGACTCCTCTGACGTCCGCTGTGCCAATGGCGACCCACCCATCTTTGCCAAGCCAGACAAGATCGTGGGCGTCATCGGGGCTTCTGCCAGCTCTGTGTCTATCATGGTCGCCAACATCCTCCGGCTCTTCAAGGTGAGTCTCCTTTCTGTTCCCCTGCCTTGTGATTCCCTGATCCGAATGGTCTTGATTCCTGTGCTGTAGGGCAGCAGCATCAAGAAGGAACCCAGGGGACCAGGCAGGACGTTTCAGGCACACGGGTCTGCTTCCTGTGTCGCCATCAAGCCCCCTGTATGTTTTTACTCTAACACCACAGGGCTGTTTCTAAAAATAAGTGCGTTAGCCAGCATTCTGGGAGACGGAAGCTCAGCGTCTGGCTCTGAGGGGTTCGAGTGGCAGCATTTTGACCTGCACGCTGTTTGGTGTTGGATCAGATTAAGTTCAGCTGTGACAACCAGTTAGAGAAGCCCTATTAAAAACACGTCTCCCCTCAGCTGAGGCCGGGTGGCCTTCACTATCAGCCCTGTGAGTGCCAAAGGTGCGGTCTGCATTTTAATTAGATGGGCCGTGACCAGCCTGCTCGACGCTCTGGTGGACAACAAGCGGTGTCAAACACACACTTCACGTGTGTTTATTAGCCGCAAGGGCTGTTGATATGCTATTTTCTGTTTTTTTTTAGTGACATGATGTAAAATGTTTTCCATAACATTCCCCTGCAGATTGAGTTCAAATTTGCAACAGGAGCTTTTCAACCTGTGAGGTTCTTGCTCCATTTGTTACTCACAAGCCTGGTGAGGAATTAGAACAATTAAGTCATTTACTCTCAGGAAATGAGATTGCATTTGATTACAGTCAGGTCCTTATTTACTGTTATGTCGCATTAATATTTAAACATCTGTTAGAAATCTGATAGATGGATGCTTGTGCTGGTAACTGAATACCGGCCTCCACAGATGCCTTCCTGCGTGTGGAGCTCATTAAGGCCAGCAGACATGTGAGTGGGAAAGATGATCCCAAAAAACCACATGGGAACAAGCCTGCAGCTGGTTGAAAATCATCACTGTGGCATTGGTGTGTCCCCTGTGGGTGTGGCCCCTGTGGGTGTGGCCTAGGATGTGGGAACAGTAGTATGGTGAAGGCCACACATTCAGTTAGTGGTGCACCGATGTGGAAATTTTGGCCTATAGCAATAGCAGATATTTTTGTCTAATTTTGGCTGATACCGATATGTGGGTAACCTCTGAGCTCCAAGGATCTGTAGTGAGACCGATGGTGGCATTACTTCTTAACATGAATCTGTTAAGACCAACCACGTGATATAATGCAATGAGTGATGTGTCAGTAAAGTACTGCCAATTTGGGAGATTTCAAGGAGCTTCCAAGAGGTAAATAAACCAAACACCTCGACCTCCACTACGGAAAATGGCTTATTGTACAATGCATCTCCATTATTTTAGTGGCTGTGTGTTTTGGTCTAGTTCTGCTAACTTCGAGTATTAACCAAGGTATAAATATCAGCTGGCAGTATCGATCAACATTAACGCATTGACTGATGGCGATGTCTTTATTTTAAATAAACATGGACCGACAGCAATATGTTAACCAATATATCATGCATGCTTTCCCAATGATCTACATATCGGTAGGTATGTAGTACAAGGTATGTAGATGTCCTAAAAGAATCTCAGCTCAGAAAGAGCTTTTGATAGTGTTTCCACAGCCCTTTGGTTTGTCGGTCCTCGTAAACCATTGGACGACTGAGTCTATATGATACTGCTTTACCTTTGGACGATGGAGTCCAGATAACTTCTGTGTTCTTCCTCATACACTGTGTCTGTTCTGTGTCCATCCTCAATCTCAGTCTTCTCTAACATACACTGTGTCTGTTCTGTGTCCATCCTCAATCTCAGTCTTCTCTAACATACACTGTGTCTGTTTTGTGTCCATCTGGAGCCATTTCACTGTGTGGTTTAGGGGGACGATATTTCCCTGTCTTTCCTTATACCAATGCAAACAGTATTGCCTTGGTTTATTGTGCATTTGTTATATTTCATGTTCCTGAGCTCACAGTCATATGTGGCAGGAACTCCACTGCAGGTATTGGGCACCAGTCAGAGCAGTGAAGCGAGTTTATAAAAGTGTGATGAGGAAATGACCCGAGAAATGTCTTTCGAGCCAGTCCAACATTTCATGGTGCTTGAGTTTGTTGTTTTGAATTGTATGTGTCCGCTGTCTCAGGTGTACCGGGGTAGAAAGGACAGTCACTGCTTCGTTTTTTTTAAACTATCAGGACCACAGATTGAGTATTTGTTTCTTTTTTCTTTAAAATGTTACTGTTCCGGTGTTCGCCTCATAAATATTCATGAGCAAGCGAGGTTCGGCCTGTTTTAATACTGAGTGATTGGTGGGTACAGAAGCGTATTGATTGTGATTGGAATCACCACCCAGAAAGGTATTACTTCACCGATGATGAATATTCATAAGCACCTGCCTTTACAGCAAATCTCCAAGTTCAGCAGTGTGAGGCTGTCACTTTGAACGCAAAGAATGCAGCTATGGATACAGCATAGTTCGATTAGGCTGGCAGGAACCTGCATAAATAGCAAGGTGGTATAAACAGGACGCATTTTGGACATTTTGGGGTCCATCGCCTGTCCACATGCTACCATTGGTTGCAAAGTAAACCAATTACTTGGTACTGTCCTCTATTAGAACAGGAACATAACAGGTATTATTTAATTAAACTTTTGAAAAGGACAATTCAAGAGCAAAATTCCTAATCTCACTCAGTATTTTGTTGTTTTTGAGTTATTATTTAAAGTCCAACTTCCTCATTATATGTTACAGTGTTGGCAACCAAACCTCATTCAGTCCTCATGTAATCCACTGAAGAACTTCCATTAAATCTTCAAGAATCCACTTAAAGGATCTCAAAAATATATCCCCTGAACTGAGTGAGCCTTAGGCATTTCCTCTTAGTTTAGGTGTAATATTATCGTCTTTTTCGATGCTCTTCGAGTTTTGTGTCCTGGAAGTCGCAGAGCTTTTCGTTCACATGAAGATGGGAAGATGGGATCGCCAGTTTAGCAGCTGATAGGAGGGCTTCTCAGAACAAACGTGAATTTACTTGACGCTCATCCTCCGCAGTGACATGCCCCCCCCCCCAGTGCTGTTACCTCTGTCAGTTTATCTGGAAAAATGCTCCACTGTGCTGCAGTCAGTGATCAGACTGCATTTAGCTAATTAATAAAGATTAAGCCGTTCATTATAAGATTAGAAACCCTGAAAAAAATGTGCATAATTTTTTTTTCTGAAATAAACACATGTTCAATTTCATGTAATTTAATTGATCCTGTAAGTTGTAGTTTTTTCTTTGGATATTCAGCTCTGGCCACATTCAGCTTTGGGGTTAGATATGAAGTTTTTTTTTATTAAATCTTTTGTTTTTAGTTTCCAGTCCTGCCTTCCTTAGCTCTTAGACATTTCCAGAACAAAATGTGGGCAGAATGTAAGTCACTTTGTTTGTTGTAAAGTCACGTGTCACATGACTTGTTAAAGAGCCCTCTGATTGGGGGAGCCGCAATCTCAGCAACCTGGGGGAGGCTGAGAAAACCAAGGTGACTTAACACTGCTCCCCCGTGTGGTGACAGAAGGCATGTCGCGCCATGAAGGCAGGGGGTGTCATGGCACCTCTACTGGCTGAAGCATTCAGCGTGTGATCTCGCATGTCTGATCAGATCGAGTGGACGCCTCTGCCTTGCCTCGGGTTGGAGGAGGGGAGTAGAGGAAAGGCTTGTTTGGAAGCCCTACTGGAGGGACTTTGCTAGGGGCAGGTGGTGAGGCACAGCTGACTCCCGGTGTCCCGGCGTCCGGTCGCCAGAGAGCGGTGCTCTTTGCTGTGCGTGTGTAGCGTAGCGTGACTGCTGGAAGTGACCTGTGGCGTGCTCCTACTGTTGCTCATCATGACTCATAAGCGGGGCAGGGAGGCGTGAAGGTGTGGAGACAAGCCCCCCTCCCCATCCTGCTGTTGGCCCCCCCCCCAGCTAAATAATCCATGGACTGTGATTAAAAAAACATGCTTATATCACCATTAAAAGAGAGCATGTGCTTCTTGGGTAGCTGGATAGGGGACAAATCGAAGTTATGACAGCAGACGATATTAATAATAACTGCAGCGTAATAACTCTACCGGCAACATAAATTCCGTTTAATGCACGATTTAATAGAGATTGCTGACTATAGTAATGCCTTTCTTATTAAGCTATAATGAGAAAACATATTCATGTTTAGTAGGTGCTTCTTGGTGCTTTTCGAAGAGCAAGCGCAGGCTGGGCGAGGTGGTCAGCGGCATTAACGTGTATTGCTGTTTGGAAGCGTGGTGTGGACTCACACCGAAGCTGTAATTTCACACCCACATGGCGTGAACGTTTGGGCGGCTAATTTTTGGCATCACCACCGTACAGCACAAGCAGAGATCACACAAACAGGTGCACCCGGCTAAAAGCCACTGTTTGTTTTTCCTGCCCTTATTCTCCTGCTTTTTTTCTCATGAATACCTACATCTCTGATGGCCCCCAAGGTCTGCAGTTGTTTTTGTGGGTATATTATCAGTAAAGTGAAATAAGCAGTAGATGGAAGGAGATAAATTCATCACATTGACTAGCAGTTCGAGCCTTAGAAAAAGATCCCCTCTGTTTTTTATATCTTCACTTTGACTTGGAATTGGGTGCATACACAGCATACTGACCAACTTCATTAGTCTGTTGTGCGAGCTGCTGAGCATCAAATGATAAGAACATAAGAACATAAGAACTATACAAACGAGAGGAGGCCATTCGGCCCATCGAGCTCGCTTGGGGAGAAC
>JAOYFF010000001.1:1827454-1851921 GCA_025773925.1 Cryptomyrus ogoouensis | reverse complement strand
TCCGGGACCCGGGTTCGAGCCTCACTATGCAGGGGTGGGCATTGTCGCCTCACACCTCCGGGACCCGGGTTCGAGCCTCACTATGCAGGGGTGGGCATTGTCGCCTCACACCTCCGGGACCCGGGTTCGAGCCCCACTATGTGTGTGGAGTTTGCTTGTTCTCCCCGTGTCATCATGGGGTTTCCTACCGGTGCTCCGGTTTCCCCCCACAGTCTAAAAACATGCTGAGGTTAATTGAGTTACCAGATTGCCCGTAGGTGTGCCTGTGTGAGTGAATGGTGTGTGTGTGCCCTGTGATGGATGGATGGATATTAATACACTTCCTTTTTTTGTTATCATTGTGATAAACTTTTATCTCTTTTGGAGAAAAAGAACAATAGGAGAAATGAGAGGAAAGAATGGGGAGTGTTAATCACAAATTGCACGTATGGCACGGTGTGGACCTATGGCTCATTCTGTGAATGTCTGCCCCCCACCACTTGATTAACCCCGTCAGCCCCCCATCTCACCCTCCGCTAACCCCAGAGGGAGTGGAATGGGATTCTACTGCGGACGGTTTGCTGTAATTTGTACACATTCAGAAATGAGTTTGCCCCCTTTCGGGAAGTGCTGCGGTGTGGGATGCAGGTAATAATGCCGGGAAAAGATTCCTGAGAGTGAGGTGCAGCTTACTGACAGAAATGTGCCTTCATTTATTTTTGAATTTACATCTATATCCCTCTAAAAGGATTTTTATCCAGTTTGGCCAGACAGCCAGTCTGACAGCAGTGTTGACACACATGTCGGCACAGAGACACGTTTGGGCCCCTTAAAAATTCTACCGCATGCCCCCCCTCCCCCCTCCCCTGCCCAAAGCTACCATTACTCACGCTGGCTCACGCCGCTGGGCTTCCCTGTCTTCGGGGGGGCCTGTCCACGTGTAGGTACCGAGATGAGCTGACGTCTGGGCACATGGTGCTTGGTGAGCCGTGGTGCCAGCTGACGTCCCGCACCAGCTGGAGAGGAAGCCCAGCGACCCAGCCTGGACCTGGGGAGCAGACAGCCGCGGGAACATATGGGGGCTGATCTTCGGGGCCTGCGAGGGGGCAGTATTTACTCTGCCTTTGGCTTTAGCTCACATGGGCTATAAAGCTGGGAAATAAAGGGAAGGAAAGGGCGGCTTTCTGGGACGTGGCGTGAAATAATCCAGCGCATTTGGTAATTGCCCACTTTGGCTAATTTCTCTGCATATGATTCCATACCGTTTAAATTATGCAAATGCATTTTATAATATTCTGGCTGCGGTGTGAAAAGTCTCCTTCATGAAATATGAATTTGTTATTCTCTGGGGGACTTTGCGTGTAATTATAGAATTATTCAGATCACACCTCAAAGCTAATCTTTCTGCTGGCATCACTTTATAGAAGTGTTTGTTTCTCTTAGAAACATATTACCTCTGGACTCCGAGGAGATACAAAGTTTATATCCTGCCTGATCAGGATCGCAGCCCTCCTGTCCATGTCTGAGAGTAATTAACTTTGACAATTGTAGCTAAGCAGTCGAGTCCCAGAGCAGCCACAAGACAGCTTATGTTAATTGTATCTCTGCATCGGTATCCTAGAGGCTGCTGACGAGCATCAGCAAGCATGGAGAGCTGCCTTCATAACGCTTCATGCCGGGTTTCAACGAGCCAAACACTGAAAAAAGGCTTTGCGTGCAGTGCGGCCCATTTGGAGTGTGATCTGGGAGACGTTGTTCTGGAACGGTTCTGTCAGCTTGCTGGTGGTGGGAGTTCTTGCGAGTTATTTAGTGGTGACATTGAGCTGTGTGGGTACTGGGGAGTCAAACAAAATGGTGGGTTCTTGTAAACGACGTGGATACTGGGATGCGTGGTGAGAGGCTCTCAGCCGAGTATCACAGGAGCTTCCTGATATCCCTGCCATGGACTAAAGCCTAGGATAAGGGACTAAGGCAGAGGTAACACATTCAGGAGCAGCTCACGCATCTGCTATAAATAGCTCCTGGAGAGTCAAACTTCAGTGTGGGTGTTGTGTGACTGCATGTCAAAAAGTTTAGGTTTAAATACCCAGATTTCCCTTTTCTAGTGCCTGTGCCTGTCTCAGTGATGGCATCTGTGGCCCTAAGCAGAGCAGCGCATAAGCTATGCTTTTCTGGCATTTTAATTGCTTCTGACCTGTGGCTCCTAGTGCCCCTCCTCTACAAAGTGCACTTTAAACGCATTTTATGCCATTGCAAAAAGCAGGCCCCCGGGAGACATCGCATTAGACACGTCACATGGCCAGAGTGATTGCTTTGGCCCTTGTTTTGTGGTGACGGGCTCCAAGGCCTCCGCAGGGCCTGTGTAAATCATACTGGCTTGTTTGGAGATTTCCTTGCCAGACTTGGGTCATTATTTTCGCGTCTTGATCCCAAGGGTCTTCTTTCATATCTGTAGAATTAAAGGGAAGAGCCGGCGCGTCACGGAGGCGTCTGTCTGCGCCGGCTCTGCTCTGTGCGCTGTCAGGAAGATCGAGTGAGCCTGTACGAGTGTGGCTCTCTGTGTATCACCCAGACCTCAGCCCCACGGGCCTCCGTGATAAATGCACTGCTTTCACGTCGGCTCACGTACTTAACCGAATTCCGGTGACAGCGCAGGCAGCCGATTTGCCGATCTGGGCGGCATTCGGGTGTATTCAGGGGCGGGACTACCGGGGCACTACTCTTGGCTGAAGGCTGATTGGCACCCTCCCCTGTCACTCACCAATTCAAAACACATAATTGGCTAATGCTAAGGTTGGCCCCTCAATGAATTATGGTCTGTCTTATGCGCCCCACTCCTAGAAGCGCATAGGGGTTGTGGGAGCGTCATTAATGCATAGCTGTGTGACCTTAGATCACAGAGGACTCAAACCTGTGTTGCCGGATCAAATCTCAGATGGGTTCCGTCATTGTACCTTGAAACAGAGTTCTTCACCGGAAAAAGTCCTGCGTGATAGCAGGCTGAATAAGTGCCTGTTAGCTGGATCAACGGGCCGCCTCTGTGAATAAATATGCTTGGGTCATCGGCCTTCATCCTGCATGACCCTGTCAGGCACTCTGTCCTTCGCTGATGGGATAGACACGCTTAAACCCTGGGGAGTGGCCCGGCCCCGCTCAGCACGTGACAGAGTGATGGTCCATTTGCCTAGTTGTGGGGAGACGGCAGGGCAGGGGCTCGGAGAGAGGAATAATGTGTTGCTTAAGGGCCAGACTCTAAAGAGATTGTCGGGTGAGCAATAAAATCCCTTTGAATGGATGGGATTTGGAGGCTGATGGAGGGAGTGGACTGAGGCTGGAGGGGGTGATGTGGGTTGGGGGGGCACTGATTGGTGCTGCGATGCCAAGATGGGCTGTGTGTAGAGGGAGGGGGCACAGGAGGAAACAGGGCGTCTACGAGGAAAGCAAGGTGGAGGGAGAGCAGATATGTGAGAGAGATTAGGAGAGAGGGGTAGGCATGTGGCGAAGGGATGGGGGCTCTACCAAAGCTGCAGGGTGACAAGGGCATGTTGTGTGAGGACACAGCCCCCTGGCTGGGGAGCCGGCAGCTGTGAGCACACAAAGGGCTGCTGTGTCACCATGGCTCCGCCTCCAGCGGCCCTGTGAGCTAGATGCCCGTGGCAGATCCATATATGAGAACACAAAAGATGCTGATGGATATGGGTGCTGAGTATCTCGGTATCGCAGTTAGGGCTCTGTATCCGTGTCCAGAAGGTTGTGGGTTCGCATCCCACCATATCACCGCAGGGCCTTTAACCCTAACCCTAACCCTCCTCTTTGACCCCAAGCTTTTCACATTTGTATGTCTCTTTGGACAAAAGCATCTGCTAAATTAACAAGATGTAAATGATTTAGTCGTGTTTCCCAATCCAACCCTCAGGGACCCCCAGACAGTCCTTGCTTTCACGCTTTCCCAGCTCCCAGCCAATCAGGAATATCCAGGGGTATCAGAAAAAGGGGGGACAGCTCCCAGTGTTGGCATACCTGACCCCCCTCCCCGTCCTTCCCAAAACATGAATAAATAGTTGAGTACGTTCTTTATTGTTTATTATGTTACTGAGGCCAAGTCGCTGCAGTCCTGCATCAGACAAACAATTTATTAAACAGTTTATTTCATTAACGATGTTTAGTTATAAGACTGTACCCTAAAAAATGTTAGTCTTCTTTTAAATGATGAAATCTTAGTTATTTTTAAATTATTTTTAAAATCCTCCTTTCATCTTTCCTTCCACCATGTGACTGTTGCGTGTGTGCCGATTGCAATGCGACGGGTTAAATTCGCCCCCCCCCACTCCATCCAGTCCCACTGAGAGCATCGCATTCCTGGTACATGTGTGCCTGGAGCTGGGAGTGAGTGACTGTCTGCGGTTCCCTGAGGACTGGCAACGCTGACATAGAGGGCTTGGAAACTTTGATATACCCGGGTGTGCGTACAGTCTGTCCCTGTATAAGAGCAGGAAGAAGACAAATGAACAGTGGCGTTCACAGTGATGTGGTTCTGGAGCATTACGACTCTGACTGGGGAAAAGCTGCTTTTGTGTGGGGCTTCCTCAGTCACCCCAGTATATGGTGTAAGCTGGCCCAGTGCACTCCGACGTCCAGGGAGGGGCCGTGTGACGGCGTGGGGGCGGTCCCTGATTAGCCAAAGCCGGCTGCTCGCTAATTACTGCAGCAGGTGCCAATTCCGGGACACCCCCCCCCCACTCGGCATGGGGCCGTGTGAATAATGACCTGTCACTTTCAGGCCGGGGAGTGAGGAGCCTCATACCGCAGTACGTTCCCCTCTGTCTTATGGCCCACGCTGTAGTGTCACACTCTGCTCTCTTCATTGTAGCTGCACCTTCATCATAGTCCAGGTACATCCCACCACCGGGGGGCGCACTAATGTGTTTATCCGGCCCTCCAAGACAGCACAGCTTTCGGCTCCTGCTCTTGTCGCTGGGTGGGATCCGGCCTGGGGAATCCCCCCTCCCTCGATCCAGCCTTCTTAGCAGCATGACATCACACTCGGAGCACTGGAGGGGACGCCACCTTCCAGCTCTTGATTTCCTGGAGCCATGCGGCCTTCCAAGCCAGACGGTCGGGGATCTTTGGGCAGTCCGCCTCCCTCCCCCCAGCCAGGATGACACCTGCTGGCAGGAGATCCCTTCGGGACATGGGGGGGCAACTTCGCTTTATAGTTCTGCCAGCGCGCTTATGAATGATTCTCCTCTGCACATAAGAGCACAGCTGGTAACCTGGAGATAATTATCTCTGAAATTCCCCCGTCTGAATCCCCGCTGTCGTGTGCCATGGCGTCACTTGGGGCCCTGGGGGGACGGGGGCCCTAGAGAATTTGGAATATAACTGGATTGGTCTGGGTTGGGGGATCCCATATGATGTGCTTTGATGGGGCCCAAAGACACTAGCAGCGCCCCGGGGGGGTCACATCACCTCTTGAAAATGCTTTCTAGCTGCTGCATGTTGTCTCGTCTTAGCGGGAGGGGTGAGTGGACCCCCCCCCTGTTTTTGTAGCCTACGAATAAGCCTGCTCCATCACCCCTGCGTAATATAGACTTTTAAATGAAGCATTAGTTTTGGAAATTTCACATTTTTACGAACTGGGTGCAGTACTGAGCTGAGTACAGGATGGTTGAATCCGCTTGACAACCACAGTCGATCTGCAATGACACAATGGGGCAGGTGTGGCTTTTCCCCGTAGCTTGGGCCGGGCAGAAGTGGTCGAGTTGACATTCTGTGCTGTCAGTGTCCGGCTGAAGTCCTGGGGTAAATCGCTACTCCGAAGCCCTTTGCGGGGCATCTGCAAGCAGAGCTGGTGGTGACTGTATTATGTTCCTGACACCTCTGATTCTTTTCATTTTCACCTCCAGATAAAAAAAAAAAAAACATCATGCAATTTGGGAAAAAAATGGTGCTGCCTGAGGAGCCAGAGGGTCTGTGGCGTGACGGGGGCTGTTAGCCACTGCAGTTTGGCATGGCGCCTCCTGGTGGCGGCTTGGGAACATCCTGGAATGTGCCTCTCTCTGGAGAGTGCGTTTGTCCTTCAGCGACATATATGACCCCGGCGGGGTATGTGATCAATAAGGGGAAAAATAACAAAATAGCCGGCAGCCGATATTAGGTTTGGTGCTCCTCTCATAAACAGCGTGCTGTAAATCTCCCGATTACGCTAATGGTTATAAAGTGCCTCCATTTTCAGTGTTACAGCGTCTTCTTCTTTGGACCTTGATTAGTTCATTCATCGGAACAGCTTGGACTGCGTCTAAGCTGGGGCGCCATGTGCTGCAGGACGGAGACCAGGAGGGATTTCGTTTGACTCCCTCAGCGAGCGTCTCCACCTGGACACACTGGTTTTGGATCTCGTGTGACGTCAGCATTAGCATTAGCATTCTGGGGAGTCAACCCCCTCTGTGACCTCAGGGCGCGGAAGATTGGAGGCCCTGCGATTGGTTCAGAGCATATTGGGTTGGTGGGGGGGCATGGGGTGAGATGGGCCCAGGGCTGACTGAGGAGGGGCCCACAAAAAACGATTTTAATATAGCCTCTCAATAGGAATTGCAAGAGGGATGTTAGCAACAAGGCTAACATGAGGGACAAGTGGAATGGATCGACATCTCAGATGTGGCACTGTAACACCACCCTCTAGTGTGCGTCTCGCCTCCTGATGGATCTCTCCAGACTGGCCGCTCTCGCAGCACACAACACTGCTTGAAAAGAAATCAAATCTGGTGACAGTTCTGACTGCCAGATATTTGTGGCTCGTAATTAATGGTTGTGGTTGCAGGCTACTTTCGACGAGCTGGACGGGTTTATTGAAACCGGCGTCTGAATTGAACTGCGATTTCGCACTAGCCTGGCTGTTCAAAGACCCAACTAATTGTAGAAAATTACAGCTTTTGATGTTATGATAGGGTGTATTGCAACGTTAGCATTGTTACCAATCTTATAGGTCATGTTATGTTATGTAAAAATTGGAGAATATAGTATTTCACATACAATTTTAATTATTCTGTAACTTTTGTTTCAGAGATCCTTCCAGAAGCATGATGCCGGGTTTGTTAGCCTTGCTCTGCCAGCCTATTATCTATGTCTGATGAAAGCGCTTAGCTGTGGAGGTTTTCACCCGGGGTTGATTATGACATGATCTCCACTAAAGACACAGCATTTCCCACAGCATTGCTTGCCTTTACTGGAAGTAGATCAAGGGTTAGGATGTCACTGGAGAAGCAGGACTGTTTCCAGAATTTTCCTGGGGTTCCTACGGATGAATTCAGGGATCTTGTCCTGTGTAGTGAGCAGTTTGGGGTTGCTGTGGTCCCATGACTAGTGTCCACAGGAGACTGTCCCCTTTTTTGTGTGTCCCCTGTTGGACCGTTGCTAGCCCAACGCAGGGCAAGGATTATTTTTAGTTTTAATAAATTTATTTTCATTGTTATTTATATCTATTAATTGACTTTGATCTGAATTTTTGGAGCATCATGAAGAATGCAGTGATGAATCATGAAAAAATGACCTATAAACAATTGAATTAGATCTGTACCTGTGTTTCTCCAAAAAGGGACAAGTGGGCCTGACTTTATGCTCCCACTGAGATGCAATCTGGGGTCCCTGGCGCATAATGTGCTTTAAAAACATCAGCCTTCATCTCTTTGTCACATGCAGTGCACTTAACCGCTGTAATCACTGGCTGCATTCAAAGCAGCAGAAGGAAGGAGTGGTGGAGAGAGTGGAGGATAGACAGACCCGGAGGGATGAGGGAGGGATGAGGGATGTGTAGAGAGTGAAAGGCAGAGAAAGCTTGTGTGTCATGGAATATGAATGGTATCACGGTAGCTGTATATCATGGCTATGGACGCCCTTAATAAGCGTCACTGCGTCTGTCCAGCCGGCCGCAGCGTGCCACAAATTAGCGGCACTTAGCGTAGCACTCCATCCGTCTCCGTCCGGGCCCGCTGTCCCCCCGCATGTCTGCCTCTCCCCTGCCCCGTGTTCCGGAGCACAGGTCTGCCGCCTGGTTAATTATCGCTGGTGTGCGCTATCTATCACGGCGCTGGCACAGTCTCTCACTCAGCCACCCGTTGAGTCGGGAGACCAGGGGAGGATCGCATTGTACACTTCATAAAACAGGCCCCCCGCCCCAAAACGAGGTGCCTGCTTGAGCATGTATCTCCGTGGCAGCGGTGTCCTGGGAGCATTATGGGATGGCAGGATGCCGACCCCTGGCCAAACTTAACAATGACCGTAAAATCTGTGCCTTTGTGGGTCCCAGGTCTCCTTCCAAGGACATTGTGAATCAGTCACCCCCACAGCGTAATTTATCGTTAATGTCGTTTGTTCTTACTCCCCAAAAGGCAGCCGCTGAACGCGCATGGCTGCTCCTTACATTATCATCGTATTTCTTGGCCTAAAGGCCCGACTTTTTGATCGATATGTGTTTAAGACGACACCCACGGGGGCAGTGAATTTAAGGGTCCAGCCAAAAGGATGATGCGGTTTGCGAGGTTAGCTTCAACGGATACCATGGGTAGTGGTATTAAAAATGGGATCGTTTCACCTACGTTAAACATGTAGTAATGAGATGTGCTTCTTCATGCCTCTAACCAATCATGCAAATATCGATTTTCTCATCATTCACGTTAACTCAACAGTGTCTGCGCTCTGGGAGGGAATTGAACCTCGGATGCTATGAGTGCCTGGCTTATTGTGTATACCAGCCAGCGACGCTGAGCAATATTCACACTGTGTGGGGAAGGTTCTTTCCACTGAGGCTGTCCTCCATTGAGGGTTAGTCACACAGAAGCTCAATTCACACGCGTTGGCTAAAATGGCAGCTACATCAAATTAAAAGATATTCAGATCAGTGGCATGGTGGTTCTCTGAGTAGTGTCTGTAAAGAGCAGTGGGCATCCCTTTGAGTATTGTCAATCACTTTGAGTAGTGTCCATCACCTGCTGTAGTGTCCTTCACATTGAGTAGTGCCTACAACTTTGAGTAGTGTCCATCACCTGCTGTAGTGTCCTTCACATTGAGTACTGCCTACGACTTTGAGTAGTGTCCATCACCTGCTGTAGTGTCCTTCACATTGAGTACTGCTTACGACTTTGAGTAGTGTCCATCACCTGCTGTAGTGTCCTTCACATTGAGTACTGCCTACGACTTTGAGTAGTGTTCAGTACATTGAGTCGGGTCCATTCTATATTCCATTACTTTGCATAATGTCAAGCACTTTGAGTAGTACTCGTCACATTGAGTAATGTCCATCACTGGCTTAAATGCTTGATCTTACCATGTGTGCATTGCTGTAGTGTCACAGGGTACCTTTAGGGGGTACCTGTAGTTTTTCAGTTTAGTTAAACCTGTTCACAGTGGTGTTCACATTACTATCCAGAGTTAGTAAGAATGGCCTGCTGCAAGGGTAGGGTTCATTGGTCTTTTTCAAATGTAACGCAACATATATTAAAATCAATAAGAGTCAGATAAAACTTAATATAGCTTATCCGATTGGAGAAAATGACATGCAATTTAAATGTCAGAGCTGACAGTTTCCCAGGCTGCCTGCCCTCATTTTGTCTTCTGCAAGGCACAACAAATCTGACATCTTTATGGGGACATTTTGTGTTCCTTTCAAAGCAGAGCATATTTTCTTACCATGGTACAACAGAGAGGTAACTGTAAAAAAATAAAAATAACAGTAAAAAAATATTGAGCTGATTGTTTTGTGTGGAGCCGTCAGGACAGTTTGTATTTACAAAT
The DNA here is from genome assembly GCA_025773925.1 of Cryptomyrus ogoouensis. Lineage (NCBI taxonomy): Eukaryota > Metazoa > Chordata > Actinopteri > Osteoglossiformes > Mormyridae > Cryptomyrus > Cryptomyrus ogoouensis. Next base: position 1,842,153 of record JAOYFF010000001.1, on the reverse strand, counting down.
GTGCAGTTTATGGCTGTCTGCGAGTCAGCAGGCAGCGGGCAGCCCTGCCCGACCGTGAGTGCCATTTATATGCCCCCAGTCTCCTCCAGAAGGCCGGGGGGTGCCACAGAGGATGTCCTGGCCTTTCCATGTGGAGGGATCAATCTGTCAATCAGTCGCTGCAGCGGATCATTATCCCGGCCAGCCGCCTGCTCGCTCGCCCGCCTCTCCGTCAGCACGACCACCTGCGACATACCAGCCTCCTTATTGTGAACTGCCAGTTTGCCCTCCTTAGGCGCCCTGTCTTGCCAGTGCACGTGCAGTACACGTGAAATCGGCCAGCTGACGCTGGTGCTACGATGCCAGCAGCTGGAGGGAAGCTTCGTAGATACTTTGCTATTCCCTTCAAAGGAAACCATGCTCATTATTATTCAGTTCCTCTGTTCTTCAGCTGTCTAAAAATCCTCCAAGTTGTTCTTTTGGGCTACCTGTTATTACAAGCTGGTCTGTAGCCCCTTTGATAGCCTGTGCTTCTCCCACCTTCGACGATGTCTTGCTGTCCTCACAGATACCTCAGATCAGCTACGCGTCCACCGCCCCGGAGCTCAGTGACAACACCCGCTACGACTTCTTCTCGCGCGTGGTGCCGCCCGACTCCTACCAGGCACAGGCCATGTTGGACATCGTCATGGCGATGGGCTGGACCTACGTCTCCACCCTGGCGTCGGAGGGCAACTATGGCGAGAGCGGCGTGGAGGCCTTTGTGCAGATCTCCAGGGAGTCCGGTAGGTGATCCTTGCCACCCCGTGGCGTTTACCTGGCATTTACCTGGTGTTTCCCTTGTGTTTGCCTGGTGTTTTCTTGGCATTTACCTGGTGTTCTCCTGCTGTTTACCTGGTGTTCTCCTGCTGTTTACCTGGTGTTTTCCTGCTGTTTACCTGGTGTTTGCCTGCTGTTTACCTGATGTTTGCCTGGTGTTTTCCTGCTGTTTACCTGGTGTTTGCCTGGTGTTTTCCTGCTGTTTGCCTGGTGTTTTCTTGGCATTTACCTGGTGTTATCCTGCTGTTTACCTGGTGTTTTCCTGCTGTTTACCTGGTGTTTGCCTGGTGTTTTCCTGCTGTTTACCTGATGTTTGCCTGGTGTTTTCCTGCTGTTTGCCTGGTGTTTTCCTGCTGTTTACCTGGTGTTTGCCTGGTGTTTTCCTGCTGTTTACCTGGTGTTTGTCCGGTGTTTTCCTGCTGTTTGCCTGGTGTTTTCCTGCCATTTGCCTGGTGTTTGCGTGGCTCGAGCGTACAGTTTGTGTCAGACTATGCCTTATCGTAGCTACAGGGTGACCCAGGGAACGACAGCAAAAATCTTTTTCTTATGGATTTTGATTGGGATACAAGGCGGATGGTCCACAACAAACCAATGGTGCTGCGTTCATGAACAAAATAAACACACCCATGGCCTGGGATGAACAGGGAAATCAGTCAAACTGACGGAAAATTCGGGTCTTATGACCGGAGTCAAATTGGTGTTCAGATTATGGGGGGTGAAACAAAAGAAAAGAGAGAGTGTATTCACCATCGAAAACAAGGACCAGGTGAGACAGGTAAATGACCCTGGTCCCCATGGAGAGACTCTGCAGACAGCCCAAACACACACGATGCACATATAACCCCAAGAGAAAAGCCATACATGATGGACCTATACACAGTGTACAAAAACTACTGTAGATGTAGCTAGACCAAAACTCGACTTCTTGTCCAATGTCTTTTGTTTAAACATGGTCAAATGTTGTTTGGTTAGTTTGGTGGGTGTGGGCGTGACATGTATTAGTTCTTGTAAACGTGGCTTGTAAACGGATTCAACACTTTCTGTTGGATGGGCGTTATATGGGGGGGGAGGGGGGGGGAGGGATAGACACGAACACAGTCATTGCCCCACATTCCTGCCCCGCTCCGGGGGCATATATGGCACCCCCCCCCTTAATATCAGCCCTTCATTTGTTTCATGAAATTCATTCAGCAATTATTAATGAGAGTTTCTCTCAACTGCCGCCTCAAAATTATTTATTGATATGAGATTCAAATGAGGAGGGCTGCTTTCAATTACGTTGGAGGATTACCGATTAAGTGCAGCTTGCTGGTTGGGGGGCTTGCCTATGGGGGTGTTGGCGGGGGGGGAACTGTCACACGCAGGACGAGCCCATGGATCTGATGACGAGATAATGACAAGTTTCATAACAGAGGCCCGTGACCCAGGCTTCTCTTCTCGGCGTGTGCAGCTGTACGTGGCCATCAATCCCCCAACCTCTCCCACGCCGTCTTCCGCGGCTGTGGGGCAGCTCAATTAATCAGGCTGTAATTGCAGAATTAATATTCATAAGCTGCGGCACGGATGTTTAGAAGTGTCGGTGCGAGCTGTGTACTCCCCGTCGCCAACCTCACCGTGGGAAACTTCGAGGTGACTTCAGGGACTTGGGGTCGAGCGTGAGAGCAGGCAGGGGGGCCGGGACGTTCCCCCGCCCATCCAGATGCGCCGGCTGGGAGGAGAGGCCACAAAATGTAGCACTAGAAGGGGAGGCTCATGGCTACCCGGCCTGTCGTTATCCCTAACTGGCATCCGCTGCTCGTTGGCACGGAAACAGACTGGAGAAATTCCTCCCTTTCAAAATCCCCCCCGAGACAGTTGACAACTTACAGCAGTCTCAGGATGGCAGGACAGAGCCACGGGATGGTACCATGATCCAATTAACTACTAAACAGACTCGACAGAACGTGTGACAAAGCAAAAAAGGAACAATAACTACTTTGGCGTATTCTCCTTGAGGACAGTGGCACACGCTGCTATTCTCGAGCATCGTTTGCATCGTGAGACTCGCCCCGGGCGGGATGGAGAACAGCAGCTGATGATGTGGCAATGAGGAGCTCAGTGGGAGAAGGAATGAGAAAAAAGAGGAGAAAGGGGAAAGAGGGATATGGCTGTGTGGAAGGGTAGGTGCTTGTTTACCTGGACCGAGAGGAAACGATACTCAGCCATGTTTGTAGACTGGGAATAAGGAAACTGAGGTGAGCTGAACAAATGTGCCTGTCGGATGACTTTGGCCCTTTGGCCTGCCCTGGGACATGAAACCCCCCCCATCCTGAGTGGGGGCTGGGACCTGGGGCCTGTCCCAGGCAGCACACTAAGTAAATGCCCAAAATAACACAAAAAAACAAGTTTATTGAGAAAATAATGTCCTACTTCTTTTCCTCGATTAACAGGCAGACAACACTGACAAGAAGACGGTGTGTCAGTCTGACACGGTTACACTCTTCATACAGCAGGTGTGTCAGTCTGACACGGTTACACTCTTCATACAGCAGGTGTGTCAGTCTGACACGGTTACACTCTTCATACAACAGGTTTATTTACAGCTCCTGCTTTCTGCGATTCCTGAATTAAATTGCATTGCCATGGCGTTAACTGCAAAGGGGTTGCTCTCAAAGCAGAGCCGAAACTAGCTCCGGCTTATTAAAAAAGGATTTCTGCTTGGATGATCCATAGTTTCTCCCGGTTCACATCTCGTTCCTGTCAGCTTCACTTCAAGGAGAAAAAAAGATACAGTCTGATATGTGTGTATGTGTGACTGACTGACGGGACACCATCTGCTCTCTGCTGTGCTGCTCGTAGAGACGGTTAAAGCTGTAGAATTGTGATTAGAAATTTGCAAGAGTAAGAGCAGAAACTCGCAGAACTGAACGAGGCAGCATCATAAATGGTTTAAGCAACAATGAATGAGGTCAATGCATGAGAAGTAGAATCAGGATCAAGTTTGGTGGTGGAGTTTGTCTCCTGTTGTCAGTGGCCCCCATACAAACAACAGATACATACACAGTTAAGACAAGACAAGGCAAACGGTCTACTACACCGGTATTTATTCTTAGTCTAAAGTCTGTGAAGACCACCATGCTCCACCACAGATTGGTTCCTCTTCGACAACTGTGTGTCTAGAGAACATGAGAACTCGCGAAGGGTGGAGCACCTTCCACCCATTAGGCAGATGAGGTGTGTGATGATCGTAAACGTCTGTAGCAGTGATAACAAGGCCAAGAATCATCAGCAGCAGTATAACTTGCTGTGCAATATCAATATATTTAAGAAACTAGCCAGGGATACTCATAACAAGCAATGCAGACACTGGTCCTTCAATATGTTCTCAACCTGTTCCTGAAGTCTCCTGCAGCCTAAATGATTGTTCAAGAGTTTGTCACCCTACCATGAAGGTAATGCCTCATTCAAACTGTAGCACATGGGAACCTGTCTCCTTCTGTTTTAAAGGCTTTGCCTATAATGTGGAAGGACTGACGTTTTAATAACGAAAGGTATAATTTAGCCCCGAGACACCAACTTTTCTAACCTACAAGTTCAACGTGCCAAATTAATTTCAAAATATATTGAAATGATTTAGCTTTTTTGTTCCTGGAAATATTTTTGACGTCTGAAAAAAAAGAATTTGACTGCATGTTGTGTGTGAAGGCCTCGGTGCCGGCGGGACCTGACAGGAGTCGTGACTTCAGACCGCTCACCCCACTGGGATAGGGCCGGTTAGCTGCCGGACACATGGCAGAATTGATCTCCCTAATAGCAGAGTGAGAGAGCCCAGGTCTGCCCAGAGTGAGCTCTCACCAACCTCCACCCTCATTGCCGCATCAGCGTGGAGCTCAGAGTCGACCCGGCTGCTCTTCTCCTCCTGTAGTGGTTTGCAGTCCGGCAAGATAAGAGGTCTGTCCTAATGTGAGGATTTAACAAGTAAGAGCTGCCATGATCTGGGCTTTGGGGGCACAGAATTGCACTTAAGGCATCTTTGGGCTCTGGGATGGTCATTCTGAGTGTTTTCAGGTGTCATGTTAGCTAAACCGCCAGAGAGAGCAGCAGTCTGGAATCTCCTGTTTTTCTGATCAGTAACGAAGAAGATGAGTGTAATTGTATACTGCAGGGTTAGTTCCACATGTGGAATTTGTGGCTGCCCTTCTGGTTGACCCTGGGTCATGTTCTCGTCAGCAGGTTATCAGTTTAAATTGGGCAAATTGGGTAAATCTGCTGAAATTTTCACCATTTTTTCCTTCTAAAATGTTGAACTGAGGGAGAGCTCTGAATATAAAAGCAGATGAAATGATACGTGCCATGTGGAAAGATTATTTTTCTGCAGTTGGGGGAAATGCTCTTGAATCACTGTATTGAGCTGCAAGGAATATTTAATTTCCTTTAATAATATCAAAATTATTAGCTGACATTATTAAGAATATTCCTGAAAAACAGAATGTGACTGAAAGCGAGATAGTAAATCATAGTGAGTAATTCACTAATAAACATGACAGGAATGTTTTTTGCATCCAAACTAAACACAAGGGCACCGTTTGCATCCTGCTTGTCGTGATGCTCTTTTGACCGGATCCAGTGGAGGCCCTTACTTTTAACTGTGCTGTCTGCTGTCTTCTTCAGATCTATCTCCGAATGTCCGACAGACTGACGAATGGAAATGCTTCTTCATTTTTAGTTCCTCTCAGCTTATGGAGACGTGGGTCTACCTCGGACACTTGGGTCTATACTCAATACGGTGTTTCTCAACTCGGTCCTCAGGAACCCCCAGACAGTCCATGTTTTTGCTCCCTCCAGGTTCCCAGCCAGACACAAACACTGAATATCTAATACATATGTGCTGGGAGCTGGGAGGGAGCAAAAATGTGGACTGTCTGGGGGTCCCTGAGGACCGGGTTGGGAAACACTGGCTTGATATATTTCAGCATTTAAACCAGAATAATGACTGGAATGGAGAGAAATCTCTAGGTACTTTCCTCCCTAAATCCTTCATTGACTCACCTACTTGTCCTCCTGCTGTTTTTTTCCAATTTGCTTTGTTTCATTGATGAAGAGGCTCATCTCCTGCTAATATGCTGACAGTCAATCACCAACCAGGCCAAGCGGCAAGAGGCTAAATGCTGACACTAGAAGCAGAGGATCCATGCTTATGAAGAATAAAACCAGACCAAACTGAAGATCAACAGAAACAGATGTTTCGTCAGGATTGTTTCTGCTTTACAGAGGAAGCCTTCTGAGATTTTTTAGTCAGACGCGCACCAAGGAAACTGCAGCGTGAAAGAAAGGAGAGACAGCGGTGAGCTGACAGCTAAGACCCTGCGTGATATAGTGACGATCATATTCACAGAATCACCCGTTTCATCATGCCTTACTCTACAGTAGCCAGGCTGAGCCTTCATTCTCTGGACATGGTACGCTTCTTTCTTTTGATCTGCAAACAGCTATATCTTATCTTGTTATAGCCTGCACATCAAAATTTGCAGTGTGATGCAACCATCCCATCCCAGCCACTGGAGTCTCAATGCAAACGTTGGTTCTTACCTACACATGTTGGAAAGGCACCTATGGAACTCTCATGCTGGATGTATTTAACGCCTGGCAGAGCGCATTTGCCTCATACGTCCATAGCTGTCCGATCTAGGTTAGTCCAAGTTCTGCCCGGGCTGGATCCTGCACACTCGCCCAGAGTTCCCTTGGGTCTTCTCCACGTGCTAAGATTTCTTCCCACAGGACAAATTTCCAAATGGGTTCCACACCAGATATGGTGTCCTGTGTCCTGCGCCCCCAGGACAGGCTCTGGATGGTGATGCTCCTGCTGCCGGCATTAGCTCTGGATGGCAGCTGGAATGTGCTCTGGATTCACTGGGAACCATTTTGAGGATGACATTGGCCTTGGCGCCTTGTAGAGCGATGGTTCCCTGATGCTTGCCGACCTCCAGATTACGGTTTGCCGTGTGCTAGATGTTGTGTTTGAGTGTAAACAGAAAGGAAATTCTAGGGAGGCATCACACCACAGGACTGTATGGCTGGCCAGGGCGCAGTGTGAAGTGTCACTGTCATTCTTAGGAAACACTGGCCCCTGTGTGACCCCCGGATGTGTCAGCCTCGAGTGCAGGACTCTTCAGTCCCGCTTCAGTGACTTTCAGATCCCTGGGACGCATCTTTAAAACGCGGTCAGATGTGTCACTGCAGAAATAAATTACCACCAACGCTTGTATTATCTCGCAATAACAAGGAAAAAAAAAAACTTATATAATGAGTTCTGGAAACTCATAGCCTTTTTTTTATTGTGCTTTTTATTGGGCAGATCCGCCAGTGAAGGAGCTGCCGGTTTGTTCCGGAGTGTTCTGTAACGTTAAAGGGGAAGAGATGAAAATGAATCCTTAGATACAAACAACCAGGAGGGCTGCAGCAGAGGAAGACCGTGGCTTTGCTCTTCGCCACTTACAGGACCCGCATGTTCATCACGAGATGAACATGGGTGACCAAAAACACCCATAAACCTCAAATTTGCCGCCATTTTAAAATGTATTACTATTTTTCATCTTTATAATATTCATCCTGTGATTCATGCTAAGTGTTAATTTTGTCAGCCCTAGACGATTTGCCTCCTGGAGAAAGACAGGTGTGGGATTTAAGTGCAGTAATGTAATAAATTCCTGTACATCACATTTTCACAAGGCAGCGGATTCTCAACAAATAACATTGCTGGAGAGAAGTAATACATTCATGACCTAAATATTCTTTAATACACTGGCTTAAGATGAAGGCATTAAAACTGTGTGTCTTTCAGGCTGTGTATTCATCTCTTCTAGTGCCCATATAATAGTGGAATTGTTCTTTTTTTAAGATCAAAATAAAGCTATGTATACAAAGATTGCAATGTGATGCTGATCAAGGCTGGAGTACCTAGTTTGTAGTTCTGCTTTTAGTATGAATTTGCATGGTTTGAAAGTGTTGATGTAATCTCTAATAGTAAAAACAAGCAAATGTTTGATTTTGTCTCTGGCAATGGTTAGTATGTAAGAATTGGGGTCTGGAATTACCTGGCCTGTCACCCAAAGGATTAGAGCGGTGTCTGCAGAAGGCAGGAGTCCCGCCTTTGTTATTTGGGTGCTAGGTATTGCTAGTGATAGGCAAAATGACACCTCATGAACCATTTGCTGTATTTTTTGACCCTACTAGGTAGTGCTCTTTGTTCAAAAAAGAGCAAAAAGCATGCTTAGAGCACCATCTTGTGGGGTCAAAAAACACAGCAAATGGTTCATGAAGCATCATTTTGTCCATCACTAGGAAGTACAGTATACCACAGTGTTTCTGTTAAAAAATATACCAACACCCCGCACCCCTCTTATCAAAAAATGTTATCAGGAAATGCCAGAAAAGCCTTCCTTTTTAAAATACCATCAAAATACCATGTACCGCGGTATAATGTCTGGACGATATTAAATATTAGATTCCAGCCAAGCCCAGTGCTGGCTTGGGTTGCCATAGTAGTTCTTTCCAGCTCATTTTACCCACCACTGACTAGCGTAGCGACAGATTTCCGGGACACTGAGCATCACTCACGGGTGTCGGAGCTTCTGTCAATTTGCGGGAGACCCTCGGAACTTCGAGAGACGTGGGAAGTCTGAGAAGGGGATAATGACTCGTTCTTTTTGAATGTCTGAGGTGAAATATTTTATTGTGTGTGAATGTAGTTTGGACTGAAACACGCATGAATACAGCGAACGGAAACAGAGATATGTATGCGTCCTACTCTGCTGCTCCTGGTCTAGCCAGAGGAGGCTCACGCTGAATCAATGTTTACAGAGACAAAGCAGACGGAATTCCACACCTGCCAGGCCAGAGAGCTGAGCGTGGAAATCTATTACAGACCCAGAGGAAGCTCAGAGGGAACCTTTCCTGTCTCTAATGAGTCTGATACCAGCCGAGTGTAGGCCTGCCGGATGATGAATGAGGAGCCGTGCTGTGCTGATTAGTCGGGTCTGAATTTCTGGGAATTACAGCTTCGCTGGTGCAGCAATCACACCACGCGCGTGACAACACTCTTCGCCTGCCTTCAGCGCCAGCGAAGTGGGAAGTAATTTAAGGCAATTTTTCCTCCTTTCTCTTCTCTCTCTCTTTCTGGTCCTCTCACACTGTTTGTCCCGTTTAAACGGAAGCAAAATAGCCAGCTGTGTTGAATTCTGATGTCCGGCATCAACAATCTGAAGGTTTTGAAGCAGGAGCTATTCTAGGATTTTGTAAGGAGGGGCTATAATTCATACAGAGGGGCCAACTTTATCATTAGCCAATGATATGTTTAAAATCAATGAGTGACAGGGGAGGGTGCACCTTGGGAGCCAATCAGCTTTCTGCTGGGGCTAGTGCCCCTGTAGCCCTGCCCCTTCACACACCTCTGCTTTGAAGCTGGTGGATGTTGAGGTTCATTACACTGACTGCATAGCCTCCATGAGACTGTCTTGCTTACAGAGCTCAGTAATTTGACTTGGGCTTTTGGAACGAGCAAAACCCACAGAAGCGGAGTGCATTGATATTCAACATGCTGCCTGGCAGGAAGAGGAGGGTGTCCCGATTGGACCTTTGCGTCTCCTAAAATCCTGGGCCCTGAACCACAGTTGGTTCTTTGCTCACCAACGCACCGGGTCTCCAGTCAAAGCCTCGTGCTTAGGGAATCATCAGAAGGAGATTGACGTCTAATTGCGACTCACTTGGTTTTGTTCGGAAAGGTGTTTCTTCAGAAAAGAAAAACACAACTGGTCTGAGGACCTACAGTCCTACTTGCATAAAATGCTTGATAACCATTGGATTACCTTCTCTATTATGCGTTGGTGTCCCATCCTGGGTTGCCCCCTGCCTTGTGCCCATAGCTTCCGGGATAGGCTTTGGACCCCCCCCCCATGGTAGAGAGCAGGTAGGGGAATGGGATATATGGTAATAGCTTCTACTTTTGTAAGGCATTTCTTGTTATTGACAGTTGCTGCGGTGTTTTCTTGATGGGGTAGACACCCTGAACAGGACTCTGCTATGTGATTCCTGTCCCATTTGGTCTTGGTGGCCCATAGAGTGAAGGTTTTCGATTTTCAGGAGGGTGTACGGGGACACAATATAACACCCAAGATGACGCAGTAACGTTCAGTTACGGCTTTCTGAGAGAAATACTTTGGCAAGTCATTTCCCAAGACTGCAGCTTTGTGGGAACTTTTTGACGTTGGGGATCAGTACTTTGTCTGGATAATGCAGTTCCTGAAATGATCCAATGCACCCATTGGAGTCAGCATGAGCTGATGGAGCCATGCAGTCTCAGCCCAACACTTTGAAAGGTTTGGCTGCTCAGTTTAATAGGTTGATGACGGGGTGTACACAGGCGCACAGGCTCCAGCTGAAAGCTGATTGGCCCCCGGAGTGCCTCCTCCCCTGCCCCTCACCGATTCAAAAGATATCATTGGCTGATAATAAGGTTGGCCCCTCTTTATGAATTATGGTACCTCTTATCCCCCCTCCCCTACCTACAAGATCCTACAATGACCCCTAGTCAGTGATCCATGGTGGTGAGTCATGCTGGAGGGAGGTGAGCCCTTTCTGATTAATTTCTGGCGGTTTAGCAAAGTGGCTTCCCCATGGCGGTGGTATTGTTCCTCAGTCACAGTGACCCAGGAGATGTGATGGCATTTAGCATAGATAGCCTTACCGTGCTCGAGCCATTGACTGTGCATAAGTATAGAATGGAAACACAAAACACTAATCCAGCTAATATACACGCACACTTCATTTTTAACACAGTGACAAAATTGAGCACCAGGAACAGAGTTTTTCACACATCAAACAAGAAGCCAATTAACGAGGTCGATGTGCACTCAGCACGCTGTCACGATTCAGTCCGCAATGCCAGACAGTGAGGCACCTATCTCACTGACGGCCTTCGACTGGCAGGGATGCCGTGGGCCATCGGTCTCTGCTGGCCAGCATACCAGTCAGTATGGATACACGGCAAGGGTGCTCTGAGTCATCTGATAAGAATATAATGGGTCCCTGGCTTCTTAGACATCCGGCAATTTGTAATGTGCCGTCAGGTTCCCTTCTGGACGCCAGCCGGCATGTTTAGCGCTTTTTCATTATACTGCGGTATAATTAGCGACTGGACACAACAGCAGTGTGCTAACTAGCTCCATTACGACACAGAGCCACCGTTCGGCTCCGATGCCACCTGACACCTGTCACCTGTCACAGCGGTACCTGCCGGTGCGTCTGCTGCTTAGAAACCAGCCGCTGAAGTGTCATAGCTACCGGAATGCAGAATATATGCATACAAGCGTTAATGCGCATAGATGAGGGAAGCATAAAGGCAGGGCTGGGGCCAGGCACCCGTTAGGGATCCCCCACCTGGAAGTCCCATCCCCCCCCCCGCCAGTGCCTGGGCCCCTGAAAGTCATCCTTCTTCTGCTTATGCTGTTCTTATGCTGCATATAGAGTGACTTGCATGCTCTTATTCAGATTATTTGCTAATGCCATAGCATAGCCATCCTGTACTTGTATGCTACATAGAATAACATATAGTTATATCAGCTTGCACTAGGTAGCAGAAAATGGATCCATTCCCAATGCAGAGAACTACACGAATGTTTAAAAGTTTAATGTATAGTCTGTCAGAGAAAACATATGTTGTTATAAGATTTGTAGGTTTAAACCTTCCATGGCAGCTGAAAGGTATCGATTGAAAACGTGCATTTTCTGAGCAAATTTTGAAAGCGTTTCTGTCCTGCCTGCTGTGAATCACAAGGAGCTGTTTTGATATATTAGTAATGTTGCAACCGAATCATGTACATTATTTTTTTATGCCACTAGATGGGGTAATGGTTAAGCACTTGGACCTGTAATTTGAAAGCTGCCTGTCTCTGGGCGGGTGTTGTGCTGCCAGTAAACACAGCACTTTATCCTAATTTGTCCAGTCAAACATTGACCTGCATAAATGGCTCTTTCTAATGGACTTTATGTCAGATGAGTTTGTAAAAGATAATTTAGGCAATGGCATTTACTGTGTCACTCATTTAGCATAAACTGTGGTTACCCTTGCAACTGGTGGTGTTATAGTATGTGTAGAAAACTTGACTAAAGCTAAGATTAGGGCTAGCACTGTCCTACCACATAGCATGTGACCCTTAATGTGTTTCATAACCCTGAACACAAATCTCTGCAATGTCTTCTCAGGCATGCACTCCATGGGTTTCTGTCTGGATCCGGTCACTGTTAATGGTTGTTCTGAGTAATAGGAATCCTATAGGCCCCTGTGCTGGGATAGTCGCCTTGTAAGAATGTGCGCTTTAGTCCTGGATTAGCGGTAATCTGATCTGTGACTAACATTTAAGCAGGCTTCCGTCCTCTACGCTGAATGTGGAATGAGGCATTTGGCACAGGTAGGATTCGATGAGACTCCCTCCGGGAAAACAAAACACGTGAGGAGCGTGGAGAGGGGCTCTCCACGTGCGCATGTGCTTAATCAGCGCAGCAGAGTTAAAGAAATCTGCCTCTCGCTGTTTATTTTCACCCTGAGATGACAAGTGCAGGCTCTAAGCTTCACTATGTGGGATCATGGCCATTTTGCTCAGGTCCTGGCTTGACGTGCTTCATAATGATAAAGCTTTGCGTCATCCAGTTGGATTGGCAATGGCAGAGGATTCCCTGCCTAGATTTGTTGCATCGGGCTGCAAAACGATCCTCACCAGAAGAAACAGTCTGATGATGGATAGATAAAATAATTTCAGCGACATTCTTCTCTTATCTTTGGTGCCCAACACAACCAGAACTTATCAAGTGTCTGCTTGGGATCCTTTCACACTGCAGCGCTTGCTGTTACGGCCTTAGCTGCCCCCTCCTTGGCGGAGATAAGCGTGAAGGCCGCCAGATTGCATCAGCAACCAGCCTCAGCTGCGGGTATCTCCTGAACCCAAGCCCCAACTCTTATCTGTTTTACTAATAATGTTAAGAGCAATTACAGAGAGTGAGCGCTGAGGATAATTAGCCCGCATATCTTTCACATGCTTGGTTGAGAAACGCAGTCTGTTAACCCTCATTGTGCAGAGGGCTGGATTTAACTACTAGTCAAGAAGTAGATTACCGGAACAAAGTGAATGCTTTGAGTGTGAGGATTAGATGGCCAGATGGAACAATCATGTCCATTTTTACATTAAAGGGAAGGGCCAACATGTCTTCAATAAATGCTGTACATCAGCGTTTCTCATTCCAGTTCACGAGACCCCCCCAAACAGTGTATGTTTTTGCTTCCTCCCACCTCCCTACCATTCAAGAAGACAGAATACCTGCTACAAGTGTGCTGAGAATTGAGAGGGAGCAAAAATGTGGTCGGTCTTGGCGTCCCCGAGGCCTGGGCTGAGAAACACTCCCATATGTGTACTGCCAGTAAAAATGACTCCTCTGATATATTCTGTCCCACACCAAACTGTGATAACCCCCCCAGGCTCTCATAACCCAGGTGCCCGGGCACCTTCCCTGTTACTGTTGAGTGTCTTGAAGCACATGGTCTGGAGGAAGAGCTGCTGAACTTCCCAGGGTCTCATCCGTGAACTGCTTCTTTGAGTGGTGTTTGCCAGTGACACCTGCTAACAAGGGTCATATGCTGGCAACACTACCATTGCGATTGTTTGCCTTCTGTGCTTCCCGATGACCACAAGCCTAAATACCCTTTTTAAATGGAAAATATATATTAGCCAGGCTGCAGGAATCCTGTGACATTACGTTAGCATTTGAACACATAAGTACAACTGCTGCCTGTTAGTGCAGTAAAAAGCTGCGGGCTCTTGTGCGAACACTCGAATGCGTGTTACACTCTCCCCGGTGTCCTGGCCATGATCACGCTCCCTGTTTGGCAGGAGAGCAGCCATCTGCTCCATGTTGTGTGGGGCTTTTCTCTTCCAACAGAGAAACAAAGTTTTGATGGCAGCATTATGTCAGTGTTAGCGGCTGCTGATGGTGGCTCAAGCAGGCAACCCAGGACAGTCGCATACAGTGCAACTATGCTGGCGCCACAGCAGATCTGATGCAGGAGCCTGAATATGCTGGGGGGGGTACACATAGGGCTGGCTGATAAGGATCAAAAACCATATTTTGGTAATTTTTGGGCAGAACAGCACCACACGAATTCTGCCTGTATCTGTGTTGCAGTTGTTTTATCTATGAACAAAAAAACTAAAATCTAAATCTGAAACCTGTTCTAAAAATAAAAGGTTCTAAAAATAAAAGCCTGACAACCATTGAAAATGTGATTAACTGGAAAAACCCTCATTTTAAGATTTTACAGAATAAATCAAATATTGCAGATTACGATATTTTTAAACAATGTTTTAAAACAAAACAAACCAAGTGGCAGTGATTCCTGGCTTTTCCCCTCCGTCAGCTTCCCCATAAGGCACCGCTAACTAGGGATGGGTACCGAAACCCGGTACTTAATCAGTCCCGGTGCCTAATTATAAAAGACCGAAGTATCGATACGCTCTGACGTTAACGGTTCTGCTGTCGGTACTGGAGAAATTTAAAAAATAAATTTCCTATTTATTATTGTTAAATAAACATTACCTAGCATATTATACCTGACCAGCCTTTTGTAATTTGCGATAATATTAGTTATTCGCCTGCACTGCCGTTATTTGCAATCTCACGCACGAAATGTAGTCTGTTCCGCAGTACACACAGCTCGCGCGCACACAACACGAGAGCTCGCGCTTATGGAGTGACAAGGGCGGAGAGAGCCAAACGATCCAAAGTATGGTTACACTTCAACCGTGTGAACACGGACAATGCTCGTTGCAACAAGTGCAACAAGATTTTTGCTTGTAAAGGCGGAAACACAAGCAATT
>JAOYFF010000001.1:1814257-1827354 GCA_025773925.1 Cryptomyrus ogoouensis | reverse complement strand
AAAAGTACCGATAAGAGTACCGTTAAAGTACCGAATCGATAAGTGGTATCGATAGCAGTAGTAATACCGTTAAAACCTTAACAATACCCATCCCTACCGCTAACCGCAAGGTTTGATTTCAGCTGTGAATTCTGGGATTCTGTGTAACGTCACGATCAAAGCTTCTTTGCGGTTTATGACCAAGAAGGAATGCTATTGGTTTATATTAAGAATCTTTAATAAAGCCCTAATTTTAACAAACAATAATAGTATATTGATATAAACACTATAGTGTCATCCTATATCTCATTTTGAAAATATGTCGATAACTTGTAAAAATTTGATACACTGGTATGTTTTTCTTTTTTATGATTCTGCTTACACGTTATAAAAAATAATTTGACTGATCTTACTAATTAAAAAAGTAAGGGTGAGGGAGGGAGGGTTGGAATTGACATGGAGGGGCTTAGCCTGCTTAAATAAAGCCCCAGAGCCGAACCTGTCCACGTGGTCATGCTGATGAAAGTCTTTCCCTGGGGGTCACCGCGAGACCCCCTCTGGCTGGCATACAGTACACTCAGGAGCCACGGCATCTGCAGCATGACTGCCAAAGGGCGAGACCCCGCCCCGCGTCGTGATTCTGGCCTGGATGCGGATGTATGGTGCTTTGTACTCTAGATTAAAGTGAGCGGTGAATCTTGTCATTAGCATAAACAACGGATGAATCATTCCGGCACTGAAGCTTCTCCCTTTCGTTTCCGTATAAATCCTAAAACTTCCCGAGAGCCTGGGTGCTGTTAGGTTGTCGTGGTGTGAGGTTTTAGTGGGCAGCTTTTCGGCATGAAGCCTGGAGGACACACACACACACACACACACACACACACAGAGCCGCATCACATTCTACCCCGGAATGAGCGCAGGCAGGCCTGGGCTGAGCATAACTGGGTATTATACCGTCATATTTGTCAGAAAGTAAGTTTTTTTTACAAATGGAATGATTTTTTTTTATTGCCTGATATTCCTCATGAGTGCAGTGCGAACATGACCATCCACGCATGCTAATGCTCGTTAGAAGGTGAACTCTTGTCTCTCTCCAGGGCTGGATGTGACTTCATCTTATCAGAGGCAGAACCATCACGCGGCTTTTGGGGTCGTGATCAAGCAGGTTTTCCGGGTCAGTGAGACCTTAGGGAGCTCATCTGGGACTTGCTTTTTTTCTTGGAATTTTAAAGAAATATGTTTTGTGGAGAGTAAGGATTTTTCTTGCTTAGCTTCTGAAAATAAACTAAAAATTCTATGGGTCGATTGTAAACAAACAGCAATGATGAAAGACACAAGCATGTTGTCCATACTAAGAGTGTGAGCATGGGTGTGTATTACAGCCTGTTTGCTGTTTCTGTGCATTGTGTTTGGAAAGCATATGAAGCATAAGCAGCCATTCACCACAGGATAACACTGCAGGGGCAAAGGGCGCGGGGAGGCATCTTGGGCGGAGAGTCAGGTGACCAGGGCTGCTTGTGTCATCATGGGCGGAGAGTCAGGTGACTAGGGCTGCTTGTGTGATCTTGGGCGGAGAGTCAGGTGACCAGGGCTGCTTGTGTCATCTTGCTTTGTCCACCCCTTGCTCATGTGGGAAAGCTTCTTGAGACCGCGACACACGTCCTGCCTTCGGCTGATGGTTCATTTTGCTCCCTGATGGTCACTTTAGCTATTTCTCTTTCATCTTTTCCTCTCACTCTTCCCCCACACATGTATACCACCCCCACCCAGCCCCTGCGAACCCCGAAAATCGGAGCCACTCTCACCCATGCCTCGTGCACTTTGAGTGAGACTCCATGATACTTCAAGCTCCGTCAACAGTGGGAACATGCACACATAATTCAGCTAGGATATAATTAATACTTATCTGTCCTGGGCACTGAGAAGAAGATTACTGCAGTCCAGTGAGATGGTTCTGGTGTCCCTACCATCAGGTAGCCGTCGAATCTACAATATTGTAATAGTCTGGAATATGATCATATGTGCATAAATTTTAGGGATGATGAGGTCTAATAATATTTTATGTGTGCATGAGCGAGAGAATAGTCTTATATTAGTATTTCACATTTTAACTGCTAGTTCTGTAGATAAAATGTCTAAAAAGAATGAAAATATAAGCAGACACATTTAATATAAAAACTACATTTTCCAAGTAATTTATGGCACCGTCTTAATATATTATGCATATGGTCCTAATAATCCCTGATCAAAATTAGTGACATTCAGCGATTTAATGAGAGAAAAGGGCCCCCAGGTGCCGGTGCTCGTAATGGGACTGGAACGAGCGAACTGTCGCTGCCCAGGATGCCTTTGTTTTTACTGACGTTTCCAGCTCAGCCTGTGTCTTAATTACGTTTATGTTTGGGCCACATGTTGATGCGAGTGTGTCACAGGTGCCGCAATCTCGCACCCCCTCAAGGAGGGCCAGTGTCCTTCCACGTGACGGATTTGCTCATTTTGATAAGATGAGCTCCTCCGTGGCCTGCTGCCTCTCAGTAAGATAAAACAAAATTAATGCTTTTTGGAATGAAATGTCAAAGAGCAGGGAGCAGCCTGCAGTGAGACTCGTCATATGACAGAACCCCAGCCGAGTAATCGGCCCGGATCCCGGACTCCGGCAGGAGGCAGAAGATTCCTCGCACGAGCTCTAAGATGATCTGTGGTAGTTCACTCCCGCTGCCTTCAGGTCTTGCAGCTTGTATTTCGGAAGGAACCTGACTTCAGCTGTAGGGGGCGCTATCGTTGAGCCTGAGGGGAATTGTCTGCCATGAGGGACAAAATCAGCCAGGGTATGCTGGTTCTGACGTGTAACCATTCATTGAGTAGATATCACATGATACATCCTGGCCTTTTATGTACACCCAGGATATGCAGACATTTAAAGGTATACTTTTAAGATGATCATTCTTACAGATCTTGCTTTATTCTGTTGTGTAGAGTATATTATGTAGTGCAAAGATGGAAGTGTCTATTAAGTAATATTAAATACAGATATATTTTCATAATTTCCTGATATAATTTGGCCTCACTCTAAGCAGGAATGACCCACCAGCACAGGTCCGAGATCTTAAAACAAAGGAACAGAATCAAACAAAGAAAAAGAGTAAAAAAGAAACGTACTTTAAGAAAGTCATCATTTCTGAAATATACATAGTTGCTTGAACTGATTATTTCTCCAGATTTTTGTGTTTCATTATGTCGTTAAAGAAACTTCTGCTAACAAAGCACACAGGGAGAGTATCCACACACCCCCTACGTAGTAGCACAGGGGACACAGCGCCTAATGAGCAGAGCGCATTGGGCCGTAGACGATATGGAGGTCAAAAGTCAGCCAATAAGAATCACCGGGCGTAAGGTGGGGTAAATGCAGAGCAAAGCACCAGTGCATTGCAGTTACTGGTTAAGAGAGTTAGAATTACCCAGTTATCAGTGGTGGGAAGTTTGGTGGGATGAAACCCCAGGAATCCCACATGGAAACATGGGAGATCATGGGAGATCATGGGAGCTCATGGGAGATCATGGGAGATCATGCACAAGCAGAGCTGGAAGTGTGAAGCAGCAGCAGTACCTCAGGTGGAATGTTCAGGTCCAGAAAGTTGAGTATAATGAGTCACGTTCACTAAGTACTAAACTGGTTGGTTGAAACAAAACCTTGGTCTTGATTTATACTTTCTGGACCTGAACTTTCCATCTCTGAGCAGTACCATGGAAACAATCCTCCAATTATGAAAAACACTAATGAGGAAAAATGTGCTTTGTAACAGTTTAAAGGTGAGCCTGATGGTGGCCTGACTGCTGAGAGTATACCCATGAGGAACTCCCCAGGAAGGTCCCTGAGAAGGGGGGGCACAGCCTCCTACGCTGAGACAGCGGCAGCGTTTAAGTTAGCCTGCCGGATTCACCCCGCTTCTCCAGCTGGTGGGGTCCTGCCGGGCCAGAAAGATCGCCTAGAGGCTGAGCCAGTTAGCGAGCTCCTCCCATTAGCGGTCAGAAGGTTGTCTAATTAGCCACTTTCTACAGTTAGCCAGTTTCTATGGATAAAGAGCTCTATAATAAGCCTGCTCCCCCAGGTACGATGCGTTAGCTAATCGGAATAAATCAGCTACGATCTCCCTATTTCTTTAGTGGCTAATGCTACATTTGTATTGGAAATGAAGACTGGCAGATTACCCAAACTCTGCATATGGAAATGAGCGTGGAACTGGGGGCTGGAGTTGTGTAAATGAGACTCACGCTCTGGTTTCATGCTGCGGCTCTTCGCTGACCCCTGTAGTCCGGATGACTCAGTTACATGCTGGGGGTAATGGTGGATGAGCAACGCTGCATTTTAACCTTCGGACCCTGTAAATATCCTCATCAGGGGCCATGTGCTGGCTGCCCCGTTCTCCAACTGGGTCACCGGTACTGTGTCCCACGACGCCTTTTTTTGTGCTTTATTTTTATGAATCGCTGGATCGTACCACATTCAGTTGAGCACGGGGGTATACACACCATTCTGCATGGCTTGGAACGCAAGCAACGACTGCCAGTGTGTGAGCCGGACCCCACGCCACTAGACCCTGTGTAGGCCCCCTTGTTTTTTGTCTCAGCCCCCCCACCCCGAGATAAAAAACAAAGGTACAGACTTTAGACTGGTGTTCTATATTTGAGGATTGAGTATTGGGGGGTTGAGCCTCCCTAAAGGGCCCTCAGTGACACCCACTATTTCTTCAGTCACAGGGCAACGTCACAAGAAAAGAAGCCCCCCCTTTCCCATAAAAAAAACACAAAAAGTATCTTTGAGATGAAAACAAAAACCACGTATAAAGTAACACCCTGGGAAATCTCCCGTGTGGTGTTAGCCCCGCCTCTCCTGATGCCCCGCCCCCAGGACTCCTCCCTTGCGGCCCGTGTGGGCGGCCGCTTTCCGCTACGCCGGCATAGGCTCATCTTCTTTCTTAGACTGCTCAATTTCCATGCTGTTTACCATCCAGGAGCCCTTCGGCTGGCGAGATGAGCTGTTGTCAGTGCCGCGGGGAGCTTCACATGAATCAGTGGGCTGTGAGAGATGCCCTCACTTGTGGGTTGGAGGTGCATCAGAGCCTGCATCCGAGTGCTGAGATCATTACCAGCCTGGCAGAAGCATTGTGTTGGAGAGGCATGGATACCCTGGCAGATTCAGGGGGCCCAGCTCTTTATAGGGGCCCACAAAAGCAACCGTCAGGGCCGCCACTCGGCACATCCTACCGAGGGGAAGCCCCCACCCACCCACTATGTACCCTGGGACCCGTATTTCTTCCGGGTGAAAGTGCCAACCCAAGCGGAGGGCCAAGGTGCCATTTTGTCAGGGGGCCCAGAATTTCTAGCTACGTCCCTGTCTAGAGACATGGTGCCATCACACCAGTCACACCAGACAGTGCAGGTGTGATTTCAGAGTGTGTGCTTTTTTTCCCCATCATATAAGAAAACGTTGCAGAAAATAAGAATTTTCATGCACATGTGATTCAAATGTGATGTTGCCCAAAATATCACTTGACATTTTTTCTGCTGTAAAGTGACTTTAAAAGAATCTTTGTGATTTTACAGTTTTATCGTATCTTTTTGATGTGAGACCTATTTAATTCTGTATGAGTGGGTATCCATGATCTTAGGCAGTGATATGTTTCTATTTCCCTTTTCCCTTAAAGTCCTTTCAGACACGCAGTGCCGCCCTGAACTTTTAGACACCCAGAGGGGCTGTATCTGTGATCGCAGACATCGTGTCAGACATTAAACGCACTTTACTCTGCTAGCTCCCTAGTACAAAGTCTGGGTAATTTCTGATTGACCTGAATGTGTGAATGGAGAGGGGAGAATTCTGACGAATTCACCATGAGCAAATGGCCGTGCTGATGAGGAGTTTCTATCACCCAAGTGACGTGAAAACGGAAGAGTAGGATCATCCGAGGGCGAGTAACAAGCGTCATTTACACGAAGAAGACCCCATCGGACATGGCTAACTGGAGAGATGACTGGATCTGGGACCTTCAGTCAGTAGTGCTGTCACAGCGATTTCTGCAGCGTACTTCTTGCAAGATGCCATGCCTACTGCATGCTCTAGCCAAGCACCACCTTTGTCTAAACCAGCCGGAGTATTTGTAGTCTGTGTGACTGTGTGTGACACGGACATTCCCCACTGTGTGCCACATGTGTGAAAGGGCAACTCCAATGTCCAGGGTTCATGTGTGAAAACGGCTTAAGATACTATTTCAATGTGAGAAAGTGCAGATACGTCAGTTGGTGTGAGTAAAGACCAAAAGCTACAAGCTTTCACGTTGGAAAACTGTGAAACTCTCAGATCTCTCTGAATGGATCTCCTGCAGTTCTGTTCAGTTTATTTGCCGTTTGTTCTGTAAACGGCCAGGGTGAAATCCCTCAGGCTAGCTGTAATGAACTTGTTCTCTCTGTTTCCTCTCACACTCCCTGCTGCCGCGTTCCCGTCAGGCTGCATCCATGGACCCATTGCCACTGACCACATTTCCCGCGCCTCAGAAATTCACTCCTGCAGCTCATTATCTCTGTGAGAAACTGCTGCATTCAGACAATAACAAGTCTATGTTAGCTACTCTGCAAAGTCATTAATTACTGGAGTAAACAGTCCTGAAAATGTATTTTTCCCTCCAAACCCATTTCTGGAGCATAATTGGGGTTAAATAACTGACAAAACCCTTGTATGACTGAGCACAAACGCCAAGGGAATCGTCATTAATTATGGAGGCTTATTCCTCTAGGGCCACACTCCATATATTCTTTCCGGTTCATGCCGGCATCGATCTGAGCCCTGCTTAGCTATTTAATGGAGCACTAAGCCAATGCGTTGCTTCCAGAGAGAAAAACAACATAATAATAAGCTTTACCGAAGCTTCTGTTACAGCAATTATGCAGGGCACACTTGCCAAAAAAAAGCAGGACAAAAAGCAAAAGGTGTAATCAGAAAATAAAAGAACACAGGAAGTGAGTCACCCGCCATGTGGCTGTGGAAAAGGCCGCCGTGCTGCTTGTGCTGAGATAGCAGTGTTTACCGTGATCATGCTGTTACAGGGTGGTACTGAAACACATCAGCTTGCTCCTGACAACAGCCTCAGACCCCAAGTGATAACGCAGCTGTCGTTGGGCTAGTAAATCAAGAGCCTATCTTCCTTTCTGACCGCTGTCTTTGCTCCGGTTTTTATTTAATTTTGTGTGCTATGCCCTCCCGTCTATTTCAGAGCAGAGGCCAGCGTTCTGCAGCAACTTCGCATGGATAGTCACTGCAGGACACCTCTGTGTCTGTAGTTCCATTCACCGTTCTCCAGTGCATCACAGCCAACCAGACAGTGACTCAGTATTTTGACTGCAACATAACAAAAGAGTCTCTGGACCCATTAACTGATAATAATATAAGCAACTTGCGTACATCACAGTGACTTATGGGATTCTATACACCCTCCAGCCAGCTAGAGGCTCAAGCAAAACAACTTCCTGATGATGTCATTTGCAGACAAGTAGACAGTGTGACCAACACTTCCTGTTTGTGACTACTTTTGTGTTATAGAAGTTGTTGTTTTTTTTTGCTTGTTATTTTCATGCAGTTTGTCTGAGTTTTCTTTTCTGCACATAGAAAAGGGATGAGAGTCGGGTTTATATGCTGGTAATCAGACGGCTGGAGTCTTTTCAGGCCCAAGCTCACAAGGCCGGCTGGTATTGCTAAACATGCTTGTAGCAGACTGATGACAATACAGCCACTCTCATTCCTCTCTGATTATTGTCCGTTAAGCTCTTCTGTTATCGTCAGCCTGCTGCTATATTTCGCCACTTAGCCTGGCTTTTAGCGCGTCTCGTCTTTATGGTAGATTGCCCGCTTCCGAACCGCACGTTCAGGACAGCCGGTCTCATAGATTTTTTCGTCGCCACATTTGCAAACGATTATTAGAACCGGCCCCAAGTCACAGCACGACAGCATTCTGAGAACCTCGAGCCAGGTTTCACCATCAGGCAGCGAACGCCGACAGGCATTAATTTGGCACGGTGGTAAATGTCAGAAGGCTTTGTACAGGGGTCTCTTGATATTAGAGAAGGTATAATTATAAAGTGTAATGAGCGGAAAAAAATGAAATGCCTCAAATGAGGAAGTTTGTGTGGGTTGTAAGGTTTTGGGTTTAAACCCCATTATTCATATAAACAAATGAACGCCACATCTGATCAAGGTGGAAACAACCTCAGATATGACCATTGAGTAAACAAGGGGCTTTGACAAGGATGGAGGGGCAGCTGCTTGTAGATATTCATGTTTGGCGCATTCATGACTCCCTGGAATAAATCACTCACACTGTTTGCACGAGGTTTCCTCCCACTCTGATCTGTAAGTCAGGGAGAGCGGTGCATGCAGGTAGAAGGCAGGGCTCTCTGGTCACGGCGGGCGGGCGCCCAAGCGTGGCGAAGATCTTGCCTCCACAAGAGGGGGGCAGGCAGGCAGCTTATGAAGAGCAATGTCAACCCCACGGATGGAGAATCTTCCGAATCGCTTGCCTGATGATCGCAAAGAAAGCTCACCAGCTTGTCAGATGACACGACGGAAAACCCTCCCTGATTCCTGTGGCATTTAGTGACTTTACGCATCACGTTGGGAATATCACACTGCATGAGCTTCAGTCTCAGCTGTCTTCATCCATTCAGCCGTCTTCCATAGCCGTGGTGTACAGGCCGTGAACCGGGGGATGCTCCGGATGCAGTGCCTGTCCATTGCGAATAATGGCCTACATGGGGGAGTAGTACCGGAAGCTGATTGGCCCGTGGCGTGCCCCATCCCCTGTCACTCACTAAAGTAAACCTTATCATTGGCTAATGATAAGATTGGTCCTTCTTATGCCCACCAACTACAAAAGTACTCTAATTACCCCTGACTGCAAGGCATGCTGTTTTTAGACACACCAATTGACCCACACAAACAAGGGGGAGATGATGCAAACTGCACACAGAGAGGCCTGATATGGAATCGAAGCCCCCTACCCTACAGATCTGAAGCCCTAATGCGACCCACTGACTCTCCATGGCCCCCAGCTGTACCGCATTTACACAATGGCTTAATATCTCAGTAACCACAAAGGAAGTGCTAAGAGTCTTAAGTAAACCTGGAAGGCGTTTCGTTTGGGTGCTAAATGTCCAGCATTTCTGAGTGTGATACAGCGGCTATTGTGCTGTCTATAAATGCTTCAGCCAACAGAGTTTGGCCCTGTGGCACCCAGGCTGTTCAATAATGTGTTTAGGCCATTCGTCTCGCAAATGTTTTTAAAACATCTAGACGAATTAGCCTGCTGCGTGTCAAGCACCATTAATCTCCCTCCGCTGGATGCGCGAGCAAAGTGCGGATCCGCGTTCAGGAGGAAGCCCGTTACTCCGCCAGCGTGTCATAACATTTATGAAGACTTCGTGGGGCTCGTTAAGTCATTCATAGGCAAATTAACTTCTGCACCTTGAATTCCTTCCATGTCCTCTTGTGCCGCACGTTTTTTATCTCTCTTTTTTTTTTCTTTCACAGCACTCCTTTGTTCTCCACAATTCACAGCCACACAATGCAGGAAAAAAGCGAGTCAATTTAACCGACAAGACTTTAATAACGACGGGCTTCACATTATGGCAATAACGTCGATGATAATTATGATGTAAAAGTGAAAAATGGGAACACTAATTTAATTGGGCACCAGAGAAAACACTACAATTGCCTATGTACGTCCGGTGTTCTTAAAGCCTAGAATTTTAATTAGCCTGCGTTTATTATTCATTGTTTTTTGTTGCAATTATCTGTCATTTAAAACTGGTGTTTGATTAATTAAAAAAAAATGATTTCACTGTCGTCATTAGCTTTAATTATTTTTGTATTTTTGTGGGATTTTTAGTGCAAAAAAATACTCTAATGGTTTTAGCGTGAAGCTCATAAATGGAGGTAATTGCTTTAATTAGCCTCATGCTCTTTAGGGCAGGTTAAGGACATTGCTAATCAGTCTGAAATAAAGTAGTTACATTTTTAAATGCAGCAGTACCTTTAAAGTCCGTGCCCTTTAAAGTCCGTGCTCTTTAAAGGAATGCCTCGGAATGGGAAAGCCAAATCATTGGCCAGAATCTGAAAATGAATCTAATAGGTTGGAGGGCAGGAAAATGCAAATTAGTTGTTGATTTTGAAAATTTAAGTGATGGTAATACCACTTTATAGCTGAATTCTTTTAGCCTCATGCTAAATGGAAAATGATTCCCGATTTAGATTACAGAAATATCACCTTTTGCATGCCCAGTGGCTGCTGATGTGGCCTCTGACTTCCAGTCCGTGTTTTTTAGGCTTAATGTGTATGGATATTGTGTTTGTCCTGAATTTCCCCCACAGCTCAGTGCATGCTGCTTAGGGGTGTCTCTAAAGTGCCCTTAGTGAGCCGCCTCTCACTGCCAGTGCTTACAGAAACTGTACAGTACACCTGCCGGTTTGAAGAATAACATATATTTTGCTTATTCATTTTCAAAGGTGTTCCTCAGCAGTCATATACTAATGATTCAATGCTTATGATTAAGGCGCTTTATTGTACTCATCTGTGGATTACATATCAAGTATCTGCCGATTCAATAACAATAAACGTAAAATATCAGTAGTGGTTTTTATATTGCTTATTGTTCAAGGCACATGTCCACTTATTCTGAAGTAGAGTTACTCCAGTTATTGGTATATGTTATCGGTAATACTTCAGAGGAGATTCCTAAGTTGAGCACACTTGGAGGAACATGTGTGAGGAACACAGAGATGTCTGACAGTGGAATGTGCTCAGGAGCTCAAAGTCCTCGACCTCCCAGTGCAGAGCGACACTTACAGGGTGTTTCCTGTGGGTCAGCTTTCCAATGCCTGAGCCTTAGTGCACCACCCCTCGCATTCCTCTCTGTCCCTGGAGTCTCCCCATCAGGATGGTCCATCTAATGATGGTGAGAACCCTGCAAGAAAGCAACTCAATGTTTAATTTCCTCGTTCAGTTTTATGGCTGAAAATCAGCTTGCTTTCTTTAAAAAAAAATACACGGGGCCATCTGGTTGGAGAAGATAACCCACCAGAAAAGGGTGGGGGGGTCAGTGTTATACAGCAACAACAGTCTAGATGATTCCCTAAGACTGTGAATCCTAGCATAAGCTGTGCAAAGCTCAGCCGATGGACGCTTGGAGTAAAACCTAATGTTATTCATGGAAATAGTGGCATTATTTCAATATTTCTCATAATATCATTCTTCACTTTACATGTAATCATGTTTTTATGACCCAGGGTTTGTCCAAAATGACGAGCTGCTTTGAGCATTGCAAATTGGTAAGCAAGTGATTCCGCTGAAATATACGTACAATTTCATTTGCGCCGCAGATCATATTGAATTATATTGAGTTCAAAAAGCTCAGGGGTGAGAATAAGATATTGCCTCAAAATGTGCGGTTTCAAGACAGATGTGAATTTCCCACAGATCAAAGGACATGCCTTGTAGGATCTGCGAGTTCATTAGTGGACTAGTGCAGTTCATCACTTTAGAAGGGGCACAAACTTATTAAGATAAGAAGTAATTAAGGGAAGCATTGGAATGGACTTCAGCTGCGCATGAAGGGTTTAAAGGTACAGACAGCTTTTTAGGGTGAATAGTAACTGCCGGTATCGTCTGAGATTTAGAAAATTTTGGTTTGCAGTCATTCGGATCATGAAATATGTCTCACATAAGTCAAAAACAACTGCAGTTGCTGATCTTGAAAATGTTTCACCATCATCATCCATCCATCCATCCATTTTCTCTGATTCTGCACTGGGCGGGCCTAGTGCTTTATTATTGCTCCTTTTTGTTGGAGTGGGATACCAGCAGCAAGGCCGTGCTGTGATGGAAGTCAGAGCCTCCTAAGCTGGAGGAGGAGCCGCTGGCTGAGTCAGAAGTGAACTGGTATCTTAACAGCCATTGTACATTGGGGGGGGGGGGGTTATATGGTGACTAAGCAAAGAGGAAACAAATTATAGAAGTAATACAATGTGAGAGAGCAGCCTGATGCACCTTATCAGGTACTTTTTTGCGGAAAGCCAGTGAGGCGCAGAGCTGCTGTGTACAGCTCTGGTCTCTGTCAGTCTGCAGTGTTGAGCCAGAGTAGAGCCCATGGAGCTGCATCTTGCGGCCTCTGTGGCGAATCCCTAGGAGCTGTGGCCTCCGTGGTCAATCCTCGGGAACGATGGTCTCCATCGCGAATCCTAGGGGGCTGCGGCCTCTGTCGCCAATCTTTGGGAGCTTCAGCCTCCGTGGTGATGCCTAGGGAGCTGCAGAGCTTCTGTGGTGAACCCTTGGGAGCTGCAGCCTCCATGGAGATGCCTGGGGAGCTGCAGAGCCTCTGTGGTGAACCCTTGGGAGCTGCAGGCTCTTGCTATTGGCTCACGGCCATTCCTAGTCACAGGTTTTAAATTGCCGATTTATTATTTCTTTCTGGGGCGACGCCGCTTGGCCGTTTCGTCTGGCCGCAGCCTGTTACATTTTCGAGTCCGATGCTGCTTTCACACTTATTCTGAGTGTGGAGCTTTCACTTGAAATCGTGATGAGTGATGCCGCTCTTAGATTAACAGCAATTCTGCCACCTAGAATGATGAAATGTGATAGTTTAGCAACGTTTTTTTAAGACAGCCTCTAAACACTGTGACAGTGAGCCGTCACAAAGATGCACTGATTTATTTCGTTTAGTGTCTCCTGAACACATCTTTGACTTTTTTGTACATTTAGATTATATTTATATTATTTTGCATTTATTTTTATTTAACAGATGCTTTTGTCCAAAGCAACGTACAAGTGTGGCACATTACAAACATATGACTGTGGAGGAGTCAGCTAGGCGTAAGTGCAGTTAGGCTGAGCTTCCAGTAAAGTACACTGTACTTCCAGGTACAGTGTAAGCAGGATTGGAGCAGCAGCAACTCTAACAAAGCAAGAAGCTAATGAGCCGAACGTGCAACATAACCGGACAACAAGGTGTCTTGTGGAGTGCCTCAGGGTTCTGTACTCGGACCCCTTCTTTTCATTCTGTACATGCTTCCCCTTGGT
>JAOYFF010000001.1:1794544-1804875 GCA_025773925.1 Cryptomyrus ogoouensis | reverse complement strand
CGCGGGGGGGGGGGCGCCCGTGGGCCGGAGGGGTGTCGCCCCCCCCCCCCCCCCCCCCCCCCAAAAAAATAAAGCCTATTTTCCTGGACCAAAGTGTGTCGTGACCCTCAGCCCCACAGCTGGGACCTCATCTGGGTTTCGGTTCTACCTCACCCCCAACACCTGATACCTCCGCCGCCCTTTGCTTCTATGACAGTGGGAAGGATTGATCAGCTGTAATGGGGAAAAAAGGTCCAGACACCATGATCTCTGTCCTGAATCCTGTTTGTAAAATTCCCCTATGGTAGGACATGGATTCCCTTGCAGATTTTTTGAATCCATAAAAATAAATTGCCAGCATTTTGTCATCAGGCTCGAATTCCTGGTTACGCCTCTGGACCTCCGCACTGGGCGTTCCGAGGCTGCCGGAGAGAGCCGATCAAACAGTTAGAGGTGACCACCACAAACGCGGTGCTGCGTCAACGAACGGCGCTTGCGGGGGAAGTCCTGCTTCATCAGGACCACAGTTATCTTTCCTCGGCAATTAAATGCTGAGACGGAGAACAATGCCAGCTGCATGCCACGTCTTCGTGAGGCGCTCTGCCGTCGCTGCAGTGGACTGGCCTTACTGCTCTCCTGAAGTTTACCTCTGTATGGGATTTAGTGACTGCAGAAGCTAGTCAGCCTTGGAGAGGGAAGGCACGTTTTTCACTATAGATGACACAAGACAACGTGGTCACAAAGGATCACGCTGGCTGATCTTCTCATGGCAAACACTGATGCTACTGTGCCCTGAAGAATTTAAATGCAGAATCTCAGAGTTGCAGTTTAAAATGCGTATCTGTAGTGTTATTGCATCACCAAACATAAACTATTGGCACTTCCAGTGTAGATTTAGGTGATTCCTTGCGTGGTGCCACCTGTGGACCCCAAGAATACCTACTAGTGTTTGTCCCTGAGTGGTAATGAGATCTGATGCATTTCTGAAACTGGAATGTATTGTTAAAAAACAAAGAGCTAATATGTGTAACTGTATGTCAGGTATTTACGCTCCAGCCTTCAGCTCATTAGCTTGCCCTTCCTGTCCTACATCTTTGATGGGCCCCTTAATTTATGTTTTATAAAAGGCGGATGATTGAAATAATGAGAGATTTAATGGAACAATTACACCTCCGCAGTGGCTACACTTAAACACCGTAACGCGAGTTAACACATAATTTCCCCCTTAAAGGCGGCTAAAGTTGTTTCGGAAAAAGAAAAAAACAGAATTGACCAGTACAGTGTGGGTCAAGCAAAGAAGAAAATCTGCCAGTTAGTGCAGATTGCGATCTGGCTGCCATTTATCTCGATGTGCCATTTCCCCGCATGTTACTTCTGCCGTTATTATTATTCGCCATCCCTGGCGGGACAGGGTAGGAGGCGCTGTCCCAGGGGTGATTCTAGGGTGGGGGGACTAAGAGGGGCCATCATTTATATGGGGGGCTAATCATATCATTAACCAATGATATGTTTTGAATCAGTGAGTAACAGGGGAGGGGCTATTCTGTCAGCCTATCAGCTTCCAGCTGGGGTCAGTATCCTTGTGGCCCCGCCCCTATACACCCTGAGGCGCACCAACATAGCTCAGGCTCAGCCATACTCCCATAAGGTGAAATCACAGCAAGGCTCACTGTAAAACTACTGGGCCTTAATGCTATTGCTACATCAAGTACATCCTCATCTAATCCCACCGGCTGGCAAGTCGATGTCGCTGGCAGTACAATTCATGATGCTTCGAGCTAAGATGCTTCTGGAGATGAGGAGCTGCAAGCGAAATATGCAGGGATTTTTGTAATTAAGCCTGAGAAGGCCTTCATTTGGGATAATAACTTGTTTTCTTTAGCGTGGTGCTAGTTTAAAGAACACACACGCTGATAGAGTGTCGTCATATCAAGAGGAGTAGACTGTGCAGATGTTCATTAAATGGGCTGTAACAAAAATAGATTGGATCGGGAGGAAGATCATCATTTATGTCAGAATGGAAAGCTAATAACATAATAGGACGGTTAGGGAAAGATGGAGGGCCATTATGTCTCATTAAATGCAAGATCGTTCCGTTCGGCTCAAGTGGCTTATCAAATCGTGTTTATTTAAACGCTGCGTCGATGTTATCTTGCGTGGGATCGAGAGCAGGGGAAAGGCCGGGGTGCATGGAAGCGATTCCCCTCGAGGCAGACATGCATTAAAAGATGAGGGCACCATAGGTGGCGGGGGAGGCTTTCATATGTTAGGGGGCACATTAAAATTCCTAACACCTTAGGCGAGCCAATAGCGTCTGATATCACTCTAATATAAACCCAGTTCATCTCCCGGCAGTGGACAGTAGCTGCACCGGTCCTGTGTCCGGCCCCCTCACCTGTATTCCTAGAGAGTGCCGAAGAAAGCCAATCAGATTGTGACAGTAGTCTCTCCCCTGCTCCCTGCTATTTCGCCATGCGCCTGCAGGTGGGGTTTGTATCGCACAGTCCGTGAAGATCCCCCGGGAGCCGAAGGCGGGAGAGTTTGACAAGATCATCCGCCGGCTGCTGGAGACCTCCAGCGCACGCGCCGTGATCACGTTTGCAAACGAGGACGATATCAGGTGGGAGTCACCGGGAGCCGGTCCCACTTGATCGACGGTTTATCCTCAGCACCATAATCCAGAGCCACTCTGTATGGATTGGGAATGCAGCGTTTTGATTAAGCCGTGCGAGGGTGGCACAGAGTCTAGGCTTATGTGGCACCTTTCAGTTCAAATGATTCAGGCAGAATTTCCTTAATCAGAGCTGAGTTAAAAACAGGAGTACAGAAAGACAACAAGAATGTTCTGCAAATTCCTGAACCTCAAGGCAGTTTCTGTCCCTCCAATCTTTGATTGGGTCGGTTACATAACACCCCCCCCCCCCGCCAACCAGGGCCAAGACCCCTGCTGTGAGGTCATGCGTGTTTTTCACTGTCTGCAAACTCCTCCCTGCTTCTCAGGCGCATCCTGGACGCAGCGAGACGGAACAACCTGACGGGGCACTTCCTGTGGGTGGGATCCGACAGCTGGGGGTCGAAGATCTCCCCGGTGATCCAGCAGGAGAGGGTGGCTGAGGGCGCAGTCACTATCCTGCCCAAGCGAGCTTCGGTGGACGGTACGAGTGTTCCTGCTGGGGTGAAATCTTGGCCCAGGGCAGAGGGGGTACCGAACCCTGCCTGGAGCGCTTGCTCTCCGTTGGAGCACTCCCCGCTCTCATGCTGCTCTTTTCCGCAGTCACACAGCCTAGTCCCATACATCTTATCATCCCGCCCCCCAGGTAGCAATGAGCGCTGAACGGGGTTAGACACATAAATACACACATATTGATGAAATGGATCCTATAACGCATGCCTGAATTTCAGCCTACAGCACACTGTAGCTTTAGCTGATAGCATGTTGCCTGCTGAAACAGTGATAGTAAAGGTGTGGTAATCATGAATATCATTAAACACGGGGATTAGCCATTTGCTAATGGGAAACTCACGTAAGGAACATTTATCTGAGCTAAACTGGGAAGTAAAGTGTGTCTGAACATTCACTACCTGTTTCCTTATTTGCTACCGCCTGTATTCACTCTTGCCCCTCCAGCCTTTGACAGGTACTTCCGGAGCCGGTCCCTGTCGAACAACAGAAGGAACGTTTGGTTTGCCGAATTTTGGGAAGAGAACTTTGGGTGTAAGTTGGGATCCCACGGCAAGCGGCCAGGCAGCCCCAAGAAATGTACAGGTACTGCACTGCAATAAATGATGTACTGTGTTAGGAAATGCAGGTGCTGGGGTACTATATATGATTTCAGGTACTGTGTTAGATTATAGGACATGCAGGTATTGGGCTGTAATACATGATGTCGGGTGCTGGGGCGCAGTGGGGCAGGATGGATGTGGCAGCATCGTGCTTCATCGTCTAACCACTGAGCCACTGTTTCAGTAAATGTATAACTGAAACCTTGCGAATTCTGAGCCAAAAAAGGGGTTTAGACGATGTTTGATTTGCGTGTGTAATGGTTTAGGGTAGAAACATGTGACATTCTGTGCGACCAAAGATATGCCAATCTGTCACCGTTTCCAGTGTGCGTGGGCAGTCTTCACGAAGGGGACTGACAGCTCTTTCATGCGCACAGGGGCTGGGGACGGGTGCCTTCCATCCGTCTGAGCAGAACGCTTTTGTCATGTAATTAAAATAATTACAGAGCGCGAGTGCATCCGCCCCGGCGCCCAGACCGATCCCCCCAGTCCCGCCGATTGCGGGATCAGAGTCACGCAGATCGCTTGTGACAGCGTGACGGACCTCCAGTCCTTCTGTCACATCCCAAATGGACCCAGCACGGTCAGGGAAGGGGGGTCACAGTATGCACCGGACCCCCGGCCTACTAACGCAGAAGGTGGCGTGTCTGTAGCGTGTTCCGCCTCCCCTGCTGTGGCCATGCTCACACTTCCCCGCCTCATGGATGCTCACTGTTCTGGCTGCAGATCCTCGGCACAGGTGCAGGTATCCCTCTGTGATGCAGGAATCCCAGAATGCAGAAATGTTCGGCATACGCACGGTGAAAAGCGTTCCGGGCAAATAAATCGGAAATAAACATTTCTTTGAGTTCCATGATAAATCTAGTAGCAGCCTATGAGCCAAGGGTCATTCTGGTTCGGACCCGAACGCCGGAGGGCCCTGGACGGCAGTCTCGCCCTGGACGGCAGTCTCGCCCTGGGGGTATTCCCCAGATGGACTGCGCTGTACTCCTGTATGGGGGTGACACATATCTGAATAGATTTTATTCTCAAGCTGAGATGGGGCTTTGGTGCCATCAGACGCGCATCGGCCGGTGTCTCTTGTGGCCGACTGCAGAGTGTGGGGGTGCTGAGTGACAAATGGCTGAGTCAGCAGCACGCCTGGCCAATGTACGTACTGTGCGTGTGTGTGGGCGTGCGTGTGGGTGCGTGTGTGTTTGGCTGTGCGTGTGTGTGGGGGTACGTGAGTGTGTGAGGGCATGTGTGTGGGCAAGTGTGTGGGTGTGCGTGTGGGTGTGCATGTATGTGCATGTGTGGGCATGTGCGTGTGTGTGTGTGTGTGCGTTTTTGTGTGTGTGTGTGCGTTTTTGTGTGTGTGTGTGTGTGTATGTCCCCATAACGTGATAAAAAACTCTATTTTATAAAAATCGGTGACTGCTATGAAAAAACGAAAAATGCAAAAACTCTTGTATTTTGTTAGGTTACTTATGGTTATGGTTAGGGCAGGGTAGGGGTTAAGGTTGTCATAGTTAGCGTTAGCATTTTTCCCATTGAAATTAATGAGCGGTCCCCATAAGGATATGTATACCCTACGTGTGTGTGTGTGTGTGTGTGTGTGCGCTCATGTGAATTCATGTGCGCGTCTTGCAGCAGCTCAGCAGTCAGCCCTGCTGCATGCTGGGATATTGTGCCTTTCCCCCGAGCTCAGATGGCTCCTGCTTGTGTCATTAAGCATAGCGGTGTCCTTCCTGCCTCTTGGATGGTGCTTAGAAAACAAACAGCAGAGCTCCCTGTGGCCCCCGGCCGCTCGTGAGCGGCTCGGGCTCTCTGTCAGGCGCTGCCGTGGGGGAGGCGGGACGGGGGCACCCTTAGGAGCGAGTCAGATGGCTCATAGTGGGGTATCTCCAGGCATTCAGCTCTGCCCGGTTTGGCTGACGAGGCCTCCAGTTTAAAGATGCTCATGTTGTCGTTGAAGGGGGATTCCTTCAGGTAGTCAGTGGCACTCATGGCTGGGCATTGACACTTCTCCTCCCACCAAGCCGTGACCTGGAAGACGTGTAGTTCCCCACGGCACTCACACACGTGGGTGTCCAACACAAGTGCATTTTTCTGCTAGATGAACATTTTCACGCGGCCATCGTGCTGCACATGCATTAAGTGCAATACATGCAACACAATTGCTTGTACATAGATTGCACTGTGAAAAATCTATTTCATTTAAAGCCTTTAACAGCCCACTTGTTCATTCGAAATCAAGCTGCAGAGGCTGCTGCTGCTTCACCATATGTAGCTGAATGGGTTCAAAACAAAGGCTGCAATGCAACATGAAAAACAAGTTTTTTTTTTTTTAATTAGAGGTCTTATGTACGATCTCGAAAAATAGCTTTATGTTCCTTTGAGAAAATCAAACACACTGAAGGCTGGATTGAATAAGCTGGTTGGTATGAGAGCGCGTTTCGCTCCGCAAAGCCTCGTGTACGAAAGCTCCCTGTGCTCCTCCCCGTCTGATCTCAGGTGTGTGTCTGTCTTAAAGGATTACCACACGACTGAAATAATTTAACCGCACGCCACGACTGTATGGTGAAGGATGAGAGGAACTGTCAGTAGCCCTAGCCTGGGTCGTGGCCAAGGGGAGGGCCACCATTAAATGCAATTTATTCCATTTCTGGCTGGATGAAGGTGGGCGACATAGTCCCATAGTCCCACGGTCGGTAGTTCTGTCACACGTCGCTGTCGAGGTCAGTCCCGTAGGAATCTCATTTCCAGCTGGGGTTAAGATAGATGGGGCCTTTTCTCCAAAGGCCGAGCAAATAGTTTAATTACATCACCCTGTCGCTGGAATCCGATCGATGCTGGGGAGGAGAACTCTGTTTCTGTGTTTCCCCTACGATGTTGATGTCTTAATCCCAGTCACACTGTATCAACAAGCTTTGACTGGGCGGACTGTGATCAGGTGGTCTGTGGGAGTGAGCCAATAGCGGCCTGTCATTGCGCTAACGAAAAACTACTTTCCTGTCATGCTTCAGGCTTCCTGGAAAGGCCTCCTGCCCAAAGCCAGCAGACAAGCCCTTGTATTTCAGCCGCTCACCACTCTGCCGGTGCCGGGAAAAGCCACGCCGGAAGGAACCTCCGAATGTTCTTCACGTTTGGCTGCTGCGGGTCACGTTTGAAGGGCTTGCGAATCGGAGAACGACGGCATGCTTCTGTGTCGCGTGTCATTCCCAGTTCTAGTGAACAGCTGCAGTGTCATAACACCGGTCTCTGATTGGCCGGAGTTGGGGAGCATTACTATTCGGCATTGCTGGAGTATGAGTGTGACATCGTGGGTCTCGGCCGTATAAGATTTGTCCGCTGCCGCTCCGGAAGGTTTCCCCAGCCAGCTCCCCCTCCCCAACCCCCAATAGCCTGTGACCCCTGACCTCCGCTGAATGATAAATGTGTTACTTCTCATGACAGCTGGATCCCAGCCAGCTCCCCATGTCTCTTCCCATTCTTGCTGTGAATTATCCCCCCATGGAGGTATAAAATGATCCGCTCCCATCACAAATGACATTGTTTCTGACAGGTTCATTAAAGGGGGGGTAGTCAAATTTAAGGCAGGGACAGATTCTACATATACCTATTTTTCTGGTGAATGGCATTGCTGACGAGCGGCTTAGTGGATGGATAGCAGAGGTGCCAGATCTACACGCTCTTTGGTGCAGTTTGTCTGAGTGGCCATTTTAAATTGTTGGTCTTGTTTTATATTGTCAGGTTTATGAATATGAATTTATTTTTCCTTTCTTTGTGCTGAAGATTGGGGGAATCCATCTTGACGAGAGAGTACAATTGTCCCCATCTTATTGTGACTAAAACATCAGACAATGTTTGCGTCAGTGTGTGTGTCACCTGCATCCATGTCACAACAGATGGAGCAGAAATACAAGCTGCTGAAGATCCTAGAGGGCTAATTACTCACCAGGGCTGCCCCCCCACCCCCGCGACCTTTCCTCGGGTTTAAGGAGAGGTCACTGATCTGAGACCATAGCATCATTCAACAAATAACCTCTGCATTTTCTTAGCATGTACTTGCTGCTTCCGGTCCATGGCAGCCATTTATCTAATGGTCTTAGCGAATGTAATCTGTCTGCATCGGTACCGTTCACAACGACCGAGCGACGGCCTCACCACTGACCAATCACATGGTGGCGTGGCGAGTCGACGCAAACCTTTCAGAAGGCGGCTGTTCCTCTGTGAGTTTTTTGTCTCCCCCCAGTCCGTCTTCAGCGGAGGGTTTAATCAGGCGGCACACGCCCCC
Organism: Cryptomyrus ogoouensis; assembly: GCA_025773925.1. Taxonomy (NCBI): domain Eukaryota; kingdom Metazoa; phylum Chordata; class Actinopteri; order Osteoglossiformes; family Mormyridae; genus Cryptomyrus; species Cryptomyrus ogoouensis. Next base: position 1,796,837 of record JAOYFF010000001.1, on the reverse strand, counting down.
CCCCGTGAGATGAGCTCCCATCCGGCAAAATTAAAGAAGCACGAATGAAATTACTGCCCCTCCACTGGCCTTGCTGCTAAGCCCCCCCGGCACCTGGGTGGTGCGTGGCATTACCTGTACCTGTGGAAAGTGTTGGGGGTCTTTTTGTGGAGCCGCCTCTCGGGACCCGTCGCCCCCACTGCATACCAGCAGGATATCATTGATGCGATTTCATACTCCGCCTTTTTTAAAAATGCAACATCTCTCAGGTGGGGGGTTGTTATCCCTCATTGGCAGTCGCCCGCTTTGGCCCGCTGGTGTCTCACGGATGAAGTGATGCTTGAGGCGGGGGCGATGCCGGGCCTGGGGGGGGGTGGGGGCGGAAGGGGTTGGTGACTGGAAGCTGCAGTGTTCAGCCGCGTGATCTATCTGACCTTTCTCAGACAGCAAGAACCTGAGCACTAAGGTACCTGAAAGTCTTTGTAGCGGGGGACCCCCACCTGACCAGCTCCCTCCTGGGTCAGCCCCAGCAGGTCGGGACAGGAGAACTCAGGCGCTAATGGCAGCACTGCGGGGGCTCAGCATGCTGGGCTGTGGTGTCCCACTGGGAACCCGAAAGATGTTCCGTCCTGGAGGATCAATCCGTCCGGCTTGCTGCCCATGGACGGTGCTCAGGGGAACCGTCACAAGGCGCCACCCACTCTGAGTGCCCTAAACTCTCACGGAAAGCTCCTTCACAGGATGGGAAACACCCTCACTCACATACCCCGCCCCCCCTCCAAGGGCCGCCGTGCAGAACTGAGGTACCAATGGAATGGTTACCAGGTACCAGGGGAATGGTTAAATGGCCTAAATTATACAAATACCTATAGTTAAAACTGAGACTTGTCCTGTGAGTCTATAAGAAAATCTAAAAGCTTAAGTCTCATTGGGTTAATACTGTGTCTGTAAGTCTGTAAGCTGGGGTCTGATTGGGTTAAGAGTAACCCTGTAAATCTATAAGCTTGAGGGTTTATTGGGTAAATACTGTGTTTGTAAATCTGTAAGCTCTGGTCTCATTGGGCTAATAATGACCGTGTAGATAAGCTCCGATCTTATTGAGTTAGTAGGGTAACACTCATTGGGCATGGGATTGAACCCTCAGGTACAATCCCATATACATATACATATGTGACCTTAGCCTGGCTTTAAACTTAAGCTAAGTTGCACCCAAAATGAGAATCACGCCCCAGACCCCTTCTTGGAACCAGCAGGACCTCCATCTATGGAACTCAAAAATTAATACACTCACGAGAACAATTAACATAAATATATTCTGCAGAAATACAAAATCCTTATTTAGGGTTGCATTGTTCGTAAGCGTCTGCCCATGTCGCTTTGTTAGTTATTTATTTCTTTACTCAAAGACAATGGTGCCCCAACAGTTAGATAAATGATGAAAGGCTCCATTCTGGTGGGGAATTGAATTTGCTGCCTAACTAGCAGTTGTCCATACTGCTTGTGATTAAGTTGTCTGTCATCAAGTGAGATGTAACATTTTTTTGCCTGGGGGGTGCAGCGGGGGCAGATTGTAACCCCGGCAGCCTTGCTCTGCATGACTGGAGGTTCCTTGTCACCTCAGAGCCTGACATGCAGCCCTCCCTGCGTCTGTCTAGGCCAGAGTGACCGACAGCAGCAGGCTGCTTAATTAGCTGCCGCCTCCAATAAACTCCAGCTAGGAGACGTGATGAATTGAGTCCATGACCGTTTTGACAGGACACACGGTTCGCATGTGAGATGTGAACCCAGGACGCGCAGTTCGCGTGAGATGTGAACCCAGGACGCGCAGTTCGCGTGAGGTGTGAACCCAGGACGCGCGGTTCATGTGTGAGATGTGAACCCAGGACGCGCAGTTCGCGTGAGATGTGAACCCAGGACGCGCGGTTCATGTGTGAGGTGTGAACCCAGGACGCGTGGTTCGTGTGAGATGTGAACCCAGGACGCGCGGTTCGTGTGTGAGGTGTGAACCCAGGACGCGTGGTTCGCGTGAGATGTGAACCCAGGACGCGCGGTTCGTGTGTGAGGTGTGAACCCAGGACGCGCGGTTCGCGTGAGATGTGTACCCAGGATGCGTGGTTCGCGTGTGAGGTGTGAATCTGGGACGTGTGGTTCGCTTGTGAGGTGTGAATCCGGGACGTGTGGTTCACGTGTGAGGTGTGAACCCGGGACGTGTGGTTCACGTGTGAGGTGTGAACCCAGGACGCGTGGTTCGCTTGTGAGGTGTGAACCCGGAACGCGTGGTTCGTGTGTGAGGTGTGAACCCGGGACGCGCGGT
>JAOYFF010000001.1:1782200-1794444 GCA_025773925.1 Cryptomyrus ogoouensis | reverse complement strand
CCCGGAACGCGTGGTTCGCGTGTGAGGTGTGAATCTGGGACGCGTGGTTCACGTGTGAGGTGTGAACCCGGGACGCGTGGTTCACGTGTGAGGTGTGAACCCGGAACGCGTGGTTCGCGTGTGAGGTGTGAATCTGGGACGCGTGGTTCACGTGTGAGGTGTGAACCCGGGACGCGTGGTTCACGTGTGAGGTGTGAACCCGGAACGCGTGGTTCGCGTGTGAGGTGTGAATCTGGGACGCGTGGTTCACGTGTGAGGTGTGAACCCGGGACGCGCGGTTCGCGTGTGAGGTGTGAATCTGGGACGCGTGGTTCACGTGTGAGGTGTGAACCCGGGACGCGTGGTTCGTGTGTGAGGTGTGAACCCAGGACGCGTGGTTTGTGTGTGAGGTGTGAACCCAGGGCTTTCCTGTATTGAGAGCCTATGCCCCATGGTTCCCGCCAGCCTGGCCTCCCGCCACAGATCAGTCAAACACATGTGGGGGCTTTTATTCTGCTCTTTGTTTTTCACATTGGCGGTTTAAGCGGGAGGTCAGGCAGTCGCTCATCTCTGCCGGTTCCCAGTCTCACCTTTCAATATCAGCTGATGGAAAGATGATAATGAATCTCAATTCCGAAAGTGACTCCCGTGGTGGAAATTATAAGGCATGCAAACAAAGTCATTGTGGCATTAAAGCCACGCCAGCAGTACAGTACGAGGGACACCAGCGCTCCAGCAGAAAGGACAGACTGGAACCTAATGCTCACGGTTAATAGAAAAAGACCCAAAGAGTTCAGTTTGTTCAAAGGTATGTGATCATATAATATGTGTGTAATCAAAATTGGCAAATTCATTAAATACAGTACCTCTGTCAGCAATGGTCAATTGAATCCAATTTGGTTTCAATTACCGACTTGCACAGCCATTTAATCCCAGCATTGTGTATTTATTAATGTGATGTGACTTAGCGAGCGAAGCAGATGTCACCGATCCTGCAGTGAACGCCCTGTACCCTCTGGGGAGCGCGTGGGGGGTGTCCATGGTCTGCGGCTCCATACATTTCGCCCCCCCCCGGTGCTCGGCCTGGGGAGACTTGAGGAGACAGAAATAGTCTTCTTTATTTAGCGAATAAAAAACAATCGGCAATTGATGCTGTCCCCCCAACCCTGAGTAATTAATTATGAACTCCGTCTCTTAAAGTCGGACAGATTCCAACCTTGAGCCATTACAGTTTTGCCCAAACTGGCCTTTTTGCCCTGTTTTCAGTTAAAACAAATGCATTATTGCTGAAAATCAGAAAGAACAACTGGTCCGGTGGTGACTGTCCATGGGCACCTGCTGGCACCGAGTATCGGGAATTCTCTTTGTTTACACTTGTTGCCAATAATTCCCAACAACTGTCACAAATGTGTTTTTTATTTTATGTTCCTTACACATAGGATTATTTGGCTCATTTGAAGCGATTTCAATAAAGCCTCATTTTCGGATAAAATCTCGTATCTGGTTCAGTTTGCATGGGAGTGTCTGTTATTGTGGCTGTGTCCCTCTACTCCTGTGGGGGGGGACATTTGTTTTTCTTTACACAGACAGGCTACAGTTAGTCATTCGGAGTTAAGAGAAATTTTCTGTGGGTAGTCAGGTGTTTCTATGACGATTGGAGTTCAATAGAAAATGGCTCATCTTCCAGTAAATGCTAGCATAAATGTCAGGGATATTTGTTCTGGAAGAGCAGGAGATGTCTCCTGTGTGGGTGTTGCGTACACAATGTCCTCTTTCTTCCTCAGAAAACCTTTGCTCAAATAGGAAATGATTTGTTATTTTTTTCACTATAGCTAATTCAGCTGCTGCCTTTTGTCTCCCTCAGGGACAGAGAAGGTTGGCAGGGACTCCATCTACGAGCAGGAAGGCAAGGTGCAGTTCGTGATCGACGCCGTGTACGCCATGGCGCATGCCCTGCACCGCATGCATCGCCAGCTCTGCTCCGGATACCTGGGCCTCTGTCCCCGCATGAGCAACATCGACGGCAAGGAGCTGCTGATGCACATCCGGGCCGTCAGCTTCAACGGTGTGTGGGCCGTTCGCTGGGCTTTAACGGCACCCTGTGAGCCTGCACGTGGTCAAATCCCACGTTTTGCTGCTCTAAGGAGAAAAAGGGAAGATGGTCCATTGGCAGGTTCCTGTAGGGCTGGCTTGCCGGTGGTATGAATCTGAGAACCTTCCTATAGGGCAGGTTGCATCTTGCATTTCATTCTCCAAAGTGAGTTACAGTAGAAGCGCTTGCTGGCATTGGAACCCACCCACAACCTTTGTGTTGTTACTGCACCCTTATCCGAGCCGCAGAAACTGAGGGGTAGCCTGTTGATGCCAGTGGAGACTCTCCATTGCTCACATTTTCCTCACTCATTTCCAAAGGCCAAAATGTGGAACAGAATGAGCCCTTTACCACCAGCTGGGTGTTTTTCTGTTACCTTCAGTTAATTCACTTTGCATACTTTCTGCAGCTCGCTGCTTTGCTGTATCATTGGCAGAATCAAAGAGCTTTCAATTGAAGGTGACATAACTGAAGTGCACTGTCTTTGGTTCTATACCTGTACTAGACTTTCTTCCATTGTAGTTTAAAGTCGGCAGCCTTATTGCACTAGGTTACCAGCTTTGTTCAACATGTGCATTGATACCTCGAGTACTTGAGGCCTTCCCGCGCCATCGGAGCGTGGAGTTCCTCCTTCTGCTGTCAGGGCTCAGCCTAATCTCAGATGGTGGCCGTCCGTCGGGATTACGGGGCTTCAGACGCCCGCCGATGGAGGGGCCACTGTCACCGTCCTGCGTCTGCTACGTCAGGCAGCCGGCCGGAGATGGATTTAACGAGCAGTAATGTGTCTGCATCCTGAAAAAACACCTTTGGGCGAGAAAAACAGCTCCAGGTGCTGGAGGGTGAAGTGTGGAGAATGTGATTTATATAAACTGCCTCAGCTGGCTCTGTTACTGGATGGCTCATGTTATGGAATCCACAATAGGGCCTCTCTGGGTGTTGAGGTTTGAGGGCACATCATTAACCACAGCGCTACCTGCTGGCTAGTGCTGATATTGATGGGATTTTTTTATAGCTCATTCATGCTAGTGCAGATAGTCAACTTGAAGACGACTCTTCAGTTTTTATTTGAAGACTTCACACTGTCAAACGATGCGTCACCCTCCTTGCGTTGCCTTACTGATCCCGCTTATACTTAAAAAAGCATTTTTAGCCTGGTGACTGTGTGTTTACATGCTCCTCCAGGAAGCCCTGCTCTGTGAAAGCTAGACCCAGCCATGAGATTTGTTTTCTGCTTTCTGATTGGGCATTCAGCTTACTGATGCTAGCTGGAGTGTGATTGGATGGGACTCTGAAAGAGCCCTCACAGACCTCCCCACCCCAGACCCCCACATTTTGGAAAGCCAGACCCCCCCCCGGCATAGGACAGGATAGCTGAGCTCCTCTGTGAGTCACCCCCAGGGCCCTCCTGCCTCAGCACGGCTCCTCGTGGCTGTAAGAGCCCTGTGTTTTTGATTCGCACTGCAGAAATCACTTAATTAACCACACAGGAAGTCAGACAGTCTGCTCAGAGTCTCTGGCTCAGCCGGTCCTGTTCGGCTTCAGTGTACGATGTTAGCCTTTCTCCATTCTGACACCATCTGCCTCTCTGCTTCACTCCCTTTATTCCGCAAGGCCTCCTATAGCCGCAGATGCTGTTTATTTTCATAATTGTGACATTACGCATTCACCATTACGGCTGCGATTAGCGCTGCCATTTAAGAGAGATACATGGTTTTTCTCCAGAGCTTAAAATGTTCCCATTTGGCCGAAGCAGTCAGAGAGATGTCATTTAATCATTTTCTGCTATCAGCCTGCAGAATGACTTTGTGCAGCTCAGACTGATTACACCCCTTTGAGAGTGACGGGCCTCGTCCTGCTGGACATTGTCGCTTTTACAGACCTCTCGCTGCTCTCATCTGCAGGACATATGTCCTTGTCGCTTTTACAGACCTCTCGCTGCTCTCATCTGCAGGACATATGTCCTTGTCGCTTTTACAGACCTCTCCCTGCTCTCATCTGCAGGACATATGTACTTGTCGCTTTTACAGACCTCTTGCTGCTCTCATCTGCAGGACATATGTCCTTGCTCTCCATTCTTCTACATACATACAGTGGTGCTCAAAAGTTTGCGAATCATTTAGGATGTTCTCTATTTCTGTATAAACATCACATAGAACGTGATCAGATTTTCACGTAAGTCCTAGAACTAGATAAAGAGAAGCCAGTCAGGGAAATGACACAGAATATTATATTTGTTCCTTTATTTATTGAGGACAGTGATCCAATGTTACATATTTGTGTGTGAACAGTCCTGCACATCAGCTTGAGGAGTTTTAATGCACCTCACAGAACAGCGTCAATGGAGGAGCAGCGTCACTGCTGTGTATCGATCGATAACCTGCCGGAACTGGCTCTTTATGATGTAGGGGAGGCATTCAGGATAAATGAAAAGACCTGAGAAGCAGATTGGAATATTATTCATTCCCCAGTCCCAGGAATTAAATAATTTGTTTTCAGTTTTTGAAAATAGTTTGCGTGTGAGAGATTTTACCTGATTTTAACAACATTTTGTAAAGGTATCATATTCAAACTACCACACCCTCTGTGAGGAAGATCACGGGGGCCTTCTTGGGGGGGGGACAGTCACAGCTGTTTCTCATTGTACAGGCATGGATCTCAGCTTTTTTTTGCTTGGTGATTTTGCTGACAATCAGTTTTTTTGGACACCTATGTGTCACTGTGTCACACACTTTGTCACATTACTGCTGGAAGGTGATAGGCTAAGATCCAAAAAATATAATCCAAAATCATTCTGGTGCCTTAGCATGCATATCTTTTACATTTGCCGGATCCTTCCAGAGCTCCATGGATTATACTTTTGGGTGGAGTTGTTCTCGAAATGGCTTTATGGGTGTGAGTGTGTTTATCAGAGGTGATGTCGTCCCCAGTGCAGGCTTAACTTGCTGTGTTTTACTTTGCCTTACAGTGCTGACATCATTCCCCAAGTCGGATCTGAAACATGCCAGTTTCCCTTTTGTTTTGCACCTCACCTGTGTGACACGAGCTGCTCAACCAGCTGCTTTTTCTCTCTTTCCATCTTCTTGCGGTCTGGTTCCACCGCCCGTCCCACAAAAAGTGTCTGTTACCACCCAGGACTTGCCCGTCCCGTGAAAAGTGAAACCAGGCCAGGCAGACAAATGCCACTCCGGGTGGACAGACGTCAAGCCAGCCAGACAAACGTCATGGGTAGAAGAACGTTACACTAGACAGAAAAAGGCCACGCCAAGTAGACAAACGTAATGGGCAGACAAACATCACTCCCTCACTGCGTTCAATTAAAACTATAAGGACAATAAGCCTGATGTAGATGAGCAGTGGGGGACAGGCTCACCCCACAGGAGTCTCACCCCCAGCCCGACAGGCCCCCATACGTCATTCGTCTTTTCCCACGGCTTGTTGATGTTGAACGAATGCTGTGTCTCTCCAGCTTCCCAGTTCCTCTCGTCATCACTGGCAGAGCATCCATGCAGATCGGCTGAGTAGCATGGCTTCTTCCCAACGATTCCCACTGGCATCGAAACGGGACACGGATCCCTCACTGGTACCCAGAGGCCCTCCTATGTCTGGGGGGGGGCATGGGGGCGCGGGTGCCCGTTTTGAGGCCCCGTTTTAGTGGAGGCCACCTTCTAGGGTATCATGTCCTTTGCTATAGCAGCAGATCACAGCATCCATCCAATAGTCCTGCCCGCCACGTTTGGCTGTAAGGCGAGTTTGGAGGGAATACGGACACGGGCAGTTAGCTGGTTAGCTGGTTAGCGGTTACCGCCAGTCCCCGCTGGCTCGGCGGCTGCAGCCATGCAGGCTACCGTTTGTCATTCAGCGAGTTAACAAGTAGCGGTTTCCCACGGCAATGCGGCTGAGCCTGGCTGGTTCACCTGCCGCGTGACTTCCTATCACATTTAAGGGCATATGGCTGCAGCTGATCTTAACGGAAGGCAGAATTAAATGTGCGAAACATTTGTCACTGTTTACAGATCCAGAAAAATTGTGAAATATTCACAATACCTGTGAAGCCAATGTGTGATGTGTGCTGACGTGCGAAACGTGTACCGCTGGCGGTCACATGCATGTGGGGGCCTGTACTGGGAAAGGCTCAGTTTGGGAGACTTTGTCTTTCACTTCCTGAGCGACTCTTTCAGCTGCAGGAGTTGATCCCACCTCAGACTTTTAGTTAATCTACACGCTGTTGCACTGCATAGTGCAGTTTTCCGAGTGCTTTAAACATAATAGGACTGAGGAATAATTGAATTTGTCCTCATTAACTGACTGACTAAGCACCATACCGCACGGCTGTGTGCACAGCCCAGTGATGGGCCCACGGCCAGCAAAAAGCTGTGTCACCTGGCTGCTGATTGGCTACGAGCCAGCAGAATGGTTCCGTGCTGCAGCTCGGCACTGGCCCTTGGAGATGTCAGTCCGAGTTTAATCACATGGAGTCGATCAACAGCTTTGCTTTCTTATCAGTCATAGATTGATTGCCGTGACTCCTCTTAATATGACACTATCATTCATTACTATTAAATAAATGCAGGCGCAGGGGGGATTCTAGGATTTTTTTATGTGAGAGGCTTAAGGGGGGGGCAAAACTGAGGCATAGGGACCAACCTTATCATTAGCCAATTAAATATTTTGAATTGGTGAGTGACAGGGGAGGATCCCTGCAGGGGCCAATCAGCTTTCAGCTGGGGCCGGGGCCCCCGTGGTCCTTCCCCTGTATATGCCCTTGTGACCTCATCTCCTGCATAACGATGGCCTTAAGCTATCCCCGTGGGGGCAGCTTAGACTCCCTCAGCTCAGCATGGCGGGGGGGGGGAGGCTCACTCTTGGTGAGGGCAGCGGAATGCAGTCTCTGTGTGCCACACTGTCACCAACGGCGTAACCAGCAAACTGCGATGTGTGAAGGAAGGAATGTTGGGCGGATAACTGGGAGGATGGGCCGCTGTGCCGGCGAGCGTGAGAGTGAGTCTTGCTTGCTGGTGCTCCATGGCGCACAGTCCATGCCGGTGAATGACACCGCTAAGCTCTGAATGTCAGCCGCTGGCTCTTTTGGCATGACCTGCCCTGACCAGACGCCGCATCAACCCACCAGCTATCAAACAGCTTCGGGAATGATGTGGGGAGACGCTGAGGTCCTGGGGGACGGTCTTCTGTGCTTCAGTGACAGTCAGCGACTGCAGTGTTTACTGGAGCTCGGAAATGGGGCCGGCGTCTATGGCAGGGGGACTCAGGCAGGAAAGCAGGCTGACCCTGGACCAGTGGCTCTAGCCGAGTCACATTTCTGTCTTCCCAGCTAAATGTATTCGGCGTGAATGAGTCCCTCCCTCACACCGTGCAGACTCCCTCTCCGTAAATTTTGTGAGATCGTTGGTGATCAAGAAGGGGTATTTACAACCTCAGAGGGGGGCACTTTCAGATGTTTAGGTAAAAGGGGCAGGTACTCATTGTGTTGTGGCGATTTCCCCCCCACCCATAGCCTGATCCTGCATGTAATGACAACACTCCTGCAAGTGAGGGTGGGGTCCCTCGCTTTTCAGACAGAGAAAGGGCCACCGGGGAGCGGCATCTGGATGGGGGGTCGAGGAGCTCACAGGTTCCCCTGAATTTCATGCTTTTGTAGAGCAATCCCTCCCCAGGCAAATCATAATGAAGAGAGATAAAGTCACCAGGTGAGGGTGGGTGGATTGTGGCTCTAAGCAGAGTGACTAATGAAACATTCAGGAAGCAGCACATTCCGCCTCGTTCTGGGTGGGGGGGGGGGGCATTTAAGAAATCACACTTGCACATACACGATGATGCCCTCAGCACACTGTAAAGCTTCAGGAAGAATAAACAATAAGCTTAATGCAGTTTAATAGCCATATGATATGGGATTCTGTAATTGAGATGCTCTTTATGTCGGACATTAACAGCAGTAAAAGTCATCGATCTGTGCATTTCCCCGTTCAGCTGACATCACAGTTTCATGGTCATGATCATGTCTGTCGGCCATTCTCTATGTCCCCTGGCGTGACTTCATCGTGTCTTCCATTTTCTAATGTGCCCATACGTCTCATTGAGAAAGCCGGCTGACATTTAGGCAAAGCATGACTAACCACTCGAGTGGCCGGGGGCTCATATCGAGGATCATAATTGGTACAGAGGAGCCAGCCTTTTTATTAGCCAATGATGTTTTGAATCGGTGAGTGACGGGGGAGGGGGCACTCTGGGGGCCAATCAGCTGGGGCCAGAGCTCCTATGCCCCGTCCCCCTGAGTAGAGAGAGGGGGCTTAATGTTGCTTCCCAAAGGGCCAATTGCTCATCGTGCCCCTATGCAAACCACCTCCCCACTGAAACAGTGTAAAACCACAGCAGACTTGGGTGGCAGACAGAGAGCACCATGTTACATACCATACTGTCCCCAGGCTACGTACCATGCTGTCCCCAGGCTACGTGCCATACTGTCCCCAGGCTACATACCATACTGTCCCCAGGCTACATACCATACTGTCCCCCAGGCTACGTGCCATGCTGTCCCCAGGCTACGTACCATACTGTCCCCCAGGCTACGTACCATGCTGTCCCCAGGCTATGTGCCATACTGTCCCCAGGCTACGTACCATACTGTCCCCCAGGCTATGTGCCATGCTGTCCCCAGGCTACGTACCATGCTGTCCCCCAGGCTACGTACCATGCTGTCCCCAGGTTACGTGCCATACTGTCCTCAGGCTACGTGCCCTGCTGCCCCCAGGCTGCGTACTATGCTGTCCCCAGAGCTCGCAATCTGAAATGGATTAGCTGTAGACAAACTGCAAGGGGCAAATCAGTCGATACCTCTGTAGATACTGCAGGAAGGAGCTCTGCACCGTTAAGGGTGGCATCTTGATGATACAGTGTAGATGTTCACGCCAGCTGTGCTTTGCTTATTGCTGTGCCCGTTCTGGGGACCTTCAGTGGGTCTCTTCTGTGAGGGTATGGCTTGAGCTGTTCATTTGCAATTCATCCAAACCTGTACCTGAGTGCTAATGGAGACTTTCAGTGGTAGTTCTGTGTCCTTAATTTGCATCTAAGGGATCCCAAGATTTTCCCTTTGTAGAGCAGGCTGACCTGTGACTGAGCCTTGGGACGAGGAGCCATGATGTGTTCATCTGCTCTAGGCTGTTCCAGTTCCTTACAAAGCTGGACTATGTTTTTGTGTTTTTTTTTTCAAAGGCTGCAATCAAAGCCATGACTTTTGGAGGTAGGGTCTGCCCTTGAGGTAGATAATTCGGCCTAAGGATTCTTCACCTGATTAAAGACGTTTATATTTCAAAGTCACCCTGTGTTGTGTTCATCGTTTGCCTGCTTCACTGATTATTTCATTTACTTTTGACCAAGTTTGATTACTGATTTTAAAGTGTACTGATTTTTAATCATTTTGCAAACACTCCCCATTGTGTTGGATGGCATTGGAAAATTTACATAACAAACAAAACTAGCCTGAAATATTACACATTACTAACATACTATTGCAGTTACTCATGTCTGCATGCGGGCGCTCTATGGCTCTGTGCCCCCTTTTCAGACGATCATAAATGTCGCTCTAGTCAGACAGTCTAGTCATTGGGGTTGATTCTAGATTATTTTAGGGGGGGCGGGGGGGGCCGTAATTCACACATAAGTGCCATTCTTACCATTAGCCAAAGATATGATTTTAATCTGTGAGTGACACGGGAGGGGGCAGTCCAGGGGCCCAGCCCCATATACAGCCCTGTTTATCATCAGCCCACCCCCCCACCATGCCACATGATCCCAAAAAGCTAGTTTCACTAGTTTCACCGATTTCCAGAACCACTTCCTGTGTGCTGCCAAATTTAGTTATTTATGTATTTCATTATGAACTCTTTGTAATAACTACAGCATCTCCCCACATCTCTAATTAACACTGGCACGTGCTACAGAATGAGATTTAGGGGTTTGCATAACTCAAATTCCTGCTTTTAATTTTGTGGCTCCCTACCTGCCTGCAGCCCGCACTGAAAATTAAAGTGTGGGGGTAAGACGCTTGCTCAGAGCCCCACGTGTCTCTTGCTTTGTTACTGAGGATGACAGAGCGTGGAATGTTCCAGTCTCACCTGCCCACACATGCCAGGGAACACGCTGGGGCTCCTTAGCTCTGTCACGCGCCATTTTCCTTTGAGCTGTGTGATTTAAAAAAAAAATATGATAAGAATAATAATCCTAGTTTCTTAAGACACTCGACTGGTCCTTCTCTCCTGAAATATCCAACAGAGGCGACTTGCAAAGGTGCCATGTGTTCATGCTTTTTTTCCTAGGGTCTTAAAATCATGCTGTTTAGGGACAGCTGGATGAGCGTTTGCCATTCCCGGCTCGGAGCAAAAGCACGATCCTGGCGGGAGAGGCTCTCGGCTGCAGTTTCCACAGTCCTGTCCTTTTTGTCACTTTTCCAAACTCATTAGGGTGCCGTGTGCCGTCAAAAGCAACTTAATTAGGAAACTGGAATGAAATGTTTGCCGTGCTGACATGCATTTAGGAGTCACGCTGATTACGCATCTTCCTGCTTCCAGGGAGTGCCGGGACCCCCGTGATGTTCAACGAAAACGGCGACGCCCCTGGACGCTACGACATCTTCCAGTACCAAATCAGCAACAGGTCAACTGCCGAATACAAGGTCATTGGCCAGTGGACCAACCAGCTTCACTTAAATGTAAGTTAACGGTGCCGCTTTTAGCCCTGATTAGCCATGCCTCTCAGTCCTCGTCTTTGTTGTTTTCCCTTGTCTTTGTGACATATGTGCTGCTTTCCTGTTCCACAACATGGTCTGCCTCAACCCAGATTCCCTTCTGGCATCGTATTAACGCACAGAAGGAAGAATCCCAGTGTTTGCAGCAAACATGTTGCGTAGCACATGGCTGGCAGAGGCAGAGCAGGACGGCCTGTGGAATGAACAGCTTTCCTGCACAGCCAGCTAGACGGCTTTCCCTCCTCCCTCGCGATGGTTTCCAGGAATCCGTTTGCACAGATCAGATCTTTGTATGGAATCATCTCTTTCCCCCCTCTGAAAAACTGAGCCAAGAATTAAATTATATAATCAAAAAACCCGGATGAAGAAAAAAATATTCTGAAACCACCAAAGATCCTTCTTGGAAAAATAAATTTAAAAAAAGCCCAATTATCCTGCACCTGAGTAATATGGAGATGTGTCCAGGCTTTAGTCTCTTCCCAAGCACATAATGTTTTATGCGATAAGTATAATTAGAGTGCAATTCATTTGTGAGTTGTTTTCCCAATAATTATAATAAAAAAAGTTCACGGCTCTACATAAATCCCATCAAGTATGAATAATTCATGGCCGTCCAGTGCTCCACAACGGTGCAGCAATCGATGCAGTGTATTCTGATGGAACCATGCGCTTCATCTTCTCTGGCCAGGTGGAGGATGTGCGTATGAAAGTCTCCACCCCAGTTCTCACTCATAAGCAACCCCCTTCCCCACCGACACGTAGCTCGGCAGACCGAGCAGACTCTCCACTCACGGAGCGGAGTCCAAGTTTTCAAATTTGTTTCCTCTCACAGTCCAAAAACGCACAGTTAGGCGAATCTGTAACAATGCATTGACTATAGTGTGTGAATATGTTTGTGCGTGTGTGTGTGTGTCTGGGTTATGTACATATTACCTTGTGGGCACCAAATGTCCCCAACAATGTGATAAAACCATGTTATTTTGATGTCTGGGGACTGTTTTTTTTAAATTTTATAGAAATCTCTGACTGCAAACAAAAACTCATTGTATTTTACTTGGTTACTTATGGTTAAGGTTAGGGCTGGGTAGGGGTTAAGGTCGTCATGTTGGAATTAGAGTTTTCCCCACAAAGATATGAACACAAACATGGGTGTGTGTGTCCACCCTGTGATGTGTGTCTGCCCTGTGATGTGTGTCTGCCCTGTGAAGTGAGTATTCCCTGTGATGTGTCCCTGTCCTGTGATGTGTCCCCCGCCCTGTGATGTCCCTGTCTTGTGATGTGTGTCCCTGTCCTGTGATGTGTCCCTGCCCTGTGATGTGTCCCTGCCCTGTGATGTGTCTGCCCTGTGATGTGTGTGTCCCTGCCCTGTGATGTGTGTCTGCCCTGTGATGTGTGTGTCCCTGCCCTGTGATGTG
>JAOYFF010000001.1:1756195-1772205 GCA_025773925.1 Cryptomyrus ogoouensis | reverse complement strand
ATAGACATATATGGGTACTCCAGCATTGATTCGGTGTACTTCACTATAGGCATATATGAGTACTCCAGCATTGATTCAGTGTACTTCACTATAGACATATATGGGTACTCCAGCATTGATTCAGTGTACTTCACTTTAGACAAATAACAGGAACACCAGCATTGACTTGGTGGTCTCATATAGTGCCTTATGATGATGTTCGTTCCCTTTTACAAATGATTTTTGAGATATTAGAAACTAGCAGACTTTGTTAAACAAAGGTGGATCTGCACAGTCTAATTACTTAGTGATGACAGAAATAACGTTCAAAAATCCACCCATGGCAAGTTTCAAATCTTAGACTCTCCTCTCCAGCAATAATTAGACTCTCTAGATGTCGTTAGGGAGGATGATCAGAGGATGTGGAAAAGGAGGCATGATAAAAATGGCATTAAGTAAAAAAAAAAAAGATAAATAGTTCCGAATGGTCCTTGCTGATAAAGTTTTTCATATGTTGCATTTTCATTGAGCTTCCCAAAAATGAATGCTTTAGTGAAGGTTATCAGACCTCGGCATGACAGCCCAAGAAAAGATACATGGAATGCAGAACTGGCGTGAACGCGATATGTAAGTGCTCTCTGGGCGTTACAGATGTGGTTATCTTTAATTACACACCGTCTTCTTTTTCCCATAAATCAGCATTCTTTAATTATGAAATTCTGTTTGGTATTATTAATGAAAGCTACTTGCTTCCACGAACGCTTAAATGAGACGATAATAATCGCGAAATATATCATTTGGTGTGGTGTTGCTAATGTGGAGTTAATAAATAAACAAAACATATTTTATTAGATATAAGGCGTGTCTGTAACCTCTTAATAGTTTTGGCAAAGCAGTGTTTTTTCATGGGAACCAGCTCAGTATCATCAAAGTCATCGAATTACTGGGGGTTTCGTAACATAAAATTCGTAACACGATGCACATTAAACCGTATAGTCAGGAACACCGTATGTCACATTTCAAGCTTGTGTGTGATATTTCAGCTTTTAGTCACTTCACCGAGGCCTTTGTAAGCTATTCCTTATGCAGGACCATTTCTCAGCTAAATTACAATGAAAGAATAGTGAAATTTATCACAATGTATAATCCACACTAGCTTAATCCCTTCATTTCCTTGGTCATGTTCAATACATTAGGTACTGCGATATAGTGATGTAATATGAGGAACAGAAATTAACATTTTATTAAAGCGTCATGCTTGCTATCTCTCTGCCTATGATCGTTGCACCTTCTAGCTATATTTCCATTGCTCTGCTACGTTTTATTCAGTGTAATTTAAGGAGTAACTTCAAGTCATACTGTATCTCTGTGAGACTGATGAAAGCAGTGTTGTTCTAGGCAAAAGACATTACACTTACATGTTTTTATCAGATTCTCCTCTTGCATTTTCGAGGAATTAGCAGAGCCGTTGAGCGATTAAGTGCACTGATAGCTCTCACCAGCTGACTAACTGGGGGTTTCGATGTTCTTGGTGAGACTATGGCTTCGTACAGGTTCGTACTGACACTGGTGCATGGAAGTGTTTTATTTGTGTTAAACACTGAAAATGTAGACCCCAGAGCATTACTGCTGAAAGACAGTCTTTATGCACCTTATGTAATTGCCCTTTTATGTGAAATGATGGAGTTGATGGATTTTTAATCATGTTAACTCAACAGATGTGGAACTGACAGGAGCTTGTATTTATAAACCCTGCGTTGACATAATATGCAGTTTGGAAATGGGAGTTATGACGCAGCTTCTGAATAAAATGTTCCTACCAGAGGGAATGTATTAAACTGTTGTCTTAACTCTAGGCACAACATCATCAATCTCTTTTTCGAAATGTGTTCAGTTGCCCTCTCCTGCATGTTAAGTCCAGCGTCAGTTGTAAGCTGGCATCGGTTTCATAGCAACAGCATAACTTTATGAAAAATTAGATTAAGTCTTTGTGACAGAGAGAATAATACTTTGCATACTGCCTTATTGTTTGGTTTTGCAATGCTGTAAATATCGGTGTGCAGATAAATGGCTTGTCGATTAAGTTTTGATGGCACCGCACAGCAAGATGTGTGTTTGTGTTCTTGTGATGAAACAGAGTCACTGCGGGAAAACAGTCAGGAGGGTTCTAACAGAGCGGTCAGTCCTGCCGTTTCTTATAGCTGTGCCCTTGTTTCTTCTTGCACAGTCTGATTTATTTCAGTCCTTTGCTGCTGTTGTCCTTTGATGCACCACATTTCCGGGGTGAATAAAGCCCAGGAGCAAATGATGGGTGCAAACAAAGAGGCTCCATATTGACTTTTGAAAAGACAAGGTTCTTATGAGAACGGTAGCCATGCAGAACTAATTGCCCGTCGTCAGTGCCTTTCATCAGGGCGGGTAAACTTACAAAAGGAACCGCAAGCAGCTGAGGTATGCATTCTGCTTCATGTCTTGTCGTGGAGCCGGTGTACAGAGCGCTGGGGTGTCATGGCATTCTGCTGAATAGTGGCCAACAGTGGAGCCAAGGTATGTTAAGAAAATGGTACAATGGACAGTAGAGATGTACTGTCAGGCTGTGGGCTGGAGCCTGTGAGTGTCCCTTCGTCGAATCCTTATGTATTTATTTGTCCTATAGCGTCAAATAAAAAAAGAGCCACCCTCAGCTCCGGTACCGCTGTTCCACTTTGCTACATCTTCAGTTATAAATGGCACCAGTATTTAATGGTCCAGTTCATGTGAATCCTTAAAAGGGATATGATGGCCCAGTGCTGTTTATTAAGTGCTGCAGATCAGGCTGGCTGGCTAAGTGTGTTCAAACAGGATTAGTTTGGAATCACTTGTCTGTAAACTAGTCATGCGAAGCATTCCTGGAGACATAGCTAATGTTAACAGAATACACACAGTGGCTGCAGTGTAGCATAAAACAGAATAAATCTGTCTTCCATAACCTCTTATTCAGTTCAGAATCACGTGAGTCTAGTACAAATGCAGGGCACGATTAGTCAAAGACAGTTTCAAGGTGCTAATTCACCCATATAATGTCTTGGTACTGTGAGAGGATTCTGGGATACCCAAGTATACTTTTGACTGAACACAGCTGGGTCAGGAATCGAACCTGAAACCCTGGAGGTTCAGTGGTGCCCACTGAGCCTGCACCCCATGCACTGAATGTGGAAGCCAGTAAAAAAAAGATACTATACCTTGTGCTGTGTCAGGATCAATACAATTAGCCCTAAAGAAAACAAGCTTCATTTGGAATACATACCCTACTGGCAGCTATAGGTCTAAGTGCTGTTTCCATTTACTAAGCAGCAAGGCTGTGAAAATGCCTGGATGGCTGAGGACTTTGATTATGGTTAGGCTGTACTTGCAGCTTTGTCAAGTGACAGTCAATGACAATTATCTTTTGTGACAACTCGGCCTTTCATGTGACTCTGTGATCCTGAGCGGCCATGCTGTCGAGGCACACTGTATCGCTCCCAATTATATTTTTAATTGTGCAGGGCTTGGGTATCTGTGCCTCAGATGTCTGAGGAAGTGCAGGTGTTGTTAGGTGTTCTTTGATTAAGAATTGCCGAGCCTGTTAAATCGACCAAAATCCCAGTCATTAACAGCTTTACGTTCACAGTGGTGGCAGTTTTGCTTTTTCCAGTGGCAAGAGAGGTTCACTTAAATGTTCCTTAGACTAATAATTAATGGTAACATTCTGAATTAAATGCATTTCGTCTAATACATTTATGTGCTTTTTCAAAAGAATCTAGTTCATCCTCATATACTGCAATATTTGTTGGAATAATTTCTTAGCCTTGTGGGTGGGGTTACCAAAAATGAATTTCCCCACTTTGATATTATTGATTATCCATTGTTGATCAAAAAATATGATCTACTGAAAACACAAGTAAATGTTACACACAAAGGAAATGTTGTCATACTATTTATAAACGATATCAGACCTGACCTAGGATTCCAGTAGGGGAGCAAGCTGCAGGATTTTTCAGATAATGCAAAAAAACCTGAAGAGGATTATGCCTTTATCTGAATTATCCTTTCAGAGTCAGAAGGTGTGTGGTTAAGCCCAAATAGAATTACACTAAACTGATAAAGCCCAGGTGTCCAGATGCAGAAATATAATTTTACATGTTGGATTGGATTAAATTAATGATGGATTACATTGGCATGTGGGACATGTCGTAGGACTTCTTAAAGTGCTTTTCTGTGGTTTGTGTTGAAACCTGCTTGCAGATGTACATCCAGACGACGACCCTCACCATCTCCCTGAGCCTGAGCGCCTCCGTCTCCCTGGGTATGCTCTACATGCCTAAGGTGTACGTCATCATCTTCCACCCAGAGCAGAACGTGCCCAAGCGCAAGCGCAGCTTCAAGGCCATCGTCACCGCCGCCGCCATGTCGGGGAAGCTGACGCAGAAGGGGGGCGACCGACCCAACGGCGAGGTGAAGACCGAGCTCTGCGAGAGCATGGAGACCAACAGTGAGTGTGGTGCGCTGCCTTTTCTCACCTTGGATTTTTATATTAGAAAAATAAATGCCGAAATCCAAAGACATGCAGTTAGCTGGGATGGTGGAGGTGTGTGGCTCAGCAAGTTAGGGCAGAGTGCCTGTGATCAGAAGGTTAGTGGTTCAAATCCCAGTGTCAGTGGACTGACTTCCCAGTTGGGACCCTGAGCGAGGCTCTTAAGCTCCAGTTGCGCCAGCAGCTTTCTGTCACTGTTTTCTCAAAAATCTTTGGGTAAAAGCATCTGCTACATTAAATAATAAATGGTAGGTGATGTGTCTTCATTGCCTACCGTGTGTGAATGTTTGTGCACCCTGCAGTTGACTGGCTTCTCTCCCATGGTGTCCCTCTGCTTTGGACAGCCTCCTCCATTTAATAATATAACATTAAAATTAATACTGTGACATTAGAAACAATTTGACTAACACTTGTAGTTTTATTTCACATTAACTTTTAAAGAGCCGACTTATTGCATATTTTGAAAACCAATCTTGTTGATAAACCAAAAAGAATAACTCATATGCAAAAAGGTTAATTTGTTTCCTAAGAGCTACAGACAAGGAATACAAATCTGCTTGATTTGTTTGCCCCGTAGGGGCAAGTTTATTCCATTTTATATTTCATTTAATAAATGAACACAAAGGCAGAACATCAGGTCATTTTAAGTCCTTAAACGGCTTGAGGAAAATTCATTATGGGCAATTGTAATGAAAAAGAATTTGTACAGTTTACTGTATGGTTTTAGCCAGAACAAAATTTGTCTGAGAAGTAACAGGAACATTTGTAAACTTTTTGTGGTCTGATGCTACACATTCCGGGTCATTTTCAGAACACTGTGTCAGCTGGGCAACAACACATCCGTTTCTTTCTAATCCGTTAAAAATAATTAAACAAGCCTTAGTCTATTTTTGTAGAGTCACACTGATCTTACTTCGTATACAGTATATACATTAACTCCGTTTTGCAATGAACACATTTTAGGTCTTCACTTTCTGGAGCCAGAATTAATTTACCTCAGAAATTCAATTTTTTATTCCAAATAATATTGGTCTATTCGGTATTTATGTGGGGAAAATATGCTTATTGTGAGTTAGGAAGGTAGGTGCCTTGTTATCTGTACCTGCAGCCTGTACGCAAGGAAACTGCAGCCCAGTGCACGATCTTTGACTTTGAATTTAGTTTGCTTGAGTTTTTCATTTAATCTTCGGACATCGTTTTACGGATCTTGGCTTCAGTCAGTACAGAGAGGAATTGTTTTATTTACTGAAGCTTTTTTCCCTGGCAGTACCTCAGAAGCATAATGGAAATCAGTCTGATTAGAAAGGACTCTATCCAGATGAAGACTTTCTGGCTGTGCGACCAGTGCATGACCAGTGGCACACGCAGCTTTGTCGTGCAGATTATAAGAAAGAGTGTTATTAGAGAATGCATTAAATGTGCAAAGGCTTGGAGGAAGGAACATGGAGAATGACCGATATGGTTCTGTGACATCAAGAGTGCTCCTTTTATACAGCGCTCTGTGACATTAAGTATGCTCCTTTTATACAGGCAGAAACTAATTTGGATTCCAAGATGCAAAGAAAAAAAAACGTTGTGTTAATTATGACACTAGAAACTGAGAATTTCAAGGTTATTATTAAAATGACATAAAAACGTGTAATGATTATTGACACATCGCTGAAAAAGGTTTAAAAGTAGATTGTAACAGCCGCCATCAGTTGTTTAAAGTAAATTGTAAAATGAATCTGTTTGGTGAAAAGGAAAGTAATTATCCCTCCGATTTTCCCTCGACAGCTTCATCAACCAAGACAACATATGTCAGCTATAGCAATCACGCCAACTGAAGGGAACTAGAGGGAGAGGACTCGCATGATGCACCAGAACACATGCCGACTGGAGACGTTCCAAGACGACGGGAATTGCCCATTGGGACCCAAGCATGAGCCATTTTCTGCTGTCCGGCTTTGAACTAAGGGCAGAGTGAGGGAGGGGCCTCCACTGCCCAGCCCTTGGCGGACGGGTAGATGAATAAGTAAAAATAAACTAGAGGCTGAATCTAAAAATCGAGAAGGTGGTAATATGAAGTAAAAAAACCAACATGCAAAAAAAGACCAACAAAGCAAGATTTATAAAACAACATTAAAAAGGAGAAGAGACCTGTGATGATAATTATATAAAAAAGATACAGTCAACCATGTTTGTTGTTATTCTACTTGTTAGTATTTTTGTGGTTGTGAAGATTTTAAATTCTTGTCTCACTGTCTGATATGCATAATGAGATGAGTTCGTCCCTTGTATTGGTTAACAGGATTGTTGCCCTGGGTTGTGAATCTGTAAATGCGATGGTTGAAGCATGCTAATTTTTATACAAATAATTTATTTATAATAAAGGAATGTTTTGCAAATGTTTAGCGTTGTTGGCTGTGCAATTAAGAAGACATTTAAGCTCCAAATGAAGTTCTGCCACACAGAGACGCTGTTTTAAGCACAATGGAATTTCTGGGATGGGTTCTATGCATTTTCTAAAGAGGCTTCATTCACACAGTGCTGTTTCTTGGTAAGGGTTCTCTCTCACCAGATTCAGTGTTGAGAGACATAAGTCGCCTCTAGAACAGTATGGTAGACTTTCGACCTGACTGCAAAGACCACTTTCTCTTTCTCTGAGGGAAGATGGTCCAGACTCTGAGTTTTGTATCTGTACATTTGTCTCGCTCAGGCAGTATCCTCCCGGCCAGGAGAGCCTTGGTACCGTAACTCCACGTTATCTTTACTTAAATTGTGGCACTGGGTTTACCAAGTAACTCAAATTAAGGTTGTTAATTTAACATGAAACCCAGTGAGCATCATGAAGAATTTGTCTGTTGATACATCGAGTCTTATGTCCTTATGCTCAGGTACTTTCAGGTTGGTTGATGATTCATGTTGAAGCAACTAATAATTTACAGTCTTTTGGTGAAAATGCCAAGCGTTACATAAAGGAAAAAAAGCAACTTTGGGTTGGAATCATACTGACAAATCAAAATGTGGCATAAAGTAAAACAGATGCAAAAAATCACTGTAAGAGGGTGGATTCTGTATTTTTCAGAAACAAAGGCTTGAAGAACTACTAATAAAAACAACTCTAAAAATCACTGATGGTTTTACAGATCTGTTGAGTTAACAAAAATACTTTTACCCAAACCAGGGAAATTAATGAGTTAATTATTTTTGTTGTCTGAATCATTTCTCTATAGTATATACAATATGGATGATATCAAATATCTGCACATCATATATGGCTTCATAATGCACAGTTCGCCTTGCCAGCATGAAATAGTCTCGTTTTAAGCTGTTCGATGTTACTTTAAACAGGGATTAAGCAGGACACTTTGAAAACCCTGCCAAAGTCAATTATTTACATCCAATTGGACCCACAATGATTTTACCCCAAGGAAGTTTGGGGATGTGAGTCAAAGTGGTGAGTCTCATCTTTGTGTCCCAGTGTAATTGTATTTACATAAAAGAACCAAATATCAAAGTATTTTTGTAGCTGGTACCTGTTACTTATCATACACTCGGGTATACCTGTTCAACTGCTCCTTGACACAAATATTTAATCAGCCAATCATATGTCAGCAGCACAATGCATAAAATCATACAAATACAGGTCAGGAGCTTCAGTTAATGTTCACATGAAACACCAGAACTGGGAAGAAAGGTGATTTAAGTGACTGTGAACGTGGCCTGGTTCTTGGTGCCAGATGGGCTGGTATGAATATTTCAGAAACTGCTGATCTATTGGGATTTTCACACACAACCATCGCTAGGGTTTTCAGAGGGTTGAAAAAGAGTGCATCGAGCCTTGAAGCAGATGAGCTACAGCAGCAGAAGACCACACCGGGTGCCACTCCTGTCAGCTACAAACAGGAAACTGAGGCTACAGTGGGCACAGGACACTGGGAGATTTGAAAAATGTTGCCTTGTTATATGATTCTCAATTTCTACTGCAGTATCCAGATGTTTGGCTCAGAATTTCTTCGCATCATGATGGTGCAGCTGACAAATCTGCAGCAGCTACATAATGCTGTCAGGGGACACTGATGTTTGGTCATGTCAACATGGACCAAAGTCTCTGAGGAATGTTTCAAGCAGCTTGCTGAATCTATGCCATGAAGAATTAAGCCAGTTCTGAAGGCAAAACGGGGTCCAACACAGTACTAGCAAGGTGTACCTAATAAAGTGGCCAGTGAGTGTATGTGGACAGTATTAAGCACAGAAAGTATTTAAAGAACACCTTCTCATGCTGATGGAGTGGACTCGAGTTGGGTCTCCTGAGCCAGTGTACTAATCAACAGCCAAGACCTTGGTCATGTGTGAAGCAGAGGCTGCTATTCATCCCAACTATCTGTAAAAGGCTAATCAGATTATTCATCTGTCACCATGGGAACATCCATGCAGATATCAAGTGTGACACTTGATGTCTGAATCGCTATTCCAAATGTGTCATGAAATTAAGCAGGTCGTCTGTGAATGCCACACAAAAATGGTGCTTTAGAGTAGCTTTATTAGCTCTGAAAGACGTCACAATTTTTAAAACATGGACCTATGTAATTACGTGTTTGATGTTGGGCTTGCATTACACTACATGACAAGTTCCACAATTAAATCTTTATCTGGTTTTATTGGAGAGCCAAATGATCTCTCTATGAAAGCTAATTAGTCTGTAAAGCTACCTGTGAAATCTTGGTCAGGATATTAAGTTTATGCAGATGTAATTTACTACTAATAAGAACAGATAAATACTATGATTTTTGATTTATGCGGTAATATATATATCTAATTAAAGGAACATATTTGATAGTGGTTTTGGTACTGCTGGAGTGCTGAGCATGGTTCTTGACATTTTCTCCAGTATGACCTTTAAACTGGTTTCAGTGATGCTTTAGTAATTGCCTGTATCCTGCAAGATAGCGTTTAGCATGTGTGGGACTTAGGCTTCCATTTCAGTAGCATAACCGGGAGTGTAGCATCTAACACTTACAGACGTTACATAAACATTCATTCATTTTTTTAATGTAATGCTCCCAGCTGCATAAATGAGTTTTATGTTAACATGATTATCCAATTCTTTCTGGTTTGTTTAGTCCTTTGCAGAATATATTTTGTGCATAAGATTCCATCCATCCATCCATTTTCCAGCGCTTCTCCAGGGTCAGCTCACGGGGGCAGCAGTATGAGCAGGGATGCCAAGTCCTCCCTCTCCCCAGCCACCTCCTCCAGCTCCCCCAGGGGAATACCAAGGCGTTTGCAGGCCAGCCAAGAAATGTAATCTCTCCAGCGTGTCCTGGGTCTGCCCCAGGGCCTCCTCCTGGTTGGACATGCCAGAAACACCTCCCCAGGGAGCCGTCCAGGAGGCATCCTAGATAGATGCCTGAACCACCTCAGCTGGCTCCTTTCAATGTGGAGGAGCAGTACCTCTACTTTGAGCCTCTCCTGAATGTCTGAGCAACTCACCTTCTCTAAGGCTGAGCCCAGACACCCTGCGGAGGAAACTCATTTCAGCCACTTGTATCCGTGATCTCATTCTTTTGTTCACTACTCAGAGCTCATGACCATAGGTGAGGGTAGGAATGTAGATCGACCAGTAAATTGAGAGCTTTGCCTTCTGGCTCAGCTCCCTCTTCACCAAAACAGAACGGTAAATCATCCACATCATGGCCGACACTGTCCCGATCCGTCTCTTGAGCCAGTAACCCATCCCCCTCCAGTAGAGGGCGATCCACCCTTTTCCGTTCAAGAACCATGGCCTCAGACATGGAGGTGCTGATCCTCATCCCAGCCACCTCACACTCAGCTGCAAACTGCCCCAGTGCATGTTGCAGGTCACAGTCTGATGACACCAACAGGACCACATCATCTGCAAAGATGCGTCAGGCTCCCCTTTGCTACATCTAGAAATTCTGTCCAAAAGAATTGGTGACAAAGGGCAGCCCTGACGGAGTCCAACACCCACCAGGAACACCCCCCCCCCGCAGAGGACCCCCTGAGGGACACGATCATACGCCTTTTCTAAGTCCACAAAGCACATGTAGATTGGTTGGGCAAACTCCCACAAACCCTCCAGTATCCTTGTGAGGATGAAGAGCTGGTCCAGTGTTCCTCCTGGATCTGAGGTTTGACCAGCAGACGGACCCTCCTCTCCAGTATCCCAGCACAGACCTTCCCAGGGAGGCTAAGGAGTCTGATCCCCCTGAAGTTGGAACACATCCTCCAGTCCCCTTTCGTAAAGATTGGGACCACCACCCCAGTCTGCCATAAACTCTATATAAACTTTTGTTTCAAATCTGGATATGCAAGAACAAAAAAAGGATCAATCAACAATAAACTGACAACCATTCTAAACATAAAAACACCGAAATGCAGTAACAATAATAAAGCTCAATTTATGAAATATGGTTCCTGAGAGAGTAACTAAATAACCTTTCTTGAGTGATTTTTTTGTTCTTGGGTGAGTTTTGTTTTATAAAATCGTGTTCATTATGGTGATATAATTTCATTGCAACCTTTAAATACGGGTAACATGAAGTACCTGCATACAGTAATTACATTGTGTTCAGGACACATTTTTCGGATGATGACACCCAGGCTATGAAAAAGGTTAATGTTTCATATTTCCCTAATACTTTTAGTATGATTTACAATATAATCCACAGGACAAATACAGTGTCAAATTGCTGAGGAATATAACACAAAAGACTCCTGTCACAGTGACAAAAACCATCTGGTCTCATTTACTTCGTAAAATAAATTAGCTGTATTGTTCCTATCTGCTATATTGAGTGGGCTTCAAATTAATGACAATATATCCATCACTTCAGAACAGACATTTCCATCTGAATTAATTAGTCCCTTGATGATGTCATCCATATCTCTGGCTAGGTACACGAATATTACATATTCAAAATTCTGTATTTTTAAGGTTATAGAATAAATTTTAGTGAATAAAAACACACCCTGCGTTTTGCCAGCTCCTCGGTAAAGAAGTGGGACCAACTTTTTAAACGCTGCCATCTGGGACACGGTGCCTGTCATGGATGTCACACTCCACTCTCCACTGCGTTGCCCTCGAGACAAAGAAACACCTGTGGTTTGTTGTGCTGACTGTGGATTCTCCTGGAGGACTGAGGCCGCAATTAAACAGCGGAACTGAGCCTCACACATAGATTCTCATCCATGAGGATTTTTTAATTTGTTCTCTACCTGATAAAGGACAACTTGGTGCAAACATTACTCATCAGCTTGCTTTTATTTATCTTTCATAACACTGTGTCATGTAAAGGGAGCTTTTGGTAACAGTATCCATTGCTTAGGATCTCAGTTCCGGCCCCAGTTCCATGAGTGTGCAGTTTGCATGCTGTCCTTGGGTTTGCATGGCTGTGGATCATATACTGGAAGTGAGTATGAAAGAAGGATGCTTTACCAATAAGGGCTGATGCATCTACCATCACATGCAAAGACAAACAGACATATTGTCACGTCCCGCTCCGTCCGCTCCTGATGTGTGCCACGCCCCCCTCGTTACCTCGTGTTCCACCCTGATTATGGTCACCTGTGTCCTGTTATGTCTAGCTTGTCTCTTGTATTTAGTCCTAGTCTCAGTCAGTCTTGTCAGATTTGTCATTGACGTTTGTTGGTGTGCTTCCCCCGGTCCCGTTCTCCGATTAAAACTCCGTTTGTTCGACTTCCTGGCTCCTTTTCCTGCTTCCCTGCTCGCCTTCCAGCACTGAACGTGACACATATAGTGTCAAACAGACGATGTGCAAAGACAGTACTCATATTGCAAACAAGTAAACAAAGTGCAAATAGATTTTAAAAGTACACAGTACTCAAATAAAATATACAAAAAAACTGAATAGTGTGATACTTCAGGAATAAATATTTAAAGGTAAGAATAATAAGCCAGCAGTGTTATATGTGCATTAATGAACAGACTGTTAGGACGGGTGCCCCTCTGGTCTGTCCCATTTGACTTCTCCCTGCATGGTGGGTCCTGCTATCCATCACGTTCGGTGTCACCCCAGTATGTTTCCTGGCTTCTGGGCTACTGTGTAGCTCGGTGGGTTGAGTGAGTGGCTCGGTGGGTTGAGCGCGTGGCTCCGTGGGTTGAGCGAGTGGCTCGGTGGGTTGAGCGCGTGGCTCAGTGGCAGACATCCCTTGGTCAAGAGTTTCAGCTTGCGTCCAGCCTCACCTTTGTTAATTAATTTATTTGATCTCATTCCCTAGCATCTGATATTGTTAATATATGTCTTCGCTTTGTGTCCCTGTTAATGGTTACCCTGCCTGTGCCTTGTTTAGTCATCTTCTGTTTTACTTATGTTCCTAGATTCTCCCTGTGTAGATAGCACTCAATGTTTGTTAATGTTTCCTAGACTCTGCCTGTTAATTGTAATATATCACACCTGTTCCTTGTTGTGCTGAGTCCTTAGTTGATTAGTTATGGTTCTTAACTGTACTTCGTCTCATCTTGTTAGGAGTGAATATAAATGCCTGTTTTTGTTCCGTTCCTCAGTGGGTCATTGTGACTGTTAGCCCTGTGTTAGCTGTTTTCAATTGTTGCCTTGTGTGATTAATATTATGCTCCTTGCTTGGATGCCACATCTCTTTAGTTTTCCTTGTGGTTTAGCTATAGTTAGTTCATGTTTTGCCTGTTTTATTTTGCCCTCCCCATGGTCTCTTTGATTTCTGGCTCTCCTGTTGTGTTCTGTTTTGTTAAATAAACTCCTTTGTTGAGAGTCGCTAAGTGGATCTTCTCTACTTCGTCATCCGTAACACAGAGAGCACCAGACTTTAACATATCAGTCCTCTCTTCTTGCTCAGTGAAAATGCCCGCAGTTGGTTAGTATAGGGTGACCAGGTAATCCATGTCAGGGAGGACACTTTGAGCCACTTCGGGTTTTACAAACTACTATCAAACTGAAAGGCTCCTTTGCTCGGCTAAATAGTTCAGCTCTTCTTGTGCTTTGACTGGTTTGTTTCCTTGACTGAAAGACTCATCCGGCTGTTTCACATTAGTATTAGTGACACATGCATGATTATAGGAGACTGACCAATCAGCACACAGAAAGAACTCAGCGCTCAAGTGAAATCCAGGTCCGTTTAATTGAAATGGTAATTTATTATTCCTGTCCTAGCTCAGAGTGTCCTCCCTGACATGGATTATTTGGTCACCCTAGGTTAGTATCAGACTGTTGTATGTTTTCAGTGAAAGACATACGAATGTGACAGAGGAGATTTTGGAAGGTGGGACACGGTACAGCTGCATTCTCCACACCCAGGCTTTTTATCTCGTATACTAACAGCCTTCAGATCCAAAGCTGCTGGAGGGGCCCATCGGGAGGCCTAATTGGCAGGCTGCCAGGTGCAATACCACGTCAGATGCTAAGCAGCTTCTCTATGGCTGCTTAATCAAGCGACAATCCACCTGGGGCTGCACCGTGTTAATGAGTCTCTTTGTACCCTTTAGGTGATGAGGAGCTTCAGAAATTCTAAATTAAAGAGTTTAGGGAAAGAAAGTTTGCATAGCATTGAAAAACAAAAACATTAGTTTTCACTAAATTGTACCAAATAAAGGCGTTGGCTGGGTCTGACACATCCAGCTGTAGTGAGTTAACCTGCTTCAAAGCATAAATGCCTAAGCTTTACCTGACATATGGTTTATTAACAGGAGTGCAGGTCTGTCTTATGGATCAAAATTCTAAGTATGTGTGTCTAGCTGTCGTGTTTTTCCTAAGATACAGAGGGCATGAGCAGGAAAGTTCCGCATGTACATTCTGTCGAACATGTTGGAGGCAGAATCATGGTCTGGGGATGCTTTGCTGGTGACAGGGCTGATCTTCACCAAATCCATAGCGATCTCAATCAGCATTCCTGTCACAGTGTACTTCAAAGGCGTGTCACCCTATCGGCATCACTCATCAGGCGGTCTTTCGTTCGTTAGCAAGACAACGACTTAAAACTCACCTCAAGAAGAACTGGCAATGTGAAAGACAGCTTGAACTATTGACCTGACCTGCCCATATCAAGACCTTAATCCAACAGAACTAGGAGGGGTTGACCTGGACAGAAGCGTTAGGCCAAAGCAACCAACACAAACTGCATCTCAGAGAATCTATGTGAAACAGTCGCTGAGACCTGAGACGTCCTGTGATTAACTTTTTAACTGAATCTCTTGTGTTTGTAAAACAATTTTACCAGCATATGGTGGCTATTTAGCAGAATTCAAGACAATTGGGGGAAATCTGAGGAATTATCTCATGCTTGTACTTTGCTCCGTGCAAGAGTATGGGTGATTCAGGCAGGAGCTGTAAAGCAAAACCTTTGAAATGGCGGTGGGGACGACACAACAGACATGAAACAAAAAACAAATTAATGCAAGACTGGCATTTCAGGGCGGTGGAAGTCGATGCACATGTGGGGATCAGGTCATTAGACACAGACCAGAGCTTGTTTGTGGGACTGCAAGATATTTCTGTTTGTTACTGAAACATTTAGTTGACCTACAGTTAGTCAAAACTGTCAGGAAGTCAGTGGGGTCAGGCCTGTTGGGGATCAGGACCGGCGAGGTGATGAAGCACGTTGCATGGCAACACTCATGTCCTAATCTGCATGATGACCATCTTCCCCTGCTGCTGGGGGAGCTTCGTAAACTATACATTTCAGTGGCATCACTTTCTGAGATACGCTGACCTGGTAGTGGCCAGATCTCTGTAGGTGGCTCCACCTGTTATTGGTCTGGTTGCTCTGGTGGATGCCATACTCAAGGAGTAGCTGTTGCTGTGGTGGATCAGCTCCTCCTGATGGTGTCCAGTGTCACTCCCTTCAATTGTGACCGGCTGGGCTGGCTACTTCGAGCAGCTGTTTAAGTCTGACCCTCTGGCTAGGAGGTTGGACATCTCTGGGTTCACGGATTTTGAGGCTGATCCTCCAAAAAGCTATTAACCACCTAATTTCACCAGATTGCACAGGTGGTGAACCAGCTGGGCGTAGGGAAGGCTGCAGGGATCTGTGGCATCCAGGGTGAACCTGGGTAGCGGTACGGCTGTCCTCCTGGCATTGCCAGCATTGGCAGGGTGTCTTTGCAGCCTTTGTCGATTTTCATAAAGCATTTAACTCAAGCTGCTCTGTGGGACATCCTGAGACTTTGTGGGATCCTCCCAAACTTGTTGGATGTCAGACCTGTAGATTCTGTAGGTTCTGTGAGTGCTGTACACAGTGGAGGCAGAACCTCTACATTCTTCCCAGTGGATATTAGTTGTAGTTAGGTGAGTGTCCTTGCTATTGCTTTGGTCAATGCTTGCATGGACTGAGTGCTGGGCAGGTTTGTGGGGTCCAGTGTCTATGGGCATTTGTTGGTGAGAAAGATTCACTGATGTTGACTTTGCCAACATAAGAACATAAGAAATTTACAAACGAGAGGAGGCCATTCGGCCCATCAAGCTCGTTTGGGGAGAACTTAACT
>JAOYFF010000001.1:1729822-1740274 GCA_025773925.1 Cryptomyrus ogoouensis | reverse complement strand
TTGTCTAGATGCTGTCTGGATGCTGCTTGGATGCTGTCTGGATGCTGTCTGGATGTTGTTTGGATGCTGTCTGGATGCTTGTGTCAGTTTGCTGCTTTCGGTTTCCGAACCCAGTGTGGCCGTGCATAACTCTGGTTTACAGCTAGTGCATTCTGTCTGTAGTGTCTGGATTTCATGGATTAAGGTCTGCTGGTTATTAAAAAGAAAGGCTTTGTTTGCTTTTCGGTTTTATATTCATTTGTGTTTTACTTACATCCCAAGATGTAAAAGAGAGAGCCGCCTGGCACGGGTTGTGTATGTGTGTGGGGGGATCAAGCTCCTGCACAACAACACAAACCTTCAACAGCTCTGGCCTATGCTTTAATAAAACAGGCAAATTGTTCACCACAAAAGTATGAAGAGTTTACCCTTATTGATCTGAACCATTTGGGCTCCAGCAGCATGCAGAGATTCCTTTGCAGCTGAGAAGCTGTCATTCTTTGTTTTGTCTCAGTCACTTTTGTTGGGGAGTCTCTTTGAATGAGTCACTGTGGCCTATTTTCCATCCAAATTTTTTAAATATCGTCACCCCCAGCCCCACATCCCTCATCCCCCACCCAAACACCATATCCTGCGCTGGACAGAGACCTCTCTTTATAGAGGTATAGCGACCAAAATTCATCCCCAAAGTCCTTGCTTTGCCAGAATATTCCCTTACTCTGGCTCAGTGGAAAATTTCTGGGAACCGCCTTAGGGATGGCAACAAAATAAATAAATAAAATGAAGTGAATGTGCTGATGCTGACAGTGGGATGGCACCTGGCCGCCAGCAGGACCATCACTGCACCAGCCAAAGATTACTATATTAATACAATATATAATTCATATATGAATAAAATAAAATGCATCCTCATCGGAAACAAAAAACCCAGCTGTACCAGTGTCATGTGGACGGCTTCACAGAGGAGATACGGGAATATCGTTCCCCTGTATGATTTATCCCAGGCTGCCAGCTGGCCCAGTGACGAGGGGGCGTCAGCTCACCAGGGTCAAAGGTCACATCTGCCCTAAGCAGCGTGTCTGCTCCCCCTGGTAAAATGAAGCTTTTACTTGCCCATATTTATTTGCACAATTGCATTGTAATACTTCAGTTTTCACATATCCCATCATGCTCTCCTTTGCAATAAACACACCCATCTAGAGGTGAAAGTGAGGCTCTGGAGTGCAGGGTTGGCCTTTTATTGCACCCCTTGGGTATTTGTCGGGGGGGGGGGGAGATAAGGGTCTTTCTCAGGGGCCCACTACAGATGTGACTATTCTGCTAAGGAGGAGATTCAAACCAGCAACCTTCCAATCCCAGGCACAGAGACCTGACCCACTCAGGCACACAGCGCCCCCTATCGAAGTGGACAGAGAGGGCACTGGCCACAGCCTCTGCCCCCTAATGCCAACCTCGCTCCATTGGCTCCAAGTCAAATTCAGAATTGATTTTCAGATTTTATTGTTGGTTTTTAAAGCCTTAAATGGATTGGCAGAGACTGTTGAAGGTCATAGGTGAGCCACTCGGATGCGCCATGGCCAGGCCTAAAAGCAGGGGTGATCCTGCCTTTGCATTTGGTGCTCTGACCTTGTGTTTTGGTAACATGTCTATGTTGCACTTCGGTTCAGCTCTGGCTGTTTTAAATGTGCCATGCAAATACATTTGGATTTGATTTGAACCTTTGAGTATCAGGAAGTATGAGGCCATGTGACCATCTGTGTGGATGCACCCCCACCCAAACAATGGTGACCTTTTGCTCCACCGTGGACCAGGGCTTCGGCACTATTCCTGCATGAGAGACAGCACAGCAGCAATACGAAGGTACTTGTTATGGATACGGAGAAGAAAAGACACTTGCGCGGAATCAGGAGCGAGGAGCAGCTTTATTTTAGATGGAAAAACTCTCAAAAAGTGCTGTGGGAGCGAAAAATAACTCTCGTGGCTATTCGTAAGACAACAGACAGAGAACGTAGCCAAACAGGCGGGGGTCGGGTGATGAGTGTCAGACATCAGAGGACTTAGGCAGGTGTTCGGTGGTCAATGGGCAGGCAGAAGTCGGGCGATGAGCGTCGGAGATCAGTGGGGAACAGGCAAGTCTCAGGATCTGAGGGCGAAACAGGGTCCAGGTACCCAGGCAGACAGACAAGAACAAACGCTCAAACTCAGGACTGGCCATGAAGATCTCGTGTCGGAGCTTCGGATCAGGCAAACTAAAATAGGTTCCACTGGCCTCACAGGTCATCAGCAACCCTAACTTCGCCCAGGCCTTGACTGCTCGGCCCCCAGTGGTATTAAAGGCCTGTGGTGGGGGTTAGATGAATGGACGGTAGCCATAAATTCAGTAGTGATGCACTAAGAGTGGGATCTCAGCTGCCAAAGCTTCACACGCATTATTCTCCTCCTTTATCCTCTCGTTTTCGTTTCCATTCACAAAACCGCCATCTCCACCTAACATGGCATTTGGCACTTACAACATGGAAACTATTATAATGTAAAGAGTACCAGGGGAAAAAAACCAAAAGATTAAAACATCAAAATGTGTGTAGCGTGAAATAATCCATCCATCCGTCCATCCATCCATCCAGCCATCCATCCATCCATCTTTATGTACCCACTTGTCCTGTTCAGAGTCACGGGGGGTACGGAGCCCATCCCGGAGGCTACGGGCGCAAGGCGGCGAACAACCCAGGAGGGGATGCCAACCCATCGCAGGGCGCAAGGCGGCGAACAACCCAGGAGGGGATGCCAACCCATCGCAGTAAGAAGTAATCAGCAAGAATAATATTTTTCTATTACTTTTGCCCAATATCATGCAATTTTTTCTTTTCTGTATGCTTTCAGAGTTTCCTGACAAGAGCAATAACATTGGTTGTCTGCGTACATTGGGAGCTCTGACAGGGCATCTGTGATGCATGATCTGAAAGCACTTTACTGTCTTGACCAGCCAAAGTCATAATCGCGCACGCAGGGGTCAGCATAGTACCTGTCACGGATCAACCCCTTAGTGACGTCAGAAGGACCACGCCCCCAGGGAGACCCCAACAAGGATTACCTTCCTGAGAATGGAAACTGCCCGGTTTTCGTGCTTCTCCACCGGTTTTTCTGGTTTTCCCAGTTCTTGGACTGTCTGACCTCTCAGCTGATTCCTAAACTTTGAAAGCACCCACAGAGTTCACCTTCTGGGACACCCATTATCCAGGATACACAGGACCTGTGTTTTTTTAAATCTAATCCTTTTCATTACAGGGTATATTTTTCCCTGTCTCAGCTCTTTTCATTAAATTGTCAATAAGTCCAATGTTGAATCAGCCTTTTTGTGCTCCTGGTGTGGTGGCTCCAGCTGCCAAAGGTAGCAGCAAACAGCCTGTAGCGGCCATCAGCAGATTCCTGGCTCCTCTCCACCAGTGTCGCCCCTTTCCAGCCTGAGGGGATTCGCTCTCTGAAATCAAAGCTTACAGATTTGGAGTGTCATGCCAACACGTGAACAGAGGGGGGCACTGTCATGATGGCGATGTGACCCCCCCCCCAGCCCAACACCGCAGATATATATTTTCACTTTGGGTGGTATTTATTTTTTATGTGGTTATATTCGCATTCACCTCAGTTGTGGTGTAAAAGATACACCGCCCAAGGCAGAAAAACCCACAGACTGTCATGCCCAATCTTAGATATGACCTCCAACCAAGTTTTTTTTATTATTGTCCACATAGATAACTTTTTTAACTTTCATTTTGTTTACTCTTGGCTGGTTAACTTTTTAATTTTATTTAAGCCGCTTGACCTTTATGTTGTTCTCTGACACAGCGTTTAGCTTCTGATGAGAAATTATCTATTCAATTCAACGTGTTTCTCTGGGGTATATTTCAAACTGTGTAGTGGGCATGATCAATGTGTCCTATGATGTTCCTGGGCTTTCTTTCATCCACTATAAAGCACTACAGACTGTTTTTGATTTATACACTCTGTATTTTCTGTGAATAAAACACCTAAATAATGTTGATTATATAGACAATGAGAAGTAGAGGATCTTTTGGGAGTTTTCTAACCAATCATAAGTTGGTAATTCCTTTAGCACATATTCCTGCATGTGGTTTAACTGAGCTCTAGAAAAAACATCCCTTAAAAAAAAATTTAAACAGTAGAAAAATATGCTTCCTTGGGGACCCACTGATTGTGGGAACCTGAATGGTTGAAGCAGGTAAAACATTATTAAAAATGTGTTATTAAAAACAAGACTAAGCCATGGACTATGAAATAATAATCAGTATCAATATCAATACTATGTTATACCAGTCAATAGTAGTTGAAGCATATACATTACAGACTATATTCTGTAAATGTTTATAATTGTGTATTAAATTTAATAACAATGTTGTCTATAAGACATTATTCCAGATTAATGTCGCTACAAAGGTAATAATCTTTTATTTGCTGGTTGATAATAGTATTTTTGGCATGATAGGGATAGGGAATAGTTTTCCGATTAAGTTCCGCAAGACATGGTGCCATCACTATTGAACTGGTTTAGCGAAATGACAGGAAGTAAAATTGCATTGAACTCCACCAGGTAATTACAAAATAGTTTAAATTATATCACTGAAGAGCATCACAGTGATATTAAGCAGTGGAACACAAAGCAGAGGTGAGCCACCTTCAGCAGCTGCCAGGAAATTTAGAGATGATGAATCTTATATTACTGTATGCGGCACAACGGAGGCAATATCGACAGAATGCGTTGGTCAGGAAGTGATGGGCAAGATTACTGTATATCGGGTTACAACGTACTACCCTTACAGCGGACAAGGAAACTAAAGGATGAGGAAAACGTCCTTTTGTCACGGTAAAGACTGGCCTTTGATTGCATTAATACGTGATAAACTTTGCCTTTGTATCCCCTTAGTGAGGTTTGATCCATCCCACCTACGCTCTTCGGCAAGACTCCTCATTACAGTAACAGGAGGGCAATGTTTTCTGGTCGTCTTCCAGTCTCACGCACGGGGATTTTACCAGCTCTGCTCAGAAGGTGTTGAGTTGGATTGGAAGAACCACCACCCTTGATCGTAATGCTAAACTAAAGGACAGCTGATCTGTGCTGGGATCTTATATTATCATGACATGTACAAGTTACAGATTCATATATATTGTATATATGGATAACTGCCAAAGTAAGGGGAAGACTTGAGAAAATGAGGGATACAGATTATTGAAAGAAGGTCCTAACAGGTCTTGTCCTAGAGTTAATGAGGCAATTATGGTATAAAATTTGTGAAGAGGGCCAGGTGCAGACTGGGGTGCGCTTGGCAGTACCGCTGAGAAAGGGCACTTTGCTGGTAGTTCAGGAGGAGCAGTTGCTAAGGTGATGCTGGTAAGGTGATTTGATGGATAGACTGCATTGTGATATCTGCTTTGAGATTCTAAGCAAACACAAGCTCTGAATCGGTTTGCTGAGAATCTCAAGTACGATCTGTCTGACATTCTTCACGGAAAGGGGTTTTAGTGTTTAAACACTGCATCACAATGGCAAGTGCTGTTCACTGTGAGCAAATAAGGCCGCGCATAACGTGGGCCAGAGGAGCCCACCGGGCTTGGGGTTCTGTGCTCTTCTGGTGGCTCTGCATGCGTAACATCCACAGCTAAATGTCAGTATACAGGAAGTCATTCTGGCTGCTTGACTTCATATTAAGGTGAAGTGATTTCCATTTCTTCAGAGCAGAAACTTACACTCCACAGGACACACGGACGCTCAATGGAGTGATGTAAACAGAACAGGACACTTCCCATTCCCACCCTGGGTGCCAGATCTTGGCTCAGTCAAACACTTATTTGTAGACTATACTATAGTGGCTTATTGCATTATCTGGCTATATGATTTATGCTCTTAATGGATGTAGCTCTTGTAACTCAAAAGTAAAGTGTTATGCTAACGATGCAAAGATCATGGGTGTGAATCCCAGGGAGCATAAGCTGTGATCCATCCCTCTGCTGGCGGTTGCGTTTAGTTCCTGTAGCTCAACAAGTCAAACTTTTTACTAATAATGCAAAGGTCATGGGTTCAAATCCCAGAGAGCACACGTAAAGTGTAGCCGCTCCCTCGATTGTATGTCGCACTGGATAAAAACGTCAGATGGATGAATTAAATGTAAATGTATTCATTATGAAACCCAAGCTACTGGGTAGGCAAATTTAGCAAGACTGGGCTGTTACTTTTGCACTTGTGGTCTCCCTGTTAGCCTTAATGAGTCTGACCATTTATTAACATATTGATAATGCTGCAGCAGTTCATGAGTTTTATAATAATTCAAAGCCCAATGGCTTGTAGCCATTGGGCTGGCTGCAGCAGAACCATGGACCAAAGCAGCGTCACTGTGCCCCCCACAGCCCAAGAACATGTGCTGTCCTTAAATTGCTCACAGTATGTAATGGTGTATGACCCCTGCGATGGACTTGGGATCCCATCCTGGATAAGTGGCTGGGGTAAACTTACCATAACTACAATGTAAACTACAGCGTAACAATAAAATAACCAGTTATGTAACACGGGTGTAAATCACAACGTCTGCTCCCATCACATTTATTGTCACAGGAGGAAGTCACACAGAAGTTACCATAGCAACACACCTGGGAGTGACCATGATTCAGAGCAGCTCAGTGTTACGCAGAAGCCGATTCAGGGAGCCTATCAAAGAGCACAATAAGTCTCACGATAAGACAAGCTAGCTGCCACTGCATGCTATTACAGCACGTCGCAGAAATGGATGCGACTCAGGAATTTCGGATGTGTTTTATTGTGTTTGCATGGCTGAATTCCCTGCTGATTCGCTCTAGAAAGTTCTTACCTCAGCCTTGAGTATCTCACCTTACTGGTCTCCTGTGAACTTCTCCCGACTCCCTCTCAAGCTACCCCCCCTCCACTGCCCCCATTCCCCCCTCTACCGGGACAGTTAATTGGACCTGTAAGCCTTTGCTTTGAAAGAGCTATCCGAGAAAGCAGGCAGCTTCTGGTATCCAATTTCTGAAAACCGTTTGATGAAATTTCCTGAGTTAAACAGAGTATGAACCAACACTACATAAATTATGGGAAAGAAAGGAAAGCCTTTAATCTGGGGGCGGCGTGTTTAACTGTTTGCTTACTTGACGACTAGTCACACCCTTTACCCCTGCATTCTGTCACCACCACAGATTTACGAACACCCTTTGTTTTATACCAAGGCTGATCCTAGGATTTTTGAAGGGTGGGAGGTATAAGAGAAGCCAGTGATATGTTTTGAATTGGTGAGTGATGGGGGAGGGGCACTCTGCAGCCAATCAGCTTTCAGCTGGGGTCAGTGCCCTTGTAGCCCCCGTATACATATATTTTGTACCGACCGTTGTTGTGAGCATCATATCTCCCTCTTCTTCATGCTCTCCATGGGCACATGAGTGAACATAACATGACTCGCTGATCTTTATCGAATTGGAGAAATCTGTTTCCTCTGCACTTACCAGAGGCCCTTTTGCCAGTTAGGCTGCTTTCTATCATTCACCCACCTGCTGCCTGGATGCTGTAGAAATTCCTTTCAGATGCACCGTTATTGGTATTGATTTGCCCGTCAGACACGAGAGAAGAGGCTGCTTGAGATTTTAATTCCAAAAATAGGAAATCGATAACCTGGCTACAGACATTTAATTTCTTAAGATATTTTATGGATTATGTAAAACATGTTCACAATAATGCAGAATTACCATGTGTATAATTTATTAAACTGACGTATGGAGAAGATATATATTAATATTGTGCCCTGCAAGCCTGTACTGGATGGGAAATTGGAAGATTGTTTTAGGATTCAGTAGGACACAGATGTAGTGAAGGATGTGACCATAGCCTGCATATATATTCCATTACATTTTACCGTAGCTAGTTTACCATGTGAAAGAGGGAAGGTGAATGTGTTCTGTGGTCAGGGTGACCTGGGCTGCATTAATGTCAGTGATCTTGCAGAATTATTTATATTCAGTGATCTTTGCTCACACGGATGCATGTTTATTGATTGACCTTGACCGTGACTGGCTCAGGAATGTTTTTTAATTTAAAAAACATTCAGGATCTTTTATATTAATGAACTCATGAGTGGGTGGGACAGAACGGTTTGAAAATATAAGGCAGCATGAAACAAAGCTGAAGAGATTTTGCCAAGGTAATTATAGGGTGTGTGCTTCATGCCACCGCGGCGTACCCGTGGGCCTCGTGCCGCCGCAGCGTACCCGTGGACCTCGTGCCGCCGTGGCGTACCTGTATACCCACTGTATTTCACATACCCTGCTCCCTGAAGATCAAATCATGTTCCTGGAAAAAAATGTACTCTGTTAAAGTGTTTACTCTCTCTTTTTGTAAAACTTTTGTAAAAAACACTTAACTACTTACTTCCTGAGTCACAAGGTCAAGTCACTCCTTGGCCAATAGCCGCTCTGGGAGTCTGAGCTCTTCAACTGGTGAAGTGATTCTGTTCTGATTGGGGGGGGGATCTCCCCATCCACAGGCCACAAATGGATACTGAATGGATTTATGGAAACTGTGTAAATCAGATTTATATTAATGCCACTCCAGTGCAGGGCTGCTATCAGTGTCTTATTGTTAATGAAATAGTAGGAAGGTTTGAATGAGGAACAGAGTTGACCTTAAATACTGATCCTTCCAGGCACAGGACCTGAATGTCCCCCTAATAAAGAAACAGGTGATCTGCATGCCACTGTTGATTCTATCCTTTCAGGTCAGGATTACTAGGTAAAATCTGCACGATAGAAGGTGAATGGGAGACATTGGCTGTAACTGACTGTGCTGTAATGAGTAATTGATTATTTGAGAAACTGCTGCTTTATTAGATGGTGCAAAAGTAATTCTGTGTTATTTATTCATCGATATTAAACTTGGGTGGTTAAAGAATAACATTACGCATTTGACTTTTCCTCTGGCATTTTGGAATCCTTTCCCATCACAGTACCTGTCTATTACAGACTCACGCTGAAATGAATTACATTACAACTGAATTTAGGTGACATTTGGGATCTGTTTATTTTCTGCTCCAGTTCAGCAGAAGCAACAGGGGAAAACATTGCAATGGGCTACACAAATACATTTTTAAACAGATTGTCCATCTTGTCTTCTGCGAAAAGTGTTTGGAAAGCAAAACCCATCCTATAAGGGAGGTTAAAAAGGCCTGCCACTCACCACATCCTGTCACGCCTGACCACACGCACGCCGTTTATAGTGCAGAACCTGCCTTCCAAACACGTTCACTCCTCTCCAATGATACCCCTTTTTCCTCGATTGACAAAAGATGTTCAGATGTTTATCAAAGTGTTTATTTTCAATCAAACCTGAATGCTGGGCTTTATGGATGAAAGAAAACAAACCTGCCAGGGGAGAGATCGATGCTGTGCGACGCTGCTGCTGCCTGGGTGGGGTAATTCTGCCCGCTCTATCTTGGCTTTGCCGTTCTTGCTTAATCGTTGATGGGCGACATTTTTTCAGCCTGACATACAGCCCTGTTCTTTAATGGGTGCAAAACCAATATCTACTGGACACTGATCTATAGGGACTTTAGGGAGGTTGTCCTGCGTCAGGCGGTTTGTAATGATCTTGTTTTCTCAGCGTACCTGGCCAGCATTCTGCTTTGATACATCTCTGGGTCTGGCTGTGATTTTGCTGACACACATTATGTTGAAATAAAAGCATTAACACATTGGCAGGAGTCTCAGCACCCCTTGCAATGTGTTTATTGACAACACTGGAATATTTAACACACATCAGATGCAGGATCTATTTATATGTCACAAAATTACTCATTTAAAATACCATCGCCCACTATGGACACAATCAAATCATTTGTTAAAAATACCTCACAGTAAATCCCTTGTAATAGCATTTCCTCACATGCCGGGAGCAGGAATATTCCCTCCTCACCTCTGTGACGCGCCCGTGTTCCACCAGGCCGTGTGCCACCATAATCCTGAATTAAACAGTTCCGTCATGGATACCTGAGACAGGCAGGGCAGTGATGGCAAAGCTGACCCTGCAAAGCTAAAGGGAGCACAGGCGTCTCCCCCAGGCGCTCCGGTCCACTGACAGTGCAGAGTCGGTCCACGTCCAGAACCACGAGGGCTGAATATGCAGCAGAACCACCCACACGGGCAGGGAAGGGGACGCAGGCTTTAGCTTCCTCTCAGAGGGATCCTGCAGCTCATTAATACCTGCCCTCAGCAAACTGGCCCTATAGAGCTCTTTAGTGTCTGCCCTCAGCAGACTGGCCCTATAGAGCTCTTTAGTGTCTGCCCTCAGCAAACTGGCCCTATAGAGCTCTTTAGCGTCTGCCCTCAGCAGACTGGCCCTATAGAGCTCTTTAGCGTCTGCCCTCAGCAGACTGGCCCTATAGAGCTCTTTAGCGTCTGCCCTCAGCA